>CM070098.1:15521064-16121064 GCA_036178185.1 Liparis tanakae | reverse complement strand
GTGTCTCTTCTCTTATAGAGGTCCCAGAGCGCTCCAGTAAAACTATGACCCTCTTGTAAATATGAACATAGACACTGTGTAAATAAGGGAGATTGGGGAAAAGGATCTGCAGTTGGAGTTCGACCAACACACCTCGGAGGGAGGCGAGCCATCTTTCCAAAACCAAAAAAAGTGTGTGTGACTATAAGCCGCCTGACTGGACTTCCACTAACATCCATTGGGATGTGGAAAGTATGAGTCACGCCGCCGCAGCAGCAGAGGAGGCTGGACACAGCGAGTCTGGAGGATGTTCAGGGTGAGAGACACGTCCGTCTGCCTCACTTCCTGTTCAGTCAAACACACACTTTCATTGCACAAATATACACACATAAACAGAGTGGATGGACTTGTCCTGACTCAGTGAAGCGGGACAGTACCAGGTCACCTCGTTGTCTGGCCGACGACCTTTCACACACCCGTACATCCGCTAAGAGCGGTGGTGGACGGGCTTCCTCTTTTAATGCCGACATTTACTAACTGGGTTACCAGGAATTTGGCCATTTGTGACTTTGTGTTTCTCAGCACAAATGTAGCTGAAGTCTCTTATAATTTCACAACCCCCCCAAAAAAGAGAAGAACATTTTATAAAACCTATTCACTACCACACAGCAATAACTGCAAGGGACAAAAAAAAGGAACGGAACAACGACAAGGGAGAAAAAAAAAGAAAAGTCAACACCTGAACTTGCGGTGAGACTGCAAGGAGACATGCAAAGTGAGAGACGGCGACATACTAGCCTCCAGTAGTTAACAGCTTATTACACACAGCGGTCGGTAATGTCTCAAACAAACTAAACACACACCAATTGTAGGACTCATCATTCCAATTGAGCATGTGCTTTTCTAAATGTGTGTTGTGTCTGTGGTCAGTGTACATTGTCGTTTGTGTGTGTGTCCTCTGTGGTATTAAAACAACCTCGGACTTTGAAAAAGAACGTCTGTGTTTTCCTTAAACCAAAGCAAAGGAAGAGGACCATTAAGAGGAGGCGAGACAGGAATGCGGTTAGGACGCTAGACGAGACTGCAGACGGTATTTCCTGCACATTCAGACAGCGAGTGAACCAGACAGAGAAAGTAGCGAGGCATTTCATGTGTTCCAGACATGTGCATGCTTACACCTGCACACACACACACACACTATAAATAAACACGGCAATATCTCTACTCCATTACTATCGCAAATAAACATTGCCAGCAAGGGATGCCGTAAAGCCTCTTTCTGCTTAAAAAACGCGTTTGCAGGTTAAAGACAGTGTATTTCAAGTCAAATCAATTTGAACCGGTGGATTTGGATGTAAACAAACAATGTCAAACAGGCAAAATCACAACCCCACCGTAACCCGCCAAACAATAGAAAAAGGGCGGTCCGCTTTGGTCAAATGGAGGTCATGAGACATCAACTGGTCAATGGAGAGGAAACAATCGAGAGCTTTTCCCCCCACTGAATGCTGACTTTTCAAAAGGCTTGCTGCTGTGGTGGCTTGGATACTGCATTGACGGGATATATTTGTACACAGCGAGAATAAAAGGAATTGGTAAAATCATCGGTCAAAATTATTTAAAAGAGTATTTTGGTTGTGACTGCTGGTAATGCTGGTTCACTTGTTGTTTTGCCTGGAGGTAAAAGAGTCTCTAATGATGTCTACGTTTCGGTCGTGGAGTCGTGGTTATACATTTCTAGACAAGTAGAACTTGTATTTTGTTGATGAACAACTCTTAAAAGGGTTTATAAAAACAAGTCTATACCAGAAGCCACACAACGTCTCACCAGATAAAAACGTCTTGGTTTGCACTAAATATCCATTCCATTTTCTCCAATTGCTAACAGACAAATATCAGTTAACAGCAAACTAGAATTTCTTAAAATGTTACAGTTAGATAAAAAAGGTCCAACAATTAACTGTCAACATACAATTTGGCCTATATTGGCCTTTTGTTCTGTGACGTTCCTGATGACCTCCAGGTGACCCGAGGGGACACATTCTGCACTTCCCCTTCAGTTGTGGCCAGCTGGCCTAACCTCGTCTGATCGGACCCGACCAAGCAGATGTCACCACCTGTCCCGAGCTCTTTAACATATACTAGGTAAACGCAGGTTTAGAAAAACAGCAGCTGTAAAGTACTCTAGTCAAACCTGCCGAATACACATCAACATGTTGATCACCATTTCTAATTGGCCTCCCTACGAGAATGATGAACGAAGGAAAAGTTGACGCAGGCCAACAAAGACACGGGTATCATTCAGAAGTGCACTTACTTTGTCTAGCGACTTCTTGATCTGGTAGTGGAACTTCTCTTTGACCTCATCCAGGAGCTGCTGGAGTTTGGGCTCCTCCGGCATGCCCTGGTACTTCCTGGCAAGCTGCAGGTAGCAGGGCCACTTGGCTGAGTCAAAGCCCCAGTGGCAGGTCCTCTTATCGGGCGACTTGTGTGAATGCATGACAAACTTCTGCGGTGAATAAAGCAACTGGCACTCGACACACTGGATGCAGGGCGCCTCCGTCTGGGTGTAGAACTGGGGCACAAAGAGACCTTGGCACTTCCCCAAACACTGGTGCTCCACCCTGAAACTGGCTTCGCTCTCCTTCAGCAGGCCCTGGGTCAACAGCTTACCGCTGGGGTCCACAGGCAACGCGGCACCCGGACGCAGCAGAGCGTTGCACAACCGCTGTGCATCCGTCAGTGTAATGAGGCCACAGGAAGGTGCGTTGAACGGCAGAATGCCCAGCACCTTGAGGATGTGCAGCTGCTCGGCGTCGCACCGCGAGCAGTAGACGTAGAGCTCGTCGCACACGGTGTTGATCTGCTGCAGCGAGAAGTCGCGGAGCACAGAGTTTAGCACCTGAGGCAGGCAGAGACGCTTCTCTCCCCCGACGACGAAGCAGGAGATGGACTCTCCTTCCAGCAGCGAGTGGGTGATTTCAGTAGAGCTGTCACAGGGAACCAGCAGAGGGCCCCCTCCCAGAACCGGAGGAGAGGACAGGGGGGGCATACCAGACGGGGAATACTCGTGGCCAGTGCGGGCGGAGAAGGCAGCTGGGCCTCCGAGTGAGCTCTGGCTGCTCAGGGTGAACTGGGCCAGTGTGTGTTTGAGCCCGGGGCTCAGGTCCAGGGCTTTAGCAGAGCCCGCCGTGTGCAGGTCGGCCCGGCCCTCCACGTCCATGTCGGAGTCGTGGCACAGGTCATCGATCTGCTCCCTCTTCACCTTCGGCGTTTTGGGGAGGGAATCCAAGCTGCGGCGCTTCAGGTTGAGCTCCGCCATCACTCGCTTCTTGATAGGCGCGTCTTCCAGCCGCTCTCTGTACAGCCGTTTCATGTTGCCCTTGAATGAGGTCAAGTCTTTGAAAGGGGTTTTCAGACTGGTCTGGGTGCTGGCCATGTCTAAACACTGGGTTGTTGTTGTTTATGTCTGCTGACTGAGTTCTTGTCGTCTTTTTTTTCTTTTCAAGTCTTTTCAAATGACAAAAATCTTCCCGTAGTTAGAAACATGCATGATGATGACGACTGGTGTTTTCTTTGTTCTGATCCGCTTCCTGAGAATGAAAAAACAGGGAAATAATTATTTAGTCAGTATTTAAAATACAGCTCATTCATTAATTTCATTTACAAACTAAAAACAATCTGATTAATATCTGTTGTGGAGCATGATATTTCCATATAGAGTTTCAATGTTTGATGCCGCTGTGCCGGCTGGGGGCTGAAGAGGTCAACAGCTGACCACTAAACCAAATGGCCATTACCATACTTCACATAAACACAAGGCTTTCTCAGCCCTTGTATTTAACCCCAGTGGGAATTTTCATCTGTGGTTCCACCAAAGGTTTCAAAACAAACTTTCCAGCACAAAGTGAGAATTTTAACAAGCGAAAACCAGTTGACCAGACATGACAACTAAAGCGAAACCCCCACCGCCCTGCCCCTCTCCCATTACATTGTTAATGTAAGGCTGATACAATAGTCAAACAAATTCACTTAGAAAATGAAAGTGCCCTTCCAAACCATACTGTGCCTTTCCCTAGGTCTGCTTACCCCACGCTGACCCCATCAACTCCTTGAAAAACAATTGATAAAAGCGTTAACAGCAGTCGTCCCCTTTTCTCAAGCGGATCACAGCTTGACATACAGCGGTATGGAAAGCGTGGTTCCCTTTTCACTCGCGGGCTTTAATGCGGAAACTCGAAATCGGCTGTAACAGGATAACAACACAACAATTCAAATCGCAATGTAGATGATACTGGCTACTGCTGCATTATGACACCAGGAGACGGCAGATTCAATGTACTTCTGCTTTAAAATGTATTATGTGGATGCATCGTTTGCGCTTGTCGTTAAAAGCATTTAATTTATAAATGGACACCAAATTTGTATTTCGGCTTTTCAACAAGGCAAAAACGCACATTCGGCCAAATGACCGCGGCGCGAAGATTTGCATGCCTGTGCAAATGTCAGCAACCCATCGTTTTTTTCCACTGACTTAAATGCTGCGGCAGAGCAAACCTCCAGCCGATTCTGAAACTGGTTAATGTTCGTGGGCGTTTTATATTTTGAATGGCAAATATAACCGTGAGACAGTATTTTAAGGGGTGGGAAATAAAACCCTGCGAAATCAGATAGGCGACCGAAGAAAATGAGAGTTTACGGGGTGGGTCGGGGGGTGTGGGGGGTAGCTTCCACCTCTGCCGGCGAAAACCTCCAACCTGATCGAAATCTCAACACCCGCATTGCTACGATAAATTACCCCGCGGCGGCGTTTCTAAAACAACCTAACTGCACATTTATAATATTTTTTCTTAAAGCTCTTAGTAAATGTTTCTCCATGTCACCTCCACTTCTGGTGTCCTCTCTGCTGCTGCAAGGACACCGCGTATAATAATGCTCCTGCTCTCCGCTCCATCCCCAGCTCCCCCCCTCCTCCTCCTCCTCCTCCTCCTCCTCCTCCTCCTCCTCCTCCTCCTCCCCCTCCTCCTCCTCCTCCTCCTCCTCTCCAGTCTGCACACCGTACCTCGCCTCCTCTGCTGGCTCGCCACGACGGCACTGGTATGCAGACAGCGCTGATAATGACATTCACTGTCTACACTACAGTCTGGTCTGGGGAGCGCACCGCGGTCCAGCGCTACGCTCTCACACACACACACACACACACACACACACACACACACACACACACACACACTGACTTGACGAGGGCACGGTGTGGTGTTCACAACCGCAGTTTCCAAAAGGTTTAAACTGACCGGTGCCGTTACGCCGTACAATCAAATCGTTTTAAAGCAACATATTTGCGTGTCGTTCGTCTGGTCCACAAATAAAACACGTCTTAGCAAAACATACACACGAAACGCGAACGCGTTGCAATAGTCATCTGACATTCAATAAAGATTATGTTTCTCTTTTAACGTTGGATACGAGCCGCTCTCGCTAGTCCCACCCGGGACAGTGGCTGTGAAGCGGTCGCACGTTGACCCGAATAGAGGGGCTGTGGAGCAGGCTAACGCAGCCCCCAGGAGCCCGGTCGGGCTAAGTTAACCCGGGTCTCCCCAACGGCAAGAGCGGCGATACCAACTGAACGCTCACCCGCCGCACGGACAAACACAGCCGTGTCCGTCGCGACCGAGAAGGGGGAAAAGCCCACGATGATGTGATGGTCGGCGAGTGACGCGATAGAGCTGGCCACCATTAAAGCAGGCTAACCCCCAGACTCAGGACGGTACAGTTGGCTAACTGACGTTAAACCCGGGCTAGCTTCGCCCCCCACACCGTCAGTTTGAACACAGGAATTATAACTTAGCGGTTGACAAACTTAACGGTTATCAGCCGATAAAAGCCTTATCAAAACGTCCATTTAGAAGCTTCATCTTTTTATTAAACGAGTAGGTTAAACACTTGCCTGTTAAAAAAAAGACGCTGCGCCCGTCGGTCGTCCTCACTCGCGCGGGGTCTTCTCGGTACTGGGAAAAGCCTGGCGGACCGTCAACAAGATGCAGCTAGAGGCTCCACTACAGCCCCGCGACGTCACACTGCACACGGGCTGAGAGGCGGAGACGTCACCCGGCTGACGGAAACTATGCGGGGGTGTCTCTCGTCTGCCTGCCTGTCTGCCTGTCTGCCCGTTGGTCTGTCTGTCTGTCTGTCTCGCGCAGCCTCGGAGTTGTGTTTCCTCCAGCAGGAGTTGAAGCTGCGAGCAGAGGGAGAGAGCGACATAGAGCGAGAGAGAGAGAGAGAGAGCAAGAGAGAGGGAGGTGGAGCTAGACGTCAACAACAGGCAGTCAGCGGATGCTTAAATGTCCATAATTGGGTCCTCGCTCTATTGCATTGTAGGTGCTTCACGTTTGTTTTTATTTCAGTCCAAACATTTTGTTATTATTATTTCAAGGAGGATTTTTTAAATGAATATATTTTCAGCAGGATTCCCTCCCAATAATATACATCTGATGTTGGTAATATCTCCCGCAAAATCCATTCTGTTCGAGATTTACCTTCACGCTCCTTTGGTTTGAATTATGTTGGAGGTCAGTTTTATTTGCTGGCATGGACTGACATGACAGAAAGCTTTATCTCTATCGCTGGCTTTCCATCAAGTTTGTTAAAATGAGAGAGGACAAACTGAATGGGCAAAGGGGTTGCTTCTTCTCCCGCACCTCCCCCACGTTCTTTTTATGAACCTATCCTCTGCAAAAGGTCAAGAGTTCATTCAGGCAGTCTATTGTGCCTCTAGTGCTGATGGGAGTTAATGAAATTTAAGCGTGAGGTGGTCAGGAATTAGATTTGTTTGGCGAATTATAGCAATATTTGTTTTTTTTAAGAAGATTGAATTCCCTATGCATCTATAACCCCTCCTCTTGGCTGTAATCTGAATCTCTAGAGGTTACTGTCTCTACATAAACTTGGTTTCTTTCAGCTGGCTGGCTGGTCCACAGTGTGATGTCACGCGTCTGTGAGAGCAGAGAGGCTTGATAAAGCTTTGATAAACAACACCGTCGGCCGTTTCACCACGGCCTCTCTCTGGCTCACTCTTTGACAGCAAGGTCAGCAGTTGTATTATGAGAGCAGATGTGCGTACACCCTGTCCAGCCCCAGAGAACAACAAGAGGGACATTGATTTTCCTGTAATAACATCTCTGTGTGTAGTGCGGCTAGTAAATTAATATCATATCTGCCATATTGTGACCGGCGCTGATAGTTCATTAGGGCTAAAGCCAAAAATTGAAGAATGAGGTTCAGCCGTGGTGAAAGAGCTGAGATTCACAGACAGTAACAGTCAGGCATATTGATAAGCCTCTCCATTAGCCGAGAATCTGTCTCACTGTTACTGGACTTAGTACTAAGTGGGCCCTGGGGACGGACACCTCACTGGCGTTTTCAGGCATCCTGTTTGGAATCAATGTGGGATATTGAAAAATGTCCTGAGAGGTTCAGTGTTTTTTTATCTGTAATTTGGGGTAATGAAGCTTGCTGAAGTGCTGGTCCGAGGTCAAACGACAACTTCACAGCAAAGTCTGAGACGTCAAATGGATTTAGGGATGGAGCTCATGTTCTGCCCTCTGTTTATGTCTCTGAGTTAATAAACCGGAAATTTAGTACATGTACCGTGGTGCAAACTTCATCTGAGGAAGACCATACATGGTAGTAAAATAAGTACTGGGAAGGAGATAGTATTCTGGATTTATTTTTATTTTTTTAATCTATTGCTTCAGCTGAAATTATAAATACATTTTTCTTGTGACATTTCAACCTGATTTTGTAGTTGCTTAATAACCAGTATGCACAGGAACAGTGATTACCTGTGGTGGAGGACAGATTCAAAATAATATGTTACAAGTAAAACGCCTGCCTTGAAATGAAATAACATTACATTACATTTCATTTTGCTGACACTTTTATCTAAAGTGACTTACAATAAGTGCCTTCAACCAGGAGAATAGAAACTCAGAACAAGAATCAAGTAAGTACAATTTCTTCCCTTCATGTCATTCCACTTATATACGTTTACTATAAAAGTATGTAAGTATAATCATCAAAATGTGATTTAATAAAAAAAAATAGTACTCACTCAATGCAGATAAACTACCCTTGTACTTTGATGTACATTTTGTATTATAATATCAGTACTAGTATTCTGCAAAAAATACAAATATATGCCAAAAGGAGAAAACCACATTTTTATTTTGTATAATCAGTTGTACACACGTCTTTTATTCTGAAGTGGCATCTGTCTTTAATAAATCCCACAGGTTTATTTCCAGTAAATTGTTGCAGCAGGATTACTACGAGTGGATCCCATTTGTTTATATATATGTTGTAGGTGTTCTGAAGTGGCGGTCATGAGGAATCAACTCAATTGTCTCCCTAATGAAACAATTGTTTGTATACCTCACAATGCCTCCACTATATCATTACAATCACTCCAGTTGAAAATGCACCATTTGAAGGTAAATTACAGGAAAGATGGCACTTAGAGATGCTGAGGAAGTCATTACCAGCACTACAGTCAAGAGCAGCAGTAAATAAAGTGCGATAGCCTGGACACCGAGCCAAGCAGTACACTATCCACCTTAAATTGCACTGTGTGTTTTACTAAGGGGTCGCGGTTAGCAGCAAGTATGAATCTTCTGCTGCTTAATTAATCCCTTCAGGGGCAAAATAAAAAAACCAACAAGATAAGAACAATTAAAACAGGATATTTTTTTCCAGATCCTCCTTCGTTTTACATCATTAATTATACAAGGTTAGCCTTCTCTGTGTCTTCCACATGGTGACGTGGAGCCACAGTGCCTGGGGAGGCGTACCTCTTCAGCGCCGGAGAGGGCACAGGAACAATGTCAAACATACCATCATGGGAATACAAAATTATGCAAAGACATTTATCCTCGTCCTGCGTGCAGCGACGCCGTATTTGACTGCTGTAGTAGTACAAGGGGAGTCTTCTGCCACGAAATCTGGTTCAATTGAGACAATAGACAATGGTTTAGTGGGGCAGGATATTAAATAAGTCTCACACAATTGGTTTCTCACCACCATTGTGCGACTTATCGCAGCGCACAAATCAATCCGTTTTATTATTTCTGACACATCATCATTCCCATGACCCTTTTATTTTTCACCTCCCAGCGCACAGCACTGTGAGGGGCACCGGGAGGGAGGGGGGAGGGGGCAATGGTGTCAATGACCTTTTAACCCCCCCCCCCCCCCCCTAGCACACCGAGGGCCTTCCAAAAGCCAGGCGGGAGTCACGTGACCGGCGCAGACACAAGCAGCTGGAGTGGAAAAGCTCAAGCTTAACGACTCAAGCCTAATTCCCTTCTCTCCAGACGCCCATGTGGGTCTGAGAGCTCAGGTCTGGTTCTCTGCAGTAAAACCATCACAAGCCTGCTGGAGCGAGTTGGTTCAGACAGGCATGTGTTTGCATGATCTCAATGGTACACCATTCATTGGTAAAATAATATCAGGGTTCTTACACATGTTGACCAATGGATTTCCAGGACTTTTCCAGGAATTTTCCAGGACTTTAAACCACATTTCCATGATCAAACTAAACTCTCGGTGTATACATGAAAAAAAAAAAAAATGTAGTATTCAAACAATGAGAATTACAAACAATACAATACACCTTAAATGAAACAAATTACATTATCCCGACGGCTTCCTGAGCTACTGTTGCTATGGCCAGCAAACTTTCCAGTTAAGGTGCGTTCACTTAATGACATCTGAATTATTTTAACAAATTTCCATAACTTTTCCAAAACTTTTCTGATTTAATTTTTTCCATGACTTGTCCAGGCCTGGAAATGACCATTTCAAAATTCCATGACTTTTCCAGGTTTTCCATGACCATACGAACCCTGTAATTCTATATATATATATATATATTTTTTTTTTTTGTAGGACTGATAATCTGCGTCACTTCACAGGTTACAACTCTTAAAAATTAGGCTCCTTTAACCACTCTGCCAAAGTGGCCCCATGGATGTTGATTCACTACTTTGGACCGGACTGTAATACCTCAACAACTATTGGCTGGTTTGTCTGGAAAAATTCATGCTGATATTTCCAGCTGAACAACACACTTTAATGATTGACAGACCCACACTGACACACGCACATATTACCACAAGGAGAGAAATAAAATGTTTATTTTACCATCTGTGTTTTTTTCTTTGCACACTAATAATACATGTCAGCAGAGTCCTCTGGGTGGTAAACTTCCCCAAAACACAACAAATACAACAAATTGTGTTTTCATTGGGTTCACCCAGTAACATTTTGGAATCAATGTAGTGATAAAAAAAAACAAAAAGGGAATCAAAATTCAATCCGATTCACAAAAAAAGTAAGAAAAAAACTAAAGTAACATGTGTAACAGATGAATGAGTTTCTCTGGTCACCACGTGAAGCCCAAAAACATTTTCCAAGTAGTGAGAAGCTTCACAGTCTGGAGGTTCACTCACCATCACTTAGTGTTGTTACAGTCCGGGGTCGAGAACGGCTTGACGTAGCCTTTATGTGCTTTAAATCAGTTTTACAATATATCTAATTCAGGTAATGGTATATATGGTAAAAATAAACACAGTTTACAGTAAATACTGTGTTCTGGCTTCTGACCAATCTCTCGCTTAAACAATCCGTATCTTGATTTACAATGGAAGACATACATGGAATGGAGAAAGTACAAAAAAAAAAAAAAAAAAAAGACAGACCATTCATTTCAGAAAAGCATTGCATTAAAAATGAGCAAAGAAATCAGAATGTATAAATTCTCTGACCTGGGACAGCACATATCCGTATGTATACTGTACCTTTTAATTCATACCAGCAAGACATTAAAATGTTTTTTGGTCCTGTGTGAATGCATATTTCATGGATAGTCTGCACAGTAAAATGTAACCTGCGCTCCAGCGCTCAGGTATGATGTGCTTCTCTTGCGGACCATTTCCCAGCATTGCGGCCTCTTTCATTCACAGTTTGAGAGTATGAACTCATTATTAGTGTTGGTTGGATGCTGCTGTATACGTTCCTTCATTCTGGGGAGAAGGGACTCCAAGTAGACGCCTTCTGGTTTCCAGATGCTGCTGTGTTTCCATCTGAACAACAATCCTTTTGGTTGTTACTCTGGCTGGACATGTGACACATTAGAACAACATATATAATGATGTTAAATAAAACATGAGAAAAATATATAGATTTTTTATCTTTTTGTTTGTTTAAAGGCTAGTGTTATGATTCTTCTTCCGTCTACCGTAGGGCCGTTGAGACAAAGCTGAATCCAAAACGTCTTTAAGGTGATTAAGTTGTCAGTTTTGTCCGACTGTGGCTTGAAGCTAAAAAGTCCTTGTCTAATATTTATAGAAGATTCATATATGTACAAATAAAATATGCGTTGAAAACACCCCACCAGCTGGGAGGAAAGGATGTTCAGTTCATTCGTCAGGGGCTGCGCCTCATCCCCCCCGACATACAGCAACCGTGGAAGAACTTTGTAGCCACGTTGGCTACGGTTAACGAGGCCCGATGAGAAAATCAATATCAGTGCAGATTTACATGATATAAAAATAATGGAGGAAAAAAAAAAGAAAGTAGGCTTAAGGGCAAGTGGTTATAAATGGCAGAGTGTGAGACTGGTTTTGGCAAATAAGCGTTCTACTGTGCATGTGCAGCCCTCGAACAAAAGGTTGATGTTGCCAGGTTATCTCGTAACCATGCAGCTTGAAGACACTGAGACGCCACGTAACACGTGCATGGGTGAGTGTGTGTGTCTGTGTGTGTGTGTGTGTGTGTGTGTGTGTGTGTGTTTGTGTGTGTGGCGGAGGGTGGGTGGTGTGTATGAGCGCAGATGTCACGTCCCCTCAGACACACTCCTCCGCCGACATCAAGAGTGGGTTGATGTACTCGAATCCTTCGAACTCAGACTGGTCGATCTTCTTGACCACATCGCTGCGATAAAGAAAAGAGATTAGTTTATTTTATTTTTTTGGAGTGAGAATTGCCTGGCATATTTGTTGAAACAAAATGAAATAGAAAGAGATAAAATGGGGACTTACTCATCATCGGGCGTGAGCTGGATGGGCTCGTTGGTAAACTGGGCGTCAAAGTTGTCCAATCCGAATTCCCCTGAGATGTTGGGCTTGAAAGGAGGGACCACCTGTTTCTGCTCCAGCTGAAATAACCACACAGGAAACAGGTGAGAACTTAACAACCATATCGGTCAAACACATGAGATCAATATTTAAACTGAGTGATATTGACGATAGCCGATCGAATTCAATTCATTTGCAAACATTTCTGGTCATTTATTATAGTCAATAAATGTCCTTGGATTTTGGACTGTTGGTCGGGCAGAACAAGATGCACTGTCGGCTCTTTATAGACTAAATAACTAATGGGTCAGTTGAGAAAATAAACAGAAGATCGGGGTCAATCATTTTTGTAAAATGCATTAAAAAAAGGACACTAAAATCTTTAGTTGGTCTTCTTCTCACCATAGATGAATATCCGTTTCCATTAACAAATACTTCAGCCCAACGAGCCATTTAAAACCGTGATGACGCACGTGCACTCAGCACCTCAGAGCCTCAGATTACAGTCATCTCAGTGGAGAGGCAACTCCACCGCGCCTCATGTCTGTAAGAATGCTCCGCCTGCAGGCCGAGAGGGGCACTGCAGGGCTAATTTTAAGGGTAGTGTGCGTGTGCATGTGACCGAGGAGGGAGGGACGAGGGAGGGGTGTAAGCTGATCCCTCCAGACACTCTGACCGACTGCTGGGTCGCAGCTCCAGACCAAACAGGGAAAAAGAGGTCATTGTGTTCCCTGGAGAGCCGTCCTGTCTGTCTGTCTCTCGCCTTCTGTCCGTCTGTGTCCCCTTCTGTCTGTCTTTCTGTTTGTCTGTCTCTCTTCGTCTGTCTGTCTCTCTCCCCCGTCTGTCTTCTGTCTGCCTGCCTGCCTGCCTGTCTGCCTGCCTGCCTGTCTGTATCTCTCTCTCTCCGTAAGTCTGTAAAGGTAATTGGTCAGTCTGAGAAGAGACTGAAATGTGCCGTATCATTTACACGTTTACAGAGTTTTGATTTATTTAAAATGCATATACAAATATATATATATATATATATATATATATATATATATATATATATATATATATATATATATATATATATATATATATATATATATATAAAAGAACATGCTCTTCTAACCCCCAACTACAGATAGTAAAATGTTGTTTTTTCAATGAGCAAAAGAGGATCTGTATACTGTGTATACCATTACAAACAATTTGCTGAGAAATTGATGACATGAAATGGACGGACAAAATAGCCCATCAACTTCCTCAGATGAAATGTAATAAATATGTGTTGGTTTCAGCTCCTCAAGTGTGGATTTGTAATTGTGTAATTAAACCAAATGTAATATTTTTTTATGTTTTGGAGTTTCTGAAAGTCTAATTGAACAAATAATCACGAGACCAATAAGGAAAACTTAAATGATGTCTCGATAAGCTTGTAGCTCTCTTGAAAGTGTTGACAACAACAAACATTTGCTTGATTTTACATAAAACAGGACTGTCATTCACACAAATGACTTTTACTCATGCCGAGAACAGGAAGCTTCACAAATAACAGAGTATTTTTAATCAGAATTTAACTTTCAGTGAGATTCCAATAAGTGATTATGAAATACTCCATAGAGTCAACTGATTACCTTCACTTGGAATTATTAAGAGGATTAAGGCAACACAAGGTAAATAGAAGAGAGAGGGAAACATGGAAAGAATAAAAGTGAGAGACTCACAAGGTCCCAATCGACGTTTCGGAAGAACGGATGGCCCATGATGTCGGCGAAGCCCGTCTGAGGGTGGCAGCCTAGACGCTCCTTGGGTTCCTGTGGGAGCGAGGACGAAAGGAGGGTGAGAGACGGTATGCAATGTCGGGGGAGGACACGGACAAAAGATATCAGACGAGCGGGTGGGAAAGGAGAGCATTTGGAAGAATGGAAATGGATATTATGGATAGGTGAAAAGATAATAGCGCCACATGGAGATACAGAAAGACGGGGGTGCAAAAGAGAAGAATGCAAGACAGTGAGAGAGATAGCAGTTTGACTCCCATGAAGGCCGAAATAATGTCATTCTCAAGAGCCATCGAGAGCCAACATTGTTTTGAGATGGATACAAGCATGTCTGACCCCTTCATACCTTGTTGAGGAAGCCTTTGAGGACGCTGGCGGCTTTGACTGACAACGATCGGGGGATTCGGATCTGTTTTTCCAATATTACTGCAGAAGGTGAGAGAAAAGAGGGAGGCGGGGGGTAGACAGACAGGCTCTTGAGTCTTAGATGACAGAAGATGGCACCGACACTGCAGTTATGAGTTCAATCCTGTTGGGAGTGTGTTCAACATATATACAGCCTTTCAATGAAGCGCCAATGGCTTTTGATAAAAACGGTCTTGAAACAATACGACTTCTGTAAACA
This sequence comes from Liparis tanakae, assembly GCA_036178185.1. Classification (NCBI taxonomy): domain Eukaryota; kingdom Metazoa; phylum Chordata; class Actinopteri; order Perciformes; family Liparidae; genus Liparis; species Liparis tanakae. The sequence goes on along the minus strand of CM070098.1, from coordinate 16,106,563 downwards.
TTTTCATCCCCATCAATCCAACGCGGTTCTGGCTGTTATAAGACAACACTGACACATTTTGAAACGGTGTTTACAATGAAGGAAGAGCATGCATTCACACAGCTCCCTGTAACAGATGGCATATGCCTGGTACTGGGAGAAGTGGCCATTGGAAAGGTGTCAATACAAAGGTGTTGCATGTTTCCACGGCGCTGTTTTTTCCCCTCCAGTTATATATCTTCCAAACATGCAATGTGTTTGTAAGTGTGTGTGTGTGTGTGTTACCTTGGAAGAGGTAGTCTTCTGTGTTCTGGTCTGGGTTATCAGAGCTCCCGACGATATCGAAGGGCGACCGGCCCGCCATCATCTCAAACATCAGCACGCCCAGCGCCCACCAGTCCACACTGAACCCTGAAGACACAGACACACACACACACACACACACACACACACACACACACACACACACACACACACACACACACACACACACACACACACACACACACACACACACACACACACACACACACACACACACACACACACACACACACACACAGAGAGTATGTTAGGATCTTATTAATGAGCAGACGGGGACATACAGCACGGATATTTAAAAAAATCATCATTAATAGAGCAACAAAAACAAGGGATAAATTACCAATATTCTTAAGGACATACTTTATTATTCGCACAAACTCCACCAGAATTTGAGGGTTACTATAGCAACCACTCCCACCATAAAAGCATAATAGCAGTATTTTTGGATCCTTTCACCCCTTAACAAAAGATCTCATACTTGATAAAAAAAAAATTCAGATAAAGCCAATTAGGGCTTAACAACAGCATACCAAAATATAACACAGGTAATTTATGACAAGTGTTTCATTATTTCACAAGATATATACCTATATATCTAATTTTAAGATCAATAGACTTCAAAATAGACCATAGGAATGGTTTGGACAGCTTTTTATTAAATGTAAAACTAGTTTTGAATCCACATTGAATGTGAATCCTTTCCCTTATCAGAGACTTATTAGGTGAATTTAATAACCAGAGACAGTTCTTATTTTTGTGAAGTGCGGTTGTATGAGCTACTTCCCCACACACGGGAGCTGCAGCTTATTGTTAGAAAGTACAAACAGTGTCATTATCATTTTTAGAACCAGCCTAATTAATTAATGTTCACAACATGTAACTAAAACCTAAATAATATGAGCATCACAACACATGAAATGTTAAAAAGATAAAAGGTATCACAAGATATTTGTTAGCGTCAGGGCTTGATGAAAAAACAGATATCTTGCAGATTACAAACTTAAAAAAAGTCAAAACACCTCATTTTGCTTTTTCTATTTTGTTGGCGACAACTCAAAGTAATAATCGGCTGCAGGCTGTGCAGACAAGAATCAGCGGCACATGTGGAATTAATAAGGCTTAATTGCTCGTTTCATTTCCTATTAAGAAGAAACATGTATTGTTTAAAGTGTGGTAGTGGGTCTAACTATTACATTGCGTCCAAGAGTGATTTTGTACATGCATGTACAGAGACTTTAATGGTGGAAAAATGTATTGTATTGTTCTGCCTGACTAAGAGTTTTCTGAAGGCCTTTCTATTTGTTCTACAATAAAGTTGACAATAACATTAACAATGGCTTTGTACTTTTCTAGTGTACTGACTCGCATGCAAAACACTGGTCTGATCCCATTGCTATGATACCTCTTTTAGTAACCATGGAGATGTCTTTCTATTTTCATTGTTTTGTATTTGTAGATGCATCCAGCGCTGTAGTAGACTCGGCTTGAACTGTGTTCTTAATTGCTCTTACACATGAATTTATGATTCATACTGGTTAGTCATCCTTGCCCACATCGTTGTTGACCTCGTTGTTGTCTCAAGTAATCTGCACCTTGTAGTTTCCACCATCAGGACCCGAGAGCAGCATCTCAGACATTACCGCACGATGCTTTCTAGATCGCCTCATAGCAAATATAAGGATGGCATTTCTAGTAAGTGCTTGTGTGTTGCGGCTCTCACCATAATCCTCTCCTCTAAGTATTTCGGGGGCGATGTAATTGGGTGTACCACAGAACGTGCTCGTTGTATCGCCTGGTCTCAAGCCCTCCTGCGAAAAACAAAAAGATCGTCAGCTGCGAGATCCTCTCAGAGGGGCGTAAAGTTACACCTGTGCATCTTTGCAGGGGCTTTTATCTGAAGTGGTCCGTGGCGTCGTTAGCACCTCGGCTTTTCGTACGCAGACAACTGCAATGCACACCTTGCACATGCCGTAGTCTGTCAGTTTGATGTGTCCTTCAGAGTCCAGCAGCACGTTGTCGAGCTTCAGATCTCTGTAGATGATTCCTCGCTCGTGGAGGTAGTTGAGCGCCAGACTGATCTCTGCGGAGTAGAATCTGAAAGAGAGATTCACGTGTATTCAACGTTGCATGATTAAAAATAAACATAGAGACACAACGTGACTTCGATCGTACGTCCTTTAATTAGACGTGAGACAAAATGAGTGACTCTACCTGGCGTGTTCTTCTGGGAGTTTCCTTTGTCTCTGCATGTGGAACATTAGATCTCCACCGTTCACATATTCAATAACAAAGAAAAGTCTGTAAGAAAGAAGCAATTGTTATGGAGGTTTAGGTTTCTCCACGTTTAAGTTATTAACATGAGTTATTTTACCTAGGATTATTATTTGTTATAGGAAAAAAAAAATTATTCAAAACAACATGTGCTGCAGTACAATCAGTCATCGTGAGCATAAGACAAATATGTTGATTATTTTATAATTGAAATGTGTTATAAAAGTATCTAATTTTCTGCCGCTTGATGCTTTAGGTACTCCAAATTAGTCTCCAAAGTGTAATGTATAACTTCCTACACCAATCAGGTGTCATTATATTTCAATATAATGACAGTTGTGTGGTTCTTTGATTACAAGGCCAGTCCGCTGTCATTCACTGATCGAACCTCACCAAGCAGTCTGGATAAAGCAGTCTTTGAGTGTTTAACGGTTAGCAAATAATGAATTAAATGGAAAGATTGTTTTACTTTGTCACCCTACATTACATTGCATTTCATTTAGCTGACACTTTCATCCAAAGCAACGCACAATCGTGTAACATTCAGACACCGTAGACACAGCTACTGGGAGCAATTCAGGGTTAAGCGTCTTGCTCAAGGACACATCGACGATGGCGGGGATTGAACCGTCAACCCCCTGATTGAAAGGCGGACGTGCTAACCACTGACCCACAGTCGCCCCCTTTGTTTATTGTTGCTTATTCATTTTAACCGTAATGTTACCAATAAATACTTCAGATTTTTAAACCAAGTGTTCAGGCACCCTAACCATGATGGAGGTCTTCCTATCACCACACTGCCCTGGTGGTGTTAAATGGACCTGACCCACAGCAGCAGTAGGCGAGGAAATGCTCTTCTGCTACGTATTAAAACACTCACATCTTTTTGTGATACACTGACAAACAGATTGACATTTGTGTATGATTAGTTATGACAAGGCTTCAATAATTGCAAACTTTCCCCAAGCCTCCTGCAGGAGAGATGCTCTCACCTGCTTTCCGTCTGGAAACAGGAATGGAGGCCGACCAGGAAGGGGTGATTGGAGGCCTGCTCAAAAACGTGCTTTTCTGTTTGGACCCAGTCGATGTCCTGTGAGAGAAACACACAAAGACGCACAACGAGCGTAAATGAGAGATCGTTCTGACACCCATGAACTTCTGAAAGCTGAATAAGCACACAGGGCTTGATCGACCATCCCGTACAGAGAGAGACCAGGGTGGGCGGCGGCCAGCAGAAGCAGGTCTCTATCGATGGCTGGATGACAATATGTCTGGACACGGAGGTGGCGCGCGCCTCGCCAGCACAGGGACAGCCGGACACTTCAACATTGATCGAAAGGCACTTGTCAGTTTGTCAATCACGCTAAGTGCGTCTAATCAAAGCTAACTACTCCCATTGCTTCTGGCTGCGCTGCTACATGCAAGATCAATTTCTGATGACATGATGGTTTATCTACACCTTCTTAGAGAGACTGATGGCTCGGAAGAGGTCCGTCAACTAAACGCAAAGTGCTTCAGACATGATACACAAGGCGGGTCTTCAATGACATGACACGCGTCTTCACTGTGCCCTGACTAACAGATCGATTGTGCTAATGGCATTAATTATACATGGCAGTGACAGAAGACTTATGACTACACTATCAACTATTCTCACGTCTCAATAGATGGAGTCGCTGGGTTATTGTCACACTAGGCGGATTTAAAAAGGGACAGTTACACTGATGAGATGTAGGTATACACCTTTTAAAGATGGGCGATGCGTTTTATAAAAAAGCCGTTGTTACAAGTGATTAACAAATAAGTAAGATGGTATAAAAATCTAAAACTGAAGGGATTAGTTGATTAATTGATAAGTTAAGTGACATCATTAAATATGTTCAGAACTTGATTATATGATTCCAGCCTCTAATCTGAGGATTTGCTGATTTTCTGTTGTATGTCTCTGTAAATTAAATAGATTTTGAATTTGGCTGTTGGTGCCACAAAACAAGATACCTGAAGACGATTCCTTCGACTAGTTTTTTTTAGGTTTTGAAGTAAAAACAATCAAACAATTGATAAAATAGTCGATTAGAGGCAGCTCTGGAAAAGGCCTTCTTGTGTTCTTTTCGCAGACACAAACTGGCATCAGTGGAAACGAATGTATTTTGACAAATGTGTTCAGACCCCACTAGGATTCTTGTCTTTGATCTTGAGCAGGTTCATGCTAAATTCACTCTCAAACATACCTTTAAACTGCATGTATAGATAACAAAAAAAAGCTAAAGTCTCATTGACAGCAAGTGGTACAAAAACAATTCCTTTGGGGTTTGATAGGTGCGTCGCACAGCAGCTGGATTCTTGTGATGTCACAAGATCCCACGGGAATCCTAGGATAACACATCACATGAGAATCCATCTCGTCAGGCTTCAAGTAATGAGCGTCTTTCCGGTAAAACAGCGCACTAACCAATCACGGATAGCGTAGATGCTTCAATAGTATCAGTTATAACAGAACTTAAAATGTCTTTCAAAGAGCAAAGAATAACGCTGACGGATTAGATTGACAGATTGTTCATCCAATCACTGTCGAGTAAGTTAGGTCATAAAATATTCATGGTTTAAGTTATGGTTTGAGGCTTTCTGTCATGTTCAGTAAGTCAGTCTTGTTAACAACCGTGTCACCGAGTTAGCATGGGTTTGTATACCTCACCAGCTTTTTTTTCTTCGCAGATGCCTGTAGTGTGAAAAAGAGGCAAAAGAGAATATCCAAGAGAGATTGTGAATGAGAAATTCGATATGGGATTCTGAATTGGATCCAAAATGATCGGCTATCAAACCCATCCCTAATTATAACCAATAAATAAAAACTAAATACATCCTTTCAATGGAATCCCGCCAACTCGGTCAGAGAAAAAAAAAAAGCAAAAACTGCCCGACGACCGTCGCCGCGACTCTGACGGTTGGCCGTACGCTGGTGTCCTTTACCTCGTCGTCATTGACCAGCTCTTTCTTCACCACCTTCATGGCGTAGATGCGCTCCGTCTTCTTCAGCTGCACCAACAGCACCTTGGCGTAGCTGCCTCGGCCGATCACCCTCAGGAGGTCAAAGTCGGCCAGGCCCAGGCTGCAAGGCGATTTCCCCGTGTACCGCGGCTACGGGGAAATTAACAGGGCGGACGTGCGAGACGGTTAACAACATGGCGCCAAGTCAACTCTGCACCAATGTCTCGCGCAACTTTTCAGAACATCCGCCTTCATCAACAGTTTCTTTAATGAAATATTGATAGAGCTGGAGATTTGGTCTGCACGCGAGGGTGATTTCCTTTGAGTGGTTTGTAAATTAACTTTTAACTGCGCCACTTTTTCAAAGTGAATCTCAGTAATGACTTTGTTGTCTTTATTAAATACCATCTCGCTGCCTCCATTAGATGAAGCGCTCGTTGTATTAGTCCTACTCCTCTGTAAACCTGATTACAATCTTCACCATTTCCTCACTTATCTTCCTCTCGCTGCTCTTCTCCGCTGTAATCTGCTCTATAAGTGAACTGTTTCCACTACGTATCCATCCAACCCCCGTCCCCAGAGTCAACATGGAACCAGAGATAAGATCATCTGGCTTGCCCTCTCTTATCTTCTTCTATCTATGTCCAACTCGATCCATTTTTATCAACCCTGTCCCCCCCCCCCCCCCCCCCCCCCAAACTACATACCTGGCCATTAATCAGCCTCGGGTGTTAAGAGCTGTGATAAAAGGTTACTTTATTAGCTCCACCAAAGGAAATCAATACCCACACCACTATGAGGGTGCCTACGTCTGCATGGACTCTACATCACACATGCACAGCGGGTGGAAGAAGGATAACCCAAATGTACACAATGGCAAAAAAACCTGCTTCCAATTACAGGTGATTTTATTCTTTTTTTATCTCCATCTTCTCACACAAAAAGCTCTGATCTCTCACTCTAAATTGACAAACGCACACACACACACACACACACACACACACACACCAGATTGACAGACGATGAATCACCCATCAAGAGTGTTTGAAAAGATTCTCTCTCTCTCACCTCTTTCTCTTCCCAATCGAAAGGCAAGCTTTCGCTGGAGTCTTTATTCGGAGGGCCTGCGAGAGGAGAAAGTGAAAGACAGACAGAAGGAGAGGGGGAGGCAAAAAAAAAATGTAGGAAAGAGGAGAGAAAGTAGGTGAGAGAAAGTCTCACGCTTTGTTCACAGCCCTGCAGGCGTTTCTCTGCGCTTGGTTGGTAAAGATAATACCATTTTGTATTCACCCTTGACACAGTATTTCAAATAATAAGTATAATGTGATTTTACGTTGCACTTGTCATCATTTAAAATCATAGCCATCTACATATTATTTTTTTTAGCTCCTTCCTTCCTGCTGACAGCTGCAGTACATCGCTGAGATCCTGACAAACTCAACACTTTACTCAACACTTTACTTTGTTTTCCCCTTTTAGTATTTAGTATTTTTAGTATTTAGTATTTTAGTATTAGTATTAGTAATTTAGTATTAGTATTTTGTATTTTAGTATTTATTTGTATATTTTATCACTGCTGTGATCCTTGAATTTCCCCACTGTGGGACTAATACATGAATTTCTTATCTTCTTATCTTATATATGCATTTTTAAACTGACTTAAAGAAAGACTTCCGCATCCAAATGTTTCCAGGATTGCATCCCACTCCTTCCCTTATTTACGGGGGAAGGTGTTTCAACTGCCTGACGAGCGGCGGCAGCAGCGACCTTAAGCCCTCTCATTCCCGTCAGCCTCTCAACCACCTGACTGGACTTAAGTCTGGTGCTGGACGTAAACCCCGAACGCAGCTGACCCAACGTGTAGTCTGGGTCACGTAGAGCGGCATGTTCCTTTCCGACGACGAACACACGATGGGCTCTATGTATTTAAACAAAAGCTCTATTTATTCACTGTTTGAGTAAAATCTGCTACAAACGCTGTTCCTCTCGTTGCCTGTATGTGATGGCTGACGGTGTGAAGAGACAGGAGACACGTGGAGACAAAGGTCGACAGCTGGAAGTTGGCCAGCATCTTAACCACTCGGCCACCAAAACGCTCCTTTTGTTAGCTTTCCTTTCAAATTAAACATATGTTGGTGATCTGTGTTTGAAGATTTTACGTCTTCCAAACCGATGAAGCAGCTAACAACATCCAACAATAACAGCAGCATTCTCTTTTATGAGCATCGGTCACAACAGCAGGAAACGAGCCAATTCAAGACAAAAGAACGGCAAAGAGACTCAGAAGCGAGAGTGAGATTAAAAAGATGTAAACATTTTGGTTTGTGAAGTAAAGTTTAAAAAAATGCATAAATTAACCAAAGCCTGTAATTTGAGTCTCAGTGTATGGCAGAAGGCACTTTGTCTCCCATGTTCTTTTTCTACAATTATGTGCTTCGAAACCAAGTTATTGTGTCCATTTGTAAACACTCTCCAAAGTGTGTGTGCACATCGTTGTGTGTGTGTGTGTGTGTGTGTGTGTGGGCATGCGCGTGTGTGTGTGTGTGTGTGTTACCTGGCTGTTCAGGTTGGTCTAGATCACTCAACTGCCCGCCGGTCATGATTGGTTCCTAGACAACAACATTGGTCATTAACTATAATCAGCATTAAAAAACAGAAGTGTTTATGTGTGAGTCACGGATGGAAACAACTGACTTCACGCCACCGAGCTGACGAGTGTGAGGCTCGTCAGCGCGCTCACCTGGGTCATCTGCCTGCCGCACTCCACGGTGACCAGTTTGTGACACTTCTTGTGCACCAGCAGTTTGCAGTTGATGCATTTGTAGCCTTGTCTTCCCAGACCCCAGATGCGGTCCGTGCAGATGGCGCAGTGGGCTCGCTGCTCAGGAGGACAGACGGAGAGCAACCATCACCACGAGCGAGCGCACATTATCTTCCAGGAGATGAAACATGAATCCCTGACGGTCGATGATTAAAACCTTCCGCTTTACCACCATCCCTTTTACTTCATCAATCAATAGCGAGTGAAATTACTTCAGGGTAATGGATGTCTCATTCTCCTTTAAATACACATACAAAAACAAAGCTCCTTAATGGACAATGTGTTGAGGGGTCACGGGTACCACGGTAGATTTTAATCCATGGATGAAACGGATGGATGATAATTCGACCGTGACGATGTCAAACACGTGAAATACACATTATTACACGAGTTAAGGGCCTCTCGGTGTGAAATACTGTCCGACAGAATTCATAGTCCCTTCTCACCCTGTTAAAGCGCTTGGCCTGAAAGGCGTGACCACTGGCATAGTAAAGCTTCCTCCAGCGCCTCGCTCCACGCCGATATATAGACTCTGTGAAAAGAGGAAAAGGGATGATAAATGGACTTCATTTATGGATTTCTACCAAAGCGGTCGACAAATTGCTTGTAATAAACCTTTTCATTAATTCGTACACCTATGGTGGTAGAAACCAGAGCCACGCAAGGGGCCGGCCTGTCCATCAAGAGCAACTCGGGGTTCAGTGACATGTGGACGGAGGGAAGCCAGGGATCAAACCTTTGTTGAAAAGACGACGCGCTCTACCCGTGTGTGCATTCGTGTATCAGTGTGTAGAAAACCAGTTTGATCTCTATAAAGGAACCTACAATTTTCATCTATAGTATAATTTTCTTCCACATTATTGCTGCTAAGATAAACTAGGGCGTGTGTGTGTTTATTTTTAGGGGCTGAAATGTGTTTAAACATTAAAATAAGAATGAAAATGGTATATTTTAATTTCTCATGCCAATTTCTTTTCAGGTGATACACAACCACAGGCTTTTGAAATCCTTATTGTTTCACAATCTCAAGCCTTATTGCTCCTTACTTGAGTCCATAAGTGTGAACCACGGCTTTTTAAAAATTCATCCGGGTATATAAGAATGCACGCAACTGCCCCAATTTTAAAATGTAAATTAAATATATATTTTTTTTTTTGCTTCAATTGGTGGAACTAAAACAAGGAAAAGCTTTAACTCACTGTCTTCCCCCGGACACGGCATACCAGGTTTCTCCGGTACACATGGGAATACTGGGAAGCAAAAAAAAACATGACAGAACATCACATTCCTGAAGTCTATTTCAACTAAAGCAGACGAGTCAGACAGCATTCATGCGAGGGTGTTTGAATGCTGCTGGGTCCATTTCACTTCCTGTCATCATGACAGCAGTTAAGACTACCTGTAGCAAACCTGTCGCCTCGAGCCGTCCACACTGATATGCACTCATGTTGTTCTTTTGATGGCACGGAGCGCGTGTGCAACACACAGTAGGAAACACAATAAAAAAAAGACACCATTTTCAAGAAGAAGACAACAATTCCACAAGCGTGTGCGTGTTGGTTTGAGTGCGACAGAGAGAGACGGATGGCGCTAGACTGGGGGCCGTGTGAGTCAGAGGCGAGGCGTGGGCTCCAGCCGACACGCGCGTTAACGAGCAGACCCGACGACCCCCCCGTGGAGCCGCTGCTTCCTCTCCTCCGTTCATCCTCTGCCGTCTCGCTGGCAGCCACTGCACTCTTGCCCCCCCCCCCTCACCTCTGATAAGATTACATCTTTACATTAACCGCCCGGCCCCCGCTCCCTTTCACCACGGGTTACGTGTTTACACACGCAGGAGCCTGTCACTCAAAGGCTGCGTGTCACGCCACGCCCGAGTTAGCCCTGACCTCCAGACTCACCAAGTTGTGCAACTCTTTGTCAAGAAGGCCAAACTCAGGATGTGAAGTAGCTCAAGGGCGCGAAGACGGACGCCAAGAGCAGAAGTTAGTTGTACAGGTCAGTGCTGCATTAAACCGATGCTGCTTTGATGTTTTTTTGTTGTCTACGGTCCATATACACAACATCTGTGTTCAGCTTTTATCAGATATGTAAATAGACCGACTCCATTAAAAAAAAGGGAAAAAAGGAAAAGGAAGAACTTTAGGGTGAGCCAAACAAACTAGTTATCAAACCCAGAGATTTAAATATTGGTGGTGGACCACATTTAAACATGTTATTTACATTTTTGTGGCTGAAACCATGCCAGACAAAGTGAAGAAAAATAAATCTCACTCAAACCGTGGGATAAATAAACAGTTCCTGACTCCAAGTAACCCAAATATAGATGTCTATTTGAGATGGATAGACTGCCACCTATCTTTTGGCTTTGCTTGTTGCTTTTAGGTACTTTGCTTGAAATGGTATCACAGATATTTGTTAATTTATGATACGATTAATTTATTTTTTTTAATCAGTATTGTTAAAGATAAATAAACTCTGTTATAGTTCTAAAGCACCGTTGTCTATGATTATTTTGTCCATTGTTGATACTTTTACATTAGGTGTGAAATAATCTACACATCATTAATGAGCGCCTATGATTATAAATGAAAGGTAAACAGTATTGCTTCCAGAGCAGAGAAGACTTCTCGTATGGACCTCTTACTGGTGTCAATTAACATCTTACTGTGTACAGAACGGGAGAACATCCTGCGAGTTAAATCCTAAACGGTTATCTGTGACGGTGTGACGAGCAGCGAGGCTCACCGTGGATAATGAGCTCCGAGTCTTTGTTGAGTTCGTAGAGGCGCAGAGCTTCTTCCAGCTCCAGCTGAGATGACACGGTGCAGGGGTCACCTGACAGCAGAGGAGAGACAACGTGTCATTCACCACGTAAAAATAAAATAAGATTACTGGGAGACATCAGAAATGACAGGTAGCAGGAAATGTTTTACAACCTTCTGAACTAACCGTGTTTCCATGAAACCTCGGTTACTAGAATTAGATTTCTGCTCTTTGACAGAACACTAATGACTGCGCCTCCGCAGCTCAAAGGCAATATTGTTATTGTATATTTGGGCGGGGCAGCACAGTGAGAGGACAGGACCTGGAGGGAGTGAGAGGACAGGACCTGGAGGAAGAGGACAGGACCTGGAGTGAGAGGACAGGACCTGGAGGAAGAGGACAGGACCTGGAGGAAGAGGACAGGACCTGGAGGAAGAGGACAGGACCTGGAGGGAGTGAGAGGACAGGACCTGGAGGAAGAGGACAGGACCTGGAGTGAGAGGACAGGACCTGGAGTGAGAGGACAGGACCTGGAGGAAGAGGACAGGACCTGGAGTGAGAGGACAGGACCTGGAGTGAGAGGACAGGACCTGGAGGGAGTGAGAGGACAGGACCTGGAGGAAGAGGACAGGACCTGGAGTGAGAGGACAGGACCTGGAGAGAGTGAGAGGACAGGACCTGGAGGAAGAGGACAGGACCTGGAGGGAGTGAGAGGACAGGACCTGGAGGGAGTGAGAGGACAGGACCTGGAGGGAGTGAGAGGACAGGACCTGGAGGGAGTGAGAGGACAGGACCTGGAGGAAGAGGACAGGACCTGGAGTGAGAGGACAGGACCTGGAGGAAGAGGACAGGACCTGGAGTGAGAGGACAGGACCTGGAGTGAGAGGACAGGACCTGGAGTGAGAGGACAGGACCTGGAGGAAGAGGACAGGACCTGGAGTGAGAGGACAGGACCTGGAGGGAGTGAGAGGACAGGACCTGGAGGGAGAGGACAGGACCTGGAGTGAGAGGACAGGACCTGGAGGGAGAGGACAGGACCTGGAGGAAGAGGACAGGACCTGGAGGGAGAGGACAGGACCTGGAGGGAGTGAGGGGACAGGCCCTGTGGACAGTTTACTTACTATAAGAGTAAGACAATTAGTCTAAATTTCACAAATAACCCACAGATGGAAACTGACTTATTTATTTTAGTTTGAATCCGACTGTGTTTAATTTTTTATTTTGTTTATTTGAATAACCGTTCTGTGGATTCATGTTATTTTATAAAGCCAGTAAGCTTCAGCTCGGCAAACGTGAGGATTTGATGGTTTCTTCGTCATGGTTACGTGATAGTAAACTAAAGATCTTTAGGTCTGGGTCTGTAACCTTTCACTCACTTTTTACTTTTACTAGAAATTAATTGGCAGGGCTAAAGGCAACAAAGCTTTCCTTCATCACTTTGCTCTGCTGCCAAACTGATATACTTCCCTCTTTGCTTTAATCATGTTTTTGTGACAATAGCGAGCGATCCAAGCCCTTTCCGTGCTCCTCATTAGGTGTGTGCATCTGTGCAAGCTTTTAACACATTTTATATCCTCACCTCTATTTAATTACCTGTTGACAGGTCCCATCCTTTTTCTTTATATTATCAAGTCTCATGCAAACATGTTACAACCCCGGTTAGACATCCGATAAGCTACAGCTATTTTATTTCATGACAGATAAATCTGTTAATTGCAGAAAATCGAGATTGACCAGGTTACTTTTAATTGCACAGAATCACAAGACAGAGTAGAGACACACACACACACGCACACACACACACACACTCTCACACACACACTTTTCCAGTGTAAAGGTTGTGTGTAAAAGGTGGGATATACAATTTATTACAAATAAACCTGTCCGACCTTTGTGTGACGTGCACGACATGAACACCGAGTAAACATGGCAGAAAGTGTGTGAGAACAAACTGTAGCCGTTTCAAATAGTTTCCTTCCAATCGTCCAGGCCTGTTTGCTCAGTGATCAATCTAAGTAAATAATTAAAATAACGCCGAGACACAGATCTAATTATTTCCTTATCATTAACAGTCAGGTGACGCACTCGGAGAGTCAGTGCGAGCCGATACTGAGGCCATTGATTTTATTCTTTGTGCTCGACCACAACCTCAAACCACTGACTTTAAAATGGCTTGAGCACAGAAACTATGACACACGGCGTGAATTTAAAAACACACAGAGAGCTGGAGGTTGACGAAGAAGTTGGGTGGACTTAGACCTTCGAGTCTGGGTTTTATCTTTATGGAAATGTTATGGTTTGCGGAAGAGTCATTAAGTCTGTGAGTGGATGAGTCCATGTGGTACAGAGAAAACACCGGAAGAGAGACAAACTGTTTACAGTAAAAATACAGATAAGGATCAATCACTCTCCAATCTGAATGTCCCCACGGCAGAAAGCTCGGTCAACATTTTCACTACGGAGTTATGCGCTTCTAGTTTTTTGTTTTGGGGTAATGGAGAACACATTTGCTTTGGATTATAGAGCCACTGATACAGGATTTTTGAAGTTACTACAAATTTCAATATATAAGAGTTTTAAAAAACTGATTTACACATAAAAAAATACTATAACAAAAAAGAAAACGGTTTTGTGATATACATAAAAGTATATGGCAAAATCGTTTTATGATAAATAAACTATTGTTGATTAAAGCGATTAATCTATCGATTATTTTCTCAATTAACTATTTGGTCTATAAAATGTCCGAAAATTGTGAAATACACTCATACTTCCTGAAGCCACATTTTGACAGCAGTCTGAAAGTTGGGATTGCTGGTTTTATCTGGTCTAAAGCTAAAGAGTCGTCACATACGACAACAAACAGCAGCAAATTCTCACATTTGAGAATCCGGAGTGAAGTAAAGTAAGTCAAATTAAACAAAGTACAGATCTTTAAAACAGTTACAAAAGTATTAATTAATCCATGGTGCATTCTTTAATTATCAATGATATTAATGATATGATATACACGGAGCTGAGCTCATGCGGCTCCCAGGACGGGGCAGGACTGCTTCATTACGACCATCAAGCAGCTTTCCTGTCTCCGATAGACAAATGACTCCAGTGATTATATTTGGGCGGCTACCCAGTGGTAGCCGCCCAAATGAGTCTAATGAGTTTGGGCAGGCTGACCTTATCCTGAGCAGAGCGGTCCGACGGCTCCATCTTTCTATGACACTATTACTGCTGCCTGACTAACTGTCTGGCAACAAGGAATTAGGTGTGATAGGGCTGCACTATTTAAGTGACGAGAAACACACGGCATTGCTGAATGCTGGCAAATGTAGCCAGCGGCCTCTGAATCCCTTCATCTGTCATGTGACATGTGACAATGTCGAGAGTTGTCACACTGATTGACTGTGTTGTAACTCTGTAATGCTTCCTTCTGGTCACATGGCATCTCTTGCATCTGTCCATCCTGGAGAGGGATCCTCTGTTTTTTTAAAATATTTATTGGGAGTTTTTCCTGAATGTGTACAGATTGTAAAGCCTTTTGAGGAACATTTGTAATTTGTGATATTGGGCTATACAAAATAAACTGAATTGAAAAAAATATATTTGAAAAATGTATTTCTCCTGTGATGAGAATTTGGTTTCTTATGCCTCCTCTTGAAGCAGTAACGTGTGGAAAGGTGGAGAGCGGAGGGTGGAGGGTGGAGGGTGGAGGGGGGGGGGGGGGGGACGTACCTTCCTCGTCGATCCACTTCATGGTGAAGAGTTGGTCGTTGTCCATGGTGCACATGTCCTTCACCTCCCCGTACAGACCCTCGTACGTGATGGACGGCTCAAAGTGAGTGATCATGATGTCCCTGCAGAGAAGAAAAATAAGTCAGACGTTTTATTTGACATTCGCAATTCCTCTGGATGCACCAATCCAACATGTGGAATTGTGTTAGGCATCAGTTTCAATCCATTAGCCAGTGCTGGTGTCAAATCAGAAGCAAATCAAAACTGTGTTATAATAATAAGATTATTATTATTATTAGAGTCAGATCATTCAGCCCTACTGAGCAAACACATTTTATAAAATAAATCTACCACCTACATGTAAAGCACACATTTGGTGTATTGATGCGAAGGCAAAAAATACCAATATCATTTTTAAATATAAAAAATATGTATTTAAAAAAAAGATCTTTTATTCATGTTGATAGTTCTCTTGAATACTGAATGAGGGTGGTCTCAAAAACAAGAAAAAGGTGAAAAAACAGACAGATTTTAATGTGCATTAAATCTACAAAAATAGTATGTTTTTTGATTTTTTTATATGAAGTAGTCAACATGACGCATTACCAATCAACATTAAAGATGGACTCCCCAAACACACTGACATATTAATATACACTTACTATGGCCAAATAGTAAAAATATCCCAGTCCCCAAAGTGAAAAAAACATTAAAGAGAATATTTAGTGTTTGTTTGATAATGAATCGAGTAATCCATTGTTCCTTCACACTCGACACTTCTGCCCTCAGAAAAGACTCACTGGAGAACACCAGACTTTTGAGGTGTGAAAGCATCCTTTCCCCCCCGAAACCCTGCTGTGTGAGTCACAGGCTTGCAGTCTGTCACATTAATGTGTGCGTTCGTCTGTACAGCATGACTGTGGGTGTGTGAAAAAAAGAGCAAAATCAGGGGCGAGAATGACTGCAAAAGAAAAAAGGAGAGAGTGAGGGAGCCACACACTCGAGCAGAATGAATCACAGCTGATGGCGACTGGAGTATTGTGTATTGTGAACGCTTTGGTGCAGGCTCGCTGTCCACCACTGCACTCCATCACTTCTTGGAAAGCAGTCAAAACACTTGGCGTAATCAACAAGTACATCCCTCTCAGCCTCCTCAGTTCACACGTGCACTTAAACACCGTGGTGAGGTGTGTGTGTGTGTGTGGGGGGGGGGGGGGGGGGCAGTGCAGTGGCGGGTGACCGGGAGCATCCGTACCCTGGAGCTGGGATCGTCTGTCGGCCGACGTTTCACGGCGGCGTTACGACGGATGGCACTTGCAGCCTGTGCCATGTTTACGGGCCGACGATGGGGGATGGAGGCCGCGCACGCGTTCACATTTACAGGTCTGCAGGCGACTCGGGGTCTAGGGGCCGGCGGTGGACACAAAGGGTTAAGCGCGGTAAAGAAGTGGGGCAACAAAAGAGGACGGCGTAAAAGCCGCCCCACCGGCCAGGGAGTGGATCAAGGACGAGGGTCTCTTACTCTCTTTACTGCCGTCGTCAAAGATAGGGACCGTTTTTCATCAACCTGAGAGCTTTACAGCTGAATGATAAAATGACAAACATGTGGCGTCGACAACGCACACACTTTCAAGGACGTCTACTGTACGAGACCAAGGTCAGCGGAGACGGTGGTGTGTGTGTGTGCGTGCGTGTGTGTGTGGGAGCAAAAGCACACACACGAATATCACTGGACTGATATATCAGTTTAAAATTAATGTGGAGCAGTTAGAGACAGCAGCTTCCACGTAGCATCTCTTCAAATGAATAAACTGTTTCGAGGAGGAATAAACTCAGATGGATGCCTCCTCCATCCTCACTCGCAGGCCTCCATCCTTCTGGTGTTAAACACTTCCTGTGGGAGAGAGGGAGGGGGGGGGGGGCTGGCAACTACACTACTCTAGGACCAGTATGGCGTCTCTTCTTCCTCCTAAAGCCCGATAACATCAGAAGATAGAGAGAGTACGAACACATAAAAGAACGAACGCATTAACCTTCATGTACAGCTGCTGCATTTTAGGTTTCTGATGCTAGACACTTACATTCATCGTTTGTCATTTATTTCAAGCAAAATATGCCAAACAGTGACTGGTTCCAGTGGAAAGAATGACATTTGATGCAATCTTTTTCAAGATTAATTGACAATAAAAAGGATTTTTAGTTGCAGCCCTAATTTGCTGTTTTTTTATCATTATATATGTCAAAAACCTTTACAAATAAACTTGGGATAATTGCCTGATAAACAAATAATGCACAGGCTAACAGATAATATATTATCTTTAGCTGCAGGTCTGCTGTAAAGCACATTTTCTTTCGGCCAATTAGATAAATTCTGATTATCTATTAACGAGTGTCAAGAATTATCTGGTTACAGCTTTTCAAGTGTAACATTTTGTTGGTTTTCTTCTATGATAATAAACTAAAAAAGAAATGAATCTGCCGTTTAAATAACAAAACTTATTTGAAGTGAAAGTGACAAGCAAGCAGCGGTTTGTTGACTTAATGCTTCCTTCGACTTACAAAACAATGCATTTATTAACCATTAATAACACAACACCTTTCAAGAAATGAATCCAAAAAAGGACCAACAAAATATATCCAAAAAGAGAGGACCCTTTGTTACACAAAGTAAACCAGTAGTGACTAAGGCAGAGAGGATTTTGTAGAGCGAGACTGGGAGCTCGTCACTGGTGAGTAACTGGGAGGAAGCTGCATTCCACACACACTTGGCATTCCTCTGCCGTGTGACGTCTCACAGTACAGCTAAATTAAAAGGAGGAGGAGGAGGAGGATGATGATAAAAAGGAGGAGGAGGAGGAGGAGGAGGAGGAGGAGGAGGAGGAGGAGGAGGAGGAGGAGGAGGAGGATGATAAAAAGGAGGAGGGTGAGGAGGAGGGCACTGGCTTGTGCCCCTGACATCTGAACTGCCGTGAGTAAAGCTCTGCGGCCCCATCTGCCCAGCAGAAACCCATTCGTCATCTGTGAGCGCTCAAGCAGTAAAAAGGGTCTGGGTGGCGCTCTGGGCTTCCATGAACACCTCGTACCATCCATCTCTTTGTCACTGCTGCCACGCATGGAGATGCCCCGCGATGCATGCGCTCGGAAATCCGGAATCCCGTGCTCGCACTTACTTATACACACTGACGTTTGAAGCACAAACAAACGCGCCGATGCAAACGCGCGTGCCGAAGTGTAGGTCACCGACACCACAACAGGCCAGGACGACAAACAAACCGCGAGATGCTGCGGTCTCCAGGCAACGCAGCTCCCCTGCTGTGCCGGCGGCGAGGGTGCCATTGTGTCACTCGTCGCGAGTCGCGACACAATGGCAACGACTCGCAACAATCCCGCTGAGACGAGGTCCCTGGAAACGACAGACACGTGGATGCAACCGCACGATGTGAAGAGCGTGTGGACGGCGTAAAAAAAAAGAAGACAATACAACACACGCATGTAGCCGCTGAAACACTTTGATACTCCTCAGTGGATGTGCGTGTCGGTAGATGCGTGGATGAGAGGGGGTGAAAGATTTTGTAGTTTTTACCGAGCGAGCCGCTTTCAAAGTAAACGGCAAGACAAGGAATGTATCTCAAAACAAAGGTGAGCCTTGAAGCACCGATGCAGATGGCAGCCTCTTTGAAAAAAGACGAGCAACTCCTCTCGAAAAGAGCCGGCGTAATCCCAGCTTCCTGCCAAACAACATGCCTGACGAAGGAATCCTGAAGTGCATCTGGCACAGAAGAAGTCTTGTGTTAGTCGGTGCTGGCAGCTCAAAATAACGTCTCTGGCCTGACATGGTTACACACTGGCAGACATGCACAAATGTTTGATGTATTTAAAAAGACTACGGCATAAACAGGGTCGCATTTTTGTAAAACCTCTTTTTCTGAACACAGACGCTGAACATGTCGGGCCAGGACGGCGGTGATTTACATTTACACCTCCGTTACAACGGGCTACCTGCTGGAAGGTGTGTACCAGTGGACTAAAGAGGGGCTATAAAAAAGCAGCATTAGTAGACTTGTTTCATTGAAGAATAGCTTCTAACAAAGCTCTGCTAATCCTGCGATTAACACATTTCATTTCCTCTATATTCCTCACATAAAAGTCAGCTGTTATTTTGTTATTTAAAAGCTTTCATTATGAAGCACCACATCAGGAAATGTTGGGTTTTCATCAGCAGCAACAGCTACTCCCTCACAGCTGGTATGTGAGAAAAAAAAGTAAAATAAAGCTGATATAAAGAGTACCGAGAGGGAGACGGGAGAGAAACTTTAATTCAAAACACAGAGATTCAGTTGACTTTTGAAAATGTCTCTCTCTCTAGTCTCTCAACACACGTTTGTTCGAGGGAAAGAAGGGACGCTGAGAGACGGCGATGGTTCATTTTGGGCGTGACTCAGCACAACTCGGAAGTATGCGGACGTCTGCACAGATCCTATCTGTTCGCACTGTGGTGTATGAAATCGACGTCAGGCTGACGCTCACATGCTCGCCAAATGGAAAGGCAAATCGGCGTGGCGTGGTTCGACTTGGCACGGCCAAAGAAGTGGCAAAAGAAAAGCCACGTTCATGTCGTTCGCTTTATCTTTAGAAATGGGCGAGAGGGGGAAAAAAAAGGTTTTCACAAAACAGGATTACAGTAAGCGGACTAGCAACAAAGAAAGAGGCAAGTGTCAGAGGATCGCTACCCTGAGCAAATACTACAAATATAGAAATATTTGGCAAAAAAGATCACCAGATCCAAAAACATAGACGTTGCACTCTTTGTGAAAGTCCTGCTGGTCAATTCTGCAAAACAAAATCCTTCATTCAACATATGATAACTAGAGCAAATATACTCAAGTATTACTTGGATAACTAACTCACATTACAAATCTAAATGTCTTTTGTGTCTATCCAGACATTATGTAACGAAAACAGGCCCAACCTCCAGGTTCAGAATAAAGATGTGTATGTTGTTTGTCAGTATGGACACTCACTCATGTGTGCACGATTAAAAGCACCTGACATACATATAAAAGACTATAGGAAGCAATATAAGGCATCATGGAAAAGCTGTGATGCATGTTACACGTTTCTAAACGAGAGCTCTTGGACTGGAGAATGAAAGTTGGCATTGAGCATTTTTGTGTATTTTGTCGGAAAAATGTAATAAAACCAGACAAATTACAGGACTTAATATTCTAATAATTGAATTTATCGATTTGTTGTTGCAGCCCTAGCAATGTCAGATCAGAGTGAGAAATAAAGCCAATATGGTAGTAACTATACGTTACACTGAAAGCAATAATAAGAGGGAAAACGCATATTTGAGATGCGAGAGAGAACTTCAATTGCATTCAATTATTTGTTGGCTACTTATTCAGTTTTCAATATTGGCGTTCGGATAACCTTTTTTATTTATTACCTATCGGGATTACAAACTACATAAAACACATTCAAACCTATTGGAAAATACTTCTTATCCGATAACTAACAATAACAACAAAAAATCCTGTAGAATAACAGAATGGTTGAAGTGAAACCGAAAGACAGTTTAATCGAGAACAGTGAAGTGTCCGGCCAGCTCCTTCCCGAGTGACGTCATGGAGACGAGCTAAGCAAGAGCGAATTGTGAGCAGATGTATTGATCGTTTACAAAAACGTAACCTTTTAATTCACCACCACGTTTTGAATTGCCATCCATCTCATGCCGTTGCACGGTCTCTGCCTCCCTGTCTGTTTCTGGTCATGCGGCGAGAGCATTTAAAGCCTTCTCCATTGTCTTGAGGAGAGCTAAACGAAGACGGGCCGGTGGCGGGCTGAGGCTGCTACCGGCTGACACCAGCTGGCCCTGACAGACAACAGACATGCAAATGGGCATAAATGGACTCAAAAACTAGACTGAAAGTAGATGAGCGGAGATAATAACAGAGTACGGCCGAGGGGGGATTTATTTCAGGTTTGAAGAAGGAACAATTTAATTGATTACCACTTTGAAGCGAAGAAACGGAACTAATCAGGTTCGGTAATCAACTGTAGTGTTCGGGACACCTGCGTCCTCTCCGACCTATATGTTCACATTAACAAGGGTGGCAACTAACAGCTACTTTCATGACTGACTGATCTGCAAAAGGTTTTTTCAATGCATTAAATCAAACATCGATCATGCCAAAACATGAAGAGAAAATGCCAGTTACAACTTTGCCGAGCCTAAGGTGACATCATCGAATGTCTTGTTTTGTCTGAACCAAAAGCTCAAAACACAACGGCATGAAAAGAAACAACAAATCCCACATTCGGAGAAGCTAGGACCTGGGAATGTTTAGCGCTCATTTAAATATTTTGGCTTAAAAAAAAGACAACAATTAACCAATTATCCAAATAGTTGCTGATTGTTTTTCCGACAATCAACTACGGTAATTGTTTCAGATCAAATGTTAACATCATGTGTCAACGTTGTACAGAGACCAACATGCAGTCTTAGACTTGTGCACATTTAAATGATATTGTTTTAGAAGGTTTATATATATAAGTTGAACTGTACCAATCTTATAAAAGATCATGAGCAAACCTAATAGATACCTAATCTATCAGTGTTAATAATATATTGATTCTGTGCAACTCTTTCCCCTCTCTCTCTCCAAACTTCTGTAGGGAAACAATAATAACATCGATGAGGTTGCCGCGATGGCAAAACATCCGAGAACATCTACTCGACTGCATTGCTGAGATTCCTCAGCAGCCACCTCATGAATACTTCAGATGCTTCATTCTGCGTGATGACACCTAATGACCAGCACATATGGGTTCTAGAGGTGTGTCTCGGAGCAAGTGAGAAATACAACAGGTCTGGCCGAGATGACTTGCACATCACGTTTTTCAAGTCTTGGCTGGGCTCCAATAGTTGGCTCTATCAAACAGAAACAGAGAGGCTGGGAGTGTCCTTTAAACAACAGGTGACCAATGATTTTCCATTATCGCATTCAAGTGCGAAACTAAAAACAGCTGAACTGCCTCTGCCAGGCTTGGTATGACAGACATTCAGAGCACTGGTATCTCCTGTATTTGACTTTATCGGGTATCAATAGCACCCTGATATGCATGTGTGTATCATTAATTACTCATTAGAAACATTCACATTTTTGATTTATTTCATAGCTAACATTGTTTTAGCCATTCAAAAATAATAATTGATTGATGGTGAAAAGTATCATTAGTTGCAGCCCTAGTTAGAGTTGAGGTTGGGTTACGGTGAGGGGAAGGACAAATTGAAGATTAGTTGTTTTGTAAATACAATATCAGAACTTCTGAAACTCTCAAGAATACCATTTGATATGTCGGATTGCTAGTCAGTCCAATATAATGAACAACGACAAAACCTCATTCCACAAAGGTATTCGTGATGACATCAATATCAATTTAAAGTGTCCTATTGTCATATTGACATTTGGCAATCCTTAAATGCCATAACTTTAATCTTGTTATCTTGCCAAAACAGAATATGCTATACGGGATGGATGTGTTACGGTGGGCTTGGTTATGAAACTTATTATACAAGTTAATCTACCGGTGACAAAAGAGTAGAACTAGAGGAGAATGTTAACTAACAAACAGACTGACAGACTGACTGGATGAAAGACTAAAGAGTAGACTAACAGAGGGAACAACTAGAGGAGACTGTCAGCAGAATGACAGACAGACTAACTAACTGACAGACTAGATGACAGACAGACTAACACAGACCGACTGGATGACACTGACAGACAGAGAGACTAGATGACAGACTGACTGAGAGTAGAACTAGAGGAGACTGTCAGCTGACTAACAGACATCCACACTGACTAGATGATAGACTGACAGCAAACAAGACTAACAGACAGACAGACAGACAAGCTCGCTCTACATCTTACAAACTGTGTCAGATGTCAGATAAATAGCAGTCGATCCACAACAAACGTTGGTCTGAATTTAAACAGCTTCCCGGTCGGACTGACACGTGTCTTGGACAGCAGAGTGTCTCTCCCGGACAGCGCGTCTGGACAGCCTCACCTGTCTGCTGAAGTTTACCTTAAACTGGGACCCGACGTTAGACGTTAGCCGTTAGCTGGGTTAGCTCACGTTAGCCGACTAGTTTGCGGTCTTCCGAGACTAAACCTACTTCTATAGGGCCGACTAACAAGCTCAGAGACAAACCGATAGGGAGTGGGATTCCTTACCCTTTATAATACGCTTTCACCCGGACTTGGTGGGAATTCTCGCCGGGGTGGGACATGGTGCTGTCCCGCAACGTCGGCATCATAAGCTCCGCCGTGGTCAGTCCGAGTCACCGATGCCTCCCTTCCTTCCTTCCTTCCTTCCTTCTTCGGCTCTCTAGTGGAGTACCGCGCCCCGAAACACTTTGTTTTTAAAGTCCGTCGAAACGTCAAGTGAACGAGGGGTCAAGTGTAGGAGAAAATGAAGAGTTTGGCCTTCCTTAGAGCAACAACAATAACATGTAAAGTTAAAAAAACTTGCGGGATCCGCCAAACAACTCCCTACTGCAAAGGCCTAACGACGGACGAGTCCATTGTAGGAATGCTGGGGGTGGCACGTTTAGACACACAGACATGTATACTAGCGTTAAACAAATATTGTACTTTGAAATCTACTTTTATGTACAGATTTTAAGTGTATAACGTACAAGAAACCTGTATTATATGTTAAATATCTCTAAAAAGTTCAATATATACTCTGCATTTGGACTATACCAACTGAAGCACTTTACATGGGTGAGTGCTGCCTTCATGTTCAAACTTTTGTGCTCGGACATCGTAGAGGCCTTCAAGACTAATAACAAAACTGACCAGGAACAAAAGGTAAAAGCATTTGTGAATGTCCGTTTATTTTTAGAAATTAGTGAAATACTTTGCGCAAAGAAAGAAGAATACCACATTAGCCTACACACGCCACAATATACAACATTAAACAATAACTCCATACACTAGCTTTGTATTTATTTGTTATATTTGTTTATGTCATTCAATGCAACATTGGGCTATAATAACAAATAGAAGCCACGTCGACTTAACATATAGGGTACTAGTATATCACTGCTGCTGTAAGTTATTGCAAAGTGGCTCCCTTCACCACTAAACATAAATCATTTGTATATTTGTTGGTAGGCTATGTTGAAACCATATTGCATATTATTTACTGTTGTTCAAACATTTTCGAATAATAAAGGCAGTTTTATCTTGTATTAAAATATTTACGACAGAACATCAATATTACTTTAAAAGAGGATTCTTCGCAACCAAAGACGAGCTGTTCTTCTTCATCCTGCATGAAACTCCTGCCAGGTCGTGATGAAGAGCCCCGGGGAAAATTAGCTTTGCTGCAAATGCATACAATTGGATTCGATTTGATTTCTCTCTCTCTCTCTCTCTCTCTCTCTCTCTCTCTCTCTCTCTCTCTCTCTCTCTCTCTCTCTCTCTCTCTCTCTCTCTCTCTCTCTCTCTCTCTCTCTCTCTCTCTCTCTCTCTCTCCTGCTGACTGAGAGAAGACAAAAAAAGATTTACTGGAATGTGAAATAAGACTTGTTTCCCCCTTCTCTACCCAATTAGCCAGTTCCACTCAGCATATATGCATAATTAGCTTTCATTAATATTGAATCAGAACAAATTCTGAAAAAATCTATCTGGACTAATTAATTTGACCTTGATGCTTTTATTTCCTAACTACAGTGCAGTCTACGTGTTTTACATTTGATTCACATCATACCATTTACAAACTGATTACCATATTCTCGCAATTATGCCCTAGTTTCCTAAGTCATCTTTATTCTACAGATGTCTAGATGCAGATGCTCCAACTTCCCTTTGTGTGTTGTATACTGATTTTGCCCTACTTAATATTTTTCTTTCCTAATGTAGTTTACCAATAGAAAAACATATTCTGTCTGCAGATCTAAATATAGTTATCCTATAGTCTTCTTTTACATTCATATGCATATGTGTATATCTGTTAATAAAGTGAACTAAGTGTTTTTTTTTATAACAAATCCACGGAAGAGTATTATATGGTTACTTTATGCTGTTTGGTTTGTGAAATAATCACAGCCTCTGGGAGCAAATCCATCATCCAAATCGTCTTCTTTTTTTTCAGAGCTATTATCTTAAGCTTTTTATTAGGCGTCGCCATGACAAAATGTAACTTAATAAAATCCATTTGGGTAACAGACATGTTAACCCGTTAACCGCCTCGGTGGCTCTCAGTGTACGCGGCGGATCCCCGGCTGTGTCTTGGCTGTGGAAGGTCCTCCCGCACTGCGAGCGGTGCTGTATCAAGCCGCTTTTTATTGCCTGCTGTGTGCCGACAGATTTTTTTTTTTTAATCTCCATTTTAGACAGTACTAGCGCATCAGTGGGCTTCATGACTGGGACACTGTGGCGGGGTCTGGTCAGTTCCTGATGGCCCGATGCTCTATCAATAGCAGGCAGGTAACGCCGACAGGAGGAGAATGATCGTGCATGCATAACGCGCCGTCTGAGCGATGAGAGGCAGACCGGCAGACAGACAGACCGGCAGACAGACAGGGAATGCCATCCTGATTTGTGGAATGTGTTGTGCTTAGGTTCCTGAATTATGTTATATGCGCATTTATGATCATATGTGGTGGTTCAGGGTTTGAAATCCTCCCGGGCGTTTAATTGGACACAACCGGCTCTGCAGCAAAAAGCAATCAATATGCAAGCTGCCATATGTTTAGCTTTGTGAAAATGTGGAACACTATTTTATTATGTTGAGGCTAGCTCATTCAGATTATTGTTATTCATATATTATATTATCATCATTATCTTACTTATATTCAGCTGCTGCTTTATGAGCAGTTTAAACCTTTCAGCATTATAGCACCTTTTGTCTGATATGTGTCTCTTTACAGATGTGGAATTGGAATTACCTTAACACTTTGAAAAACAAATCAATAATGAGAATTATTTACTTTTTATATTCATCATAGCCTAATAATATTTTCCTTGGTTTACATGCAATTAATCTATATTGGTTGTTCCTTATTTTATGATGGTATTGTTGGTTTTGAATGTGTGTATGTGGCTTCAGTTTAATGATTTAGTTGTACTTTCTTTTTTGAAAAGGCCAAAAGATAATCAAATATTTAAGATGCTGTTAAAAAGAACATAAATTAATATTGGATAATATTTGTACATCATTAGCAAATAGATGTACAAATGTATTTTTAAATGAGCCAGAATAAATGCAATACTTGATGGATTATTTTAATGTATAAGAGATCTTTTGTTAATTTGATTTATGGATGAATTAGCCTTGAGCAAGTTAAAACCTAAAAAAAGAAAAAATCTAAAGTAACCCTCCACGTATAATGAAATAGGATTAATTTGTAATAATGTTGCCTAAAGATAATCTGGAAATTGAAAAAAAACACTTGCTCAACCATGTAATAAATAAACATAATTACATCTGTGCAGTACTGGTTGATTTGTTATATTAGACAAATAACTATTTCTTTAGCTTTTTTATAAACTTTTGCCACAGAGTGTCTGTTGAGAAAAGTTCTCAATAAAATAAGTAGTTTATCAGTGCAGATCCTTCACTAATTAAACTGGAGATGTGGCTGTTTTATTTATCTTCCTGCAGTTAATTAATGTCTATTTTACCTCCACAGTCTTCCCATTACTGAGTCTGTGTGTGACCTGGGAGATGGAGAGGCAGGGACCAGGAGAAAAGCCAGCAAACGCTAATAGGACTGTAGCCACCACCCCCATCACATCAGCTGCCGTAACCATGGCAACTGTCTGCTCCGGCAGCTCCACGTGCACCCAGGCACCCTCTTCTTCCATGAGCATCATCTCCCCCGACAGACAGGCAGTCCAGGTAGAGAGCATCCAGGACCTCTGCATGCATTGTTTCATTTAAGAGCTGTCCAGGTAGTAGACGGTACCCATGACCTCTGCATGCATTGTTTCATTTAAGAGGTGTCCAGGTAGTAGACAGTAGCCATGACCTCTGCAGGCATTGTTTCGAGGTGTTAAGGTAGTAAACAGTACCCGGGACCTCTACATACATTGTCTCTTTTAAGAGATTTCCACATAGTAGACAATACCTGGGACCACTGCATGCATTGTTTCATTTAAGAGGTGTCCAGATTGTAGACAGTACCCATGACCTCTGCATGCATTGTTTCATTTAAGAGGTGTCCAGGTTGTAGACAGTAACAGGACCTCTGCATGCATTGTTTAATTTAAGAGGTGTCCAGATAGTAGACAGTACCAGATATCTAGATACAATTGTTTAATTTGAGTGTGTCCAGATCATAAACAGTACATGGGACCCCTGCATGATTGTTCTTGACTTGGCAGGCCAGTAGACCGGTCTAACTTTTAGAGCCTGTGCAGAATAATTACGTTTGGTAAAATAAAAATATAGGTAGTTCAGAAAATATTCAGTCTGTTGAACTGCTTAGCATATGCATGTTGTTAATAAAACCAGGAGTTATACATTATTTAATATTATATAAAAAAGCACATAGCACTAAGAATACATCAAATTATTATATTTTGGCCATCAAAACTAAATTAACCTTTTACAAAGCAACTCTACATTATCATAGAAATATTCCAATCCTAACGTCAAACAATATTCTTTTTCTAAATGTCTCAAACTTCACAGTGCAATATAAACAAATGGAATACATCTAACTAACTAAAATGAATGTGTGAAGTGCCTGATACATCCATCTTGTGATCCAGCAGGTGATCCAACACGCCATCCACCGACCTCAGAGCATGGCGGCCCAGTACCTACACCAGATGTACGCAGCCCAGCAGCAGCACCTCATGCTGCAGACGGCCGCCCTGCAGCAGCACCAGCACGGCCCTCACCTGCAGAGCCTGGCCACCATTCAGCAGGTGGATGTTTGTTATGTATTAGTGCGAGCATGATGAAGAGTCAGTGAAACAGGAGCTGGAGGGTTTGTGATGACGCTGCGATGTCTTTCAGGCCTCCGTCTGTCAGCGGCAGTCGGCTTCTTCACCCGGGGGGGGTTTGGTTCATCAGCCCGCCGGCGTTTCCCAGAACTCAGTTAGTACCTGTGTCTCAACTCTAGTCAATCTGGCCTTCCTTGAACACAGATATTGACCTCAGCGTCTTTCTTTTATCCAGATTACTTTACCAGCATCTCCAGTGACAGCCCAGCTGATCGGCCGAACCCAGACGTCCACTGGTGCTGCGACCACCATATCCCAGCAGGCCATGCTCCTGGGAAACCGCCCGGCCAACTGTAACCAGGCTCAGATGTACCTTCGCACTCAGATGGTACAACGCTTTTCAAATATGTCCTGCTCTCTCGTTTGTTTTCCTCATAATATGAAGATTGTTTATTTCTATCTCTCCTGCTCTTTGCTTTTCCTCCGTTAGCTTATTCTAACCCCGGCCACGGTGGCTGCAGTTCAATCAGACCTCCCTGCTGTCACCTCCTGCTCCTCTTTACCTACTTCTTCTCAGGTACAAACTTTGCCAGGCACAACATTTGAATAATGCATGTACACCACAAGCCTGCAATATCACAGACTTCAGGTTGAGCAACAGCCACATTGTGAAATTAAAAGCTGTTTTACGTCAGCACGAGTCGGGATTATCATGGAAGTTGGAGGAACCGTGAATAAAGTTGAGCTGTCAACCTCACCAACTATTACTTTTATAAACAGTATAAAAGTGACTTTCTGTGCACATTCAGGTGCAGAATCTCGCACTGCGTGCCCACTTGCCTGGAGCTCTGGCCACAGCCCACGGTGTGATCCTAAAGCCATCCGCCCAGTCGCAAGGCCAGACTCCCACCGCCTCTTTATCCAAGACGCCCGCCTGCGGGCTGAAAGCCCACCAGCTGACCGACTCCTCAACAGAAATCGGACCGGCTGATGTCACCCGGCTGGCATCAGGACCCCAGATTATAACCCCAGGTGAGATAACTTATCCACGTCTGACGTCTCAAGGAAAGATTACTTGAAAGTGTGTTCCCGGTTTAAAGCGATGAGTCAGAGTAACACAAGTTAACTCCCACGTCGAGACATTTGCCATAACTTTCAAGTCCACCTTGAGAAAGAAATGCTTGTTTTGTGTATCTGCGAGATTCTGTTCTTCACCTGTGTCTATGCATTGCTCTCCTTGAAGCCTACTCCCCAGTGCAGACCCACGCTGTGGTCAAGCAGCAGCTGTCCTGTGCGTCGGGCCAGCGGATGGCGCACCACCAGCTCATCCTCCAGCCGTCTGCAGGAGGAGCTCCGAACCACAGGCAGCTGCATCCCATCGCTCTCCGAGTAGCGCCTCAAGAAACCAACTCCAACCCTCTCCCTCTTTCAGTGAAAAGACTGACCGCCCCCAGCAGCCAATCCAAAGCCAACAACAACAACAACAACAACCCCCACGCCCCTTCTTCTTCGTCCTTTACCAGCGTGTTTGCGTCCTTAGCTCAGACCTCGATCCCGGCCGCCACCGTTCAGCCTCAGCCTCCTCCTCTGGTGGCAGCTCCGCAGCGGCGGACGTCGTTCCCGCAAGTTCAGAACCAACCTCCACCTCCTCCGCCGCCTCTGGTTCTCCCCAGGCTGCCCCGGAACCCCCCCGCCTCCCTCCAGAGGCTGTCCCTGCACTCGGTCCAGGCTCTGGCCGTCCAGTCGGGGCGGATGCTGCTGACAGAGCAGCAGCTCCCTGTAGCCGAGGCTCTGGTCCAGATGCCCTACCAGAACCTCACGCCTCCTCAGACGGTGGCCGTTAACCTGAAAGTGCATCGAGTCAGACGCGATGAGACTCCATCGGTGAGCCGCCGTGCGCCCGGGTTAACTTCTGTGAGCGTTGTCTGTTCACCGTCTCTGTTGTGTTGATGAGGCGTTTGTCGTGGTTCAAATTTCAGTCGGGGCAAACGTGCAAAGTGAACGGTTCGAGCTCCGAGGAGCAGAAGGATGGATGTTCTCCCGCTCCACAGAGAGACAGGACCCAGACAGCTCTCCCTGGGCCTCCGAAGCAGAATGGTGCAGGTAATGTGTGAGGATGAATATAACATTAACCCTCCTGTTACCTTCAAATTTATTAACATCTTTTACCCTTTTTGACCACGGCAATTAAAACCTCCAGAAAATGATTAGAATTAATATTGTTTTCCAAGTTTAAGTGTCAGGTACTTTTTGTTTGTTTGTTGACTACATAAATAGTCCTGAAAATAAAATAAAAAGTTGATATTTCTTAAATGTTTTACACAGTGAAAAACAGCCTGGGGTCAAATTAACTCCAAAGAACACCGATGAGTACAAGTTGTGTTCAGGACAGGGAAAACATATCATCATGTGAATTTGATGTAAATTAGTAAAAGTCATGAAATATGAAGCAAAAATAATGATTTCAATCACATTTTTAGAGACGTTAAACATTAAATGGGGTCAAATTGACCCCAGAGGTAACAGGAGGGTTAAAATAGATACTTATTCATACAGTACAGTAGAAACCCTTCTCAATAGCCAGAGGGGTGTTGGCTCAGAGAAGCAGAGCCTTGAATCAACATGAAAATCTGAACCTGGATCTGTTTCCCAAAGCTGGTTTGCTGCAGATGTAGAAGAAGCAACACACCATAAAATACTTTACATGTATCTAATGTTCCTCCTTCTGCCCGTCAGCAGGCCCGGGTTCATCCTCCGTCGTGTCCGGCCGCTCCGTGATCAGGGTCCCTGTGGTGGAAGAAGCCAACCAGCTCACCACCACCACCAGCCGCGTCCTTCCTCCTCCATCTCCTCCTCTACCTCCTGCCGTCCTGCCAGCCGCAGCGAGAGGTCCCAGCCGGCCCCCGTCCTCCCCGGCCAGCGCCCCCGGCAGCCCAGACCGGATCCTAACAACGCACGTCCTCACGCACCTCATCGAGGGCTTCGTGATCCGAGAGGGCCTGGAGCCGTTCCCGGTAAGAACACCGGAGGGTGATGCGTCACCGGCGCGTGTCCGTCAGAGTTCAGGTCCATCGGGACATTTCATCCTGGGGACTTTGAAACTGACATTGTGTCTTGTGCTGCACTGCTAGATGGCATACATGTCGTATTATCCGTGGGGAATTAACATTTACATATTTTGTGTGCAAGTATAATAGAGAATAAAAGATTTAGAGACATTCTGGTGATATAATACAAAAGCTAGTTAGTGTACTCGTATTAAGTAGTCTTATCTTGTACAGATGTGGCTGAGATATTGGACCATAATAATAATTACCTTTGAGATACAAAGCAATTTGTAAGATCCTTCACCCACAGGGCAAAACAATTAAAGTGCAACGTTAAAACTAAACCGTTGCACAAAAGAATTATGCAATTCTAAGGTTGGAAGAGGATGAATCCAGTTGTAAACAAAGTATTTCAAGACCAAAGTTTAAAAATAAGTACATTTAGAGACAGGAATTATCAACCCAAATGTAAAAAGTTGAGATGGAGTAAAAGTACACTGTTTCTACACCAGACGTGTGTCTTTCCACGTCAGCATGGGAGACGGACCTTTTTCTAAACGCCGTCCTCATGCAGGTGGTGTCCACCGCGCTGCGAGCGGACCAGCAGGCGTCCCTTCCTGAATCCCACGAGACGCACACCAACGGGGACGCAGCCGCAGAGGACAGTCCGCTGGACGCCGACCAGTCGGATTCAACTGACTCGGAGATGGAAGACGATGGCCCTGCAGCAGATGATGAAGGTGTGTGTGTTTGTGTGTGTGTATAATCTATGTGTGTGCACACATGTGTGTGTGTGTGTGTGTGTGTGTGTCTAACATCTGTCTCTCTGAAGTTGTAGAGAGTGGGGCCGGTGTGCTGCAGTGTGAGTTCTGTGGCAGTCGAGGCTACGCTCACACGTTCCTGCGCTCCAAACGCTTCTGCTCCATGACGTGTGTCAGAAGGTAAAGGAAGCGCTCGCACGTCGAGATGCACCAACACTGTGTTGTGGTACAGCAGATCAGTGGACAACAACACTGTTTTTATTATTATTATTATTATTATCTTGATTTAAAAGCGACCATGAACAGTTAAAACATAAATGTCACCATTCGATGCTCTGAACCAGAGGGTAGATTTGGCTAATTTGCATCTGTAGCCCCTTGACTAATCGTACAACATAAAACATAAAACAACAACAAATAGTTCATTGTTAATAGTAGGATAAATACAGTACACACAATGCAAAGTTACAGTACAGCATTTTAACTTTAAGAAGAACAGACCATTTAAAAGTTAGTAATAAAAAACATTAAGAGCAGGTAATACGGACCTTCAAAAGAAAGTAATAAAAACCTTTGTCGTAAACCAGATCTGGTCTCAGGACCACTTTCTGAAGGTCTCGTCGGTCTTAGAGGAAGAGGACTCCGGATTTAAGAGCACAACTGCAGGGAACACTCAAAGGACCTGTGCTTTGTATCCTGTTAGTTTCTCATAGAAAACAAAAGCAAAGTCTGAATGTACAACTGCAGTAAAGATACAGCAAAAATATATTTCTATTGATGCCAATTCAATGTTCAGTTACACGTTCCCTTTTCTTTAAAACTTGCAGTCTCGATGTCTCAGAACTAAGGGAGCGTAGAAAAATACTACTGTAGGAAATGAGTCTTTAAAGAAATAATTATATAATTATCATACATTGGAAAAAAGAAAAGCCGGAAATTATTGAGATGGACAAACGTATTCTGTCTTTTCAAGGAGGAAAATGACAGAAGTATACCAACTTTATTATTAAAAATAACGACAGATGGATAATGGATAATGTTGGATGTCCATTATTTTAAAGAGGTGCTCTGAAGCTGCGTTGGCTCTTCCAGCTGTGTTTTAATACAAGTCGATACTCAGTCTGAAGTCCATCACCCTGTATGTGTAGATAATGAGTCCAGCTCTTTACTGCACTAGATCTCCTCTCAGCAGAACATTCGTTGCAACCTGATGATTAAAAAAAGATCTTCTTTGCTGCGAATGAGCATCCATCGTTGTAGAAGTGAAGCTTTTAAAAAAAGAAGCAGCCTCTACCACACAAGACAAGCGAAGTGAAGTGCCGTCCGTCTCGGTGGCGCGGTGAGAAACATCGTCTGACATCTGGAACCCATCGAGTTCCATTTGGGCTCCAGGAAAACATCTCGAGTGTTTAATCGCTCCCAGGTTTCCTTTTGAGTCTCCATTCAGGCCCCAAAGAGTCCAGATGCAGACGATCAGCTGAGAGCGCCGCGACAAAAGCCGGTCCGACCGGCTGCAATCAGTAAACACAGGCCGATACAATCTCGATGGGCTTTTGGACATTTGGGCTTTGAGGACGGCCGTCACGTCTGCCGTCGTCATCGTGGCGAACTGTGTGAATCTAATTATATATTTTGGTTCAGGTTCAGTGTGAGCTGCAGCAAGCGTGGCACCGTGCTGAGAGCCGGCCGCTGGGGTCACAGGCCGCTGGGCAGGAGAGGACGACCCCCCAGCAGCAGAGTCAACGGAGCCTCCAGAGAACACTTCATGAAACGGGTCAGTGATGCCAAGGGGCGTGACGCACGGAGCGAAGTGCACGAGTGCGGCAGGGATCACGGGTCTTATGAGAGGCGCGGCTCCCTGGGGGGCCGGGGACTGGAGACGAGCTTTGAAGGAGCCTCCTGGTCCGTGAATACAATTTCAAAAAGACAATTCTGATTGTTAATAACGGGGATTCTGAAGAATAGTTTTTTCCTTGTGTGACCCGGTGATGTAGCTCAGTAAACTGGGGTCAGAGACTACTGTACTAAAAATGCAGGTTTTATTGATGAGTAAATTATAGTTTCATTCATAAAAATGCACAAACTAGAAAGTAGAGCATGTGGGTCTACACATTTAAAAGGTCAGTGTCGAGTTAAATAACACAAACAGTAAATAATCACAATAAACTAAATAAAATGTACCTGTATAATAAAAGGCCCATGCAGAATACATGGCTGCTCTAACCCGTGGTCCCCCTTCAGCCCAGCACAACATCCCACCAGCTACAATAAAAACATAAAGAAGCCCATTCAATTGAGCAACTTACAAACACTCAAATATAATAGGCCTGCAGTTGCTCCTTCAACTGTTTAAAAACAGAAGAAATGCATTAATATAGAAATGGAACATGCACATAAATATTTCATAAGAACATGCGTCAAAATCATTTCATAAAAACATGCATCGGGAGAGTAGACCGACGTCTCTATTGGTGGAACACAGGCCCCGCCCCCAGATGGTGGAAACCATGCAAGTGAGATTTCTGGAGTCTTAAGCAGTTCCTCCACGTTCACGTCCCTCACCGAACACGAGGACTGATCAACACATTTATGGATAATTAATAACAACGTCATGGTTGCTGCATGTTAATGAATGAAAAGTAACTTTACCACTTCTACTAGTCAAGGAAAAACAATGGTTCATTATTTGTATTGTGCATTTTAAATAAAGGGACAACAGAATAAAACTAAAACTAAAAGAATATATATATACTAATAATAATAATAATGAAACAACAATAAAGAACATATGAAAACAAGTAGAATTTAGCAAAATAAAATAATAATTTAAACTAATTTAAAAGTAAAAATAAAACAGGGAGGAAGAGAGCTAGTAAAGTAGTAGAGTTAGTTTTCTTTTTTAAGTCGTCAATATTAAAAGATATTTATGTTTCACTGATTATGTCTTTGAATGTTTGTGTAGACTCAGGGTGTAAATGTCATCTTGATAATAATTGATCTACTTATAGCAGCATGTAAACCATAATGTTTATGCTAAAATGTTTTATTATGTTCGTGCTATAAGCGTCTTACGGCTCAATGCCCGATCATGAAACATTAGAAAGACCCTGTAATGCATTCCTTTAAATCACACCTTTACTTTGAAAAGACCATGACAATAATTGTTTAAAAACTGCAGCGTTTTCCACGTAGGAGCATAAATCCAATCTGGGCTGGCTGCAGCTCCGTCAGGTTGACCTTTACTGAAGTCGTCTAGACCAAATCACGAGGTATTTGTCTCGTGTCTCGGTGCTCCACAGGCCTGTGGGGCGTTTGGCTCGGAGGGGACCCGTCAAAGCTCCCTGAGAGAGGAGGAAGAGCAGGACGCAGAAGAGGACGACGAGCCTCCCGTTCCCATGACAACCAGGCTCCGGAAACATGCCGAGCGAGAGAGGGAGAGGGAGCAGGAGCAGAAGACGACAGAAACCATCAGCGTATCTGACGGAGAAGAAGACGCCGGCCGTCCGTCTCAGTGGAACGTGGAACAAGTGTTCTCCTTCATCAACTCGCTGCCAGGTAACACATTGCAGATAGAGTTGTAAAATATTTTTATTTTTTATTTTCACACTACTTTATATTTGTAATTGATTCCGAGGAAACTTTTGTACTTTTTAGTTCATATGAAATATTTGACAGATTCAAATTCTGACTACAAAACAGTTTTATTGTAGATCAAACAAGGGGAAGATAAAAGTACAGCTGAAATAATTTAATTATTATAGCTGATTGGCAGAAAATAAAATGGCAATAAGTAAATCGTTACATTTTAATTTTTTATTATTTAGAATAATTTTGAGGTTTAGACTATTTGTTGAACAAAACAAATATATATATATATATATATATATATATATATATATATATATATATATATATATATATATTTAATTGTTGTATATTTAATTAATCATTTTGAGGTTTAGACTATTTGTTGGAAAAAACATATATATAATTATTGTATATTTAATTAATTCCTTGTATACAAGTAGCACAATGCCTCAAGCCTCTGTCTCCGTCTTCTCTCCAGGGGGTCAGGACGTAGCCGAGGAGTTTCGCTCCCAGGAAATCGACGGACAGGCTCTGCTGCTTCTGACCGAAGACCACCTGGTCAGCACCATGAACCTCAAACTGGGACCTGCACTCAAACTGTGTGCCCACATCAACTCCCTGAAAGATGCATAAACATGTCAACTTCCCTTCTCGCCGAAATGTGTGTTGATGAAGAAAAACTGGAGGACAGAGACTTTTTTTTTATACCAAGGAATGAAAACATGAAGGATTACCCATTTTGTTGTGATCTGACTTGGACTCACACACTGACAGTTAAAACACAGACAGGTAAAACACACAGACGGTGTATTTGTGCTGAACTGGAATCACGAACACACAGACTACAGTTTTTATTGAAACCACTGCCAAGCATTTCTCTCCCGAGTGAAGAACACACACCAACAGCTGGTTAACACACCGGACGAGCGCTTCGTCTCCTTTTGTCTCTCAGCTCCAGTGATTGTAGCAGTTTGGCTTCGGTCATCCATTTGTTCCAAAATGGTCAATGAGAAGTTATTTGTAGCATTTGTAAACAAAGATTTTTTATTTAACATTTAATTTAATTTAATTTAAAACGATTACACAGAAAGTTAAAAGGATGCTGCACAATGTCAAAGTTTACAACACAGATTTACTATCTTACAGATGATTTCACTTATCAGCAAACTAATTACTTACGGAACCAAACTGATGACAAGTTTATTCATGATGTGTTTTTTATTGTCATAATTAATATACAAACTAGAATGGGCACTCGGTAGAGCGCATACCTTCGCATATCACAAGATTGAATTATGAACAATTTGGCACTAGTTTCACGCAAATCGGATGCCAATTAACCGAGATATCGCAAATTTACGTTTTTCACCTTTTCATGACCTTGACCTTGACCTTTGACCCAATCACTCCCAAAAACTAATTGATTGTTCCTTGGGTCATGACCAATCATCTCACCAAGTTTCATAAGAACCGGCTCAGTTTTGTCTGATTTAGACGAATAACGGACGGACGGACGGACATATTCACAAATAAATACACGCCGGCCAAAAAATTACCTTCTGCATTTTCAATGCGAAGGTAATTAAACCATTAAAGTATGGTGCACTGTTTTGTGGTTTTGTAACACGTTTTACAAAAAGGTGCCAAAACTCCCAAGAGAGCTTTGTCAGTCAAATATGAAGATGTATTTCTTTGTGTTGAACATTAAATGTGACTTTGGCATGAACTGCATCTACAGCATGGAGTTTAATACGAAAACTGTAAAATAGATGAGTTTTCTATGGACATGTACCTGATTCAGTCGGCATAGCTTCATCTTTTGCAAGGTAGCATAATGTACCGGGATATGATCTGCTGAACAGATCCAAGTTACTGCAACAGATACACACAAATCTTATATATATATATTCAAAACCATCCTTTAAAAAAGTGTCAATGTTGCCTCTAACTATAGCCTCCATCTCTGCTTCTCTCTGATTTCATACAGACTGATGCATCATTTATTAAAATGACTCTGCTCTCGTCTCATTGACGTTTTATTTAATCAAACTTGTTTCGTACTAAATAATTGAGATGTTTGTGCTTTTTGTCTAGCTAGTGAGAGCTAAAAAGCCTTCCTATAACTCTCCTGTATTCTGGTGACCCGCCACTAGAGGGCCTCTTTTAAACTGTAAAGAAAACTACAAGAACAGATCGAAAGTCTGGGAGAGAACTCCATGTCGTCTTTCCTGTACACAACATGAAGTACACAACATTAAGTACACAACATGAAGGAGCTTGACAGATAACACGGACCGTTGCATGCCACATCATGTTGCCCCGTTTCTAAATAAATAAAGCTGTAAATAAAAAGCGCCCAATTAAAAATACATTAAAATAATTAGTGTACAGTTTAGTACAGTAGAAAATGCAATAGATTAGAACATCTGGCCTAAGGACAAACGGAGGGATGCATATTTATGAAGGAGAGGATAAACTGAACCGTTAGTTATTTTCCATTCACACAACACATGAATACGACTTGGATTACAGGAATAACTTTGTTTATTTGAAACAAGCATTTCAGATGAGACTTTAGAGACAGACTACAAGTTAAGAGTTTAAAACACTTCCATAATCTTCTAAGTGCAGTTTCTCTACTGAAGAATAGGACCAGCTGTATCGTACGCCGCCTACTCAATGCATGGGGAATGTGCTGCATGGATATAAGTTATTGATTATGATTTATATATTTACTCATCAGTGGAATGTTTGCAGAGATGGTCAAAACAAAAACAGAAACAAGAGTAACATGACAGGATATAGAGAATAACAGGATATAGAGGAAGGCTCCCATGCACACTTTGGTTTACAAGGCTACTGTGCAAAAGTTTAAGAAAAGAGCAATATCAATGTGATAGAGACGCCATATACTCCATGACGGACGAGTGCTCGATCAGTTAACAGGCACCGCGAAGACGAGTTTATACATTCAAAATATGGGGGCGCTTTATTTGTACAGGTCTGTGAATTTATATCATTTCCAAATAATTTCCGAGGCGGTTTCCAGGAAAGAACCAAGTCATCGAGTGTCGATGATAGAGAGGAGTGAGTTGGACAGGTAAGAAGTGGATTCAATTAAGTGTATGTGGAGCATATTGATTTCAATAATGACTGCCTAGTGAATACATATTTACATGGAATAAAGTCATTAATGGAAATTCCTCTAGAAGACAATAATAAATTAAATAAACTCGTTCTTTCCAGGAAACGTTCCCACGATTTTTTGAAGACATAATTAGGTAATGACAGATTTGTAAAATAACGCATTAACCTAAATCTTTACATTTGTTGAATCCTTTGTAGTTTGACACAATAATGTGAGCTGCACTCAAATCGGGAATGTAAACGGATAAATGAACAAACTGAAACTATAAGCTGGATGTTGACGTTCTCTGAGCAGGTGAGCAGACGTCTCACCGCACTAAGACACTCGGATGTAATTACAGAAAAAATAGAAAATTGAGAAATAAAAAAGCCAATATAGTGGCAAACTTTAAATAATGCGTCCCTTAACCATAAAAGGTAAAAAAAAAAAAAAGGTAAATAAACTTATAAAAACGAAGGAATGAAACTGGAATGGGTTCAACATTCTACCTCGGAGCTTCTTGCTGGTTCTCCGGAGCGTGGCGTTAAAAAAGGTGGAGCGTTTCCCCCGATGGGCGGCAGCAGCACAGCTCCCGTCGCCGGCTGACCCCTCGAACCGGCAGGAGGACACTCGAGGACCACAGAGTCACCGTCTGCTCCGCCCCGTCAGGGCGTGCTGCCGAGGCCCTCCTTCTCCGCCGACATGGACTTGACCAGCTCCTCCACCCAGCGGACCTCGGAGGCCACCTGCTCGGCCAGGACCTCGTAGCGGTTCTCCAGGCGCCCGTACTTGCGCTTGAGGATGTTGGCGGCCTGCATGGTGAGCCG
This sequence comes from Liparis tanakae, assembly GCA_036178185.1. Taxonomy (NCBI): domain Eukaryota; kingdom Metazoa; phylum Chordata; class Actinopteri; order Perciformes; family Liparidae; genus Liparis; species Liparis tanakae. The sequence continues at coordinate 16,067,370 of CM070098.1, read as the reverse complement.
CGCCTCCTCCTGGCTCTTCTTGCGCTGGGCCTGAGTGCGCTGCAGCTCTTGGCGGATGTGGCTCAGGTCGCTGGAGATGCTCTGGTTCTCCTCCTTGTACCAGCCCTCCTTCTCCTCGTAGATGGACAGCAGCGCCGCCACGTCCTCCCGGCACGAGCGCTGGTTGAGCTCCAGGTCCCGCAGGCCCTCCTCCGCCGCCGCGATCTCCTCCAGGACCTGGGAGAAGCGCTCGAAGTTGACGTACGTGTTGTTGGGCGGCATGCTGGAGTGGGACTTGATGGTGTACTCCTTCAGACGAGTGGTTTTCAGGCGGCGGCGCTCCGTCTTGTGGTCTCTCTCCTCCTGGCGGACGTTTCGCCTCTTAATAACCTGCAGAGGGAGAAATGTAACGGTCGGATGGATGACAACCCGACTAATATTGCATAAGCTCTTAAATATCAGTGTTGGTATGGACCTCAAAACCCTGATATGACGGTATATCAACAGAGTTCTTAAATGTGTTATATTTAAGAAGTGTGACCAGGGTACAGTATGTGCTGACCACAACTTTTTGCAAGCTTCATGCTCTCTGGGGGACAAATGATGTAATGAAGAGACTCAAAAATATCTCGGCACACCTATAATGCAATTTTTTAGCAAATATCTGCCAATGTTTATCGTTCTTGCTCCATTTGATGAGAAGCAAACACATTTAAATGTGGAGGGGTTTGAACCCTGCACCTAACTAAAATCTTAGAAGGAATTTTAAACTCAACCAATGGATAAAGATGTCAATTAAAAGCTCACCTTAATCCAGGGGTGCTCAAGGCTGTCATCAATTGTCATTCTCTTCCTGCAAATGAAAACAATCCCCCAGTGAGAACGTTGCAGACACTTCCACAGACGTCTACAAAACAGAGACGCCTCTTCTCTACTCGCGGCGTACAAATATATATCTTGAAGTTCCTACTTGGGATCCTTGACCAGCAGGCGGCGTATGAAGTCCTTCGCCAGCTCACTGGTGTTACTGAAATACTCCTCGTCGAAGTCGTAGTTGACGCCCGAGATGTTGGTCAGGGTCTCCTGCTTGGTCTCGCCCAGGAAAGGAGAAGCGCCGCTCAGCCTACAGGAGCAGACGAAAGGATTCGCTTCATACGGACAACGTGGAGGAGGAGGGACGCCGTCTATGTCCCCGCAGACGTCAACAACAGGTCGTGATGGGAACCGATACTCACAGTATGTACGTGATGACCCCGATGCTCCTGCGGAGGAGAGAAGAGCGTGAGTGAGAGCCGTCAGGCGGGTCGGAGGACAGCTTCAGAGGGGGAGAACAGAAACATCTTACCACATGTCTGCCTCCAGGCCCAGGGGCTCATAGTTCACTATTTCTGGAGCTGTAGAGCACAGAGGCATGAACGATTTAACCAATCCCGGATGTGAGGCTCTGAAACACCTACAATGTTCAACCGACTTCCCAGAGTGGGCACACTGAAGTACACACACGTGTTTTACACGCAGGAAAGGAAAACAGGATCTCACCGACAAACTCTGGCGTTCCAAAAATGTTCTTGAACTCGTTTCCCGCTTTGATTTGATGCGCAATCCCAAAATCAATCAGCTTGATCCTGGGGTTCGGGACGTTCTTGTCCAGCAGCATGATGTTCTCAGGCTGAAGGATGAAACAAGACGGATGAACATCAGCGAGAGAACGAGCCGCGCATTCGTCAGAGGTTATGCAGTTTTTAGACGTAGCACACAGCTGCGTCACACCAGTGATCTCTGCCAGTAAGAAGTGGTATGTCCTGATGGGAAGTGGCATCTGCCACAGGTAACAGACAGGTGCTGAATGCCAGTAAAGAAACAGCAGCAGCAGCGTAACACTAACTCGGCGTATGCCAGAAAGAGTTTTCCTGTAGTGAGATTTATCAACGAGGAACAAACTAAACAAGTTTAAGAAATTAAAATAAAAGTGTCATACAGCCATCAGGCCATTCGATGACATTGTATTATAACTTTCATACAAGATATGAGGCTGCGATTTGTTAATCAAAATACCTTGATACTCTTTTCTTTCTCTCACGATGAAGTCTATACTGTCATGTTGCATTATGGGTGGTACATATAAAGCAAGTTTGATTTTTAAATGTTTTTCTTGTATTTTAAAAGTTTCAATAATTGACACAATGTTCTGAAACTATTTGACAAATTATTAAACAAATGCTGCACCTTAAAGCCCAAACATATCTCCATATTGATGAGAACCTATTGTTATGACAATGCAGCCAGCCAGCGGCATGTAGATTGATAACTGATAACGGTCTTTCACACGGAAAGTGCGGAAAGTGCGTCAAATTCTTCTTGCACCTGAACAGGAATCCTCACTAACGCGTCAACTCTGCGTGCCGACGCCTTCCCCACACAGACCACTGACCTTGAGGTCGAAGTGAGCGATGCGTTTGGAGTGCAGGTACTGAACGCCATCCAGGATCTGCTTGAGGAACTGCGTGGCCTCCTCCTCCGTCAGAGACTCCTTCTCCGCCAGGAAGTCGAACAGCTCCCCCCCGGACACCAGCTCCAGGATCAGGATCACGTCGGTCTTGTTCTCGAAGATGTCGTGCAGGGTGATGATGTTGCTGTGTTGGATCTCCCGCAGGATGTTGACTTCGCGCTCGATCTCCTCGCGGCTCACCCCCCGCCGGCTGGACGACAGGCGGCGCTTCTTGATGAACTTGGCTGCGTACTCGATGCTCGTGCTCTTTTCTTTACACTTACGAACGATGGCAAATTGTCCGCTGCATAAAAGAGAGGGGACAGGGACGTTACATCAATAGAATAAGGATAACATAGACCTGCTTGTCTTTTGTTGTTGTTGTTGTTGTTGTTGTTGTTCCAGGCATTGAGTTCTAGGGGTCTGAGTACAGAAGATATACCAAGACATGCCTTTGGGCCATGTGTACTTCTGATGGACCCAGTTGCTTCTTCCTAACTCGTTTTACTTGTTCCCTTAAATTCAACCATCTAATCAACCCGTGTTATATATTAATGCCTCAATGAAGAAATGCAGTTCAATTTGTTTATACTATTTATTGCTTGACTTTCCATTTATTTTAGAGGACACTTTAAGGAATAAATTACAAAAAATATGTTTTTGCAATGACCTTGTGACCCCTTCGGGATCTTGGCCCCTAGCTTGGAAAACACTGCACTAAATACAGGATTAATAAAATAACTGGAATGAATATTATTGTTAGTTGCCCGAGTCGTTAAAAACATTATAAGTGCAACATGCAGTCTTAACTATAAGTCCAGACATATGTAATCTATAGTTTTGTTTTATAGAACGTTATTTAAAAAGATAATACTAATAATAAAAGTTTAGGTGAGGAGAAAGCATTTCATAAAGCATGACCAGGCAGAATACACACACACACACACACACACACACACACACACACACACACACACACACACACACACACACACACACACACACACACACACACACACACACACACACACACACACACACACACACACACACACACACACACACACACACACACACACACACACACACAGAGAGAGAGAGAGAGAGAGAGTGGAAGGGAAGCAGCACATTGAGAGGCGGTGACGTCATAGTTTTGCTGCATCACTGCAGAGAAAAGCTTATGCAGAGACTTCAAACTATCAAAACAGCACAACTGATGTCACAAACCACCAAGCACAGTGTAGAACAGATATTATAGGGCATTGTATATGTTGCTGACACATACTTAAATATTGTAGGCTTCATCAGATTTAATGTTGTGCGGCTCATATCCAGCATAAAAATGCATCTCAAACAACAATGGGTGATTTGATCACTTAGCACTCGCATTTAGTTTTTTTAAGCACTGCTAAAAAACAACAACAACAAAAACAAGACATTCATGCTCAGCAATACAGTTTAAAACCATACATTGATTTACAAACTACCAGTCACGCTATGTACATACACTAAAGGGTACATTGTCACTTTTATTTGGAACTGGGACACCAAAGACACACGTTGGAGTCAAGCGTGAACCGCGTCTTTTGTAACACCAACTACAGTCGTGGCCCCTGATGGGTGTTTTCAGATGTGTGTTTTCAGAAGGGACGACAAAACACGTGCAGAACATACCTGCCCAGCTCCTCCTCCATTTCATAATACACCTCAACATCCTCTTGTCTGAAGCCAGCCATGGTGTTCTGCTGGAACGATAACGCCTTGGGATTCACTGCAGTGGAAAATAAAAACAAGATATCAACTCCATGAACACTGGCAGCGGTTGATGTGGACGTGACAGCACAGTGACCCAAACTATGGCATGTTAGAAGATGTTTAGTTACCAGACTGACTACCTGGACTTCTTTACTCCTTATTTGGCCCGAGTCTGCTCAGCCTCAGTTTTCAGAGACTTTCTGGCTGATGTCAGACCTCTGCATACCAGTCCTACTGACATCATCTCCTGCCCAGGTCCAGCCCGCTCAATTAAAGGGACTGGTATACACAAACACTTACGAGTTTTCAGCCTTTTTTTAATTATTGTTTAATGTGGTTGGTCTATGAAAAAAACGCTCGATTAAAATACAACTATTTCTGATTGTAGCTTTTAAGGATTACAATTGGCCGAATTTGCCTAAGAAAGGAACCGGATTTACAAAGCAGCCAGCAGAGACAGTTTCCCGTTGTGAGAACAGCAACACTGTCGAGCTTATAGCCGCAAATACAAAAGTAAACTCACGCCACCGATAAACATATATTAACAAAAAAGGAAGCTACCGGTAAATTATTTCAGATAGAAAATAGGAGAATCCAGCGAAGGAAGACAGCTAGCTTAGCTGGTTGTTAACTAGCTGAGTATAAACACCGGCTTTAGTTTGAGGAGAAACATACAGTCAACTGTAAAATAAAAAGTTAACTAAATACAATGTGAAAGCATTATATACACATACATATATAAGTTTACTTACAGTTCGTTTGGCTACGAGTCGCTACGACGCTGCATTCCTCTTCAAAGTATAGCTGTGTGAAGAATTGCAGTCTGACCGGAGTGAAGCTAGAAGGTGAAAAACATGACTTCCGGTCTCTTGGTTCAAAATAACAACACCCGCATTACCTTTATTGTATAGTGTGTTGTACCTTAGTGTGTTTCTGGGTTTATTTATTTTGTCATGACTTAAAAGACTTTACCTGAAATTACACTCGTTTTTATTAGAGTATTTTAGAGCGAATTGTTGTTTTAAACTGTAAAATAAATAAATAAATACTGTTAAAATATGAAACCCTCTCTCCCAATACTTATGTTAGTGAGCACGTCAGTATTAAAGACAGTGACGTTTGGAGGTCAGTGTTTCAACCACAAAGAAACACAAACAAGAATCGGCACAAATTTTTACTCTTTTATTCTGAAGGCAGAAATCGCTTGTTTTCCGGTGTCATTGCTTCACTTGAAGCAGACCACTAGGTGGCAGACGGAAGGACCTATTTAATGACATCATGCTGAGTGAACCAAGTCGCTGCAGCACGTCAGTGAGCTACAAGACTGAGCATGCAACAGCACCGATTGAAGAGGCACTGAATCAGGCCACAAGAAAGCAAACAGCTGTTTACCATAATTAGATACGTGTTCATGGTTAGTATGACGTAGGCCAATTAATGCACGCTCAAAGATCCACAAAACACATTCAACATCTAAACTTGGATGAATAACTGAGGAACCCAAGGAGGAATTAAAACATGTATTATTGCTATCAGAAATGTATTACCATTAAACAATATATTTTAACCAGTGATCTATTACAGTGAGAATACAGGGTTTGAGATGGAAAGCAGCAGCAGTCGTTGGTTCAAGTCTGACTTCAGAAGTCTAATTCAAGGGAACTGAAGGGCTTCTTTATCTGCAATGTGCAACATAATTGGGGACCAACTTTTAGTCTTTTGACTTTAAAAAGATCGAAAACTTTAACGAATAGCAAAATAATAATAATAATAATAAGGAAACTTATATATAAAAATACAAGTGAGTCAATAAAAGTGACTCAGATAAACATATCATTCAATAGTCTCTTAAATTGTATTCTTAAATTGTATTATTTAAATTAATGTGCTCAAGTTGTTAGTATACAGGTTACTTTATTATCTATATGTATCATTTCAAAACATATTGCATCAAATATGATAAAGTCTGTTGACTTTTTGATTGTAGTGCAGTTTTGAATAAATTAAGTTGATATTTTACTAAATCGTAAAAAAAAAAAAAAATTGTTCTTTATTTTGTACAATATTACATTACATGTCATTTAGCAGACACTTTTATCCAAAGTGACTTACAATAAGTGCATTTTAACCTAGAGTATAAACTAAGAACAACAAGAATACAGAAAGTAACATTTCCTTAACATAGTCAAACTACAAAAGTACCATAATAAGAGCTATTTAAGAGCCACTGAAGTGCAAATCTGTGTTTTAATCCAGATATAGTCGGAGTATGAAGTATCCGTCATCTTTCTCAAACTAAAACGTTCAAGTAAATTCGAATCAGTGGTAAGATACATTTATGTAAATATGATCTAAAACACGATAGTTAAAATAGTTTAACCGGGGCTTGATGTAAATATCAGGTTATTTTTTTCTTTTTGACTGACTTTTACTTTAACCAATCAGGGAGTCGTTCACTCGCCCTATGCATTAACAGCCAATTAAAAATAGTAAAGTAGGCGTGTCTTAGAACAGCTGGTGGGGGCTCCTGAGAGTGGCTGGAGGCAAGCGGTTGGTCGGTCGATGGGTTAGAAACAACAACAAGCTAGGCATCATGAGGGTCCCAGAAATACTGATTTGGGCCGCTGTTCTCATCCAGAAGGTGAGAGACCGACTACATTTCTTCAAAAAACGTTCATCTGTCCGCTGACTTAGCTTTGTCCCACGTAGCGGACAATAGCTGACACTAACAGCCGTGTTTCGGGATGATTAGCTCGGATGCTATGAGCGTTAGCTTGCGGAGATCAATGCGGGCCCTGGAAACTCACTCAAGTGATGCCACACTAACGACCCACGATTATTGCGTCATGGAAACCACTATGAGGGTGAAGGGTTGACTATATCTCTCAGCTAATTGTAATGAGATGAATTATAACTTACATTAGTTGTGGAATTATTCTCTAAACTAAACATAATGGATTATTTATTACAAGTTCGAGTCATTAGGATCCCAATGTGTTTTTCTTGTAAACTTTGACAACAAATAATTCCCTCATTACAATGTTGTGTTGATTAAACCTCATGGTAGGTCCCTCTCACTACAGTGACTGTACTAACATACACATGGTAAACACTTTACTCTGAGGCAAACACAGAACATTCCCATTGTTATAATGTGCAGTGCCTTTTGACACACAGGCCCATTTCCCACTAACTCTGATAATACGACTGGGAACACACCTGGTCTCTAATGACCGTTACTCGGCTCAGTTATTTTGGGTTGCTATGTTTGTCAATCTGACTGCATGGTCCTGTTGTCATGCGAATAAAACACACACAGGAAGCACTCAACTACACATGACCACAGCAGTAATCAGCCAATCAGCTAAGTGGCATCAAATCTGCACCAGCTGCTTCATTGTCAACTGTCTTGTAGAGCTATATAAAGTACAGTTATATTATACATAGTTATCATATACAATAATACAACTTATTCATTACCACTAAAACCTCCCTTGTTGTTGTTGCTCAGAGCAGGTCGGGTCCTTTCTCTCAAATAAGCCTTGATGTTATGGCTAATATTTACCATTTAAAGTAATGAAGACCAAAACATTAATTTAAAAAGTTTCATATACAGTTGTTTACAACAGGTTACTGTATTGCACGTGTTTACAGAGAAGCAAGCCTGGGTTTCCAAACATCACACTCGTTTCACTCTCACGTTTTGACTTTGACGTCTGCACATCAACGGCAGCTCATGTGGGGATGAACATAATGTCTAAGTCTAAGTTACAACAACGTCTTGGACATGTGAAGTGACGGATATTGTTGTGGCGTTGACAGGTCGTGGGAGAGTACGGCATGGCCCATTTCAGTGACACGGGCCAGAGCACAGGAAAGGATTACTGCATATTCTTCAACTCGCAGTGGGCACGTCTACCTCAGGACCTCAACAAGGCAGTAAGTGAGCAACACGATGGGAACAGTTACGGACACTTACAATAAAAATACCTCTGACCAAAGTGTTTCACAGAACAGTGGGATCAACTTATACAAAGGTAATCAATAATATATCTCAAAAAGTCTGGACAGGATGCTGAAATCTGATCTCTACTCCTGCTGCAACACAACAACATCATGAATTACAGTAATACACTCTGGAGTTCAGTAGATAGATGAATGATTTCATTTTGAATACAAGGTTCAGTCCTGCATACAAGTATTAATAAATAAAAAAAAGCAGAGATGGTTCTGAACATCAGTTATCAAGGGCCAGACTACATCTCTGACTCCCGTCTCTGTTGCAACAGGCATGATCCAGCTCATGTTCAGGATCCAGGAACATGTCAATCCAGACTATTAATAAATAAACATAAATCAAATGCAGTCACTTTTTTATTAGCATTGAATGTTTAACCAGAACAGATCGTCGTCCAGCTCCCGTAACATTGCAAACCTTTTGTCTTGAAGTCACATCTTCCGATCTACGACCTGACAACGTCGGTGCTGTGCTCCCCCTCTGACGTCCCGGAGGGAGGCTTCCCAAATCACATCGCCATGGTGATGAGAGGCAACTGCACTTTCTACGAAAAGGTCCGACTGGCCCAGATCAACGGCGCAAAGGGCCTGCTCATCGTCAGCAAGGAACGACTGGTAAACGCCGCTTCTAAATATGACGCGTCAGGATTAAATAGAGTTGTGGCACTTCACAAAACAGAAACGTGTGTTGTTTTTTTAAATCACAGACACCACCGGCAGGAAACAAGACCCAGTACGAGGAGATTGACATCCCCGTCGCACTGCTCAGCTACTCTGATATGCTCGACATAAGCAAGGTGAGAGGCCTTCCACTAATAAAATAAACCCTCAGTCTACCCATCAGGGTTCTACTGGATCCGTTTCTCTCTTTTTTTGTTGCCTTAATTCCGTGTCTCTAACTCCTGCAGACCTTCGGCAAAGGAAGACTGGTCACCATGTACGCACCCAGTGAGCCGGTGTTGGACTACAACATGGTGATCATCTTCCTGATGGCAGTAGGAACAGTGGCTGTTGGAGGTCACTGGGCCGGCAGCAGAGACACCAAGAAGTAAGTGGATACAACGGAGGAACCCACATGTAATGTGGGTCGTCTCTCCATGGTTTAACATGTTTAGTTTGAAGGCAACGATATATACTGAAATATCTCCCCGCAATGTCTTTACAGCAAGTGATTTACTAGATACTTTCATTGAAGCTTTTTCTTTTAGCTTTTTCCCAAATAGAGGATACAATCAGAATCTACTTTAAAAGTATTGTTTTGTATGTATGTTATATTCAGTCCACCCAATTTACGTTACACAAAGACACAAAGTTTTCTTCTGCTTTTAGTAGTGACGGCTACATTTAAGCCCGTTAATTTATCAGGGGATTATCTCCAGGGAACGTGAGTCATGGGCGTAGACCATCGCTCCGTCTTTCCTCTCAGGCGCGTGGTGCCTGCTTCGGACCGCCACAACTCCAATAAAAGGGAAGTGTTGTTGATTTGAGACTTTTGAGTGACTCATCGGTTTGAGCCGGTCCGAATCGGTCCTTCCTGACAGAGTTGCCAAGGTGACCGAGGGCAGAGCCAGACGGGGTTTCTGACGCACAGGACCACGGGCAAAAAAAACATTTTGGAATCGGTGTCCTGAACTTGGGAAGGAAGTGAGTCGCAGCTAGGCAGCCAGATGATGGTCAATATTGATTCTGGACGAGGATGCTCATCCTGGCTGCGTTGGCAAGTCACCAACCTTCAGTGAATACTATTCTAGTAGTCTAGTCTTTTTGGCTAACTGCATTGGCCCCGCCCCCTTTTTGCTAATAAGCTGGCAGAGCCAGATGAGTGTGCTTAGATACCGATCGTTAATCTCTCCAGTTGTGGACGTCCCGAACGAGCCTCCCTCGGGTCCGCACGCCTCTCTGAATTTCGTTCCTCCTCCCGCAGACGCTACATGAAGCACAAGCGGGACGACGGGGCGGAGAAGCAGGACGAGGAGATCGTGGACGTCACGCCCATCATGATCTGCGTGTTCGTGGTCATGTGCTGCAGCATGCTGGTGCTGCTCTACTTTTTCTACGACAGTCTGGGTACGACGCAGACCGGTTCACGGGACCACCGACACAAAGTAGATACTCGGTCACACGTCGAAGCCCTTTGCAACCGAAACGTTAATAGTTTTATCCCCGTCTGCCCAGTTGATGCGCTCCCTCTTTGTGGTCTGGCCTCACTTATCATGGTGGTTGTTTTCCTCGCGTGACCGATGATCTCGACTTTCTTTTTTGGACCGATCGACTGCATCTCACAGGCTTCCTTGTTGACCTCGACTCGGACATCACCGCACCTTCTGACCCCAGATTATATAACTAACCACTTGCTCGGCTGCAATTGGTTTTAAAAGAAGAAACAATTTGAACTTGATAATTTGGTTGTTTGGAAACAGTACTGGGAACATTAAGGTAGTTGCAGATTTGTGTTCTTTATTTTTTTCTAACAGCAACGCTTCGTTTAGATCATCGTTGACTTGACTGCTTTGACCAGCCAACACATGAAATACTGGAGACAAAGTGGTGAAACTGAACAATTAGTTATATCTTTTAGGATCAACCATGCCAGAGAGCAAAACGCCCCAATAATATTTCCTCAGTCGAATATAAGTGGCTGTCATGATAATAATCTGCCTGCCTGTTTCCTCACCGTCTAGCCATTTGGGTCATAGCCATCTTCTGTGTGGCCTCCTCCGTCGGCCTCCACAGCTGTCTGTGGCCGTTCGTCAGGAGACTCCCGTTCTGCAAGTGCAGGTGAGACTGTTCACATCGATACGGTTTCATCACGCCTGGCTTCTTCTTTAGTTTTCCTAAATCTCTCCATTCGGCGAGTGGCGCAGGTTTCATCAGCCGTGTCTACAAATGTACTTATTCATGTAAACTATCGTATATAAACTACCGTTCAAAAGTTTGGGGTCACTTAGAAATGATATTTTTCAAAGAAAATCAGTTTTTTCAATGAGGATAACATTAAATTAATCAGAAATACACTGTGGTAAATGACTATTCTAGGTGGAAACATCTGTTTTTTAATGAGATATCTACACAGTGTATAGAGGCCCATCTCCAGTGTCTAATGCTACATTGTGTTTGCTCATCGCCTTAGAAGACTAATGGAGGGTTAGAAAACCCTTGAGTAGTTATGTTAGCACAGCTGAAAACAGTTTTGCTGGTGAGAAGCTATACAAACAGCCTTCCTTTGAGCTACAAGTTTGAAGAACAAAATTAATATTTCAAATAAAAAAATATTTCTAACCTTGTCAATGTCTTGACTATATTTTTTATACATTTTGCAATTCATTTGAAAAATGAAAGTTTTCATGGAAAACACTAAATGTCTGGGCAACTCCAAACTTTGGCACGGTAGTGTACCTTCTTGTGATTAAAGTTTTTTTTTAGAAGTGACTGTTTAGCCTGAGAAACCTCTCTCCCCTGATTTAAGACGTCTTGATTCTGGTTATATTTATTGACCCCTTTGTGACCCCTCACAGGGTCCCAGAGAACAACCTGCCGTACTTGCACAAGCGGCCACAGATCCGCATGCTGCTGCTGTCGGCCTTCTGCATCGCCGTCAGCGTCACCTGGATGGTGTTTCGCAACGAAGACCAGTACGTACACACACACACACACACACACACAGGGAGAGAGAGAGACAGAGAACCAGCCAGCCACTGTATTCAACTACATATATGTATTGTTTCTGGACAAGTTGTTTACATGTTACCGTGTTGCCTGTGTAGTTTTGAGCTCATCAGCCTCACGTTCATTCAAAGCCAAACGGTTGTCAATATGATCACTCGTTATACAAAGTAACAGAATATTAAACTGATCCATGTTTTGACATTTACAAATAACGTGCTAAAAAGCATGTGAACAATTTAATTTGTCAACGGTGCTTTAGTCCGTCGTTCACAAAATGATTTACCATCCAGGCAGAAATTATTTGGGCTGCAAATGCAGTAAAATGTATTTTATATTTTTTATAAACAGTATTGAATTTGCTGCCGCAGCTCCCCAAACTTCTAGTTTCAGAGCACATGTGGGTGTTGGTTGATTGTTGTTAGGTGATGTGCATGTGTGTGATCATATGTTGGCGGTACGTCAGATGATGATGATGATGATGATGATGATGGCTGATTCACCGTTCTGCATCCTCTAGGTGGGCGTGGGTGTTACAGGACACCCTGGGGATCGCCTTCTGCCTCTACATGCTCAAAACAGTCAGACTCCCCACATTTAAGGTGAGTCAGCACTCAGAAATATAAACTACGTGGAAGGTGTTTAATATTTTAGTTTAGTATTTTGAATAAATGTTTAGCTTGTTTTAGCTGTAAACTCACCTGATGGTTCTCTCTCTTCGCAGGCTTGCACCTTATTACTATCAGTCCTGTTCTTTTATGATGTTTTCTTCGTTTTTATTACACCCTTCTTGACAAAGGTATGTGGATACTGTTGACTCGAGTCTATTCAGGTGTGTGTGTGTGTGGGCTCTGTTTCTGTGAGTCACACTTACGGTACCCACGGCTTCTCCCCCACAGAGCGGTGAGAGCATAATGATGGAGGTGGCGGCTGGTCCCTCCGACTCCTACAGGCATGAAAAGGTGGGCTGCCGTGGTGTTGGCTGTTCCCAGCTCAAAGAGTAAAGAAGTCAAACCTGACCGTAGCCCTGTTTGTTTCCTCCAGCTCCCCATGGTGCTCAAAGTGCCCCGGTTAAACTTCTCCCCCCTGTCTCTTTGTGACCGGCCCTTCTCCCTCCTGGGCTTCGGCGACATCTTAGTACCAGGTAATTAATGAAACCGTGTATTCCTCAAACCGATGAAAGCTCATCATGCGATCACAACCAGAAACATGGTTTCCTAACTGACCACAGGCGCCGTGTTTTGTCCTTGGAGCAGAGAACGTGGGTTACCAGCGGTGTGAAGTGAACACAACTATTTAACACCCACACGTCATTATTACAAGTGTTATTCACAAATGAATAACTTCAAACGGTCTTTTCTGCGATGTCTGTGAAATATTAGGATTATTAGTTTGTTATTGCAAAGTGCCAGGATACAGGTATGTAATCAAGTGTGCCGACTGCACTAGTTTCTCTCGCTAATCCATCGTCCCCGTTGTTTCTCCGCCAGGTCTGCTGGTGGCGTACTGTCACCGCTTTGACATCCTGGCACAATCCTCCAGGATCTACTTCGTGGCCTGTACCATCGGTATGTTCACGGACGGGTCTCGCGAGGGTTGGAATTGATGAAATGTTGCCGTCGTGTTACGATAAGCCCGATCCGTACGGGATCAGCATTACACGAGGGGAACCACGTATTCACTGTGCTCGTCTGTAATAAGCTCAGAGCTCATTTACAGGAAAGAAGAGCATCTATTTTGACACAAAACATTTTGCTGACCTCGTGTTTGCCCTTCCTCTCTGTCTCTCTCTCTCTCTCTCTCTCTCTCAGCTTACGGCATCGGCCTGCTGATCACCTTCGTGGCCCTGGCCGTGATGCAGATGGGTCAGCCGGCCTTGCTCTACCTGGTGCCCTGCACGCTGCTCACCAGCCTCGCCGTAGCGCTGTGGCGCAGGGAGTTGCCCCAGTTCTGGACTGGAAGTGGATTTGTGGTGAATACCAGTTTGATATGACCGCCTACTGCCAGAAGAAGAAAAAAAGAACAAAATCTAGTGTTAAATAACATGCAGAGTAAAGTAGCATTTTAAGTTGAGTAACCCCTTTAAATAATTCCATCCGTTCCTCTCTGTTTTACTGTCCACCCTTCCCTCCCTCCATTGCTGCTCCTTGCCCTTTATTTTACTGTGGGTGTGCTCTAGTCTGCTGCTGAGGGCTCAGCTGTCTGTGAATGGCACTGCAGGTACTCCATCCGGGCTTGCTTCTTTACACTCTACCATTAAAACATCTTGTATAACCTAGGCTCCCTTTTGTGTTTTTCCCTTTAGAGTAGATGTGTTTTTATGGCACACACACACACACACACACACACACTCGTGTTATATACTTGTTAAAAACTACTGCAGCTAATCGCGCTAATCAATCGTGCTCATAGTGATTTAGATTATCTCACATGCTAACTTTGAGAAATAAAGTCTTATCTGTGGGGTTTTTATCTTTGCGTATAGGAATACCTCTGACAACATGTAATTGGTATTTAATGGGGACGTGTGATAAACATTTACCCTTTAGACAGAGGCATAACTGTATTCTTTGGGTTTTTTCTATCTAAGGCTATTCTGTCTTCCTTTTTTTTTTAAATCATTTAGTGTTCTGCTCTACACAATTCAGCCGTCTTATATAGACCCTGTCTTTGTCCCCTGCAGCCTCCCCTAGTGCTCGCTCCCATCAACTGTACACAAACGGCGGCGCCGCAGTCGGAGGATCACTTGACTAAACCGGAGACGCAAAGCTCAGAAGAAGACCCGCCCCGGTACGCGCCTCAGGAGACGGCCCCGGCCAGGAAAGATGAAGTGGAAAACAAATCTAACTGAAAGGACGTCTAGTGGAGCATTTTTAAATTCCACTTCATGTATTATTTGTCGTTGAGTTTTTTTAATTTTATTTCCTGCATTGTGTCTCAGTCGGCGGGCATTTTAAGTACAGATGTTTATTTGCACTCGGTTTTGAAGGGAAGCGATCTGTGCTTTCTGAAGGGCCGGCTCTGGATCGGACACACGAGGTCCGAGACGTTGAATCTAACAAACAGCACAACGCCCTCCACTAGCAGTCTGTACCACCTCTTAACCCTCCTGTCACCTTCACATTTACTAACATATTTTACCCTCGGGGTCCATTTGACCCCAGCAATTGAAACCTCCAGAAAATTATTAGAATTAATATTGTTTCCCAAGTTTAAGTGTGAGGTACTTTGTTTGTTGACTACCTAAATAGCCCTTTTAAATATATAAAAAAGTTTATATTTCTTATATGTTTGACAGTGAAAAACAGCCTGGGGTCAAATTGACCCCAACGGTAACAGGAGGGTTAAGGGAACGGAAAGACACACATGCTTTTAAAAACATGAAATACTCCAACGACACAGTTGAGGCTCTTGAGAGCCTTAAAGGGCCAGTCACACTTGTGTTTAAGCACAGCTACTAATTAAATGGTGTACTGTTAAAAAGAAGAAACAATCTCAGGATCATTGGTGACGGTAGCACCAGTGTGTTCAGGCTAAAGTGTTGTTCAGCCTTTTCTGGTGCCATCATACCGGTGTTTTCCCTCTGTTACTCTGGGAGTTTCTTTAAAATGACTGAGCAAAGCTACTAATTGTTTGTTTTTACTGAAGCATTTGTTGAAGTTTTCTCATCTTCGTTTTGATATATTTTCTTTTGCATGCTATAACTTTGATTTGTATCCTTTATATTGAACCAGTGTATAACTTGGTGCGACCGTTAAAATGTTGGGATTGCCGTTTTGTTATTCATGTTGTCTTAAAAGTTGGTTTCAGCCTTACTGCGTCCCTGTTGAGGTCACGTAGAACACGTCACGTGTAAAAGTTGCTTTAAAGGTGCTGAACTCGAAATGATGCGGTGTTGTTGTTTAATGTACGAGTTGAGGAGCGAGTGACGGGTTGTGTTACCGATGTTCCTAGATTAGTTTGTATGAAGCGTTTGCACAATATTTTTTAATTCATAGGCTGACAGAAGTTGTCGGCTGATGTCTGTATATGTTTATGTAAACGCAACGGGTTTAACTTCAAGAAACGGAAACCATGGTATCAATACATCATACATTCATCCTGCTTTTGTTAGGAAAGTCCACTGAGAGATTCATCTGAATCACCAGCGAGCTCACTGCTCTGCGAGACGGATCTACTTCTGATCCTCATCCATCTATGATGCGATGAACCCAGGTCAACATCCCTGTACCAGTTGGGGTCAAATGGAAAACGTTTAGAGTTGAAAGGAGAGCAGCTTAGTCGTCTGGTGGGCTTCTTCAGCAGCCGTGTTCTCCAGGACATGATATTCATTTCACAAGTACGGTGTGTTGTCACCAAGTGGCTTTAAAGCCTCTGTTGAGGAATGCATATAAAGAAACATTGTATAAGATATTTAGTGTGTTGGGTTTTTGTTGCACAATTAAAAACTGTAGGTCACAGGTTTTGATTGGCATGGGGTTAGTTTGAAAGACTCGGATGCTGTCTGTTAGTTTTCAGATATCTCCATGCCCCTCGCAGTAGTCTGAGTCTGAATGTGTCTTTTCATGGTTGACATCCAGCCGTGGAAAAGGTCCACTGGTGTTAAGACTGCAGGAATGAACAGCAGTCTGACAGAGAGCCTCCCTGTTGCCTGGAAGGCGGGTCATATTGGATCACTACCTGATGCTCTACCAGGCTTTCTTTTAAACACATTCCTTCAACAAGAGAAATTAATTGAATATATGCTTTAAAAGGTTCTGGATCTAGTCGGCCACGATTAAATAATTCTGATAAATGTGACGGTGTGTAAAATTGAGATTCTCCACTGGATTAAAGGAAGTTAATGCAGCAAGTGAGAACGGTACCCGAACGCACCTCAACACCACTTAAAGTTTTGAGTCACTTGCAGTTCAGTATCTTTAAAACTAGTTTAAGCCACAAAAAAACTCAAGGCTGTCAAGTCAACCATTTTTTTATTCCCTGACCCATTAGTTGGGACTTGGATGACATTTGAAATGGAACCAAAAAGAGACAGCGGTCAATCGTCAACATCGTGTTGAATCATGCCGGAACATTATTGAACAGGTAATGTCACTCAAAGAAACGCTTCCCACAGGTGTGTGTGAAGTGAAACATCCTTCTGTATCAGTGTCGAGCTCCACAGCACAACCCATGATCACGACTTATCCTGAAATAAAATGTTTGTGCTTGGCACCTCATTCTCCGTCGTTATCTTCATTAAATAAAAAAGTATGCATTAGAGTTAAGACATGAGTTATAATGCTAAAAAACACAACCCACTTCCATTTAAATTAAAAAAGGATTAAAAGAAATTGTCAGGAAAAAGGGGTCTTCATTTAAAATAGTATCTTCCCCAATGTCCATTTCTTTTGAGCTTTTTACTTTTTTTTTTTTTTTTTGTTCAACCTCCAAGACAAATGTACATATATTTATAAATCATGTCCACCAGTATCTCTTCACCTTTTGTTCCTCCTGTCCAGCTAATCTGAATGCTAACAGCTGGTTTATAGTGATATAATACAGCTGTGACTGTCCTCTTCATGCCGGACACACACGGACGTCATGAAGTCGTGTCCAATGTCTTTCCACAGACAGATCCGTCTTTCCAAGTGTAAAAGTATTTGTATTTGATGGACAGGTCCTCGTCCAAACTCCAGTCTGTAGTTGGCGATTAAAGGAACGTTACCTTCTCTTTGCCCGCATCGAGAACCTCGGTGGGAAAAGGAGGCGGCCGAGGGGGAGCCTCGTAGGTCCTCTTGTGTGCGCTGAAGGACTGAGATGTCTTCCCACTGTGGCCGGATCCTGGTAAGTTGAAGGCACCTGAAATGGAATAAATGAATACGTTAAAAAATAAAACAATAATGGAGGTTCACTATGTGCCGGTAGAATTACAGCAAAAGCCAACAAAAAACAAATCTCCCCGACCATCTCTGTGCTGCATAAAAAATCTTCTGATCCAAGTGGGATTTATGGTAATCAAGTATATAAACCAAAGTACCAGAGGATTACATTGAAGTGTTTAAGTGTAAGAGTGTATGGGCTGCAGTGGATCCCCATAATCTTAGATAACATACATCTCCAAGAAAAATCACATGTACTGTCATATGTTGCATTTCACTCACTGTTCACCTGACTGCAATCAGATATTGGAAAGGCACAGAATATTAACTTTCTAATATTTGACCAATAGTGGAAATCCAGTCAAATAGTACAGATGCGCTTGCACCCTCTACCTAAAATAAAACCTGCCATAAAACTATCCTGAACTCCACAAGAGGGAGCTGTTCAGCCACCAAGTTGTACACATGGCACTACACCAGGTGCAGGAAAACAAAGGAAGAATACACCCAGAGGTAGACGGCCACCTAAAGAACTAAAGAAAGTAGTAGCATCTGCAATTGTAATCTTAGCTAAAATACTATCATTAATAAAAATAGATCTTAATAGCCTTCATCTATGAACAAGGCCGTCAAGTTGTCTGTAGAAATAGTCACCTCTACAGAGTTAATTGTTCTACATATAAACAACCTCACAGGAGTTAGTGAGAGTTCAAGACTTTTGAACAGACTATCAATTCAAATCAATTGTTGGCATCACTTATGGGAACACTTCCAATTATAAGGGGGGTGTCTTTATGTGTGAGGGAGAAAACATTGACGTTAGTGTCCATACCTGACTGGTAGGCTGCTGGCCTGCTGTTACTTTTGCCTCTCAGACTGCCTCCTTCTAGCCCGGTCACTCGGATGGGCAGCATCTGGTTAACGTCAATAGAGGCTGGAAGTAGAGAGGCGGGGCTGGGGTCAGAGTCGGTACAGCGGGCAGGTCGGCTCTCCAACTCAAACTTTACGGCATTTAATTCTGAATAAATTAGAACGCTTCTCTTTTGCTTGCTGTGGCGCCAACAACTGGCCCACTTTTGATGAAAGTGTGTTCGAGAAGTTCAGCGGCAGAATTTTTTTTCAAAACAATCAATACCTAAATAAAGCAGTTGTGGTCCCAGCTTTTGCAAATACTTCTGTGTAAACAATAAACATCTCTTCTATGCTCTATATACGATAAGGCGTGCGGGCCTGTGTCCTGACCTGCACTGTGCGTCCTCTGGTGGGAGCCTTTCTTCTTGGAGACCTTCTCCTTGCCCTTGGACAGAGCCGCCAGCTTGGTGGGGATCTGCTGCTGCATGGACGCAGACTTGTGCAGCAGGTTGGTGGAGCTGATCAGGTGCACCTGCAGGGGGCTCATGCTCTCCCTGCGCGGCGGAACCTTGGGAGGAGTTTCCACGGCGTTGGAGTTTTTGGCCATCAGGTGGGGCTTTCGCGTTAAGGTCCCACCTCCGTTCACGACGCTTCCCCTGAACGACTGACTGGAGAGACTCAAGAACTAGAGAGGAAGAAGAGATGCATTTTAAAAAAATGAAAAAAAAAACTATTCAGGATCGATATATTTTTGATTAACTTATTTGTTTTATAAGCCGTAAAACATCAGTGTTAGATAAAAGTCTCCTGATTTCATGTTTCTTGACTAGATTATACTTTTTGTAACGGACAAATGAACAACAATTCATCAGATCCTCGCCCAATCCCTTACTTGTGCAGGATCGTCATAGTTTCCCGGATAAATCTTCTTTATTTTCTCCTGCAGCTGTTGCAGGCGTTCCCTCTCTTGACTTAGCCGCTCCTTGTCCTTGTCCACTGATCTTGTGGACTCCCTCAGCCTCTCCAGGTCCTCCTGATAGCTTTCCTTCAGGCTCTCCAGCTCCGCCTTCTCTTCATTGAGCTTCTCCTCCCACTCGCGACAGTCCGCCTCCCTCTGGTGCAGCCGAGCCTCTAGACTCTCGATCTGCATCCTCTGCTGCTCCTTCTCCTTCTCCCAGCGCTGCTGCTCCTCTTGATGCTGCGCCTGCAGCTTGTGCATGTTGGCGAGCTTCTCCTTCTGCTTCTCGGAGTTGCGCTGCTTCTCCTGCTCCAGCAGCACACTGCTGTAGTGACGAGCGGGCTGCTTGCTCTTGGTCTGAAACGCGTGCTGCAGCTCAATCTGGCTGTCCTGCTGGGCGATTATTGCCTGCACGTTGAAGAATTGAATGTAAACATGAATGTGAAACACATGGAATCCAACTTAGGAAAAGTTGTTGTGGTCGAAACCTTCTGGAGTTCTTCTCTTAAAGCGACACTATGTAACTTTTCCCCTGTAGCACCCCCTTCAGGTATTTAACGTCTGGTCTCGAGCCATATATGGCTCTTCCGGTGTTCTGTCATTTAATGCTGCTTGTCAAAAACCGATACCTTGTGGTATTGCGCATGCGCCGAGTCGATTTTCCGAGTTTTTTCCGACACGCCCATCATGTTTAGCTAACCCTGTCTTTGCAACGGTGAGTGACGTCACCTTGTGGTATTGCGCCGAGTCGATTTTCCGAGTTGCACGGCATGCACGGCTGATAACGGTGAGTGACATCACCTGATATAACCCTGATATAAATCAATTTAATTACACTTTTTATAATTAGACTCATGACAGAAAAAACACTTACTTTATGCCTTTATTTGATAAAGTAGCATTTTTTTATAGGGTAGCATGAATCGATACACACCTATCAGTTTATGCAGCGGGTAGCACATTTTTACAAGGCAGCAAAATATGACAGAACACCAGCTCGTCTGCTCCCAGCTGATCGCGACCGGGCTGCCGCTGAACGCGACTCGCTGCTGCTGATCAGCGGCAGCCCGGTGTTCTCCACAGCAGCATGTCACTCCGTCTCTACGAGTCGCGTAGCGGAGCAAATAACAAGTCACCTGCGAGCGTGGACTGGCACTATAAGACGTTGCGTAAAGCTGCCAGACAGCAAGTTGAACTACTTCCGCCGGAAGTACCGGGCCGGTCCCAACCATCTTACATTCAGCAGTATTCTGGCCACGGACCCCCGATGGCGGAGGAGCAAATCAACATATTAAAAGTCATTGTAGCGGCACCATTTTTTTCAAGCTGTTATTTTAAGGTGGAAAAGTTACATAGTGGGGCTTTAAAGCACATCATTCGTTTCACAAATAAAGCCAAAAGTAAAAAAATCATCCAAAAGATCAAAAACTTGTAGAAACTTCATGCCTGCTGAATGAATAAATATTATATATATATATATATATATATATATATATATATATATATATATATATATATAAGTATATTAAGAGTGTTGATAATGTCTTACTTCTAAGCTGTACAGCCTCTGTGCGAGCAGTATCACCTTGTCACACACCTACAGAGAAAAACAACAATGCACATCAAAAGACTGGCAGTGACATGTAAACATTTATGTATTAATAAAAAGAAATTAAAAAAAAGTAAACTCAATAAAATAAAGTATGGAAAGGGTTACCTCTGCCTCAGAAAAATTACTGGAGGTGAAATTGCAGTTTGGTGTCTGTGTGTCGTCATCATCCTTCAAGCAAAATATCACAAGCAAAGTAAATACCTGATATTTTATCACAGAAAAATAGCTCAATATTTAGATTATTTACATCCGTCTCACTTACAGACTGTTCCAGGCTTGCAGAGCTGTGACTTTCCTGGAGCTGAGGGTCACTGGTGGCGAGAGCTGCATCGTCGTTTGACAAAATAAAATACATATTACATATGAGCAGAGCTACCCAATTCCTTCTGGATTATTAGGCTTGTTGCAAGTAAAACCAAAGCAATGAATGTTTAAAACACACCCAGGTATGTAAACCCGAGTATAATGCATGCATTCAAAAGAAGATTTGGGAAACGCCCGACTACTTCTATTAAAACTCATGCCAGAATGTCTTGCTATAGATCACACAAGTTAAATAAATAGGTTTGCATGTGCACACGCACGTACGCACACGCACCCACCCACACGCCTGCATAATGTCACCACCATATTATTTTATTGTCAGCTTACTTTCATTAGGGTTAGTATCAGCCACTCCAAAGGTCTCGGCCTTCCAGAGCGGCCCGTCCGGCCCCTCATTCACTTCCATTAGAAGGTTTGGGTCTCTTATCCTTGTGAAGAGCAGGTTCTGCAGGTTTTCCACTGCAAACAAAAAGGAAAAACAACCCCTTAGATCTTCTTCTCAAAAGACAAACGCTGAGTCACGGGTTGGTTGTATAGAAAGAAAAGCGTATATTTACTTGTATGGACTGTTACGGAATGACCAAAAGTAAATACTGACTACCGCTTCATTATTACGACCAGGATGAACAAGGCTTTACAAAACTGAGGTTAACTTGAAAAAAACTGAGCTCCTACCCTCATTGATGGCTCCTTTGAGCAGAGTGGTCCCCTGCTGGAGGTCAGTGGTGTCGCCTCGGAGCAGCAGCCCTTTGTGGGGCGTTTCCTGCTCCGTGATCGTCTCGTAGAGAGCAGCAAAGAGCTGCTGCTTCTCCGCCAGACATTGCATTATCAGCTCATCCCTCATCTTTAGATTATCTAAAGAGGAACAGCATGAACAGAAACATGTTTGTCTCATAGATGCAGTCGAAAGGATGAGATAGATACATTGATGATCGGATACTGATCGGCACTGGAAGGATAAACAGGCTGTTATAGCGATATAGTGGAGCAATTTCTGCCTCAGAGGTTTTGTGTGAGGATAACCTCTTCTTTATGAAAACCAAACAATATAATACACAATCCAACCTAAATAATAACACAATAACAACAAGTACCTCAATCTCAGAGAAATCTCCTCCCAGAATTACATTTTAGATTCTTGTGTAAGAAAGAGTACCTTGAAATTGTTGCAGTGTGGCGGTCAGTTTAAGGTACAGCTCCTCTTCTGGGTAGCTGAATCACAGACATTTGACCAGTTATATATTTATCTATTTTCCATAAGAATATGCTCTTTTTATTTTTTTTATCTCTTGGTATATTTAAGGATAAAAATAACTTGAGAAACTGATAAGATAATCATGACATTTTTTGTCGCTATTTATATATACATTTTTAAAAATGACAGACTTTTTATAAAGTTTTAAGACATTGTAAATGTATTGAACACATTTCCGTGACATTTGAGCACAGCAAAGTTCTCACTTTAAAAAACAGATTTTCATTTGTGTCACATTCAAGCCATATATCATGATCTAATGGGCAGAGAGACATGAAATGTAATAATGATAAGGCTTCTATTCAGGAAATGTATGGATTACCATTTTTAGAATGCACTGACCAAAACAGAACCTCATTATGATGATCTCTATTCAATCTCATTTCAGTCTATCAGCCATTATCAGATATCAATGCTATTAACACAGGCGGATGCAACTATTCTATGAAATTAATAGTGGAGATGCACTTCCCAATGCAATTCCTTTACCGGAGGAGGTCATCAGCTTACCAGTTCACAGCTTCTCGTATCAGCACCGTCCATGTGATGCATTCCTCCCTGGAGCGCGTGTGGATCTCGTACATCTCCGGCGTGCTAGTGGTGCATTCAGAGATAAGGTACATGGCTTTGTCCTCATGAGCCACTTCCCTAACTATGAGGTTCTCAAGGGCGATCACTGGGGGCTTGTTATCCTGCATGAGCCACCAATAACACAGCAGGCGTTAGTATTGGTATTCACATAACATCACAATCGGTCCTGTATTATGACATCATGTAATGTAAGATATGATGCATCTTCAATGAAATGATTTGAGGAACAGTAGTCCGTCAGATGTGTAGATTAACAGTATGAAATCGGAGCCGATACATGATACAGTCGGTAGTGAATCATCAAAAAAAAACTCACCACAGCAGCAAACACAAGCTTCTGATCTTTCTCTTGTAAGAGGAGGAGCACGTCTGACAGCAGCACCGCGTGGATTTCTAAAGAGACACAAATGTCGCCGAGCATCAAAACAATTGCTTGAGGTTTTGACGTCTCGACGTAATTTAATGACAAAACACATGCTGCTCTACCGGTTCTCTAATCTTTAAAATGAGTCAGAAACAAACCACACATCCTTATAATGCTTCAGTCACTTGATGCATCATCTCTCCAAATGTCTTTATAATCAGATCAGTGCGAACAATAAAAGGCTTTAGCAACAATAAGGCAACGTGAAAGAGAAGCTGAAGTGTCAAAGTTGTCTGCCATGTACAAAAATAGGTGACATTAAAAAGAGGAACCTGATCCATAAAGACTGGAGACATTTGCATACAGGTGTATCGCGTCATACACTTGTGTTCCTTATCGAGGTCAATATGCAGTTAGTTACTTTGTCTTGTTCTGCTACATTAGCATATGAAAAGATGCTTTATTTGAAGATGTATTCCGTTGCAATGCAAGAAAACCAGCGATCAGTCTCACTACATTGACAGTTGTCTTTAATTACATTACATTTAATTTAGCCAACACTTTTATCCAAAGCAATTAACAATAAGTGCATTCAAACAGGAGTTCAAACTCAGAACAGCAAGAATCAAGAAAGTATAATTTCTTAAAGAAAGCCAAACTACGAAAGGCTCCAAGTGACATTTAAATGCTACATTTTGTAAAATCGCATTACAAACTTAGTAATGTATAGTCGGAAAAGATGTGTTTTTAGTTTGTGGCAGAAGATGTAGAAACGTTCTGCTCTCCTGATGTCATCCCACCATTTAGAAGCCAGGACAGCAAACAAATGAATGACAGCTGTTGACAATAACATATCTGGAAAAACATCTGTTCCATACACCGCTGTGTGAGCAACGGGTATCGACAGAGCCACAAACCTTTTTGTCTCCCGGAGGACTTCCAGGTGAAGGTGCCTTCGTGTATCAGGGTCCTGTTTCCATGGATCAGATCCTCCCTGCGGAGCAGCCGGCCGTCCTTCAGCCGGCCCTGAGATTTGGGCTCCAGGCGAAGGGCGATCTCTCTCTGCCGAGTGGCTTTCTCGTACTCCCTGACCTGATCGTTCACCTGCGAGATGGTGTCTTTGATCAGCGCCAGGCCCTGCACCAGAGACTTGTACTCGTCTGTGTCCGCTGGAAGGAGCGTGAGACACATCAATAGACCCGTCTTTATGTATAGCTGATAACATTAGATACATGGCAGCGTCTGCATCGCCAAAGAAGATGTCCAATTGGAGTTCAGTCATTTCCTTCAGTTTGTCAAAGGCTGAACATTGGCTACAACAACTATAACTACTGGTTTGGATCAGAGTCAAGTGAAGGGATGATACCTTCAGTGTTCTCGATGATTCGCTCCACCAGGACGGGGTATTTGGTGATGCGTTGAGTCACCAACAGAAAACACTCGGGGATTCCCAACCGTCGCACAAGGGGAAGCAGCCCTATTTTCTGATTTCAAAAAAGAAGAAAAGTGTTGTTTAAAAAAAAAAAAAAAAAACTTGCATCATTCCTGCCACCCACCCCTCAACAGAAAACCGTCTACGGTTAAACTTTACAGACTACAACTATTCTTGTTCGCTGCATCATTCCTTGCAGAACGCCATCACTGTTGCTCGTGAAGCGTTGGGTCTGGTAGCCCCCGCTTCTGATGCTCCAGGCATGCAATAAACACACTCCAACTTCTTCTTTTGACAATTCCAGTGCATTTTTACTGGAACACAGAAAGAATCACAGCCATATGCATACATTTAGCAATTAGTAACGGTTGCTCACCCGAATAAGGAGCTGCAATTTCTTGTTACTCTGCAGCTGCTCTTTGTAGAGACTGACGGCTTCAGTGTGATTACCGCAGAACTGACTGTAATAGCCCATCATTCTTTCTCCCAGTGGACCTGAAAACTAAAACAAGAGGGGAGAAAAAACATTTAATGAGTATTTCAAGAAAGGACACGATTGAGTGGTAACAATGTTTCAATTGTTAAATATCAAGATTCCTTTTATTTTGGTAGAGGGAATAATGGAGGAAAGAAAGAAGCTGAGCACAAAGACACAATTATTTGGCTTGAGAACATCTGGATAATGTTAAGCAATCTGTATTGTGAATTTATGATCAGTTATTATGGAAAATAACCTTACTCTACATCTTATGTTGAGATGCAGGCAATTTATGTCTATTCTGACACCAAGTCAGTGATCGGGCCCTATAATAATAGTAATAAAACTACCCCAAACAAAAACTCTTCGGATCTACAAGAGTCACGCAAGTCACCTATTTTGGTTTCAAAACAGCGAATTTCGCCGAAAGGTGAGGGATTTTCACGCCCGAATAAAATAAGGATGTTTAGTCCGTTATTTCAGCTTTGGGCCAGTCGAAACACTTTGATTGTGACAAAAAGCAATACAAAGTCAGCTTTAGACTGCTCTGTTTAAATATCTGAATGTATGATGACCATGCCAGTCTGGCCACAGTTCACTTTCTAAAAGAAATGACTCAACTACCTGAGAGATGAGAATATCTCCCAGCTGTGTGATCTGGTAGTTGTTTGGGTTTTCTTCCTCCTGACTTTGGTGTTTGCGCACTTTGAGGCAGTCAAGGAAGTGCTGGTGGAGCGTGAGCATGTCTTCCACCCCAGGGAAGAGCCTCTCAAGCCGGGCCTCCTCTATCAGCGAAGACTTCTTCAACTGGTGCATGTAGACATGGAGAAGGATTTTTAAGGTGCGTACATGGTGCTTCTCCGTCTGGATCAACTCTAGAAAATTGATAAAGAGGGATGTCTTGATTAATACGGTGAGTGCCTGAAACGTACAGTTAAATGTGAGTGAGCGAAAGTGATTGTGAAGCACCTTGCGTAACAACGAAAGTAAAATAAATAAAACTTGGTCACCAGGTTCAAGCTTGAATTGTTACTCTTAATTACTGTTGTCATTATACTTTGTCATAGCTGAAATGTTAACCTTCAAAAGGTTCCTCCGATTTAAAGAGGGCATCAATCAACATAATTATACTGTCATCTCAGATTAAACGGTGCAGCTATGTCGCTACAATCAGAGAACAAAGATTACTCTTCAACAGGAGATGAGGTTTCGGTTGGAATGTACAAACACTGAACATATTTTTGGGATCGTCTATTTCCAGACGTTGCCGCCTGAGTTTACCATAGATGACTTCCTGTCTCTTAACATCCTCTTTGGTCAGGGCCCTCAGGTAGTTCTGGTCCACAGCCACGCCCCACGACTCCGCCTCCAGGTTCTGGTGGTCGGACTCCAGCTCTCCTCGCAGCAGAGCATAATGGGAATCTGGATATGGAAGTTCACAATATATTGGACTTTTATCACAATATTGGCATTTAATCACCAAAACAAGGCTTGTGCTCTGTGGTCATGTAGTTATACATCTCAGTGATTCATTAGTAGTGACGTACGCGTCATCTTTTTTTTTTAAGTCTTATATTTGTGGCAAAAATATATTTAACATTCTTAATGTTTCATTAAAAAAAGGGGAAGATTCAATTCAACAAAAACAAGCAATTGTAGCCGCTTCCAACTGTGGATTTTATGGTCACGCTTTACAAAAAGACCGCTCTGTCATTACAAATAACGCACTGACAAACATGATAAAATAATCAGCTCTGATCATTTCCATCTAATAGTTACTATTTTATAATATATAAAAACAGTCATTCTTATTTGGAAAGGTTCCCTGGAAAGATTCCATTTGTTGAATCCCAGATCAAAAATATACACAGGAGGTATTTTATTCTTAGAAATAACCGTTGGTGTTGTTTAGGGAAAATGAATGAATATGATTTTTTGTATTATGTCCAAGTCTGTGTCTTATTGTGCCACAAAGCACAGGGAGCTTTCAGCAGCTTGTCATCATGCTGACAGAGCCTCTGACCTTCTAGGTTGATGGGCTCAGCCAAAGAGGAAGCCAGCGACACAGAGTCCTCAGCGACGAGCTTCACCCGGAGGCCTTCGACCTCATCCATCTGCATGGGACTGGATCTAGTTAGCATGTGAGGAGATAAAGCTCCATGGGTACAGATGATGTCAGAACACAGGACTGCACTAAGGAGATGAGTGAGTGACACTCATCTTGTTAGTGTTCATTTCAATATAATTCAGTGTTGGCGATTCCAGACTCGGTATGTTGGCCACCGCTGAATCAGGTTTTGTAACGCTTATCTCCAACGAGTTAAGGAACCCAGAAATACATGCACATGTTTATTTTGTAGTTAAGAATTAGCAAACGGGTACACAATGGAAATTCGCTTTCAAAATTCATGTTCACCAACCTGGGACTTGTGCTTTTGAAAGAGGAGGAACCAGGCTGAAGTATGTGTGTTTTAGGGGTGACGGTCATGCCTGGACTGAGGATGCCGGCGGGGAGGCCATGGGAGACACGCTCTCTCAAGAGCTGAGAGAGAGAGAGAGAGAGAGAGAGAGAGAGAGAGAGAGAGAGAGAGAGAGAGAGAGAGAGAGAGAGAGAGAGAGAGAGAGAGAGAGAGAGAGAGAGAGAGAGAGAGAGAGAGAGAGAGAGAGAGAGAGAGAGAGAGATATGTAGAAACAGAGACATGTAGACTGTGAGTAACAGAGGGCAAAAGACTAATACTGTGTGAGACTAAACATAGAACACCTACTTGTAACTGTTAATTAAAACTAGAAAACACAACAAAGGTCATTAAACTGATATAGTCTTCCCCCTGGTTATGCATTTAAATCACAGTGAATTGTTAAATAAATAAGCTGTGATCTACAAGTATGCAACTCTTCAGTCTAGACTAACTTTAAAAACTATTGTCTTTGAATAATTCATTTTGAAAAAAGTTGAATGTTTAAATACACCACAATACGATAACAAATGCTAATTAACACAACTTAATGATTTGTTTCTGAAAGCATCTGATTGACTCATAAGAGCAGACGGGTTACATAACACAGAAAAAGGACTGTAAATAGAGGGAGCCGTTCGTGGTTCCAAAGCCAAACAATCACTAATCTAGCAATGGAGAGGGAACTGGTTTGGCAAACTGTGACGACCCGGCTCACGTCAGAGCCGCTTTCAGGACACAACGAAATAGTGCCAGAGGAGAGAGAGCACACAGCGCTGTATGACATGATTCATTACAGTGACACAGGTGCAGTTGTTGTTTGCACAATGCATGGATCAATACTTACTCATTCCTATGACCCTATGGCATGCACGTCTATGTGCTACACATCCCTGCAAAACGGGTTGTGAAAACTGCCATAATAATACTGTTAAACGCTTTCAAATCCAGCTTTGAAGTTTCTTGAATGACTTCAAATGAGAAGCAGCTCCACGTCTGTGAAAAGGAACGACTCACTTTGTTCACGTCTATACGCGTCCGGTTTATTATGTTCAGTGTTCCACAGCTTGCTTGTGATACTGGAGAACACAGAAAAAAGGAACTAGAACGGGCACTCGGTAGAGCGCATACCTACCATATCACAAGATGAACATGTTGGCATTAGTTGCATGCCAATTGGATACAAATTGGCCGCGCTATGGTAAAAAGAAGATTTTGACCTTTTCATGACCTTGACCTTTGACCCGATCAATCCCAAAATCTAATCAAATGGTCCCCGGATAATAACCAATCATCCCACCAAATTTCATGCGAGTCGGTTTAATACTTTTTGAGTTATGCGAATAACACGCATACAAATAAATAAATACACATGTTATAACTTATAAATACACACGTTATAAATACATAACCTTCCGCATTTTCAATGCAAAGGTAAAAATCCTGCAACTAAAATCAGAGAGAACAAAGCAGGAACAGAAGTGGCATTGAACAGTCTGATTGAATTGGGAGCCAACTCAACAGAGAGCAGTGCGTGTGCTGGTGTTAGTACGTTGGCCCTCAGTAATCCTGCTGCTGTGTCTACATGGATGTGTGCACATGAAGGCCCCGATGTTTCTACTAAAGTCCACCTGATTCAAGGGCAGCAGTAGTGAAGCCTGTGGCCAACCAGACGGAAGGAAGAAGACTATATAGTGCGGGTGCTAAAATTAATTATACTGGACAAATAAACTTGCTAAAATACATCCACTACTTCTCTAGCTACAATCAAAACGGCTCTCCGAATGCATCGGAGAGCCGTTGTTCAAAGTCAGACACGCCTCAAACTAATACACGTGACTGTTTGACTAAAGGAGTCGTGTCCGTTTGGGTCACAGGAGCTCTTTTACTCGCCCGCGGCTCGCCTGTTTGACACAAAGACACGTCCTGCAGAACAAGAGCACAGAGGACAATGAGACGGGTTGACGCCGCTCAGAGGCTGACGGCAGCTCATATTCACGAGGGCTGTATGTGCTGCCACAGGTCTTTAAAAAAGACTCAAAACTTTATTTTTCTTCATTTGATAGGAGTGATATGGATGTAATGTAGATGCCATTGTCACATCAGTAGATTGATTATCTGGGACTTCATATCGATCTTTTTCTGTTGAACCCCCATGACAAGATGATGGAGGAAGTAGAGTGAAGATGTACACATTTATATTCAAATATTCAACTAAAATTCCCCAGTTTCTCTTCACTCTAGAACAGATCCTTACAATTGGGATTTTTGATAAACTACTACTACTACTAACACAAAGTACACCTGACACGAATAGAAAATAGCAAATTACCATAAAAAATACCTGTCTTAAACCTCCTTTTATCATCTCATAAACATCTCCAAACTCCACCCCACTCTAACCCCGTCAGATGCAGAGCAGCTCATCCAGGCCTTTGTCTCCTCTGGACTGGACTCCTGTAACTCCCTCGTCACTGGGATCTCTGGGAAGAACATCCAGAAACTGCAACACATTCAAAACAGCGCTGCCAGGATCCTGATGAGAGTCCAGGAACATGAGCACATCACGGCCATCACTGGCTCTCCGTCTCACTCCAGATGGACTACAACTTCCTCCTCCTGACCATACATGCATAAATAGAAATGCTCCTCTATACCTAGAATAACTCATTACTCCTCAAACCTCCACCCGCATCCTCCGATCCAGAAAGAGCTCGCTCCTCCTGACTTTGTGTTAAATCACCGCCAGCTATTTTCTTTTTCATTCTTGTTTTTAACTAGTGCGTTACAAAAAGAAAGCGTTACATTTATTATCTGTTTTTAAGGTATTTGGTCGTAAATCATCTGACCAGACGGTGAAAAGTCAAGGGACCCCGATGAATGACAGAACCAACATCTCATCTAATAAGTTGAAATATATCAGTCTGGTGAAAAAGACGGAACGACTGAAAGACCAACGTTGACATCCACAAAGCCACGCTGTACATTTTAACATACGCCAGACATTCCTGTCAGAGTTACACGTGTGAGGATGTGTTCAATACTGCCATTTTACAGATTAAATAAAGAGATAATACGTATTTTTCTATTTTTATTAATTAAAACATGTTTTTGTTTATAGATAGTAGTTAGCAGCAGACAGAGGAATTCATTTTCTTTCTTGTCACCACGTTTCTACATCTGAAATTGAAGGCATCGTGGTGTATTTTCTATTGTCAAGAGGCTGGTATAACCTCTAAATGTTCCGGCACAATAAATACCAGGGCTCTGCTTCCTCGAGCCCTCGTCTAGCCTCCAATCTCAAAACTCAACCTGCTGATCAACCATTTCTTGTTGTGTCCTGACAACAAAGTGATGGACAAGGGCCCAGTTTCTATTACAATAACCTGCCAACGAGTCACGTGATGTTTGCTATTACTAATCTTTTCCGGTTTCAATCTTACAAATATAGAAAAAGCAACAACTGTGCTTTGGACTTAACTGATCCTATTAAAAGTATTTCCAATATACATTATTATTATCTACGAATGTCCTCAGCATACAAACTGACATTAAACTCTACAGCACCACTCGCTGAAGCACTTTTCCCCCACGGTACTTGGATTACATTACTTTCTTTAAAAGACTTGTTTCAAAGCCCCATGGTGTGTTATTATCCATATTGTGGTTGTATAATTATTCAGCCCCTTGTTGTGATTGACAACCACACCTATAGTGATTCACCCACGCAGAGTGGAAAGGAAACAGAGCAGCATGAAATACAAGTCATTCCCTGTAAGAGACTAAACAAGACCAGCAAGTCTGCCAAGTATCCCGCGGAGGACGGAGATACAGGAGGAAAAGTTTGTTGCGTTTGTAGAAAGTTATTTCACTTTGAAAGACACGGGCCTTAATGACTTAATGAGAAATAAGTGGCTGACGTTCACAAGTGAAGTGAAGTAACCCGAGGAGGCCATATCAACTGATCGATAAACCGAAACCAGGGATCTGTGTTGCTATTGTTCTTAATAAACCTTCGAGACTGGATTTGTTTCATGTCATCAGAGGCAGAAATGCCCGAAAACAGAGAGAAATCTACTCTAAGAAGACAGCAGGTGTTGCTTGTAGTCCATGTTTCCTTTACATGCAGCCTTGACACACAGATGAATTATTAATTTATGGATACCGTCTGTGTTTATATCTGTAAAAGCACGGCATGCGTTCGTCAGTGAAGGTAGTAAATCCTTCTCTTACCAAGATATATTTATGTGTGCATGTTATGCTGCTCGAGTCCCGGGTAATGCAGGACGTGCTTACTGTGACCGTTTAGTCTGCCAAGAAAATGCAGTCTTTTTAATGATTGGTCAGCATCAGGGGCTTTAACCCCTTAATATGAGACCCTGGTCAATATCACATGTGAGTTCTTTGGATATAATTCATGTAGCTTTTCCAAATGAACGCTATACAACATTTGTTGGGTTTCCCTACAGTTTTGTGCAGCTACTGGTTAAGTTAATTTCCAACACAAACATCATTGTAAACTCTTTAAACTTGATTCACACTGAATATCTAGTCTGAATTATTATTTCATGCATCTCGCATTACAGCTGAATGGATTTATTTGAAAAGACTGCTCTGCAATTTATCTTAACAATACTGTAACATTTCCACAATAAGTTGATGTTGACTATGATGGATAACAAATCCATATACATATATATATATATATATATACATATATATATACACATATATATATATATATATATATATATATATAAATAAATAAAATAAATAAATGTTGCTATACAAAACATAATGGAAACCAATGGCTGCAAGGCGCAGTTTCAATACTAAAATAGCATGGTTTGTAGAACGGTTCACTAAGCTCTGACATATATTTGCATTTCAGTTAGATGGGTAAGAGGAAGCAGAACACCTGGTATTTATTGTGCCTAGATCATTCAGAGGTTATACCAGGCTCTGGACAATAGAAAATACACCACGATGCCTTCAACCAGATCTAGAAACGCGGTGACAAGAAATAAAATTAATTCCCCGGTCAGCTGCCAACTACAGTCTTATTCAATTTAAACTTGCATACTTGTTTTCTCTTTTTAATGGTCATTAATTACTTCCTCCTCCTCCTCCTCACACTTGAGCGTAAATCCGTGAGGTGCTTTAACGGTTACTTTTCATACCATTCCTCGTTCAACATTATTTTATTTAAATTAACGTCACTCCAAATGGAAAAACAGATGGGGCTTTTCAATAGTTTTCCTTCCCTGTGAAAACCACATCACGGTCTCATTTAGGGCAATTTGCCAAGGTGCGAAAACAAACAGGTAACCGAGCGTTATCCCAACCAAATGAAGGGGTGACGTCACAGCGACGCTTCGTAAATAACCGACTGACACGGACACCAACGTCTAATTACCGACTCAAAGGTTCGAACTCGACATTAACACGTAGCCGTCGCTAGGTTACAACAATACATTATTGTCAATTATCCATATTTTTGTGTTGTTTTACGAGGTCGAGTCCGAGGTCAGCGCTTTCGGAACACGAAGGTAGCGACGTCAGCTAACGTTATCTACCTGACGTCCACGTTATGAACACCAACGTCCCTATGTGTTAGAGAGAGTCACCAACGGCCGTTTATCAACTTGTTTGTCACGTCCGCCCGATTGATTCAACTGCTGACAAGAACAATTAAACAACCACACAAGTTTCCTCTTACCCGGTGTTGAAACCAAGCAGCAGCAGTGCGCAACACAACTTTGTTTATTTCCAGGGCTTAAAGGCAGAGAGAGGATTTGAGGGGAATAAATGTCTTACAACAAGTTCCACTAAAAAAAGGAGAGGCGGTGAGGATGCCTGGGGAAGAACAAGTGCACTCGTCGTAAGAAGTAGCGCTAATGGAGGCGAGCCGGGGGAGGGTGTTTAAAAAGTAACCCTCCTCCTCTCGCGAGGCATTGTGGGGAATCGTTTCGGTTCGGCGCAACAGACAGCTCTTTAAAACTCACTCCGTCTTCTATGACATGTGACAGCATCACCCTGCAGCATTAATATATATAACTTTTTTTGAATGACTTTTCCTGTCAGAATGAATTAATCCAAATCACATCCAGCAGGGAAATCAGTTGATGTGAAAACTGAAATGCCTTTTTTTATTTTTGCATTATTAAATGGCTTTTCAGGGTAGTTAGGAATCCAAATAGTATTTAAAACTGATTTTACCTCTCTTCCTTTTCGTGCATGCTGTGATCCAGACATATTGAGATCGAGAGCAGTCCTTGTTATAAAGTCTGCAACAGGCAGGCACATGCACAGACATGTTGGGGGCAGGTGCTCAAACCCCCAAAAAAGGGCACTCAATATGATCTTTCTATTGCTCACTGTAACTTGAAGTTAAGTAATTGGTTGTTACGCAACACCTGAAGCACAATATGCCGTGAGAAGACACGAGAGCTAAACAAAATTTAATGTTTTGTATTAACAATTACAATTTATTTTTATTTACAAAATGATAGGAGCTAAAAAATGCCATATAATAAACAACTTACTAACCTCGAACGGGGGCACGGCTGGGGCTCGTGAACGCCACGGAGCATGTCGGGGCAAAATTCTCACAAGAACTCAAATGAATGCCCCGTCAGATATCAAAACACATTTGGGGG
This sequence comes from Liparis tanakae, assembly GCA_036178185.1. NCBI lineage: Eukaryota > Metazoa > Chordata > Actinopteri > Perciformes > Liparidae > Liparis > Liparis tanakae. The sequence continues at coordinate 16,032,626 of CM070098.1, read as the reverse complement.
GAATTGATGACAGAGAGAGTAACTTGTATTCTTAAATACTGATACTGAACAGCAGAAAGAGCACTTTTCTCATCCAGGGGAAAAGGGCTGGTGCTTGAGCACCACTGGGGGTCTATCTGTACACTGTATCAATATAAGGAGAATAAAGTCACCCTGATAAATTAACATCGGGATGAGACTATTCTTTCACTATTCACAGCATAAATAACATTTTAAAAATTGCACCAAAAAAGGTATTTTAATTGCCCAGAAAAGTACATACAGTCTATGATTTGGGTGACTCTACCTGCTGGGGGAGATTGTGTACTACAACCCAAAGCTCCCGAACAGCCACTGAGAAACTTGTACCGACTCCACTTTGTTAAAATAGAGTATTTTGGTCATTCAGTTGGTCATATCAGGTACAAACTTTCATTTAGGTTGCATTTAGTGATCCCCAGACTGGCAGGTGGGAAATGGGGCCCTAACTTTACTTTACTTTCAAAACACAGATTAGTAATCCCCCGAGAACACGCCTGGCACTTGGACCAGAAACCCAAAGGTCCAAAATGTATATATATATATATATATATATATATATATATATATATATATATATATATATATATATATATATATATGGTTAAAGTCATTCATGAACCAACTTCCTTTTTTAAACTTGTGTGCTCTGCTAAGCTATGAGCCTGTTCCATGATTCTGTTCCAGGAGCCTGCTCCTTCGACGTGTTCCATCAAAGATGTTTTATTGCGAAGATCACCACATCGCATGTTCTCCGTGTCTCGTTCCAATCTCATAAACGCTGGCCGGCCGGCTGTTTTTGTTTCTATTTCCTAACTGCATCTCATGCGGAAAACATGTCCCTGTCCCCCCCCCCCCCCCGCCCCCTCCCCCCACACACACACACACACACCTCCCGATTACATTCAGACTGCTGAAGCGCCACATTAACTAAAGATGAACAAACGAAATGAGGACTTTGGATTTCTGTCCCCCATGACTTACATTGATGTATAACAGCGACCGATGACTCTTTCAAAGAACATTTAGTCTTTTGAGTGTTGTATTGAAATGTAAACCTATTCTGTAATACCATATAAACAAGATCCTTTGTGTTTTGAGAGATACTGAGAGTGTCACAATTATTATACATAGTTTTACTGCATGAAAGTGTTAAAACAATTTAGCTTGAAAGCTTCTTTTTATCTTTTTTTACATCAGATTGTCATTAAAACATGTAAATATACAATATTGTACAGAAACAAAACATGTCAAAAAAAAACTTAGCCTTGTATCGTATATACAGTATAATAATATCATTGTTGTCCAGCAGGTGGCATTATTGCACTAAACCTAATACATTAAAGCCTGTTGCACAGCCATTTTGCATTATAACCAATTACAGATGATACCCTCACATAGCACTTAATGCAATTTGATACATGTCTGACAGATATGATGATTCACTGCTATCAGCATATATTTTGGCAGGAAATTGCTATACATATACATTTTAAATTTGGCATTTTGATTTAGACACTAATCCTTCTTATATATTGTTGTTGTATGAGTTTTATTAGCCAGAAAATCAAAACTCAAACAGGCTTTAGTTTGTAAATTGAGTTGTGTGCGTGTGTGTGTGTAACCTATTTTCTGGCTCAGGTTGAAACCTCTTCATACTGTCTGAGATAAAAGCACAACTTACCTTCACTAACAACAATTTCAATTTAAGCTTAAGAACAACACGTTGAGAGAATGGAAAATAACAAAAGCACTGCGGGAGCCTCTTCATGAATGCACATTGCTGCATTATGTACAGCCTTTTTTATTTGATCTTGATATGATGGGCAGACATCTTAAGCTCAAGACGCCAAACACTCCTTTTTACCGGGCGTCGCGTAGCAAAAAAGACCAAGTGCTGTTGGTTGATCATGAGTCCAAAAAAAGCTAATTAGTATGATTTTCTGGATTAGAAAAAATAAACATAAGAGACTAACATGTAAAAACATTTTCTATGACTGTAAATACCTCAAGAATGACAACATATCAACTATGTACAAAAACATCAACAATATATTCATATATATATATATATTCATATATATATATATATATATATATATATATATATATCCTTATAATCTTCTATACCCACTAAAATATACCAAAGAAGCAGCTATTGGTCAATCTGAGGAGTTCATTCACCAACATGTCTTTTGAAAACAGTTTAAATATCCTTCAGCTGAAAATGTGAAAACTCAACAAAAAAAAACAAAAAAGAAGAAGAAGAAAAGAAAAGAAAGAAAGACGCGTAAATAAATTACAAAAAATATAACCCGACAAAAGTTCTGTGTTTAATCCTGTGTGCCATTTCGGAATACTGCAGAATGTGAGGAGGTAAGCCACTTCAATCAGCTTCTCCAGTGGATCAGAGTTTGTTCGAGGATGGACCGTCTTTGACCGTCCAACTTTATCCAAAGTCTAACATTTTCAGTTCGTCATCCATCATCGTGTGTAGATTCCGACACAGTTCCATGACAATTAAAGTAGACCACAAACATAATAGAAGGGCACTTGTTTTTAAAACTTAGCAACCCGAGGATGAAGCCTCTTGTTGACTGGGGGGGAGAGGGACAACGTCTGGACACAGGGAGGGAGAGAGTGGGTTTAGCAGCCTTCTTGTTTGTCAAGAGTTTGTTTCACAGTTGAATCCTTTTATCCACCCAGTCTCGCACAAACGTGGCAATATATATATATATATATATATATATACAGTATATAAACTAAAGTCATGAACAAGAGAGATGTGGGAGGTTTCGTCCTTAAATACAAAAAGTGTCTTCTGGTGTCCTTGTGTGGACTCGGCTGTAGTGTGTGTTTGTGGCATCTGAGAAGAAAAATAAGTCCTGAGATATGCACCGAGGTGCGTCTGTAGAGCGAGTGCTAAAAGTGAGATCTATATAAAATGACAACGAAAAACAAAAATATATTCAAATCTATAGCGATGACATGTTTGCGCGGGATGTGTGCAGTGTGTTAGGAGGGGCTGGACCGCGGCAGGGCCAGTATCCGTCCGTTGGTCTTTCCCCCGTTCATCTGTGTGAACGGGATGTGGTGCTCCTCGTAACTGCCCCTCAGGCCCACCGACGAGGCCTCGTCCCTGTCCGAGCACTGTTCCCTCTGGGAGTAGGACGACGGGTCCAGCGGGATGCTCTCCATGTTTTCCATGTCCAGGTCAAAGTCTTCGGTCTCGGGCGGCTTGTTCTCCTCGCTGTAGAAGAAGGAGACGTCCCGGAAGCAAGGATGCAGGTCCTCGTTGAGCATCTCGATGATCTCCTGGAATGCCGGACGCATCTTGGGGTTGTACTGCCAACACATCTGCGTCAGGTTATGTCTGGGGGGGGGGGGGGGGGGGGGGGGACACAGAGCGAGATCACCGTGAGAGGATGCCAACGTCGGCCTTTTACAGGGTTCTTACACATGTTCACCAGTGGATTTCCATGACTTTTAACCACATTTCCATGACCAAACTGGAATCTTGGTATAAACATGAAAAATTTGGAAAATGCCGGGTTGTATTTTGAGCGTCTTTCTTTAAAAAACATATTAAATATTTCCAACATGGTGTGAATTATAACACATTTCCATGACTTTTCCAAAACTTTTATGATTTAAGTTTTTTCCATGACTTTTCCAGTCCTGGAAATGACCATTTTAAAATTCTATGATTTTTCCAGGTTTTCCATGACCGTACCAACCCTGCTTTTAGTGTGATCGCCGTCATTATTGGTTCCTTTTCGCAACATACTTATTCTTGTTGACATTGTTGTCTTTTGTTTAAAACGACACAAATGTGTTAAACCAAAAGATATTCAGTTTGAGAATATGTACTATAAATGATATAATATGATACAAAGAGAGAGAAGCAACACATCCTCGCACATTTCTTAAGCGTGAACCACAGAATCTTTGGTATTTGTTTAAGATACTAACTGTTAGATACATTATCTAAATAATTGCAGATTATTTTCTTTTGATAAATATTATAGAACGAATACAGCTCTATTACAGCTTTTAAGTTGGCTGCAGTACATCGCTGAGATCCTGACAAACTCAACTTTACTCAACACTTTACTTTATTTTCCCCTTTTAGTATTTTAGTATTAGTATTTTGTATTTTTAGTTTTTAGTATTTTAGTATAAGTATTTTGTATTTTTAGTTTTTAGTATTTTAGTATTAGTATTTTGTATTTTAGTAGTAGTATTAATATTTTGTATTTTAGTATTTAGTATTGTGTTTTTATTTGTATCTTTTATTTTTTATGAATGCTCTATGTACACCCACTGCTGTGATCCTGAAATATCCCCACTGTGGGACTAATAAATGAATATCTTATCTTATCTTATCTTAAGACCTTCTGATGGAAGTTTGGGATTTTAAGCCACGTCAATAAACTCACCTGCATCACGTAGCCTGAAATAATGTAATTACTACAATACACCCCCTGTCCTTCTCCCTATCCCACCTCAGCCCGACTCTTGCACTCACATTCTGTCGGCGCAGTTGTCTGGCCGGTCCAGGTAGCCGCCGTCCATGACGAACTTGAGCACCTGCTCGTTGGACAGGCCCTGGTACGGCTGCTCGGCCAGCGTGCTGACCTCCCACAGCACGACCCCAAACGACCTGGAAAACAAGAGGACGAGGGACGACGGGGACACGGGGGAAATGAGGACATGCCAATTAGACACCTGACACAGTCAATGCGTCTGTAAACACTCGAGGCAGAGACAGGTACGCTGAGGGCCGCGGCCGCAATGCTGGTAAACAACACTTGTGTTTTCATATCGTAATGTGTTTACCGTTTGTTATTCTGGTCCAAGGGAAAAATCGAATCATGAAATCGACAGGAAATGAATCATCTTGGAAAATAAGTGTCGTTTGTTGAGATGAAAACTAAAACGGGTGATGCAATTCTGTAAAACTGTGTTTTTATTAGGAAGTAGGAAAAAAAAGTATTTTATAAAGATTAAAATACAACTGGTGAACCACGACTTGTAGAATCTTTTGTGAATGTCCTCCACATGCTCAGATTTCTGAACATTTAATTCTCCCGTTTAAGATACAGCGTGACACCAGCAGTAACCCAACAACATGTTTTGCCATCTAGAGGAGAATAGATGAATGGGAGGCGTCACTGACCAGCAGTCTGAATGTGCGGTGAAGACTCCGTCCTTCAGGGACTCGGGTGCCATCCACCGTACGGGCAGCAGGCCCTTCCCTCCCTTCCTGTAGTAGTCGGTCTCGTAAATGTCTCTGGTCATACCGAAGTCTGGGAGGAAAAGATTTTCATTAGTTGCGGTCAAACCTAGGCGGATGATTAACGAGCTCGACGTGGCTCGCCTGGCAGGCGTTCTCAACTATTGAGGCAGGAATTGATTATGGCCGTCCACAAAAAAAATAAAAAAAAAGGCTTTTTTTTTACGGTTTCCTCTACACAGGACAAGACGACAAACTACAGTAACAGTAACACACCGACGTCTATCTTCAAATTGGGTCACAGATTGTTGAAACCGATTTCAATTATTAAACCGCAGCAGCCTTTTTGTCTAAGGTACCTCCTATTTTGACGGTGAGGTCGGTAGCGACCATGCAGTTCCTGGCTGCCAGGTCTCTGTGGACAAACTTCTTGGCGTTAAGGTAAGCCATGCCGTCTGCAATCTCCGCGGCCATTTGGATGATCTCCTTCAGAGTGGGAGGTGGACGCCCGGGGTTGTTCTGGGGGACACAAGACGACAACAGAACACAGTTTATACAGAGTTCAATACTTTTAAAAATATGACTTCTGAGGCAGCAATACATTTAATAACAGGCATTTTATTGTCAATTGTTTACATTTGTTTGATCACACTGCAGCACAAGCCTGTTTGAGGTTTTCAGCCGACTTAAGTGCTGACTGCTAAAGTTCTCTGTCAATATACAAGCGATCAGTCCTCCTCCTCCTCCTCCTCCTCCTCCTCCTCCTCCTCCTCCTCTAATCCAAGTGCCATCTGTATATTTGCACACTTCTGGAAACGACACAGAGATGGAACCTCAACCTACATACATACACGCATCACGCGTCAAAAGTAACTCAATGTGGATTTTAATATTGTCCAATGGTAATTTAAAAGGTGCAGCAGTTTCAGTTGTTATGATGGCGTATCTTAGGACACAAGTTGCTCATCTATCTAAATTATATTTTTTATAAATGTGATTTCTAGGAGTAAAACAAAGGATGGCGTGAAAAGTGCCATCTACTTATTGTTTTAAAATAATTATAAATTGAGCGTTTGTCATGTGTCATGGAGAGTAAGTTAAGCAGAACGTTTTTTTTTTATCTACATAAAAAGCAGAAGTGAAAAGAAAAACAGTGACAGAAGATAAGAGACTTCTGCATGTTTACCGCTGCAAGTTCACCAAACCTAAAATCAGACAGGAGCGTCATTTTCACTCTTCATTTTGTTAACTCTGTTATCTTGTTTACCTCGGCGTCCGGTCGCAGAGAGCGCAGGAAGCTTTTCAGATCTCCGTGGGTCATCAGCTCCATCACAACCAGGGTGGGCTGGCCTTTAGACACGACACCCAGCAGACGCACCTGGGAGACACAAGTTCAGTTCAAAAATAAAACTCTGGTTGAATCACATTATGCATCATGTGACGGACATGAGGCTGCTCTGCCTCCTGATGTCGGACAGGCAAGGGATTTGCACCTCAAACATCCCTACTCAGCACTTTTGTCAGCGAACAAAACAAAATTACAATGATTAAATATTCGAGGAGTTTCAGAAGGTGTCTCTTCTTACCACATGGTGGCAGTTGAAGGCCTTCATCACCGAGGCCTCGTTCAGGAACTCAATTCGCTCTCTCAGGCTGGCCGCCTCGTTCACGGTCTTCACCGCTACGTGCGAGTCCCCCTCGCCCTTGATGATGCCCTTGGCGATGCCCTCGTAGACCATGCCGAAAGAACCCTGACCCAGTTCCCTCAAAATGTTGATCTTGTCTCTGGCCACCTCCCACTCGTCTTCCTCGTACACTGCAGGCACATTTTACAGGAACATTACACATGCGGCTTATAAGGAAGAACAACTGAACTCACTTGCACTTTGTTAACTGAGGAAGAGCAACATCCTGCTATTTGGTTTTTACTTTTAATTTATTCATCTGGTTGAGTTTTTTTTTTTTTTTTTTTTCAGCGACCCAACCCCGGATAAAGCGGTGGAAAATGGATGGAAGAGCAACATTTTTGTCTTTACTGTGCCAAATGCGTATTTTAATAAATCCAATCAGACTTTGTCATGTGCACTTGCAGAATTTCCATGCCAAATAATATGACATATGACAATAATAGGATATAACAGGATCTCTTTCTTCATTCACAAAGTTTCAGAAAAGGATCATCGCTGCAATCTGGAAATAACCAGATTATTCAGTGGGAAGAAATGTGAGTTTGAATATAACTGGGTAAAAAGGTTTGCAGATTCTCAACCGCCTCTGTGTCACGGCAGCACGAGTGGTCCAGGCAGATGTGTGTGTGTGTGTGTGTGTGTGTGTGTGTGTGTGTGTGTGTGTGTGTGTGTGTGTGTCCGTACGTGCGTGTAACCAACAGTCTAATAATTCTGTGGCTCCCTAAATCTACACACTTTTTAGCGGGCCAATCAAATGCAAGGGAAATCGCTTTGCAACTGTACCCTGCTTCAGTATTATTGATGAAATGGTTTAAACTGTTAGCTTACCATCATTAGCACTGAGATACTCTGGGTTAGAAGAGGCGTAGATGGGACCACTAGGCCCTTGAGTTTGACTATAGGGGAAAAGAGAAATGTATTTAGTTGCAACACTGACACAATATGACATAATTAAGGAACAGAAGTTCCAGCATTGAACAAGATGTGATAATTACGTACTTCTTCTTGAACATGAAGAACCCGGCGGCAGCCACAAACAGCAGCAAGATGAAGCAGATGACGGGCCCGATGATGATCTTCAGGACGTAGAGAGGATCGCCTGTTCAACACAACCGGACAGACAGTGAGTCGCATTTCACACGTTAAACTGTAGCAATGATCAACATGTGAAGATTATCGGCTTCAAATACAACGGGTATATATTAGTTTGAGAGCAAATCCCAATTTAGACAAGACATCAGAAATGATGTGGATAAATAAAAGCGCATTTGCAACAATTTTATATTCCTGCCACTGTTCAGGAACTAACTGGGACAAAAATACATGAATACAATCCTCAATCAAAATATTGAATAACAAGTAGTAGTAGTAGTAGTAGTAGTAATAATAGTATTATTATTAATAGTACTGGTATAATATAGTATTATTTAATTGTGGACTAATATATTGCAACTTCCTTATATCCGATATATTATTTAATCTTATATAATTATAATTTTTTTTTTTTTACAATTGTCTTTTAGTTCTTTATATTTAAACAAAAATGTACCGTCTCAGGCTTGTGAGGCATGTTTGTGTAAGAGTGTCTCTATGTATGCTCTATGTTCTGTGTGTATGTGCATTGTGACATTGTGTTGATTTGTTACGCAGCTGTTTGAAACGCGAGACAAATTTCCCTGCAGGACAATCATGTATATCTTAAATCTCCAACAAGAACATTTAGCATCTTACAGACATGTGAAACTAACACATTCATGTAATTCTAAACTAAAGCTGCATCCAGACTCTCAGCAGGTTCTGAGTACGTTTGAACTCTTCCAGGTCAATTTGTGTGCGAGTTGAAACTAATCCAGCTCATTTGTATTGCACAAAGGAAATAGAGTAGCTGTTAAGAACGGGATGTATCTTAATAAATTATAAGTGGTTGTGCAACAGCTCTTAATAACTACATTCCCCAGTGTGTCAAGGAAAAAACACAAAGCAGGTTTTTCACACTGAGGGATTACATACAAAGACAATGCTATGACGCAAGTAGACAAAATGTCTAACAATATGTATTTGTTACTTGATCCATGCTACCGGATGTCTATGGTTAGCACTAAGCCCTCTTTCTTATTAAAGCGACGTGATAATCTGCTTTGTGTTTGGTCTGAACAGACCTTTAGGAAGAACACGCTGGTGACTCTTTGTGAAGTTTAATTGCCGGCGGCTTTCCAAAGTTGCAGTTTGACGCGAACAGTTTCATTCCCTGTTTGTATCAAATGGTGAAGTGTGTTGGCACTTTTGTTGATGACCCACTAAACTATCACTAGTAGGCGGGACGGCTCACGCCTCGTCTCAGTTCCCCTCCGTGGCAGACGGAGACTTACTTGCGTCCTGGACGTAGAAGTACGTGGGCTCGGTCCAGGATCCGTTCCCGGCCAGCGAGGTGGCCCGGATCCTCACCGTGTAGTTTCCAGGATGCATCACCTTCAGTTTGCAGCCGCGCGTCACTTTGTACGTGTTCCTCGACACGCAGTAGTGAAGCTCCTGCAGAAGAACAATGCTGAGGTTCAACCAGTGGACAACAAACAGGAAACGGCGGCTTCATCATTGCCAAGTCTAAAATACCTTTCATTAGTAGTTTGAGATATTATGTTTAATGAGAAATATGGGAAGTGCTTTCTGAGTTATATGAACTTAAATCACTACAAAGACGAAATAAATGAAGGCATGTCATGAGTGTGAGTGTGAGTGTGAGTGTGTGTGTGTGTGTGTTCACCTCTGTGTCTCCCAGTCTCTTGTAGTTGACCTCATACAGGATGATCATCCCATTCGGGGACGCCGGTTCTTGCCACGTGATGTGCACTAAATTTTCTGTCACCTCGTAGCTGATGAGACCGCTGACGTCGTCCGCTTTGTCTGTGGAGAACAGATGGTTTCATGAATTGTATTTCTATTAGAACTGTTTGGAGTAAATAGAAGATTAGACGTTGGGGCGTCCATTTGCCTTAAGGGTCTCTCTCTCTCTCTTTATCTCTCTCTCTCTGAGCATACCGTCTGTCTTCAATATGTCGTCTAACAAACAAATGCAAAAATGTCCAATGATAGTAATCAAACAATCATTATTGCTTTATTACTTCCATAATTTGACATTATTCTCCTTTAAAACAGGATGTTTGGGTGGAAAAGGACATGTAGTTAAGAAGACAATCAGGGATGAACTTTATGTTTAAACCAGTGAAAGAGAAACCACCCACTTTAAGTAGTTACAGGTCTCTAGTCTCTATGAGGGCGTGGAGACCTGGAACCGTCTCAGGTTTCCCTTTACTACTGCGGATGTGAAAACAAGGTTGTGTAAAGTCCTCTGTGGCACCAGAGGGAGCTGTGTGAAGTCTGATACAGGCTCGACACGGGCGGCTGAACACCGCACGGGAGAGCAAATAGATGTGGAGGTGTTGAGGGAGGAAGAAGTGAGGTTACCAGACCTCTGTGGCCCGCTTCTCTACTCTGCTTGACGATTGTTAAGAAATGTTGATCTGTGATTGGATACACTTTTTGGTTTTGCACAAGTGTCCAACTTCACTGGGTTTTCAACAAAAAATGTGAGGAATTGTGGTCCACAGTACAAAACCATCTCAGCGATGAACAAAATAAACAAATTGTTTGTTGCCAAACAAACAGATGGGACTCTTGGATTACCACCGAGTCGTTTTATTTCTTTACCAAGATCGAGCCCGGAGAAGCCTCCAATTGTCGGAGCTACAGCCGATTTAAATCTCCATCTCTTCCATGCTGAGGCAGCTGGGACCCTCTTGATGGAGGTGTGATGTTATTATAGACCGACATTCTCCGTTTCCATAGAAACCGGGACAACAGAGAGCGGCGGCGGCGCCTCCTTACCTTCAGGCATTGTGCGGGCGCTGACGTACGCGGCCATGCTGCAGCGGAGCGGGTCGGTCGGGTGGTTGCAGGCGTGGACCTCGATCTGGTAGCTGGTGAAGTGGCGCAGGGCGGAGATGACCGTGGACTCCTTGGCATGGACGTAGACCACGATCTTTGTGCTCTCAAAGTTTTCCTCGTCCTCGGGGACCTCCGTGCCGTGGGGCGGGCTGGGGGCGGTGGTGAGGAAGGGGTGTGTCCAGTTGGCAATGCCCATCACGGAGCGCCGCTGTCTCGAGCGTCTAATAAAGGCAAGGCAAATTCTAAGTTACTTACATAATGCACAAAACAAGTACAAATGAGATAAAAAGGTCTTAGAAATTTAGACGAGAGAGAAAATGTAACAGAAATTGAGACGATGAAAGGAGTTTGAACTAGTTGGACATTTTGCCACATATTTTGCACACTATCTATATAAATATATATATATTTTATTTAATTTTACAGTGCTGTACATATATGTTGTGTATATATACATATATTATTTTATTTTATATTTCATATTTCACTTTGCACACTTTACTTTATACACAGTCACTTTCTTTCTTTCTTATACTTATATTTTATTGTGTTTAGTTTTATCGGTGCAGCTACTGTTGCCAACAAATTTCCCCTTGGGGATTAATAAAGTATATTTCAATTTCAATTCAATTCAATTATACTTTAAACTCTTCAAAAGACATCTCTGTTGTCAGTCGTCTTACTTGATCTCAAACACTTCATTGTGGAGGTAATTCTCGAAGGTTTTGCGGTACTCCGAGTCCTCTTTCTCCTTCTTGAGCTCCTTGTCGGTTTTGGGGCAGCCGCAGCACCGGGTCCCCTGGCCCTGCTCCTCCGTCTGGTTCCACTTCTTCTCCTCGTCACTGTCCACCTGCGTGGGCACCCGCGACGGCAACTTCATTCCTGGTCAAATAAAAAAAAACATTCAAGTCAGACAGAATTGGTGCAATAAGTTTGACGCGCACATATCCATGTGCACACTCCCCCCACCCCCCCACACACACACACATACACGTCTGACGACGGCCATCGTCACCTCGGGGTCCTCAACCTCTCTGGCTGAGATAAATTACCAGCTCGACCGCAGACTCCCATCACTCCGAATGTGTGGGAGTTATGGGAGATCAAAAGAGGAAAGGTTGGCCTTGGTTGTGGCACTGATGGCATCCACGTCAAGCGAGGCTGTGACCAGAATAACTCAACCAAGATATACGTGTGAACTTCGTCTGAACTCGAGCTGGAGCGAGAGGAACATCCGGATGGTCACAACGCCAGGCTTCATGTACTTTAAGCTACATAGTACTACGCAAACAAGCGTTCACCTTAACCACATTTGTTTTTCTTGCTCAGTGGGTCAGAGACTCAGAGGAGTACTCGGCTCATTTCTCAAAGAGGTCGCTGTGCGTCACGTGCGCTCAGAGGTCGACAAAAGCTTTTTCTGTTGCACCTTTCTGTCAAAACGTAGATATATTGCTGTTGTCTTTTGGTCATTCTTTAACTCCAGTTCTGATGATTTTAATGTTTGCATTTAATAAAAGAAAAACACACCACTCCACAGCTAATGCAACCTTTTTTGGAATGTGTGAGTTTTAAGAGTTATGTCAGACCTAAGAACATTTTATGAAGTAAGCTTAAAATGGATCAAGATGATGACGTTGAACTTGAACTAAAAAGTCACCTGCACCCCCCCCCCCCCCCCCATGCAGCACCAGAAGTCGCATTAAAATGATACGTTAAAAATACCACATGGCTCTCAATGAAATATATTTAGAAATATTTGGCTTTTATGGCTCTCCCAGTCAAAAAGGTACCTGACCCCTGGTATATAGGATTGTTTTTTTGTGGTCGTGGTTTAGCTTATCTGCTTTTGTATATAATGAGGGTATATATATTTTTCGGGGGAAATCAATTACGAAATCTTGACGGGAATTACCCATCAAGGAGAATCAGAAGACGTAGAGAGCTTTCCTTGAGCTTTCCTTCCTCTTCTACCAATGTAAACATATGGCGACATACATTCTTTCTCTGCCCCGCTCTCTGACAGTCAAACACATCAAACCCCAAACACAGAAGCGGACACACGACCGGACAACCACAAAGGCTCACCCTTCTGACAGTAGTCAAACTTGTAGAGCTCGCTGGCCTCCGGCTGGCGCTGGCAGAAGACCAGGTAGTGAGTGATGTTGCCGTTGGGGTCGTTGGGAGGTTTCCACTTGAGGATGATCTGGGAGGACGAGTTGGACGAGGAAATGGGGTCCAGTGGGACAGACGGCTCTGCAGGGACATCAAGGAAATACAGGTTTGATGAGGAAACAATCCTTTAGAAGACCGAGAAGAGCAGCTAAATGTTTAAGGGTGACAACAAAAACATAAACACACATTGTATAAATACAAAGTCAAAATGTGTGAGAAACGGGGTCCACACAATAAAACTATATAATGAATACAAATATGAATATATAGATATACTTGTATTCATTTCACATGAAGCCCCTGTGGTGTCAAAGGTCAGCGAAGGCATTCAAATGACCAACAGTAAGATCGACTGGTCGTGGGTCCAAACTGCAGCCGGAACATGTTGACAAGCAGATTGTTTTCGTCATAAAATGCCTCAGCCATGTTGTTATAAAATACTGGCAGCATATCAAACCATGAGATCATTTTATCGCAAAGCAATTCAGAAGAGTATTTATTAATATATATACATATATATCCATACTCGTGATTTGCCTGATCATGATCCTGCACTTTAGGGACTCTCTGTTCTCTCATCGAATAAAAGGATCCTCATCATCATCATCATCATCGTCGTCTTAATGACATTCAGTAAAAAGAAGGAGGCCGGGAGAAGTCCTGGTATTTGTTGTCACAGTTAGCTAATTTCTTGAAATTTATCAAATACATTCTTAGACGGTTTGCAATTTAATGTGAATTCATCCTAAGACAAAAGGCCAGCATCAACACTTCTCCTAGGTGTAGATCTCAAAGCTCGGGATGAATAGACCATAAGCAGGCTCACATGTAGTTGTGTATTCACAGTGCCGCGGGGCCTTCACGGCGGTAAAACAAATCAATGCAACCGGGAATCTTTCGGCCTGGAGGTAGAGGGGGATTCGGTACATTGTGACCGAAGGAAGAAGATCTTCTTGGTTGTGTGTTTTACGACTTTGTCCTCATGAGGACCTCAAACACACATGCACCTCACCCCCCCAGGACCCCGCAGGGCTTAAGCAGCTATCTGTGTTACCCAGTATCCCTCTTTGAAACGTACGTTTTATTTCTCTTCTCAAAGCTACCTGGGACAAAGGCGTTTTAAACAGGAGCAGTGAATAACTTTGTAATAAAGGACCTATATAGTGAGTTTATTCTACAATATAACCTGTGTGTGGTGTATGTGATCAGTATACTCTGTCGTACAACGTTGTGCCTATTGTACATGCTTTATCACGTCTTGTATTAATGTGTATTGAGAAGTCACTGTAGATGAGCAGGTGTTGCCAACCAAGGTTCGGAGTTTTACTAAATATTAAACAATTCCAGAAAGCTAAGGAGCTTCTCTCCATGGTGAAGAAGGGGGCGGTAGGTAGATCCCCCTCAGTGGGGAAAGCCCAGCTGGTCACGAGTGTCCTGGGGGGAGAACTGCGGTGAGCCACCGGTATATAGGTCCAGAAAAACCAGGATCAGGCTCTTCGTTTTGAGCTTGCTCGACAGATACGGCCTGTTGGATATCGATTTTTCAAAATCTCCAAACTTTGGCACGGCACTTTGCTCGTTGGCTTGAGTTTTACTTAATTGATGGGTGTTGAAAACTATTCAGCTGTTAAAACCTTCTTACTCTTGTGTTGAATAAATAAACATCCACTGCATTGCAGTTGAACTAGACAAGCCGCTGTCGAGCCTCTTCTGAGCCGTCACTTAATCCGTTCCTCCATGGAGACGTCGCCTGCCGACTGAGAGGACCCCGCGACGACGTCGCCAGCCGAGTATTCCGAGTATTCTCGTAGGTGTGTTATTTGAACCGCTTCCATTTTTTTTTATAGATTCATTATTTTACAGAAAATAATGTAACTATAAATAGTAAAGCTGCATCCATACTCGTGCTTTAAAAATCACCAGGTATTTCTTAAATTCGAGGTGAACTTAACATCCAGTTTTTGTTTTGTTTGTATACGTGTTTACTGGAATACATTTGGTCATCACATTTCATATGATATGCATCCTTCATGGAGCATCAGTGAAATGTCAGTATTTCATGGACAACAACATGAATACCAAGTACCTCGAAATTGCATAATAAACTGCAATATGACAGATATTTTCCCATTCTTAATTAAATTCTACTTAGTGAACACAGACTAGCAGAAGGCATAATAACACAATTTGGAGTGTGATTCTCAGGGAATCTGGCGTCAAGTGTTGGTGAGAATGAAATACAGAAGTCATATTATTACTGCTGGAGAGACATATTGTTCTCGTTTTCCTTTATACATGTAAATGTTTGTTCTAATCTTTTTAATCTCTGCATCCAATGTGTTCAGCTGAAAAAATGTGTTGTTCCACGCTGAAAGTACAACAAGAGGTCATCAGCTGCATGTAGCGAGAACAAAGACTGGCATCAGCGTTTATCTGATTGTCTGGTGAGCCGTGTTTACCAGTGGAAGGTTAACCCGAGAGACAGACGCCGCTTAAAGGCATCATGGCCTGGAGCCGAATACCGGGAGGACAAAAGGCGTCCCCGCTGAGCCAAGCACCGAAATACGGACATTCGTAAGAAACGTGTGGGAGGATGGAGTTGTGCGCGTGGATGTCAGACTGAACCCCGAGGAGACATGACGGTGCAACACACTGGTCCGACTGCATTGCCAGACGAAGTTTCAACAGCAGCAGCTCATTTGTAATGACAGCTTTGCCCTTGTGACGAGGTATGCCAGCTAGACGTGACACAGAACCCCCCCCCCCCGGAACTAGAACGAGGTAACCAGACGGATGGAAAACACGCCTCCCTTCACACGACCGACTGCTTCGTGCGAGCGAGAGATGTCGTGTTTGATGCGGATTATCAGGAAGGAAGAGTTGTGTAAAAGGAAGCCGGTTCGACGAGCCGTCGTGACGCCGCCGAAATCCAACGACGCACGCCCCGTGAGCGGAGGTTTACAAATGATCTGCTGGGGGGGGGGCCTGATGTAGACACCTTGCACGAAGCAGCACCCTGTTGGTCGATGGCGCCCCAGGCGGATCCTGCCATCTGTCTTCCCACTTCCCCCGATCTGGTGCCAAGGACATTTTGCCAGGTGCCAGACTGACACAAACAACACCGAGTCCTCTAATCAATGATAGTAACGCCACAAGAAACGGGGATCCAAAACAACCTTGAAAATAGGAGAAGACATAGTCCTTTCCTGCCAAAGGGATGTAACAACTCCTAATCTGGAGCTTCCCATAACTGAGCATGTTATAATCTGGAAGACTTTGCTTAGAGGTTCCTACTTTTTGTTCCCACCGTGTTTCACAAGCAGGAATATTCTCGGTGTACGCCATTGAAAAGACAATGCTTCAGGACAAATCGTCATTTGGAAGGAGACTGCAGTTGTGGGACAGATAGTAATGGATGGAGTGTCGCTAATATGAATTATTTTGTGTTTCCATGTGATGCCTTTTAAAATCTCTACAGCAAAAAAAGGTAATAGAAGCTCGAGTCTCTCCTGAATCAGAAGATGGATGGAAGTTTCCTACGCACTTCTACACAGGGCCGCCAGCTGAAAGTCAATGATTTCAATCTTGCATTGATGACCAAAGACTTGAGGTTTTCTTTTTTTTTTCATTTTCAAGAGGCTTAATCTATAAAGAACGCTGTGCTCTTGTATACAATCTCATCATAGACACCTTTGTTAGAATACGATGGCTCCTTTAGATGAGGGGATGTGGTGGAAAGGATCCATTAGCGTGCTAGTGAATAACAGACTGATTCCAAATTGTACGTTGTGCATAAATATTTGATCCAGGCATTTAAACTCCATCAAGGGGGTATTCCTTTTGCTAAATAACCAGTGCACAACACAAATCACAAGTCAGTCTTACTGGTGGCGTTGGTGCGAACGTAGATGATCTCGCTCTTGGCTCCGTGGACCTGGTGCTCGTCAGAGGCGGACAGCTGGGTCTTCACCATTATGGCGTACTGCGTCCAGGGCTTCAGCGGCAGGATGAGATGACCCGGCTCAAACTGATCTTTGTCCCCCTCTGTGGCTCGTCGCGGAGGGTCCACGTCAGCAATCACCCAGCTGTTGGAGCCGCAGGCGTCCTGCCCGTCAAACTCGGTTACGTTCTGAAAAGGTCTATTGTGCGGAAGAACAATAACAGCACACGGGGAGAAAAATGGTTATATGCCGGCCTAAATTGTATTTCAGTTGAGGGTGAATATTGACTTTAAGTTTAATGTTTTAGAAAAGGAAAAGAGTTTGCAAAACATCACTGAGGCCAGACGGACTGGTTCAAAGGGAGGGCATGTTCACGAGTTAAGAACATTACATGTTTAGATCATAAAGCTGCCACCGAAAGAGAAAAAGGTTCAAACAAATAAGAACTAACGAATAAGCTCTTCAAATTAATTCAAACACAATGTGATGCATGTTCAGTTCAACATGTGATTCGATACATTTGTTGCTATAGTGTTGAATCCAAAATGATTCCTCATTTTATTTCTCGTCATTTAGCGGTCATGATTTGAAGATGTCGTTTTCAGATGTTTAAATCTTACCTGTTAGTAAATCTATGATATTATATTATATGTTATATGATTCCTCTCGAAGTTTTTGAAATGTGTCAGTGATGCAGACCATTACGTTACCACTATACACTTAATCTTACTAATGTCTCTATTCATCTTTTTCTTATCTATAAAGTACTTAAGCAGCTGAAAGCAATATTTTTTCTGGAAGAGATCCAAGTCTGATTGTGACTGATGACTGAAGATTGACTTACGCTTCTTTGTAGAGCACCATGAAGCCCAGCAGGTCTCTGAAGTCTGGAGGCCAGAAGGGTTCCCACTTCACCATTATTTTATCGCTCATGGTTCGAATCTGGGTAAACTTCAGAACATGGTTTTCACCTGAGAAAAGACAAGAATTAGTTAAAAAGGTGCAATGTGTAAGATATGGTCATAATCGTATTTTAAAAACATTAACAAATTAAACTAACTTCATCAACAGAATATCAGAAGTTACAGTGTTGACATTATTTCAAATACGTATATTGAGTGGCAGAAGTCTCTATTAAAATGAGCATAGGAGACCCGTTCGTCCCGCCTTGTAATACATGAAAGTCAATAATACATAAAAGTCAATAATACCCCCGTAGTCCGCGTACGTTTTAGTTGTTTAGAAAACAAACGTCGGCTACGACTCCCGGTGCCAGGCTTTTTAGCAGTTTCATTTAGCTGCTCCAAGCCCCGGAGCCGACTGACGCTTAATATGAAACATACCCAAGTCCTGGAGCACCGCCTACCTCCACCTACTCAATCATGAGAAGCAGATAAGGTCTGACTCTGTGGGCCCTCCTTTAAACACATTTAAGATAACAGTGTCAGATCTTGGTCCCCTGGTCCTGATTTTGGTTACAACAAACTGAAGTATTTCCCCCTCCATCTTCTTCTATTTACTGCCTTGCATGAAGAAGCAGCGCTCAGCTTTCTGCTCCACATTTCTGGATCAAGGTCCCTGAAAGCTGCAGCTTCCCTGAGACCCTCCACTCCTTTTGAAGACGTTTCTGTCTGGATATCAATCAATCTCTGCATCTCACTCCTGCATTATATTTCTTTAACTGCAACTTGTATTCTATGTTTTGCTTTCTGACTGTTTTTAATGTGTTAATATTACTTGTTCTTAAATCTTGTTTTCTTCTAATGATTTTATGTGAATCACCTTGAATTGCCTTGTTGAAATGTGCTACATAAATAAACTGGCTTTGTGCTCAAACTAATCAAGGAAACGTGTCAAAGACATCAGAAAGAGATATTATCGCGTCATCCCCCTGCAACATGTCTCCTAACTTGAATTGAAAATCTAGTTTAAGATGGAAAGGAGAAAAATAGTGTGTTACCATGCGAACATTTATCGGAGCTGTGCTCCATTAGTTGCTCTTAGTTGGCGAGTTAGTAAAGGATTTGTCAAAAGATGTTTCTTGCAAACATGAAAACGGACAATAAATGACCACCGTACCAATGCCTATGCCTATATCTGCGTCTGTACCAGGGCATACTCTTGTGTTTTTAACTCCTGCCGCCGCGGACATGTGGTCAGAGCAGAGGTTCTTACATGAGGCCTGGTCTCCGTTGGTCTTGGAGGCAATGTCGTTCTTGACTTGCCGCTCCTTGGTCCCCGTCACCACCTCCATCTTGCGGATCTCAGACATGCAGAGTTTGGAGTTGTAGTGGAAAAACATGCGTCCCTGCAGGATGGTGAGCTTGTGTTTGGACCAATCCCAGAGCTGCCGCAGGTTCTGGTTGTCCAGGGCATAGAAAGAGTAATTCCTGGAAAAGAACACGCAAGATTGCATGAAACAGATTTTTCATGATACATATGATACTTAGCTAAGGCCATTATTGAAAAATAACATCAATAGAAAAGTATTTCAGCATGGTTAGCCTACAATTTGCATCATATGCCAATCCTCTGCCATTTCTACTGTGTCTAAGAGTAGGCCATTGTGCTACAAGCGCCTTCCACCTCGTCCGAATGAAGCCCCACATATGATTTGTCTCACCAAAAACAGTTACCGCAGAAAGACATTTTGAAAAGGTCAGTCCTTCCGCTTTTAACTCATAATTACAGGAGGAGGCTCTGACATGGCGAGAGTGAAATGAGGCTCAAAAGACGGAGTCTCACCCGATTTCCTGTTCCTCTCCACGAATAACACTGAGTTTGCGGAAAAAAGAGAGGGATACAAGGGCGTAGGAACGTCGCACTGACAGGCAGCCAGTGATCTCCTCCAGCTGGCCCAGGCTGGCCTCCAGCTCAGCTGCGATGTTGTCTGCAGAAAACCAAAAGACACGAGCCATGAAGTGGCTTCAGATGCTACAGAATGATCTGTGCAAAAACTGCCTGCTCTTGTCTGCTGTGTTTTTATTTTAGTTTTATCCGTTACACATTCCAGTTATTAAAAAACTAAAATAATAGTTTACAGTTCCACAGTTTATTATACACTTTTATTTTCTGAAAATCATGCACAGCTATTTTATTTTCCTTTAGGCAGAATGATTGGGAATGCATGTTAAAAATTTAATAAATATGTAAATCATGAAAACCTTTAATAATTGTTTGTGTTGCATTTATTTGATCAATATTGATGTTTTGGAATTTACATTATTTAAATGTATTGTAAAGCACTAACTACTTGAGACCATCTACTTTCTATGGGATCCCACAATTTTTTGCATTTTAAACGTTTTAATTCATGTTGTGGTTTCTTTAACTGTAGGCGTATTACTTGTCCTGTGTAATGCCAGCCTCTAAGCTGATCTGATGTATACCGTCATCTCATCCCACCCACCAAACGGCAGATACTCACTTCCTCCACGCAGGTTGATGACCAGGCTCCCGTTAAGGACCGTGCAGCCTCTCAAAGCCTGGGCAGCCGTGACCGAGTCCACCGTCTTCAGACCCATGCACACCTTGGGACAAAGCCCGGCACAGGGGTTGCAGTTGAGCCTATAGAACAAAAGAAAAATCTAATATTTCAAGAAAACGTTTGAATAATAACAATGTGCGTCGGTACTACAACTTGTGGATGTATTTTGACGTAATTTTCCACTTCCTTTTATAGTTTTTACATTTCTCCTCAACCCAGAAATACAAGAGCCTTAAATATCAGTCTCATGAGCTTTTAAATGCTTCATTATGTTCAGCAGCTCGTCGGTAACTCTCTCCTTATGGCGTGTAATGCTGGGAAGAAAGTGCACAGACTGAATTTAGAGCTTCTTTTGCTGAAACGGCTGCTGAATGTGCCGATGCAAGAGGTGAGATTAAACCGAAAGAGTGAAGCTGTGGCCAGAGAGCTAAACAATAAGCTGAAAGACGCAAAACTCTCCGTAGAGCGGAGGAGAACTCTGGTGTCGGATGACAAGTCTTGGAGCAACTCCTTTAGTAAACAAGTAGTGGTGTGATCTACTCCCAAAACATTTATTGCCGCTTTAAATTTCTTGGCTTGACTTTACGCATAACAAAAACAGTGAGACTGAAGTTTAATGAACTGATGAATGGGCTGACCCTTCACCTTAACAACCGGCTTACATAATGCTTTCATTACAGATATATGGCCACGGCTTTGTGTGTCAACCATATCAAGCCATTTCCTGAACGCCGTCTGCACCGTCCTCACACTCGTAACGCGGCGAGTGGAGTGTAACCTTTGATGAGGTAAAATCCAAAGTACACAGCAACCTCTGCAGTGGAGGTCAGCCGACTTCAGGCCAAGTCGTGTGTGAGCCAAGTAGATAGTTTGGAGCACAGGCCCCGCCCCCAGAGTGGATACAGAAAACAATCTCCATGAACAATCTTTGACTATTAAAGACTGTACAAACTGGATAACTGAACATATAAGTCAACGTAATAATGCCGTAATAAATAAATCTGAACATTAAACTCAAAGCACTGGATAGGCCTACCGTAATAAGTACCCGTATAAATCTCGAGCTGAATGTCAAACAAACCATAAAATAGGTGAGAACCTTTGTATTTTTTGAAAGGGAGAAGTGAAAGTGAAATATTTCCCACTGCGACATGAGCTGGAGTTTGTGATGTGATTTACTTCTGTCGGCTTCCTAGGCACACCGTTAATAAAGCTGTTTATTGACACTGAATTGAATTATTAGTAAGAGAAATCCTGAAGTGTGATTTGATGTCTGATTTAATTCTTCAAATAACATTATTTATTTAAAAAAAAGATAATAAGTAATAAGTTGTTTTGTGGTTTAGAGAAAACATTTGTCTTTTTAAGGTTTGGAAGACGAGGATTTAGACGACGATCGGCCATTTGCTCAGTGACCATCATCCCGATAGTGTTGAAGTATTCTTTGCCTGGTTTATGAGGTGTGAATGCCTGTTTAGTGACAGTCAAGTTAGCCTGCAGCAGGACAATTATAGAAGAATGTGGCATTTCTTTTGTTAATACCAAATAATGATCGCTAGTGGCAGCTAATGTGCCAATGGAACAGTTCATCTAATCTACCGTGTATAAATACAGAGGCGCTTATAAGCGAGGTGAATGACAAAAAAAGTGAGTCTTCATTTTGCAAATAAAAGGAGGTTGGGCATCGTCTCTTTATCTGGCTCCCAACGCTCCCGATGCATCTTGACCTTTTTACTGCTTTAGTGCCACATCTGCACTTTCAGCCTCGACACTCGCAGCGCCTTAAAGTATACCGCTTATCCACAAAGTACTTTCATTTCCACGGCTTAAAACCAGCGATATGGGGGTGGGGTAGGGGGCAGGGGGTGCCAAAGAGAAGAGATGCGCCATAAAGGGAACAGAAATGGAGTCAAAGTAGGATCACAGATAGGAGTGAAGCCGGGTTCACCAAAGGTCAACAGTAGCCCGGAGCTTCAAGTGAGATTGTTGATCACCTGGAAAGAAGTCTGCAAATCTGCAGCTGGAGAGGATCCTTCAATGAAATGTGTTCAAGCTTTACTCTAAAGATGACGACCACAAATAGTGTTGCAACTTATGCCTGCTAACATATCTATATGACAGAGTATCATTAAATGCAGTT
Source organism: Liparis tanakae (assembly GCA_036178185.1). Classification (NCBI taxonomy): domain Eukaryota; kingdom Metazoa; phylum Chordata; class Actinopteri; order Perciformes; family Liparidae; genus Liparis; species Liparis tanakae. The sequence goes on along the minus strand of CM070098.1, from coordinate 16,010,002 downwards.
GTACTGCACAATTGTTATCTGTGTGTGTGTGTACAGTATGCAATGTCACAATATTAGTCAGACTTTTTATAAACTAGATGTCCGGCCACCCGACTGATCAGGTGATCCCAGGTCAAAACAAAACATCTCAACACCTGCTGCGGTTTCTATTAATAAGGAGTTTCTGTAGGTGGGTGTGTTATGATTCATTATCTCTCCTTATTTTCAATTGTTTAAAAAAATAAAAAAATAAATACTTGTTCGCTATATTGTGCACATTCTCTAATAAAGTATATTTAAAAAATAAATAATAATAAGGAGTTTCTTAGAAACATGGAACAAAAACATCACAGACCTAGTAATTATGTTGTGTACCGTGTGTTTTCGAAGAACTGTACAGATTATTGTTAGTTTAAGAGATCCATTATTCGGACGTGTATGAATTATTTTCCGGATTCAAAGCGGTGAATGAAAAGCGATCGCACTCTTTTGTTCCACAACCACGGCTGGGTTGCACTCGAGCACTTCACCTCTCCCTCGTCTGCTCCAGTGGAGCTGGATCTGTTCAGAGAGTCCCACTAGAAAGCTCCCCGGTGTGAATGTACAGTATGTAACTCTGTGAACGTGAAGCTGCGTGTTGTTCGAACAGAGATGACGCCAATCCCCTGTTGATAAATGAAAAGGTTAAGCACACACTACTTTTCCTCGTCGTCCCTGTCGTCAGGGACTGTCCGGACTACGCTGCCGCCGCTGGTGTTTAAATGCCACCTAGTCAACCAGCCGGTATCGTTGAAACAGAAGACGAAAAGGCTTGAAAACTCCAGCTGCGAGCGGAGTGACCGGGGCTGTGTGGAGCACACTCACACCGATCAACAGCGCCGTCACGGTCAATGAAGGCGCCAAAGAGGGATGCGATAAAGGTCACCGGCAAGTCAATCAGGAGTCTGCTCCGATGCGGCTACGGAGACACACACACGACCGATTATAGATTGAAAGAAAAGGGAACAAACACTTCCTGAAGCTTGCCCGCTGCCATGCAGGCAGCAGCGGCTGGTTTACAATGGTTTACAATGGTTTACAATGGTTTACAATGTGTGCAGCGCGTGAGCCGGAACACAACGCAGCTGATGGACACGGAGCCAAAGTCAGGAACATGGATGTGACCGGTCCCCTAATGCGCTGCAGCACTTTGACCTTTCTGTCTGCGGTCTTACACACACACACACACAACTCTTTTTTTCCCCCTCCATGTTTGTATTTGCACCTAATCGGAGTGTTTTCTGAGATCAGCTGACCTTCAGTTCATGCACTGTGTGCCACAAACACAGTGGCAAGAGCTAAACTCACTTTCTTTCTCCCATTTCTTCTTTGTTTGTGTCATTGTTGTTGTTAAAGTTGATATATAAAAATGTTATATGTATCACGTGTTCTTACTGGCCTGCTAAATCACATCATTTGAGTATAATGGTCCGTTCGAAGATAAACTATTATAGATGGACTACTTTATATTTCTTGCCTTACGGTTTAATCTTCTTACCTTTCGTGCTACTGATCCGTCTCGGGTGAAACACGCAAATCAAATGATTGCTGCGAGAGTCTTTTTGATAAAGAAACCATTGAAACGAGTAACTTACGCCCGTGTCGGTATTTTTAGGAATGTCGCAGAATTAGACGGGATTCTCGGGAACCAAAACATATGCAGGAGTGAATGTGCGGGTATGCGTGCAGAATATCAAGCCAGCCTAACTGATCACACATTGTCCCAGTCGACCATCCAGAGCCCCTCGGACCGGCGTGAGTGTTCACTTACGAGGAGGAGTTGACGGTCGTGTAGCCGGAGGGACACTCGGGGATGCAGGCCCCGTTGTGAATGACGTACTCGTGGCAGTCGGGGTTCATGCTGTGCTCCTTCTCTCGCTTGCATTTGTTGTGGAGGTCCTGGCAGAAGGCGAAGGAGACGCACCGCCAGCCCTTGAAGGTGAAGTGGTTTGGGGGGCAGCGCTCCACGCAGTCGTTCCCGTGCTGGAGGCCGCGGCAGGCCACGCAGTGACCGGCCGAGTGGGGCTTCAGGCAGCCGCCCAGGCACTGGTCGTGGCAGCACTGGTCGTCTTTGGTGCAGGCGCGATGTTTACACTGAACGGGACACACTGCACGTGAGAGAGGGATATCAGAGTCAGTGAAGCGACGGTTATAGTAAAGGTTATGTAGACAACTTAAACATGTCTGCAGGATTATTTGAGCTGCAGGAGGAGAGACGGGAAACTCAGGCTCATCGGCCTTCAAACACCTACGTAGGATTGCAGTTCCCAAAGTGGCAGCTGATGTTAATCTCCAATGACAATATACATCTTTATATTTCCACCTCCACAGGAATCTCATATGGTCGGATCACTCCTCACGGCACGAGCCAGCGGCCCAGAGGACCATCTGTCTTTGGCCAACAAGCTGGATGAATACAAACAGCGGGGAGCCTCAAATAGTTAAAATAGGACAGACAGGAACCCAGAGGGCTCGGTGAAAGTGAGACAGAGGGGGACATGGGACATTGGAGTGACACCCGTCATGTCGTCTTTGCTTGGCTTCTTTCTGGTTCTTCATTTCATGAGTGACTGAACTAGTATAAAATGTAGTCGTTTCTTTTTTTTAAAGCAAAAAAAGAGAAGAGAAAAATGTTGCGGTACACTTGGCTCGTCCTTCAGGTTTCAACTCTGGGAGCCACTGGGACAGATATAGATACATCACAACATGTAGAATCACACATGAAAAGTGTCTTTTAGATTAGAGCTGAAACTATGATTTGATTAATTGATAAAGAAAATCAATTAATAACCGTGCCATTAATTAATCTTTTATTAAGCAAAAATAGCAAATAGTCATCTCATGGATATTTGTTGTTTTATCGAATTGAAAATGTTATACTAAACTTTTAGTTGAAAAAAACACGGGAGATGAAATTGCCACTTAGGGTGTGGGAAATTGTGATGGATGGTTTCATTATATTCTGACATTTATAGATTTAATCATTAATGGATTCATGAAAAAAAGACCTAAACTGATAAATGATCCTTAGTTGGAGCCCTGCAGTTGTTGGGACTCTGTCTGGAAACACGACCTCCGCCAGCTCTTTGTGAGCAGGCAGATGTAAACCCTGGCAGAAAGACTGTGTCCTGACATTCACGCAAACACACACCGTGTAACACACACAGCCTGTAAATCCGCCTGTTACATAACATGAAACTCTTATGATTGGCGTGCGCGTGCACGTGTGCAGACGGAACCCAGTTTGTGGGTGTGCTGTGGTCTCCATGTAGCTGTGAGGACAAGTCTGCAAGGATGGATGGACGGAGCTCCTCAAACAGAGAGTGACCTGCCTGTGGAGATAAGCTGGTCAACCACGAGAGCCACGTTAAGACGGGTTGACAGCAGGGGAGATAATCGCCGCTGACGTTAGGGGCAGGTCACAGGTCACACCGTAAAGTTGCCAGTATGCGTGTCCTTTACGGGTCTCAGCTAATATCCAGCCACATAAACAAAAACCAAGATGTGATAATTGAGTGCCGTGCTTCCTTTTACAGCAGACACTTACTCTCATTAAGGCTGTTCTATTGTCGAGCATTTGTCCACAACTGCTTGGTTTCATTAGTGTCATGAGGTCAGCCGTTAAACGAAACAAACAACATGGACCCCCTGTCCTCTCGCTCCTCGTGAACTTAGCTCTGCGAGTGTGTGTTGGAGGCGGAGAGCAGCGACATGAGGAACGGCGGTTGGAGGGGGGAAGCGAGAGGGGGCATTGTGCTAAAAAAACAAATGATATAACAACCTTGTTTTATCTACGTCAGCCTGCTCGTCTAAATCACCTCCTCGGCGATGGGCCTCACACAGACCACTGAAGGTGGTTTCCACACTGAAAAACTAAAATATTCTCTTGATGTTTTTTCTTCCCCCTCCAAAGTTTATATCAAAAGCTGTCCTTTTTTTTCCCCTCTCTCTCTCCCTCAAATGCATGCACATACGCACACGTACGCACTAACAAAAGCTGCTCCGCCCGCTCTCACACACACACACACACACACACACAAACACACACACTCCCGATCCCGCAGCGGGACTCCGTGCCGGAGCACAGGCCCAGCCTCAGATCCACCCTCGGCCTGAGCCAATGTGTTGGCTAGCCGGAGAAGCTAGCCATTCAAACGGCCTCTCGCATCTCCAAGGAAGACGGGCGCGCGGATTAACCCTTTGTGTCCCGCGCGCTTCCCCCGAGCAGCACAGCGCATGCGCGAGCCACTCCGACTACGAAGAGACTTCTACGAATCACAAGTAGTTCCGATTAAATGTAATTGATGTTTTGCTCGTACACTTTAATCTTGACGCCGCTCATAGGAAAATCTCTTTATTCAAAAAGGTATTTGTTGAGGATAAACTGAGCAACAACTTCTCAACAACTCGGTGCCCCACGTCCACAACTCATTAGCAGCTTTTACAGACTGTTAAACGGCATGAACTGAACATGTAAACAAGTAATGCCTGCTTATAGACACTATGTCATTATAATAAAATGTACGTAGTGCAGGCACTTAGTTGATTTATGTTTTTTTGTTGCCCAATGTTTAGTGGTGTGCATTTCTTTGAGCAAAATTGTTGCATTATGAATCTGTGATGGTGTGGATTATATTTTGGTCAACTTCTAATGTCGAGAAACCACACAGTGCTGTTAAGATATAACACGTTACATTAAAGCTGAACGATTAGTTGATAGTTCAAATATGTTCTTGCCTAATTTGAAGGAGTGCTTTTTTTCTCCAATTTAAATGAAATATATTTGGGTTGTGGCTGGACCAAACAAGAATAACTCTCCCAACAATATTATTTATTTTTTTACTTTTCAAACCGAGTAGATAATAATATAATGTCGGTTACAACAATAAAAATGTTCCATGTCTGATTCATCAATTTGTTTTCAAAACAGGCTCCAGAGGATGCAAGCAATTAAGAAAAGAAAAATGGTTAATGTGGGTCGATTAAATCCAGCGACTTCAAAAAGTTCCACCCGAGAACAAAAAGCACCAAAACAAATCACTCGCTGCCCAAATAATTTGTACAGTTCACCTGGCGGGCAACTGACTGGCCGTGTCTGCAGAGTTGAAATCAATGCTTGTAGTTGAACCTAAATAAGCGGTATTACTCAAAATCAGACATTATAAGAGGCCTTTATACTACCAACAACAATGACCACACTGAAGGAGATAGACTTGTTTCTTGTGTGCTTGTCAAAAATGTTTTCAAGGTCGACACCCAGAGGACCTTTGAGAGTGGGCCCCCCCCAAGCCACCTTTGATCTCCCCAGAGTGAGGAGACACTTCGGAGACAGCTTGGTGGAGTTGGTCGTTCTATCCTGGAAACATGCAAATCTCTAAATAAGGGCCCAGTTTCTTTATGTTCATTTTAGACCCTTCAGCGAGCGCCGTTCATGAAGAGTAGGTCTTTTCTCAGTGTGTCAATTAGTTATGCTCAGCTTAAGTTTGCTCTTGTCAGCATCTCCGCTACTTATCTTCCATTTGGACAGCGTAAAATCACCTGACAACAATAAATCAATGGGATTTTTGGGAGACAAGTGCTTGGTCGGCAGTTGGACTTAAGTCCGTTTACGTCGAAGCTACATATTCCTTTTAAAAAGGTCTTGTGGCAGAATGCGTGCATCGCCTGTTTGAACTGCTTATCCGTATTGCTCTGGTTCCTCTGGCACACTGGTCCGGACCAGTCTGATCTCTTGTCATGCGTTGTTTGTGCAAAGTGCAGCAGGATCACATGAAGGCTGGGGAATAATGTTGCAGAAATGCTCTTTATCTCATCAGCAGAGGTTTCACTGGGCAGGGCACCGCCACACAGTGAGACGCTCAATCGTCCGAGCCTGAAACAAACGTCAACCACACGCCAACACAACTCAAGGCCCCTGTGCGACGGAGAATAATACACCCCGTCAGGGTGATGCCAACTTGGAAATTGGATTTGAAGAAACAGCTTTTTCGCAGACTGCCGGCCAACGGGCGAGCTTCAACAACGTGGGGTGTGGAAAAGGCAGAAAGAATCCACATTGCTTGCAATGAATGACTCACACAATATAGACAGCTCCTTGTCTGCGATCACACTGTACGAAGTGTTATCTATTTCTAAGTTTCTTTTTTTCTGCAAACATCAACATGCACAACACGATTAGTATTGTAATGTAGTATCTATATATATGAGAGAGAGAGACAAATTGTATTTATACAGGCAAGGATATCCAAACCGATTTATGCCTAAATTCAAGAGCCTCCATAAAATCATTTTGTGGTCAGTTTTTCCAAGTTCCTTTTTTGGCAGTGATGAAACAGCAGCATAATCGGGCATTTTGCACCGAGATCATATTAGACCCCAGAAAATGCCAAACGAGAATGCGGTGGTGCGCTGGTTGGTAATTAAAATTCCACGGCTATGATGAGTGTAGTATTTAGTTTCTTATGAAAGAAGGTTTTTGCTGAACGCCTATAAGGGAACAATCCAAGCAAGAACAAACAAAGTGTTCTTGAAAACCGCGACCGTTCAACGTTTCCACACCGTCCATAACTCAAAGCAAATTAACAGAATAGAAGAGCAGCGACTGGTTGCTTCATGTTTCAAACTTGATATCCACCGCTTGGCACTCACGGCTGGTACAGCACAACAGCTGACTCGATGCGTAGTGATGATGAGGGCATGCGTTAAATATGGACCACAAGCTAACCAATTTACTAGTATAGTAAATGCATATAGGGGTGTAACTGACTATATATATATTATATTATATACAATGTCAAGCAAGAGGAAAATAAATGCTCATCTCAAATTTGCAATACAAAAGCAAACTTTTACTCCGAAGTCGTCTTTTGATGATTTTGGAAGCATAAAGTAGACCAATTGTTCACCAACTGAATGTGTGCACCATGAAGATACATGGTTTACGTCAATTTGAAGTGTATATGTTTGTACATAACCATGGTAACGGTACAAACATCTTACGGTGGATGTTTATAGTGTTGTCTCAGCAATTATGACTGTAAAGTGCCAGAACAGAAAATGTCCTAAACATCAAAGGATGCTCATACGAATCAGACATCTGAGCCTCGTTGCCTTTGTTCAATTTAAATATAATGAATACCATCATTTCACGTCGTTAACATTTTTCGTTCTATAACAGAATCAAAATCTCCAAAGCTTTGGTTATACTTGTGCTTGGCAAGTTAAGTATTACATGCATTATAAAAAAACAAGGTTAAATATCCTGTAAACAATTGGATTTGGCTAACAAATATTTACAAAAACAGATTTAGAAGACCGCCCATTTCTTAAGCACCTACAAATCTATTCACTGCCATTTTCATATCCTCAGACATGTTAGTAGTGCTTTGACCAGTGAACGAATGGTAGAAATATCTGAAAAGCTCTGATTGCGCACGCCGCATGCGCAAAGTTACACAATTCTAGAGCTGTGCGACAAAGTGCCCGGGCCCACCTCTGGCTTCACTGCTCAGGTTTACACTAAGCTTTAGTCTGATTACTGGTCTCTGCACTGATATCATCATTAATACAGGGCTGCCTGCTGGTTTCCGCTCGACGACTGAGGCACAGATGTTATATCGTCCCCACTTTCAAACATGTCTCTGAACAATCAACAAGTAATCAATTATTGGGCTCATGAGGTTTGAGTAGAGATGTTGACTTTGAAAAGAGTCCTATAAGGTCATTGGGGAAATGCTTCAATGATAAAAAAATATCTATGAATTAAAGTCACTGACACAATGGCACAATGACAGGTCATTAGCCACTTAAATACTTTAATTACTAACGACTCAAACAGCCTCCGGCTTTGTTGACTGAAGGCAATCCAGATCACCGACTTGCAGGTTTCTCGTTTTTGGGCGTTGGACAAGTTGAGTGCAATTACTTAGTTAAATATTCATCAGTAAAAACTTAAGCATTTATTAAAAAAAGGTTAAATAGCGCTAAAAAAACATTAGCTGAACAAAAAAAACGTAAAAAATGCGAGCGATCATTTTATGAATTAATTTATCAAGTTTCCAGCATCTCAAATGTGAAGGTGGGCTGCTCCTCGTTTTAGATCATTGGTCTGGATAATAATGGAGAAGTGATTGACAGACAATTTAAATCGGCAAGTATTTCAATAATTTGTCTGTCATTTATCATGTAGAAATGCATTAATGATAAATTGATCTGAGATTCACAGATTGAGCCGTTCTCGCTTCTTACTTCTTTGTAATCACAACAATAAGACGTAGTGATCACAAGAAGTGATCCTTTTAAAATATTATAATTGATTTAGTCTTCTCTGAAAAGACAAACTGTTCAAACTCATTTAAATTAAAGCAAAAATGTTGTACGTCATAGAAAAGGAACAAATAAATAAAAGCCCCGCACTAACCACTTGTCAGCCGGTCTGACTCAGCAGCAGGTTCGGAGATAACTCTGGTAGCAACAGGAAAGGTAAACAATTTCATTAACTGGCCCCGGCCTCCGTTAATGGAACAAAAACACAAAAACAACATGGAAAAACACTTTTTGTTTTTAATGTGGCCCTGCCTGTCATCTGAGGGCTGAATATCCAGTTTACCGTGACTGGAATAGAAATGATAAAGACGGAGCACTCATTGATGGGCAATTACACTACCTGCTTTACAGGCAAATGACGCACGTCCACAGCCTTGCGTCTTCATTTCCTTCCGGGCTCAGTGTCGGGCTGAAAGAATCACGAGCTCCGTTGTTGACTTTGACTCCATGTCATAACATCAAAAGCATCTCTGTGACCTTTACGTCATAAATGTAACATCACAACACTCTGTCTTTTTCCAAAACAAAATGCTCACACAATTGATTTCCTTACCAAGAGGGAAGCAAAATAATTAAATATGAAATATTAGGGATGAAATAATAACGACACTAGTCAAATTATAAGTAAATAATTTAGGCTGTCGATGAACTATTGAAGTCTTTTTTTCATTTGTTTGACAGACGCACGTCTAGAGCGACAGACGAATTAGATCGAATCCAGGAGACTACAGCACAGGTACTGCTGCTCTGCGGATACAAAACATTCTGGTTTGGGTTTTACTAACGACGCTTGTGTTTTCTTTGGTGTTCAGCAGTGCCGACATTAGATTATGTGGATCTGTGAAGGAAAACTGAAGCAAACATGACCAGTGATACAGACTTAGATTAATCCTCTTGGACAACTCGGCAAATAGTACTCAAATAAACATTGTGGGACTCAGGATGGAAAGTAAAAAAATTAGAATGCAGACTAATGTAAAAAATGGAGGGGAAAAACTAAAAAGCAGCAGAACGGTAGAGGTTATGCAAATTGCAAAATATACTAAATAAACTCAATTCTGGATGTACACAGTTTTTTCTTTTTCTCATTAACCTACAACCCCTTGAGGATCAACGGTGCCGAGATCAAAGAGTGCCTGAATTAAGTCCCGTTTACAAAACACCATTTCCAAGAGCACCATTAAATGCTTTTCATTTCTCTCCAAAATGTTATGCCATGAGGCGTTATGATATTAAACAATGGTGATATTTTGATGCACAGCATACAAAACAAAAGACTTGGCCTGGGTACAACAGATTTTCCTGACAACACAAGATTACTTTCACAAATAACAAACACCTTATTTAATAGAAAGATACAAAAATAAATATAAGATCTGGATTACAGGCTTTTAAAAACTTTTGCGAGAAGATTAAACAAATATACATTTCCCTGTGGGTTTGATGCGAGTGCGTACAGCGGCAAAGAAACGCTTGTCGGCCCAGCTTTAACAAATGCCTGAAATGTCTGGGATTCCATGGGAATGGCTCCAGGAGCTGAACGCAGAGGGTTCGCAGGGTGCAGCTCCACAAGACCGAGTGCCAGAGCAGTTAAGTCAGCTCAAAGGAAAGGACTCATGGAGTGTGTGCGTGTGTGTGCGCGTGTGTGTGTGTGTGTTCTGGATTCAGGCTTGTCGAATAGCACTCTGCATACTGAACCATGAAGAGAGCAGACTGGCTGGATCTGTCCGATTCGTTTTGTTGTTTTCAATACACTTCTATATTATATATCTGCAATCGCATTGTAATCCACCCAATAACACGAGTAGTGGGGTCATAACATGGAGGGTGTGCATTTCAAGCTACGCCACTTTGCAAATTAAAATATCAGCAGAGCAGTTTTCTTTTCTTGCTCCGTTGGGCGTTTTTAAAATGTCATCTCCAGACCTTTGTAATTCAACCTTTTCAGCCATGGTGTGTTATTATTCTTTAACAATTTTAGCTCGTCTTTGTGTCAAACTTTCCTTCCAATGTTTTACGCTGCCAGCTGCTCTTCCAAGAGCCAATCGGCTGGCTCCAAAGTGGCACTGCGCTATTACTAGTAGTTAAAACTCTGCACATTTTTTTTTTAAGGCAGAAGCATTTATCTGATGCAAGCAAACAAAAGATGGAAGACAAATAGCTTAGAGACAAGCGGATGTTTGTTTAGACGCTTCTGCAAAGTGGAAACAAATAAAGAAAGGAAATGAATTCAGACATGAATTAATTTCCTTTCTTTATTTGCTTCCACTGTGGTGGGTAGTAAAGCTCCTTTTGGACAGATAATTCACTTGCCATTAAGAAAATCCATGGCCTTTACCTTGTGAACACAGTGGCCATACGCACGCGTACAGTATATTATATTACCATTTGGAAGATGTTCACACTCACTCTACGTGAGATCTCTGAACGGAGGTTGCAGTCCTGTAATAAAATCACAGCAGTCCGTATCGAGGTGAAAATATATTTAGCACATTGTGAGGAAAGCTAAAGTAAGTTAGTCTTGGCTGGTGGTTTGAGGACACTTTAATTACGTGGGATAGCCGTTACGGCTCGACAAGGACATAACATGAGTCTAGATGTTCTATCATCTTTGTTTTGGTTTAAAAAAAAGAAAATAAAATGTAATTTCTGCCGCGGTAAAAAGCAACACCGTGCAGAAAGCTGCAGATTTAAGCTTTACGGTATAATATTATGTATAAGAGGACACTGAATGAATGAGGAGCCATGGCAAAAATAGAAACAGAAGGAATGATTAATGTGATGGGAGAGGGACCAGGCTGGCTTGGCTTTCAAACACAGTTCATGTTTTGAGGGATCTGCCGCAGGCTACGAATACAGAAAACCCACCAACCCTCGACACGTCACCGAGGCAGCGAAGAGGCCAGATATACAGCGAGTCAAGAGTCGGGACCATGTAATAAAATGATGGTTTCTTCATGTTTTGTCACAACAGAGGTCACTTCCATCTCAAAATAATAAAGCTTCGTAACAATATCCTCCTATTTCCCCAGAGACGGTTTTACTAGCAGCTAAATGTGTCCCCTTTCCTGCCTTGCTGACCCACACGGGTCACCCGGCAGTATTTTGGTCTCATAAAAGTGTCTGCCGCTACCGAGGCGACACCCTCTGCCCCCTGTGTCCATTCATAACCTCGGAGAGGAAGCGGACCAACAAAGACCGGAAACAATTGGAAAGAACTCTCCGTGAACTTCTCCAGCCGCCATTGTTCAGGATGGAAAAGGTCCGTGGCGCCAGCGCCGACCGTTTCGTGCGGGAGCTGCGACAAGGTCGGCGGAGAGGAGAGCCGAGGGTCACCGGTGAGGCGGGACTCATCCCCCCCCCTCCACACCTCCCTCACCCCCATAGAGACTGGTGACCTCGCTTTTCCTTGCGATACAGCCTGGGTGAATGACTGATGTGTTCTTATCCGCGATTACACCACAGTGTTACTCTCCCGTTTCCTGGCAACAAGACTAAACAATAGCCGTCTACTCTCTCCAGACATGCACGCGCACGTGCACGCGCAAGCAGGGTTATTCCCGTGTGATTTATAAACCATGTCTGTGTTGACACTACAAATACACACACACGAACACACTGACCCTGACAAATATCCAAGTCCGTCTTGTGATTGGTGGACAGACGGGAGTAAATTTGGAATATCCATATCAAGAAAGGTCCGGCGGTCAGTCCTCACCTGACCTGAAATGTGATTCATAGGAATACATTTGTGACAGCATGCATGAAACCAACAGTGGTCCCCCTCTGCCAACGGGCTGCAGAGACAAGCATGCTACAAGTGTGGACTAGGGATGTCACGAGAACCGATACTTACGGTACTCAATATCAAAATACCGACGATACCTATTTTTTTTTAAGTACCGTAAGTACCGCAAGTACCGTGAGCGCCGATGCCAGCTGTTGGCATCGGCGCTGCGCGTCTTCTGGAGCTGATGGGGGCTCGCTGCGCTCCTCGGAAGCTAACGTACGTTAGCTATCAAGTGGAGAGGTATTATATATATATATGTTTGTAACCGGCGGCGCGGCCTTTTCAGTCTTTACGGTAGTGGTTTAGCGGATGTGGAAACGCACAGACCAATTGCATGCGAGTTAAGCCATCCCACGTGATACCACTCAGCCAATCAAATCTATGCATTCTCGGCGGTAAACATTACGTCTCAACAGACAGCACTGCGCATATGAGAAAGTTAGAGGCAGGTTACCCATTGAGACGGTAGAAAGAAAAAGAAAGATAGTGATACATTTAGAAAACAAAGGGAGGGAAACGGACAACTGCGCCGGAGAAAGTTGAGAAAAATGCGAGTGAGAAAGCGAAATCGAGAGACACATAAGGAACAAATGTCGCTCTCCAAAAAAAGAAAAGTTGACAGAGAAAATAGAGCATTTACTCCGGAATGGACAGACTCTTTTCTGTTCATACTTCCCACAGGGAGCACAACACCAGTGTGTCTTATATGTTCAGAAACCGTGGCACTTATTAAAAGTGGCAATGTGAAAAGCCATTATGAGACAAAACATAAAGGTTTTGAACAAACAAACCCACTCAAATCCGAAGTGAGAAATAAGTGGCCTCACAGCCCAATATGAACAACCAGGACCCTGAGCCACACGCTCACTGCCCAACATGAGTGAGTGTTCCCTCAGAGATGTTGGATTTTGGGGCAACACAAAAAGCCATTTACTGATGGAGGGCTTGTCAAAGAATGCATGAGTGTCGTTGCTGAAACATTACTTGATGGATACCAAAAGAAGAGCTTTGCGATAAGATAAAGCAAATACGCATGTCAGCATCATCTGCCACAAAGAAAAGTGAAATATTAACTCAGGATGTGCTAACCTAGCTAAATGAAGCCATACATAAGGCACCATGTGCAGGCTTCCAAAAAAAAATTGTACTTTATTATGTAGTGATATGCTCTGTTACACATGTTTTTTATGTCTTGCTATTTTTCAAATATTTAACATATATTGTACATGCATTTTTTATTTTTTTTACCGTGGTATCGACATTGGTATCGAGAATCGTGTTATTTTACTGGTATCGGTATTTTTGGTATCGTGACACCCCTAGTGTGGACAGCGCCAAACCAACCAGAGGCGGAGGCTCCTCCTGCTGTTCTCCATCTTATGGGATCTTGCAAACACTGGCGAAAGCTGCAGCGGCGGCCAAGGAGGCGGACACCGCCCCCCCGGGTGTCTGATCTCAGAGAGAGGGTTGATACCTAAGATCAATTTTAATCCCGAGTGTAAAATACTGCCCACCTGGGAAATGCAGGCTCATTTATATCTGACTGGGCTTAGTGAACGCTCTGCAAAAAAGCTGCCACAAACATGCTAAATAATTAAATTAAGATGTAGACACTTTTACAGCAAAGTTAAAGAAGAAAAATGTGTGTAAAACCACATCTCCTATGAAATGTTGTGTTGTTGTTGTTGTGTGAATGTAAATATGAAAACGGCATTGGATTTAATTTCACTAATCCAAATGATGTGTACAATCCTAAAAAGAAACTACTCTCAACTTCAAAAGGCATCCCCCCCCCCCCCATTTGAATAAGAAGACGCCGTTAGATATGCAAGATTAGGGGCCCCCCCCCAAAGGCCCCTGGGTGTTATTGTGCTGACCATGAACCACGCCAGTCCACCATTCTCAATCCCCATCCCTCTTTCTCCCCTCATGTACTGCCACCTCTCTACTGGAGACTCTAATGAATACATGAAATGCCCAACAAATTAGAAGAGAAATTATGCTAAATTAAAGGATAAATTTGATGGACAGATGGAAAGTCTGTTAGCCCAGCTCAGCAGTGGAAAAAGATAATATCCCAACGGGAAGCCCCTGATTTTCTTATTGAGTCACAGCCAATATTTTGAGCTGCCAGCCCCTTTCAGCCAAACAAGCTGCGCCACATGACACACAGTACCAAAACATGATCAATATCCCATTTTCTTCAAATGAATTTTGCCAACAAATAGTACTTCATTACAAGTAAATAGACGTGTAATAGTTCCCTACGAGTTAACACTCAATTTGTAAAAGGATATTAAGGCCTGTGTTGTTTTGAAACATAATAAACCTAACAAATATATCTAATAAACAGACGTGATATATTCACAACTATTTATCGATGCCAATAACAACAATAGTCCTTGAAGTGTTTTGGATTAACATTATTAGGCCCTGAACAAGAAGATGGACCGTGTTGAGCACATGTTTCTGTTTATTCTCCATTAGATGTTCACATTCATGAACATGCTTCCACTTGTGCAGTCAGCAGTCTACTCACAAGGTCCGCAAAGACCTTCAAGGATATGTCCCCTAGGATATGGGCTATTGGCCAAAACTACATCACGCTCCAACTAGTTAGAACATGTTGTCCAATGTTGACAAGTGGCTTTTTTTTAAAGTCAAACATGATGTGACAGTCACAATTCTCAACATGTGTGAGATCTATTTTGCATTTAAAAAAGTAAGTAATTGTCTCTCTACTTTGCAATAAGCACCAGCTTCTATGTTAGTTCACACATGCACGTTGTTCAGAGGCACAATCACAGACGCGAGACCAGAAGACGGATCTATAGACTGCAACAGGTTTGGGAAAAGAAGTTTAAACTACTGTAGGTCTATAAAAAGCAGTCGCAGACTCCATCTGAAGAGGATACTGAATGCCGCTGTGGTTCTAGCTGGAGCTTAACAGATCTTTTCATGCTTTAGTGAAAGTAGGCAAAAAACCACAGGTCTCAGACCTCAAGACCACAGGCACTGCCCCGTGCAGAACACAGAGCCATTACTGGAGATCAGGGCTTACCAGTCACCGGTTGGTCGTCTTGATTCATCATCAGATAATGGCCCATAATTAGGAAATCAACTCCACTGTAAGTTACTCTTTTTTTTTTTTTTTTTTAGAAAACACTTCCTCTGAACATCCACCACAGTTGGGCAGAAGGCCTTCTGGGCCTGTTCTGCAAATGTCTTTAAGGTTTTGTGATGACTAAGAGCAATCACCTCAAGCCCAGTCATTAGTCGACAAACTAACAAAAATAAAAGGAAAACTCTTCATGAGTAAAGGGCCTGAATAGCAGAAGAATGGAGCTCGCTCAGCTCAACAGAAACTGGTACTGTAGCCGCCAAACAAACATTACTAAGAGCTTGAAAAATGCAGACATGTACAGGAAAACTCCTTCAAAAGAGATGTTAAACTAATGCATGCCGTGTTGCGTAATGGTGCGAGCCAAGGTGTTCGGACAGCACCCATGCGCAAAATTCTTCTCGGCACTCGAACTTGAACTCTTTGGCAGTGTGAAATGGTTGCGCTTGTCATTTTACAGTAAAAGTCAGAGAAGGAACGGCCCACGTCACAGGAGCTGTGCTTACTGGGGACAATGAGAGATGTGCCACGATATCTAACATCTTCTTCACCTCCTCCACACATCATGAGCGATAACAACTCCGCAGTCGACGCAGAGTAAACATTCAAAGACTAACTGGTGAGGTGTTGCGTCACATTAGAGTACAGTTCAAGCTGAATTTACACAGGACTTGGCCTACTTAACTAAACTTGAACACATGACACAGGCCTGACATTTCGACACTTAAAAAAGGGACACAACTCACTGATGGCAAAACAACTTTTGGGCTGCAAGTCATAATTCATTCTGACGAAAAACAAAGGATTACTTTTGTTTCAAACACCGACCCTCATGCTCTTTTATTTGGTCCAAGTGGAGAGTTGAATTCGGTAAATGTTAGACCAGTTGGACGTGCGGTAAAAGCAAAGGGGGGTGGAAATAATGATGTGTTGACAAAAAGCTGCCGAGAAGAACTGCACAAGGAGCTGCTGCTTGTGCACGACAATAAAGTAATAAAGGAAAACAAATGATCTAATCCTAAACGTTAGATAGTGTTTTGGAAATGTTTTAAATGGAGTGATTTTTTTGACATACACATATTGCACGCTCCATCTATTGATTAAGGTCATCTCGGCACAGGGGGCACACATAAACTCCCACTAATCCAAAAATGAGCAAAGAGGTGGCTCAGCGGTCGAGACGTGACGGGGCGACACAGCAGAGCATCGAATAATATACAACATGACATTTTTTACATTTGACACTGAACCTGCGAAGGCTTTGACTTAAAATAAATGATCAAAACTGGTAGTTTTACTGTTGGAAGTAACTGTAGTCATTGGTGACTGATCAAAGTTTTTTTTCTATTAATTTTCTGATTTATTTTGATTTCAATTTAGGATAGGAATTTATAAGCATTTGTTGCTTCTACCTATACCTTTTCAGTCTTTTTTTGTATATCATATAGGATAATATTGTATTGTATTTGATTTGATTGACTGAATAAAAAACACAAACAAACAAAACAAACCATGAAACAAGAGTCTCATTCATATAGCATTATACATGTCTAAGAAGAATGTCTTCCATCCAGCGAGTAATTCATCCTGAAGGTTATGCATGTTTAAATGTGGGTGTGATGGTCCTGGATCAGAGATGAGTAGTAGTGCTGTTTGTTTGCATGCCTATAAATAAATCACAGAGATCAACTATTAGAAGTTATAACAAAAGACTGCTTACTTCTTTGACAATGGCTCTGAGTCCAGCAGCGTTCGCTGAAGTGTCCGTTGATGGTGGTGGTCTGGCAGGTGGTCTTTCCGATGGCCACCCCCGGACACACGTCTCCGCACTCGCGGTCGTTCTTGTTCGCCATGATGTAGTTGTCCTCCACCGTGTCCAGGATCTTGGACCAGTCCAGAGTGGACAGATAGCAGAGATCTGGGTTCTTCTCGATTCTCACGGCTCCTCGGGTGATGTTCATCAAGCTGTGGAGGCCGATCTCTCGCAGCTGGAGCATCTCGAACATCACCAGGGCGTAGTTGAAGAACAGGTTGTTGCCCCTGATGACAGTCAGGTTGGGGAAGAGGTCACTGAGGGTCTCCATGCCGTAAACTCGGAAGAGCAACAGGTAGTCGGTGACCACTGTGAGTTTGGGGAAACTGATGCCTCGGAAATCCTCGGGCTTGGTCCTGAACATGAGTAAGATCTTCAGGTGGCCTTCGATGACCGTGCAGTTCTCCAGCGTGCGCAGGTTGGCCACATTGTTGCGGATGTCCTTGCTCGGACAGACTGGAAAGACATAAAACAAAACAGCTTTTTTAGAAACGTATACACCTAGGTGTATGACACACAGAACAAGTACAAAAACGGGGCTAAAACAATATTAGGAGGAAAGGCTGAGAGCTAAAATATTACGGGTTAAGAGTATTGCAATAGAAAATCTTTCGATTCCCAGACAAACAATAAAAAGATTTCCCAAAGACGATTTATCTTGTGCTGTTGGCAGATTCCAACTGCTGAACGTGGTGCATGAGGCAACTTGTCTGCTCTGTAAACTGGAAAAACAGGGTCGAGGAAGTCAGACGTGGTCTCAGAGAGAGAGAAAATAGATCTCTTGATAATTAGGGTGGATATTTTAGTGAAAAATATGTGGTTATGTCTCCAAATGTGACGAAGACCAGACGATGTCCGCTGACATTTTGTTTAGCAACCGCATTTCTGGCCGTGAGCCACCGTCAAATATGGAGTGCTGTCATCAGAGTGAGGCTGTGCTCATCCTTGGTTACGCAGAGTTGATTTGTGGAGTTGCTTCTGTAACTCAAGACCATAAAAAACACCAGCTAATGCGTTACAAGTATTTGTCTGGGAGAGGAACTAAAGCACTAATAGTCGCGTATTGCACAAGTAGTAGATGTGTGTCTTCGTCAGGTCGCACCCACACAGGATGGATGAGAATTTAATTTTGAAGAGAAGTTACATTTCCACTATCTGGAACATTTTAAAATATACTGCATCATAATAACACAAGAGATTAATGCCGGGTTGCGGATAACTATTAGTGATCCGTCAATATTGTTTTCAATAATTCATGTAGTCTATTGCATATCAGATAATAGAGGCCACTTTGTCTTCTAATTAATAGCTAAAAACTCAAAATCATCCAACTTCATTACATGAAAGAAAAGAACAGCACATCCTGATGCTCACGCTCAGAGCCCGTTTGCTTAAAGAAATGATTTGATCAATAATCAAAATACTTTTCTTTCAAATCAACTCGTTGATTCACAAACCTATTGTTTGAGCTCTAAATGAAGATCAACTGAAGCAACTTTGACCTCCAGTAAAATACAATAAACGCCATTCAAAGGGCTTCTGTATGCAGAGAGCAGTAATGAGAATATCTTCACTGTTCTGGGGCTTTGTGTGACATAACAAGTAATGAAGGCCATGGAGATGTTTTCCTTCGCGGGTGCAATGTGGTACATTCCAGGCACAATTTTTACAGTTCACAAATCATGGCTGCAACTGGCGGTGGCGTGCTGGTCGGTGAGAGGACTGTATTTATTTTACTGACCGACCCACCACTGAGTTGGGCGCATCAGGACAACTGGTCAGCCACGTGTGGAAGAGGTATAACAGCTAGGCGTGCACATCTTTATGGCAGCAGCTCATTTTACACCTTCTGTTGCATAACAGTACAAGACAACACACACACACACACACACACAAACACACACGCAGTACAAACAACAAGCTCTTCACTCGTGACCTTAACCAGCATGTTCACCCTGCCGCATTTACCGAAAGTTCAGCCAACAAACATGGGGCTTGTTTGAAATACACACAAAGTGTCCCAACATGTGTTTAAACTGCATATTAAAAACGACGTGGCTGTTAAAAAGTATATTTCTCCTTCGCAGCTGCATTTATACATCTGCAGCTCTCCTCGTGGTCTTGGGAGCACAGCCAAATTGGAGGCATGAATGGCATCCCACAAACCTATAATTTCAACACATCGACCTCCAAATGAAACATTTCAGGGCAAAACTTGACAGTAACGACCAGAGGAGTCTGCAGCAAACGTCGCCTAGTGTAGAACAATCAACATACGACATGTATGAAGACAAAAGAGCCCCCATCTGGCTCATAGAAGAACCCACACACACTCAAACTGAAGTCATGAACAGAACAATACAGGGGCCAGTGGTTCTGCAGTGGAGTGGACCAGCAGAGTACCGAGTGACCCTGTGGAGAAGGAGAATCATCACAGGGCGGCACGTCCAGGCTCCTATCAGTGTACACTTTCAGCCAGGCCGGTATTTTTAGCACCACATTCCCAATAGAGAATCTAATACACTCCAGCCGTACCGATAGTGGCTCACATTGGAAACAAGAACATGGCAGCCCTGGTGAGCGAGTGAGGAATTTTAGAGCGGTAGCTGAGAAAGAACGTCTCTATGTGTGAAAGCTTAGTTAGGCAAACGGGACTTTGACCAAAATACAAACTTTAAAAAAAGAAATATGGTACTTTTTAGTTCTTCGGTCCGTGACAACATAACACAACTCGAGCAAAACAAACCGGGTCCATCCTAGAATTTAAATGTGCCCCGTTTCGTTGAGAAAGCTGAACTGGGAGATATCACAAAGGTTGCCATGGCGACGAGGCCTGCACTCCACACATCACCTAATCTGAGCCAGACAAGACTGAAAACACAGCCATGGTGCTCCGAGTCAACAATTAAGCGTCATTAGAGGGCCAGATTTGTATTGACTTAAGTCTTTCACGGCCTGCACCTCTAAGACAGATGAACGTTTAAGGATCATTATAAGAGGAGCCGTGTGATGGTTTCCCATAAACCCAAATAAAACGTCAAGAGCAACAATTAAACCATCCCGCTAACAAGACAAAGCCTATTTGTATAACACTTTTTAAACACTTGATAATCGAAGTGCATTCACACTAAAAGGTTTGCGAATATTCGCGACGCTTTTGGTGCATCGAGTCATTATTTTAACCGATATGATTTTAATCGCAATATGAACTGTGATATGAGAGGCAATGATAATGTTTGTCATTACTTCTATTTTATAAAATAAAAGCGTTAAAATAATTACGTACGAAACAAAAGATGATTATTTAATTGTTGGTTGTGGCGGACCCCAGTGGGCACCGTCGCTGAGCTCCAGCATAAAGACCTACAGCTGCCAGACTCCCTTCAGAAAACCTCTTTTTACTGCAGGTCAGACCGTCCTCCACACTTGGTGATGGTTTGCCAGTGCCTCCCCAGCAGACCCAGCCCGTATCCGGCACGGAGCTCTACGCATCCTACCAAAGAGAAGTCTGAGCCCAAGGAGTTTCTGATTTCTGGTATTGTTTGCCGTTGCTGGGAATGCAACCGGATGCCAGGTATTTAAAATATCCACCATCACGACAATCTTCTCACCTATGGTCTTTGTAGATGGTACGGTGGCATCAGTTTTACACTTTAAGAGTCCGTTTCATAACCACTTAAAAGTTCCTTGTAGTAACGTGAACAAGACGATAATAAAAAGTAAATTGAAGCAAAGAATCAAAGTTCATTCTTAACCTTGGAAATAAAAGTTTGACAAAAAAAATCCCCACGTAAAGTCCACTTGCTTTTGACTGCATCACACAGCCTTCATCAAGCGCTACGGATTAAATCAAAACAACTACTGTCATGTCACCAGATCCATCTCCGCTAGATGAATCTGCTAATGTATGGTGAATAGTCAGTAAGTAAAAAAAAGCTTAAGACAAAGCTATTTACTTAAGCTTTGAGTTGGAACTGTTTTGCCAATTTAAACAGCATTAAATTGCTTTTTAAACAAAATAAATGGAGAAAACAATACTGTTTCAGCTCAACGATACCGTAAATAGCCTACGGGGTTTTTCCATTGGCCTAAAAAAGTAAGCAAATAAAAGAGAAGCAAAGAAAGTTAATTGTCGCCTCTGTGGGAGGAGTCTTTCCATTCCATTGGCTCACAGATTCCCTAATTATGAGGAATACGGGCCATTACCAATACAGTTTCATTTGTAGTTGTTGGTCTCTTGAAGACAAGAGGTTACCATCTTCAGGTGATTGGTTGAAAAACATGAAAAGAAAAAATAACACATTATCCTTTAAACTTTAAGGCTGCATTTACATGAACCATAACATACGTTATATTCATATTAGAGCTGAAATGTTAAGTTAATAAAGTGAAATGCTGTGGATAGAAAAATGTGCATCAACCATTTCATTTGAGCATTTTTTAAGGTTTGGATGCTTTTTCAATGAAACTTTTTAACTTCCTAAATGAAATGATTTGCTATTTTTCACAGTCTTAATTGATAATCTTGGAGCTCACTTCTGTGACTATGCTTTTGCAAATTCATGTGAAAATTCGGTACAATAATGCAGACAAGATGTTGCAGAGAAGATCGGATAATTAAAACCAAGTTTAACAAACAGTGGTAATGATGACACGCCGTCCTCGTAATACATCTAGATAAATACAACCGTGAGTGCCTGATGTGAATAGCGTCTAGGTCACAAGATGGCCATAAATGTATGTCAACTATAACTCTGACGCATGAACACAAATACTGTTCATTGCTCTAGTCGAGGGAGCCAGTCCTACGCCGTCTGAGCTCCAGTCTGAGGCTCAGGGTGCAAACCCACACTCCTTTCCCTCCAGCTGCAAGCATCGACAGGCACAGGCGCTTCTGTTCTTGAGAAGGAGGTGGATTACCGATAGTAAACTAGACCGATGGCGTATTTAATAGTTCGGCCTCAGAGAGAACCGTGGCCTCAATGAGCAGGCATGAACACAAGCGCTGGCCGATTGCGACACTTCCCGTTTCAAGGTTTCGCTGCCCTGTTGTTTTCCAACCCCCGGCTCAAACTAACCGCAGATCCACAAAACGCAGAGGTCACCGAGATAAATGTTCACTATTTCTAAACTGACATGTGACGTAATGCACTTTAAGAAGGGTTGTAGAAATCCAATCACAAAAAAATTCTTAGTCAACTCACACTCAAACTATTTAAACTACTAAATCAATGTGTTGATTTAATCAAAATCGAAGTTTTTCCTCAAAGCGTCACGCAAATGCAACATTTCAAATATTGTGTCATTCTGCATGAAATAATAATGAAAAGAAATCTTGGTCTTCGAAGAACAAAAGGACGAAAAGACCAAAGTAATAAGCCGGGGTCAGTCATTATGACAAAAAACAAAACTCCTGTCCTCAAAGCAGAATAAAAAAAAGCAAACTTCATTTCTGACTATTTCAATTCAAGTTACATAACATTAATTGTGTCATCACCTCAACTGAACAGCAGTTAAAACTGACTGTGACATGACCACAAGCTTCTTTCTCAAGACTCCAGGTTCTCATAGAGTCTGAGAAGCAGGGCCAACGGAGGAGCAGGTTATCAAATGGGCCAGCTCTTAGATAAGGGTGACACGGCAAGTGCAGCGCATTGAAAAACACAATACAACACTCCAGGGAATACAATTTACCCAAAGAAATCCAGGGCCCTGGTCTTTAAATAGAGCGAGAGAGAAAGCCTATAAAACCACAAAGTTCCCTCTCGGGGTTGTTTGAAGTGGATCCTGTTTGGGTGGCTCGGGACCAAAGATCATTTGGTGATTCAGTTGGCCAAAAGCTGCACTCGGATACACATAATTCTCTCTGCCAATCAGTAAGGTAATTATTACCTCTGGAGGTGCAAAAGCACAATAACAAGCACATTTTGTCTTCAGTGTTACGGGTAAAGAGGTGACACAACAAGGCGTCCTTGTCTGACGCCTGTGCGGTCGGAGTGAAACAGTGCAGTCGTGCCGGTTGGTTCACTTCATCTTCGAGTGCTGTATCGTTCCAAACATGAACTTGTTGACCAGAATTAAACCAACACTGTTGAGGCAGACTAACGTAAAGATCATTCCTTTGTATGCATGTGAAATGTACTCGTGACGTAGGTTCTTCAGACAGCAGCTTGGAGTGTTTTCGTGAGTGTTTTTGGAGAGGCGGTGGGAGGGGTGACAGCTATATCACCTTGAAATGACTCTCCTTATTCGGGAGGCTTAAATCGTTTGTATTTAAAATACAATATAGCGCCGATAAGAAGAAACTAAATTGAAAATAAAACTTATTGAGTTGACTTCAACTTGGTGAGCTCACAGTGTTTTTCTTCAGAATAGTTTTTTTCTTTGAGGCTAATTTTATTTCCCATGTGCCTCTATGGTTTAAGACTAAGAGTAAAAACAATGTAAATGTTGCAAATGTCACATGTTACAAGAATGTTTATATACTCTCATGTAGCTCTTGGTTACTGGGGAAAAACGTGTTGGTTGTTTATCTCGCATGTTCTTAATGTATGAATACAAGACTAGATTCAGACATTATAAAACTGCCATACACATGAAGACATACTAAACTACACAAGGTACCATAGTACAAAGGATATGCTAAAAACAATATATTTTTAAGAGTTAAGGTTTTAAAATCAGAACTCAAAATAACCCTAAACATATTAAGGCACCCAAAATATCATAAAAAAGACAACCATAAACTGACATGTAGCTTAAAGTGCCAATGAATTACCATTCAATAGTCAAACAGCCTGAGGGGATCCAGGAGTTATTATCTGCAGCTAAAATCTTTATGAGAAAACAGTGGCACAACTTCAGAAATGGGTAAAAATATTTTCTTTGTGCAGCTGATGAAATATTTGTTCATCCATATATTGTTAGGATAGTGATTTTGGAGCCCTCAAAAAAGCAGTAAGCGATATTGAACAATCTCCTGGGTTTTTCAAAGATCACTGGGCCTCTTATGTAGTAACACGTACTCTTGAGTCACGCAGCTGCGCATCCGTTCTTCTGAAAAATAAATACTCAAACTGGGGCTAACTTCAAGTATGAAAGATGCAAATGTAACTAAACATAAAAGATGCATCTGAAGGTATATAAACAAATTAACATTAAACTGGTCAACAGCCAGCTGATGCTAAGTAAATTAGATAAACTCAGGCTGCCACTAAATATAAGCTTTCATTATTAAGAGCATTTTTCCATCAAGCTGAGTTGGACTGAGACCAACAAGTAGCTCAGATGGTTTCCCGACTTCGACACTGGTCAGTGCAGCTTATGAAATCAGCCAGTGTGAGGCCCAGGTTTCACTCTTCTCTTCTGTGGTTCACTCTCAAGTCTGAGAGGAGCACGAGAGGGGGGAATTGAAGTGCAATAACACAACTTGCTTTTGATTTACGTCTCAAAATTCTTGCTCAAACTGGTTTGATTTGCCCCTTGCTGAAATCTGATGAAAGGTGAGAGACGCTGTGCTTTTCTTTCAGAGCTTTTCAAAAAACAAATCAAAAGACACTCTACACTGTACAAAAGGAGGATTATTTACGCATTACTGGGTGTTGTGTCAAGATTATTGTAAGACAACACAAACCATGTAGCAATGTTTGCTCAAAAAGAAGGGGGGGAAATGGCTTAACATAAATGAGCAATTTTGTTGTATTTACTGTATAATACAATCTCAAAAGAAGCATCTATAAAAAGCTTATATGTTTTATTAGTGCAAAGTACTTTGACATGCATTCTCTGGAAATATATTGAGCATGACAAAATCTGTCTTTTGTATTAATGACGCACAACAGAACATTAATTGGAAACTTAAATCAGTATTAATTGCAGTATTTAGATTTGTTATACATTTCCCTTGTATTTCCATGGCTGCCATCTATTTTAGCAATAGTTTGGTCATCTTCACAACTCAAAGTAGTAACACATGGACTGAACAGTAGTTTAAACAAGCATGCGGTCTCACAGGTTTGCTGTACATTTATTTCATAGATTCCAACAGTGGGAAACACAGTGTGTGTGTAATTACTGTGGTGTTTGAGAAATGTGAAAAAGTCTCTGTGTGAACCTAAATGTTGTTCGTTCATTCTTATCCCCAGGTGCTTGTCGGCTGGTGAATATAAAGGGATTGTCAGGAGCTGTAAAGGAGGGCTTATTGTTACATTCCTGCACTGACCACAGCAACAAACCAATGCTCTCCCTTTCACACAGCCCATTTTCTTTTTAAATAACAGCCAATTAATTATAAATTATCAGACTTGCTTTACTTTTTAGGGACAAAACGTTTTGTTCACAGTTCCTGCAAATAGGCGATAAGTGTTAACCTTTGTCCCTGCATTGCAGTGACTGTCTACAACACGGCTTGTTGCCGGCTGCGAGCCTTTATCAAGTGGCCATCACTAGCAAAACAAAATAAAATCTGGATGCCAATATTGCAGTGGGGACTACAGCGTGTCACGAGTTTGTTTAGAGTATTTCTAACCCCTACAATATGTATTGGCACAGACTACCGTTTATATTATATAATGTGTATAATACATCACACTTATTGAATTATTCAATTCGATCAATGTTCCATGTATCTTGGCACAATTAAATAATATGTAATGACGATTTGGTATTAATCCCCTTACACTCAATAGATTGAAAATTACGTGACATTTGACATATTTGGACACGTTTTTCTAATTAAAAAGGCACATCTTTTTTGCAGTTTATCATGTGTGGATTATTTTAATAATTAATATTATCTTCTGTATGTACACAAACATCTGTACAGATCAATCAGCTGTTTATTTAGACAGCTAAACACAACACAAATGCTTGATAGTAAATATGATCCAAAGTGGTAATAAGTGTTACTCACCCTCTCCACTCGCTCGGTGACAGCTCATCACGAAGCAGATAGCGGTCAAAACAAAACACAAAGTCCGGAGCCACATAACTGAGTCGGAATAAAACACCATCCACCACTATTCCGGGTCAAATGCAGAATAATCCTGGGCGAGCGCAGTGCAGGACTCGAGCAGAAATACCTTCAGGAAATCGGTTTTGTTTTGCGACGTGGGCCAACAGGTAAACAACAATAAATAAAAGACATCCCGGAAGATGGGCGGAGGAACAAGTCCAACGTGTTCAGTCCAACACAAGCTAACGCTGCCGCGGCTACAGTTAGCCACCTCATGCGGAAACAGCAGCTTTAACAACACCCCCCGCCCCCCCCACCCCCCCCACACACACACACACACAGACACCACGTGCCCTCTTTTGTGTCATTAATGGGTGAACTGGGTCCGGTCGGGTTCGTCTTCAGTCCGGGAGAGAAAAACAAAGAGCGAACCCCAGAACGTGTTGTTCCCAGCAGGAGCTAACAGCTAAGCTAACAGCTAGCTGCGCAGCCTCGCTCCACCTCTCCGATTTAAGGCCACAAGTGAAGTTTGAGCTGCGTTGCGGCCAACTAGCTCACTTATTCCGACTCGTATGAACCCCGCGCGCACACGCAGCTGTGGCGCGTGTTCGTTAATAACAGGAGATAAGTCTCGTGCGGGAATACACCGCAGTAAAAGCGACCGTTGCGTTAATTTAGAGGGGTTTTGTTGAATAGTCCTTGGCTGCTGGCTCGATGGTCGTGGCTGCGTGGCGTCACGTTAGCGAGTCTAAAAAAAAAAATAGATTAAAAAAAACTAAAAGAAACAACAATACTCGGGACTCTCCGGCGAGCTCAAACACATCACAGTCGTGTTTATTTCGCTTGGGAAATACGGGGTGCGTGAACTTGTTAACTCCACCAAGACAAACTCCTCTTCAGCCAGCGCAGAGATTTCAGCTCCTCTCCGTCTCTGAAAGGGTGACAGGCGGACTTCGTTCGTTCGGCTCCTCTGCCTGTCTGTCTTTCTTTCTTCTTCTTCTTCTTTTGCTTGGTTGAACAGGTCATAAATACGATGTTGGTATGCTCCGAAGTTGCGGTCACGCTCCCGTCGCCGCAGTCGAGGCTCGCGCGCGCGTCCAAAGGAGAGCAAAGTAGGTGAAATAAAGTTTTCTCGCTCTTTCGCCCCGCAGACAGAGGGAGCTTGTGCGGTCTCCCCGGTCCTGCAGGATCCTTCTTCCCAGCCTCTCCGCCAGTAAACAAACTGTGCCAGATGGGCTTCAGGGGAAATACGGACTGGAGCTTATTGGATTACACAACAAACTGATCCCACTGTCAGGTGGTTACGCGTTAAAAAGCCATTAGTTTACTTCTACCGGGACTTTGTAGTGCCGGGGACTTGACATGAAGTGCTGCTGTGGATATATTGATATACATTTAAATTACTGTAGTACCTACTATAAATATTAATACACCAGAAGTGACTTTCATCCTCAATTTCATTGGGAGAAATATGTTCGGCGACCATTTTGGAATTTAGGATTGTCTGATTTTATTCTTTAACGGTCATCAGTGGCACTTTGTGTTATGACCGTTTAATTGATTAATTAAGAAACTAATAGTGACAATTAACTTTCTTTTAGTCCGTAAATACAACACAGCATTTAAGTACAGCCATAGTATATGATGAAAATAATAATAATAATATATATTTTAATTAAAAAAAGTTAGAAGGTATATTTTCCTCCCTTTTTTTAAACTTTTTTAATTCATTTTTTTACCAATTACAATGTTCTACAAATACAATGTTCTCCACTTTAGGCCCAGTGGATGGACGACAAGGGTTTGATTATTAACAGTATGATTATTCATACACAACCACAGGGATTGGTTAGCAGCATGGCTGGCCTGGCCCCTCCCACCAGGACATAACCATGTGTAGCAGAGAGAAATGTGTCAGAATTTGTCCACTCTGGAGGTGACACTTAACTCAAGTACCTCTTGCTAACTTTTTACAAACCTTTTAACCACATCTTTTAACCACATCTCCTTGTCTTTCTCAGAGGCTAGTTTGCAGTGTTGTCAATGTTGACATTGCGACATCACAAAGAAGAGTAGATCTAAGTGGCTTATTCAACTATTTCATCATAAAACAATTGTGAAATTTAATGTTTTCTCAGACTCACTCGGAGACACGTTCGCCTGAAAATACCAGTTTGGTTTTCACGGCAAGTTGCAAAGACATTAAGCAGGATTTCTAAGAAGTACAAATATTATAGTACTAGTATCCAGTGTGGTTTAATGAATACTCGATATGCAGTATCGACAAACATGCAAAGTAGTACAAGTGTTTAAAATACAACAATTTATCTAGTTAAATGTCCAAAAGGCTGTTTGTGGTGATTATTACAAATTAACATGATCCTTCATCACCATACAAAGCAAGGATATGTAAACATAAACCATTTTCTTTTATCTTTAAAGGCCTTTAATGTGGTAGTGAAATGGTTAATAATAATGTTCAAGTGCTCCTCAACTATTTGGACCAATATCAAGACAACAAGTCTGCAAACATGTTCTGAGTAAATAACAAGCACTTAATGTGCCACTATGAACTGGCTGTATTATAAAAGTTATACAAAAACTTTAAAACGTTAAGAATTTGCACAGGATTTGAAGGAAACTATATAACTAAGAAGTTCCCTTGTTTGCATTGATTCATTTTAACACAACACAAAAACTGTCCAGGCCATCATGGAAAAAAACACAAATTTGCCGTCACATTTTTCACGTATACATGAATATATTTGGCTATTTCTTCCAACTCAATTCAAGATCACATGCTTTTGAGGAATGTTTTTGCAAGGACCCAAAACAATCTCCATCCTTAATTAATCAATGGAAAGAATTAAGAGTGACGGATTACAGTCAGAACATCATATAACTGTACATGTTCAGAAATGAAGAAGATCCTCTGATATTTTATAAAGCCGATGGGAAACGTTGAGGAAGGAAATCCTCCTGTGATTCAACCCATGTTTAAAAACAACCTGATTCTCCTTTTGATCCCGTGATGTTCTCACACTCAGACGGACTAATGGAAACACATAAAGATTACGTATTTTGAACATGAGCTCTCAGAAGTTGAAAATATCTGAGATTGTTCCCACTGGGTTGTCTGGGGAGCTGCAATAATAATCTCCATCCCCACTGCAGACTCGCTACCTGTTTACAACCGCCACCAAAGGAAGAGATTCATATCCTGTTGTTTATTCTTCTGGACTACATTTTACTGGAATACAAGAAGAAGTAAAAAAGCTGCACTTATTCATACACGGTATTTCTGCGTCAGTTGTGACATTTTAATCATCGTTTTTTTGTTGAAGAAATGCATATTTCTCCCTGAAGCAGCAGTGAGTGAACACCAGCCACGTTCTGCTGCCGACGCATCGATTCAGCGGGAAGTCAAACTCATTAGGAACTCAGCACTTCGGAGGAATCAGAGTTATTTACCCAGAGAGGAGAAGCTCAGAGGCTCTCCTACGTTCACAACAGCACGTCAGAGATGGTGGAAGGAAAACCGAAGCCACCGGCGGGTCAAGAGGCGACGCTCGCTAACGCCATCAAAACAACTTGGAGCAACACGGGGCAGAAAAAGGTCACCGAGGGGGATTAGCTACTGAGCCGATTGGACCATCATGCAATGCAGGGAGCGTCTGGCTTCGCACAACTAACTATTAGTTAGAAGTTCAGGTTTTGTCCGCTTGTGATGGGAATTCTGTAGAAAAGAAGAAAAGGGGTTTGTTATTGGGTTTTGCATCCTAGTGTTAAACAAAATGCTTTAACAGGAGAACATATGAAACATCTTTAACTTCTTTAAAATCCAATATACAATAAGAGAAGATTACATCTATAAAATAAACACAACAGAATTATTTTCTGTGTTACATTACATTACATGTCATTTAGCAGACGCTTCTATCAAAGCGACTTACAATAAGTGCATCAACCTAGAGTACACTAAGAACAACAAGAATACAGAAAGTAACATTTCCTCAACATAGTCAAACTACAAAAGTACCATAATAAGAGCCGTTTAAGTGCCACTGAAGTGCTAATCTGTGTTTTGTTGCATGTGTGGTACATCCAACAGGGCCATGGCTTCATTATAACATCCACTTGTTCAGCTCTAACTGTTTATGTTGTGTGGTAGTGAACATCCATTAACTAACTGTGAATCATTTTACATCATCAGACATCTTTTTAATCTGGAGATATTCAGACGCTGTTCCTTGAAACAAGCTGTCAGGATGTCCGTCTGGTCTTGATGTTCCAACTTTACAATAGATAGACCATTTGAAACGGAAACATTGTCAATGTGTCGCAGGTTATTTCCAGTTGCACTGTATGCGAACAACACCAGCTGACAGGAAGTAAACATGGACCCAAGCTGTTGCCTAGGAACGCAATTCCATTGAATCATACTAAAAAGCGTCCGTTCAGACAAAGGACGGGTATATTTAGACAATGTGAGAACAATAAAGTCGTTTTTAAGAGGTAAACATGTTCTGGAAAGAGCGTGATAATGAGCACAATATGTCTTCTTTAAGCCAGCATGGCAAAGTACGTGCCCTTCTTTTGCTAATTTGACCAGATTAGGGTCATTATGCCTCAGAACTATTGATGTGTTATTGAGACTGAGATAAACCAAAAACAAGTGACTCATAAATTCATGATGAGAATGTGACCAGCCTGCTGCTCGTTGCTGGGGGCTTTAAAAAAGCAACAAAAAAATGTGTCAGCCGTCTTCTTATCCTGCCGACCTCCTAATCCTGACCGCGTGTGGAAGGTGAAGCAGTTCGACTGTACTAAACTCAACATTGACATGTGGCCCCTTTCCCACTGGTCAACACCCCACTAACACCCACTGACATCTGTCTGTTGTCTCCAGTGGTAAAGCTGGGATCTGCATTCACACGGGTCGGGTCAGGCGGCAGGTGGAGGGGATCAAGGTGGTGTTTAAAATCAACTTCTTCCACACACGCCAAGTGTTTATCTGTATGTGGCAGGGTTGTTCATGCTTTGAAAACACTCAAAGGAACCTTAACGTTTTACACGTTTGCTTTTTTGTTATTGCAAAGATTATTGATTTACTTAAAATCAGAGCTTACCATTCTGAAGATGACAAATTTCACAGGTTGATTTAAGGTTCTCACAAAGTAAACAACAGTACCTATACTGTAAATGTGATCGAATTTTTATTGAGTTGTTATACTTTTCTTTGAATTGAGTAGTTGTGCAATGTAGTTTTGTGTTGTTTTTATCTATAGTTTAAATTATTTAAATACATTTATTTAATACATTTGAGTGCAGACTCGGTTACAACGCTGGAGCTAGTGTCAACAATCTTATATTACATTTTCATACTGCACAAAATCCCAATAGGGAAAATACAACAACAACAACTTTGCATTACAGAATGGTCAGACAATCTGTAAAGTACACATGATTTGTAGGGAAGGAGATATAATACCTTTATGTATAAAGGTACAACCATCAACCCATCAGGAAGTAATGAGTACTATTCATTGGTTGCAATTTCCCAAAGCACATCAAGTATTTAGACAAATGTTTTCCAAAAGATATCGACTTCCAGTCAATTTACGGGATGAAAGTCATTTTTGTGAGCGCTGAATCTTTACAATTTCCCGCCATTTGGTTTCCCGTCAGCTTGCCGTGCAGCCGAGTTATGTGGCGGTGCTGCTTGGAGAAAGAACTCTTCCTCTGCGATGCCGTCGAGGAAGCTTCAACATCCGATATTTACATGTTGGCTGTCAAAAAGCATTGATTTCACAAGCTATGTTGTAAGGAAGTCATATTCGGAAGACAAACAATAAGCAAACATAGACTTCCAGGAAAGGAGTCTGAATTTGGCACAAACATCATAATGCGTCTTGGCAGCGGTCTCTTAAGTGGTTTCAGGGCCCAAACAATGTGAATGAACCCAGCATGATAACAGAGAGACAATGAAACAATAACTGAATGTGTTAAATAGTAAATAGGAATAAAAAAACAAAAACAATAAACATTTTAATTTCGCCCATTGGGTCCTTCACAAAACCAGAGTTATATCTTTTAACTGAAGTGAGGCTGAGGAAAACCATTTAAAACTCCAGAACAAGTCGGTAAATCATTCTGGGTATAAAATATTTAATCACAGATATGGTTAAATATATATTAGGTAACTAATTAAATATGTGAAGAGAAATTGAAGTCGTTTCAGGGTTTTTACACATTTTGACCGATGGATTTCCATGACTTTAAACCAAATTTCCATGACCAAACTAAAAATCTCAGTATAAACATGAAACATGTAGAACATTTGGCGTACGCCGGCTTATTACTTGAGCGTCTTTCTTTAAAAAACATATTAATTATTTCAAACACGGCGTAAATGAACACGTGATTATAACAAACTTCCATGACTTTTCTAAAACTTTTATGATTTAAGTTTTTTCCATGACTTTTCCAGGCCTAGAAATGACCATTTTAAAATTCCATGACTTTACCAGGTTTTCCATGACCGTACAAACCCTGTCGTTTAAATGACCTTGTGGCCCGTGTAACACAGGTATGGTAACCCATGGTGAAAAGTAACACAAAGGTCAATCTACCCATCAGTATATAAAGAAACTAGAATCAGCTGTTTAGTTTCAAGTCTTCAGTCAAATTTGAATAAAGAATTTTTACGTAACAGTATTTCTTTAATGGAGTCTTTCTACTTTTACGAAAGTAAATTATCTGAGTACTTCTTCCGCCACTGATAGTTGACTTTAAAATGTAACGTAGACAAGATTTGTGGTAAAAAGCCTAAAACATTGACCTTGAGCTGCCACACACAGCAACAGGTGTATACGTTTACGCTGTTTCTCTCTCAGTAATGACAGCTAGTAAAGTGATCATCTCACTACGGGAGCGATTAAAACGCTCCTACTAAAGAAATGAGAGCCTAAAGCTGCAGCGTCTGCCGCTCTGTCGGTGAATGACGAGCGGCGTCGGCGGCACGCCGTTTGAATGTGACGGCAAGAACCGCCGGGCCAGGGTTCAGAGCGATAAGGCCGACTCCCTGAACACACCGTGACGTAGAGGTGTCCTTTCCTTAAGGCCACAGTATCTAGAAGAGTCAAAGGAGATATCCGGGAGGTAAAGACAAGGAGTTTCAAATTGATAACCCTTTTTTTTTTTTAAAGCATGACCTTTTTTGTCGAAACAGCCATCGCCCCGAGGGCAGCCACGCTTAACCTCTGCCATAATAACCTCTTATGGCAGAGGTTAGTGACACACGCAGGTTCACACAGACCTGTGTGACTGGAAGAACAATGAGGTTCACACATGATTCATTCCGGGGCTCTTCCTCGACGCCAGCGCCGCTGCACTCCGCCTCCGCCGCAGAAAAAGATGCTGCCGTGTGTCAGGGCCGAGTGGGACATCCACCGCCGGGTCCACTTCCCCTTCCCACGCGTCCACGGGGTCGAAAGAAAGAGTTCTTCCTGCCGACGTTCAAAAGTATCCGCAAAGACAATACTTTAAATGTTGAGGGCCGGGCGTGATGGATGCTCGGCCTCTCGGAGGTTAATGGACACTCGCGTTTATCGCGGCGGTGCAGTGGACCGTGCGTGGCCTGTGGCCAAGACCAGGAGGCCGGTTTTCAAACATGTAAGCACTCTTCCACTCTCATGAAGCCGGGAAAGTAAATGTGCTATGACAGCGACTCTGCATCACAATACATTCCATCAGCTCCCCCAAATAGTCGCATGGCCTCTTTTCAGCCCCGACCCCGAGCACAACGAGACGACGGGGGACTCGAGAGGGCCTCTTGCACGCATGCACACACACACACACACACATATACACGCACACACACACACTTGTGCCTTGGAAGTGATCAGGTAGCTCCTCTAAAAGCGCTCCGCAGCGTTGCTCTTGTTAAAACATGCCCAATCCTTTCCCCGCCAGAGAGCCGATAATCCCAACAAGGATGCAAGCCCCTAATTCCCGTAGAGATGGAGTCGGCCGTTTGTTGACGTTTTGTGTGGCTACAAGCACTGGAGGCTGCAAGTTACAACATCCCGCCCCCCTTTCCCCTCTCCCTCTTCTTTTTAGTGCCACGAGGGGCTTTAAATGGGGGGAAATAACATGATACATGTCAAACGTGGGTCTGCCAGGGATCTAAAAATCAAAGTGTGATTCTAAAGTTGTCGCATGGTGGTCAATAGGAATTTAACTAATAAAAACAATAAACATTTTAATTTCGCCCTTTGGGTCCTTCACAAAACCAGAGTTATATCTTTTAACTGAAGTGAGGCTGAAGGAAACCATTAAAACTCCAGAAAAAGTCGGTAAATCATTCTGGGTATAAAATATATATAATATTTAATCACAGATATGGTTAAATATATATTAGGTAAATAATTTAATATGTGAAGAGAAATTGAAGTCGTTTTAAATGAGCTTGTGGCCCGTGTAACACAGGTATGGTAACCCATGGTGAAAAGTAACACAAAGGTCAATCTACCCATCAGTATATAAAGAAACTAGAACCAGCTGTTTAGTTTCAAGTCTTCAGTCAAATTTGAATGCAGAACTTTTACGTTACAGTATTTCTTTATTGGAGTTTTGCTATTTTTACACAAGTAAATTATCCAAGTACTTTTTCCACCACAGATGACTGACTTTAAAATATAAAGTAGACAAGATTTGTGGTAAATAGCCTAAAACATTGTCGTCCTTCTTCCACCAGCTGATAGATCCACGAAGGCCCCGGTGTGAACGTAAGAACCCCCGCTGTGCCGAGGAGCCCACGGGCCTAAACCACCGCCTCCCTGGGTGCTGAAAGACGGCTTCTCGTGAAACAAGGAGCACGGATTACAGTTAAGAGTCTTAAATGCATCTCCTCCATCCCAGGTTAAGACCGCGCCGCACCTGTTGCTCTACTTTTCCTCTCTGGCGTTTTTCACCTCGGCTGGGATGCGATGAGGTCAGCGGACGGCTCGCAGAGATGTCGCTCTTCGCCTTTTCAAAAGCAAGAGTGAAAGTGATGTGA
Source organism: Liparis tanakae (assembly GCA_036178185.1). Taxonomy (NCBI): domain Eukaryota; kingdom Metazoa; phylum Chordata; class Actinopteri; order Perciformes; family Liparidae; genus Liparis; species Liparis tanakae. Next base: position 15,974,921 of record CM070098.1, on the reverse strand, counting down.
AGGCACCGTCCATCTGGCAGAGGACCACGTTGACACGCTGAGTTGTATTCTTATTATTCTGCTGGTTTTCTGTAGGGAACCTTTGATGAATCTATTCACACTCCTTTTCATACACCAGACAACTATTTCTAAATAAAGCCCAAACTTTTAACTAGATTATTTTAGTCTTTATAGGAAAATAAAGTATTATAATGTATATTTGTGGTCCGTGTTGTAATGCGGTTCAGGCCCAAAGTCTCAATAAAGGGTTCTTACACATTTTGACCAGTGGATTTCCATGACTTTAAAAAACATTTTCATGACCAAACTGAAATCTCGGTATAAACATGAACATTTTAGAGAATGTAGCGTATTGATTGCGTACGCCGGCTTATATTTTGAGTGTCTTTCTTTAAAAAACATTATTTCAAACTTGGCGTGAATGAACACGTGATTATAACAAATTTCCAAGACTTTTCCCAAACTTTTATGATTTAAGTTTTTTCCATGACTTTTCCAGGCCTAGAAATGACCATTTTAAAATTCCATGACTTTACCAGGTTTTCCATGACCGTACAAACCCTGTCGTTTAAATGACCTTGTGGCCCGTGTAACACAGGTATGGTAACCCATGGTGAAAAGTAACACAAAGGTCAATCTACCCATCAGTATATAAAGAAACTAGAATCAGCTGTTTAGTTTCAAGTCTTCAGTCAAATTTGAATAAAGAATTTTTACGTAACAGTATTTCTTTAATGGAGTCTTTCTACTTTTACGAAAGTAAATTATCTGAGTACTTCTTCCGCCACTGATAGTTGACTTTAAAATGTAACGTAGACAAGATTTGTGGTAAAAAGCCTAAAACATTGACCTTGAGCTGCCACACACAGCAACAGGTGTATACGTTTACGCTGTTTCTCTCTCAGTAATGACAGCTAGTAAAGTGATCATCTCACTACGGGAGCGATTAAAACGCTCCTACTAAAGAAATGAGAGCCTAAAGCTGCAGCGTCTGCCGCTCTGTCGGTGAATGACGAGCGGCGTCGGCACGCCGTTTGAATGTGACGGCAAGAACCGCCGGGCCAGGGTTCAGAGCGATAAGGCCGACTCCCTGAACACACCGTGACGTAGAGGTGTCCTTTCCTTAAGGCCACAGTATCTAGAAGAGTCAAAGGAGATATCCGGGAGGTAAAGACAAGGAGTTTCAAATTGATAACCCTTTTTTTTCTTCAAGCATGACCTTTTTTGTCGAAACAGCCATCGCCCCGAGGGCAGCCACGCTTATCCCCGAGTTAATCGTCAACTCCGTGTGCTGGGAAGTCATGTGAGGAAACACCGTCGGTCTGCATATAGAACAGGGGAACGCAGACATGGTGGCAGAGGTTAGTGACACACGCAGGTTCACACAGACCTGTGTGACTGGAAGAACAATGAGGTTCACGCATGATTATGAACTCTTCTCTATCTTTTCCAACCTCCTTGATCCCCCGAGTCCCCCTCCTCCTTCCTCCCTTTTGCCGAGCCACTTTGTCGACTACTTTACAAACAAGATAGACGACATACGCTCCTCCTTTACTAATCCATCCTCTATCACTTCACCTACACCAACTCCTTCATCCCCCTCTCTTTCCTCGTTTACCCCTTTGTCTCCCAGTCAAGTTCTTAGCTTGGTGACCTCTGCTCGACCGACCACCTGCGCCCTTGACCCCGTCCCGTCTCACATCCTTCAGGCTGTTGCTCCTGACCTTCTGACCTTTCTCACCCATCTTATTAACAGCTCCCTCTCAACTGGCTGTTTCCCCAACTCTCTGAAGGAGGCAAGAGTCAACCCTCTCCTGAAGAAACCCACGCTTGACCCGTCTGAAGTCAGCAACTACAGACCGGTCTCTCTTCTTTCCTTTCTTTCCAAAACTCTGGAGCGAGCTATCTTTAACCAAGTGTCCTCCTATCTCCACAGCAACAACCTTCTTGACCCCCACCAGTCTGGATTCAAGGCCGGCCACTCAACAGAGACGGCCCTCCTTGCTGTCTCTGAGCAGCTTCACTCTGCTAGAGCAGCCTCTCTCTCCTCTGTCCTTATCCTTCTAGACCTTTCTGCCGCATTTGACACCGTGAACCACCAGATCCTTCTCTCTTCTCTTCAGGACCTGGGGATCTCAGGCACAGCACTCGCTCTTTTCTCTTCCTACCTCACCGACCGCACTTACCGGGTAACTTGGAGAGGATCTGTATCTGATCCTTGTCCTCTCACTACTGGGGTTCCTCAAGGCTCCGTCCTGGGTCCCCTCCTCTTCTCTCTGTACACCAATTCTCTCGGCTCTGTCATTCGTTCGCATGGCTTCTCCTACCACAGCTATGCCGATGACACCCAACTGATCTTCTCGTTCCCACCGTCCGAAACACAGGTGGTGGCGCGAATCTCTGCCTGTCTGACCGAAATCTCTCAGTGGATGTCTGCACACCACCTGAAGATCAACCCTGACAAGACCGAGCTACTGTTCCTTCCAGGGAAATGTTCCCCCACTCACGACCTGACCACCACCTTCAACAGCTCCGTGTTGGCCCCTACCCTGACTGCCAGGAGCCTCGGGGTGACACTAGACAGTCAACTCTCCCTGACGGCCAACATCGCTGCGACATCGCGTTCCTGTAGGTACATGCTGCACAACATCTGGAGAATACGACCTCTTCTTACCCAGAAGGCGGCGCAGGTTCTGGTCCAGGCTCTGGTCATTTCGCGCCTCGACTACTGCAACTCCCTTCTGGCTGGTCTACCTGCTAAGGCCATCCGGCCTCTGCAGCTCATCCAGAATGCAGCAGCTCGACTGGTCTTCAGCCTCCCGAAATTCACCCACACCACTCCGCTCCTCCGCTCTCTTCACTGGCTACCGGTGGAGCAGCATCCCCTTCAAAACATTGGTTCTGGCGTACCGTGCTCTGAACGGATCGGGCCCCGTCTACATCCGGGATGTGGTCACACCGTACACCCCGGCACGTTCGCTCCGCTCGGCAACAGCCAACCGACTTGTGACTCCGTCACCTCGAGCTAATCCCTCTACATCCAGACTGTTTGCTGTCCTGGCTCCTCAGTGGTGGAACCAGCTCCGCACTGACATCAGGACAGCAGAAAGTCTCTACATCTTCCGCCGGAAACTGAAAACGCACTTTTTCCGACTATATCTGGATTAATCACAGACTTGCACTTTAGTAGCACTTGAATGGCTCTTATTATGGTACTTTTGTAGTTTGACTATGATGAGGAAATGTTACTTTCTGTATTCTTGTTGTTCTTAGTTTGTACTCTAGGTTGAAATGCACTTATTGTAAGTCGCTTTGGATAAAAGCATCTGCTAAATGACATGTAATGTAATGTAATGTAATGTAATGATTCATTCCGGGGCTCTTCCTCGACGCCAGCGCCGCTGCACTCCGCCTCCGCCGCAGAAAAAGATGCTGCCGTGTGTCAGGGCCGAGTGGGACATCCACCGCCGGGTCCACTTCCCTTCCCAGCGTCCACGGGTCGAAAGAAAGAGTTCTTCCTGCCGACGTTCAAAAGTATCCGCAAAGACAATACTTTAAATGTTGAGGGCCGGGCGTGATGGATGCTCGGCCTCTCGGAGGTTAATGGACACTCGCGTTTATCGCGGCGGTGCAGTGGACCGTGCGTGGCCTGTGGCCAAGACCAGGAGGCCGGTTTTCAAACATGTAAGCACTCTTCCACTCTCATGAAGCCGGGAAAGTAAATGTGCTATGACAGCGACTCTGCATCACAATACATTCCATCAGCTCCCCCAAATAGTCGCATGGCCTCTTTTCAGCCCCGACCCCGAGCACAACGAGACGACGGGGGACTCGAGATCTAAAAATCAAAGTGTGATTCTAAAGTTGTCGCATGGTGGTCAATAGGAATTTAACTAATAAAAACAACATTTTAATTTCGCCCTTTGGGTCCTTCACAAAACCAGAGTTATATCTTTTAACTGAAGTGAGGCTGAAGGAAACCATTAAAACTCCAGAAAAAGTCGGTAAATCATTCTGGGTATAAAATATATATAATATTTAATCACAGATATGGTTAAATATATATTAGGTAAATAATTAAATATGTGAAGAGAAATTGAAGTCGTTTTAAATGAGCTTGTGGCCCGTGTAACACAGGTATGGTAACCCATGGTGAAAAGTAACACAAAGGTCAATCTACCCATCAGTATATAAAGAAACTAGAACCAGCTGTTTAGTTTCAAGTCTTCAGTCAAATTTGAATGCAGAACTTTTACGTTACAGTATTTCTTTATTGGAGTTTTGCTATTTTTACACAAGTAAATTATCCAAGTACTTTTTCCACCACAGATGACTGACTTTAAAATATAAAGTAGACAAGATTTGTGGTAAATAGCCTAAAACATTGTCGTCCTTCTTCCACCAGCTGATAGATCCACGAAGGCCCCGGTGTGAACGTAAGAACCCCCGCTGTGCCGAGGAGCCCACGGGCCTAAACCACCGCCTCCCTGGGTGCTGAAAGACGGCTTCTCGTGAAACAAGGAGCACGGATTACAGTTAAGAGTCTTAAATGCATCTCCTCCATCCCAGGTTAAGACCGCGCCGCACCTGTTGCTCTACTTTTCCTCTCTGGCGTTTTTCACCTCGGCTGGGATGCGATGAGGTCGGCGGACGGCTCGCAGAGATGTCGCTCTTCGCCTTTTCAAAAGCAAGAGTGAAAGTGATGTGAAGGCACCGTCCATCTGGCAGAGGACCACGTTGACACGCTGAGTTGTATTCTTATTATTCTGCTGGTTTTCTGTAGGGAACCTTTGATGAATCTATTCACACTCCTTTTCATACACCAGACAACTATTTCTAAATAAAGCCCAAACTTTTAACTAGATTATTTTAGTCTTTATAGGAAAATAAAGTATTATAATGTATATTTGTGGTCCGTGTTGTAATGCGGTTCAGGCCCAAAGTCTCAATAAAGGGTTCTTACACATTTTGACCAGTGGATTTCCATGACTTTAAAAAACATTTTCATGACCAAACTGAAATCTCGGTATAAACATGAACATTTTAGAGAATGTAGCGTATTGATTGCGTACGCCGGCTTATATTTTGAGTGTCTTTCTTTAAAAAACATTATTTCAAACTTGGCGTGAATGAACACGTGATTATAACAAATTTCCAAGACTTTTCCCAAACTTTTATGATTTAAGTTTTTTCCATGACTTTTCCAGGCCTAGAAATGACCATTTTAAAATTCCATGACTTTACCAGGTTTTCCATGACCGTACAAACCCTGTCGTTTAAATGACCTTGTGGCCCGTGTAACACAGGTATGGTAACCCATGGTGAAAAGTAACACAAAGGTCAATCTACCCATCAGTATATAAAGAAACTAGAATCAGCTGTTTAGTTTCAAGTCTTCAGTCAAATTTGAATAAAGAATTTTTACGTAACAGTATTTCTTTAATGGAGTCTTTCTACTTTTACGAAAGTAAATTATCTGAGTACTTCTTCCGCCACTGATAGTTGACTTTAAAATGTAACGTAGACAAGATTTGTGGTAAAAAGCCTAAAACATTGACCTTGAGCTGCCACACACAGCAACAGGTGTATACGTTTACGCTGTTTCTCTCTCAGTAATGACAGCTAGTAAAGTGATCATCTCACTACGGGGCGATTAAAACGCTCCTACTAAAGAAATGAGAGCCTAAAGCTGCAGCGTCTGCGCTCTGTCGGTGAATGACGAGCGGCGTGGGCGGCACGCCGTTTGAATGTGACGGCAAGGACCGCCGGGCCAGGGTTCAGAGCGATAAGGCCGACTCCCTGAACACACCGTGACGTAGAGGTGTCCTTTCCTTAAGGCCACAGTATCTAGAAGAGTCAAAGGAGATATCCGGGAGGTAAAGACAAGGAGTTTCAAATTGATAACCCTTTTTTTTCTTCAAGCATGACCTTTTTTGTCGAAACAGCCATCGCCCCGAGGGCAGCCACGCTTATCCCCGACTTAATCGTCAACTCCGTGTGCTGGGAAGTCATGTGAGGAAACACCGTCGGTCTGCATATAGAACAGGGGAACGCAGACATGGTGGCAGAGGTTAGTGACACACGCAGGTTCACACAGACCTGTGTGACTGGAAGAACAATGAGGTTCACGCATGATTATGAACTCTTCTCTATCTTTTCCAACCTCCTTGATCCCCCGAGTCCCCCTCCTCCTTCCTCCCTTTTGCCGAGCCACTTTGTCGACTACTTTACAAACAAGATAGGCGACATACGCTCCTCCTTTACTAATCCATCCTCTATCACTTCACCTACACCTACTCCTTCATCCTCATCTCTTTCCTCGTTTACCCCTTTGTCTGCCACTCAAGTTCTTAGCTTCGTGACCTCTGCTCGACCGACCACCTGCGCCCTTGACCCCGTCTCACATCCTTCAGGCTGTTGCTCCTGACCTTCTGACCTTTCTCACCCATCTTATTAACAGCTCCCTCTCAACTGGCTGTTTCCCCAACTCTCTGAAGGAGGCAAGAGTCAACCCTCTCCTGAAGAAACCCACGCTTGACCCGTCTGAAGTCAGCAACTACAGACCGGTCTCTCTTCTTTCCTTTCTTTCCAAAACTCTGGAGCGAGCTATCTTTAACCAAGTGTCCTCCTATCTCCACAGCAACAACCTTCTTGACCCCCCACCAGTCTGGATTCAAGGCCGGCCACTCAACAGAGACGGCCCTCCTTGCTGTCTCTGAGCAGCTTCACTCTGCTAGAGCAGCCTCTCTCTCCTCTGTCCTTATCCTTCTAGACCTTTCTGCATTTGACACCGTGAACCACCAGATCCTTCTCTCTTCTCTTCAGGACCTGGGGATCTCAGGCACAGCACTCGCTCTTTTCTCTTCCTACCTCACCGACCGCACTTACCGGGTAACTTGGAGAGGATCTGTATCTGATCCTTGTCCTCTCACTACTGGGGTTCCTCAAGGCTCCGTCCTGGGTCCCCTCCTCTTCTCTCTGTACACCAATTCTCTCGGCTCTGTCATTCGTTCGCATGGCTTCTCCTACCACAGCTATGCCGATGACACCCAACTGATCTTCTCGTTCCCACCGTCCAAACACAGGTGGTGGCGCGAATCTCTGCCTGTCTGACCGAAATCTCTCAGTGGATGTCTGCACACCACCTGAAGATCAACCCTGACAAGACCGAGCTACTGTTCCTTCCAGGGAAATGTTCCCCCACTCACGACCTGACCACCACCTTCAACAGCTCCGTGTTGGCCCCTACCCTGACTGCCAGGAGCCTCGGGGTGACACTAGACAGTCAACTCTCCCTGACGGCCAACATCGCTGCGACATCGCGTTCCTGTAGGTACATGCTGCACAACATCTGGAGAATACGACCTCTTCTTACCCAGAAGGCGGCGCAGGTTCTGGTCCAGGCTCTGGTCATTTCGCGCCTCGACTACTGCAACTCCCTTCTGGCTGGTCTACCTGCTAAGGCCATCCGGCCTCTGCAGCTCATCCAGGATGCAGCAGCTCGACTGGTCTTCAGCCTCCCGAAATTCACCCACACCACTCCGCTCCTCCGCTCTCTTCACTGGCTACCGGTGGAGCAGCATCCCCTTCAAAACATTGGTTCTGGCGTACCGTGCTCTGAACGGATCGGGCCCCGTCTACATCCGGGATGTGGTCACACCGTACACCCGCACGTTAAGCTCCGCTCGGCAACAGCCAACCGACTTGTGACTCCGTCACCTCGAGCTAATCCCTCTACATCCAGACTGTTTGCTGTCCTGGCTCCTCAGTGGTGGAACCAGCTCCGCACTGACATCAGGACAGCAGAAAGTCTCTACATCTTCCGCCGGAAACTGAAAACGCACTTTTTCCGACTATATCTGGATTAATCACAGACTTGCACTTTAGTAGCACTTGAATGGCTCTTATTATGGTACTTTTGTAGTTTGACTATGATGAGGAAATGTTACTTTCTGTATTCTTGTTGTTCTTAGTTTGTACTCTAGGTTGAAATGCACTTATTGTAAGTCGCTTTGGATAAAAGCATCTGCTAAATGACATGTAATGTAATGTAATGTAATGTAATGATTCATTCCGGGGCTCTTCCTCGACGCCAGCGCCGCTGCACTCCGCCTCCGCCGCAGAAAAAGATGCTGCCGTGTGTCAGGGCCGAGTGGGACATCCACCGCGGGTCCACTTCCCCTTCCCACGCGTCCACGGGGTCGAAAGAAAGAGTTCTTCCTGCCGACGTTCAAAAGTATCCGCAAAGACAATACTTTAAATGTTGAGGGCCGGGCGTGATGGATGCTCGGCCTCTCGGAGGTTAATGGACACTCGCGTTTATCGCGGCGGTGCAGTGGACCGTGCGTGGCCTGTGGCCAAGACCAGGAGGCCGGTTTTCAAACATGTAAGCACTCTTCCACTCTCATGAAGCCGGGAAAGTAAATGTGCTATGACAGCGACTCTGCATCACAATACATTCCATCAGCTCCCCCAAATAGTCGCATGGCCTCTTTTCAGCCCCGACCCCGAGCACAACGAGACGACGGGGGACTCGAGATCTAAAAATCAAAGTGTGATTCTAAAGTTGTCGCATGGTGGTCAATAGGAATTTAACTAATAAAAACAACATTTTAATTTCGCCCTTTGGGTCCTTCACAAAACCAGAGTTATATCTTTTAACTGAAGTGAGGCTGAAGGAAACCATTAAAACTCCAGAAAAAGTCGGTAAATCATTCTGGGTATAAAATATATATAATATTTAATCACAGATATGGTTAAATATATATTAGGTAAATAATTAAATATGTGAAGAGAAATTGAAGTCGTTTTAAATGAGCTTGTGGCCCGTGTAACACAGGTATGGTAACCCATGGTGAAAAGTAACACAAAGGTCAATCTACCCATCAGTATATAAAGAAACTAGAACCAGCTGTTTAGTTTCAAGTCTTCAGTCAAATTTGAATGCAGAACTTTTACGTTACAGTATTTCTTTATTGGAGTTTTGCTATTTTTACACAAGTAAATTATCCAAGTACTTTTTCCACCACAGATGACTGACTTTAAAATATAAAGTAGACAAGATTTGTGGTAAATAGCCTAAAACATTGTCGTCCTTCTTCCACCAGCTGATAGATCCACGAAGGCCCGTGTGAACGTAAGAACCCCGCTGTGCCGAGGCCACGGGCCTAAACCACCGCCTCCCTGGGTGCTGAAAGACGGCTTCTCGTGAAACAAGGAGCACGGATTACAGTTAAGAGTCTTAAATGCATCTCCTCCATCCCAGGTTAAGACCGCGCCGCACCTGTTGCTCTACTTTTCCTCTCTGGCGTTTTTCACCTCGGCTGGGATGCGATGAGGTCGGCGGACGGCTCGCAGAGATGTCGCTCTTCGCCTTTTCAAAAGCAAGAGTGAAAGTGATGTGAAGGCACCGTCCATCTGGCAGAGGACCACGTTGACACGCTGAGTTGTATTCTTATTATTCTGCTGGTTTTCTGTAGGGAACCTTTGATGAATCTATTCACACTCCTTTTCATACACCAGACAACTATTTCTAAATAAAGCCCAAACTTTTAACTAGATTATTTTAGTCTTTATAGGAAAATAAAGTATTATAATGTATATTTGTGGTCCGTGTTGTAATGCGGTACAGGCCCAAAGTCTCAATAAAGGGTTCTTATACATTTTGACCGATGGATTTCCAGGACTTTAAATCAAATTTCCATGACTAAACTGAAATCTCGGTAAAAACATGAAAAATGTAGAACATTGTGCGTACTGAAAGCGTACGTCGGCTTATATTTTAGTCAAACTTGGCATAAATGAACATGTGATAACACATTTCCATGACTGTTCCAAAACGTTTATGATTTAAGTTTTTTCCATGACTTTTCCAGGCCTGGAAATGACCATTTTTAAATTCCATGACTTTTCCAGGTTTTCCATGACCGTACGAACCCTGTCAATACTACAGATAATACAGGGTTCTTACACATTTTGACCAGTGGATTTCCATGACTTTAAAAAACATTTTCATGACCAAACTGAAATCTCGGTATAAACATGAACATTTTAGAGAATGTAGCGTATTGATTGCGTACGCCGGCTTATATTTTGAGTGTCTTTCTTTAAAAAACATTATTTCAAACTTGGCGTGAATGAACACGTGATAACAAATTTCCAAGACTTTTCCCAAACTTTTATGATTTAAGTTTTTTCCATGACTTTTCCAGGCCTGGAAATTACCATTTTAAAATTCCATGACTTTTCCAGGTTTTCCATGACCGTAAGAACCCTGATAATAGCTTTAATATTAACAACCTGAATAAACAAATCATGTTAGATTACATTTGGTAGCATGCTTCGAATAATCTATTTACTAGACTAGAGAGAATAGAAAAAAAAGAACAACATGGCATTTCTCTCCCCTCAGCGTAGCTGTTCTTAATAAAAGTGAGATTCTGCCCCTGAAGCGACTCCATTGGTAAGGCTCTCCCCGGCCCACAGGGGGAGGCCTTGTTGAGGGTTGCTGCCTCCCTCTGCGAGGCCTTGTAGAAAAGCTCCGACCACCGAGCGTCAATAAGCTCAGGTCTGTGCATTAATAACAGTTGAGTATACACCCTGTCTAAGTGGAGGAAAGCATTAGAGCCTCAATATCACTCTGAGGGGCAGGATTACTAAACAAACATGTCGGAGCATTAAAAAAAAAAGTCTGCTACTTTGAGTAGCAAGTCAAAGTTTTGTAACGGGCTCTAATGGGATTTAGCGAACACAACATTCAGGATCCGCAGTTTAAACACAACACCGAAAGGATTTATGAACTGATTACTCGCAGAGGAGACAACATGCATGGCAAACACCCCAGAGCCCACAGAGGCAAAACAAACATGTCATTGTACAATAAACCTTTAATAAATAGTTTGTCATTAGTTTCCCATATTTACATAATAACCACCATTTATTTATGTTGCCACACTCATTTCTTGGCTAATTTTAGGCACACACAGAGAGAGAGAGAGAGAGAGAGAGAGAGAGAGAGAGAGAGAGGGGGGGGTCGGGGGGGGGGGATTCAGGCCACAAACCACATTGTACTAAAAACAGGAGTGGCCAGCAGGTAAATCTTAAGAAATATATCATAATAGTTGCATCATACAACCGAATAGACCAAGACCGTGGCCGTCTCCTTGAGCAATAAATATATACACCTGCTGTACGTACGAGCAAATTTAGGACGTTTGACTTTACTTGAAAGCTGTACGAGTGCACATGGGGCTGCTGCAGAACCGTCCCAGACTTAGTGGGATCTGAACTCGTGGGTTTACCAATCCGTTGTTGGTCCAATACATTTGAAATAAAATAAGAAAAAGTATGATATTCAGAGATTAAATCAACAACAATGGCCCCTTCTGAAATAATAAAAACGGTGAGAAGTCAAGATGCTGAGGGTATAGCGGGGTCGACACGGACAGCTCGGCTTTGGACATTCAGTGACTTCTGTTAGACCATAAATCTGGGAAAAATATCAAATAGAACGCAACACAGTGACATGCTTGTTATTAAATGACGACAGAGATTGAAAGACAGATGGACAGTCAATAATTTACTATCTCGACATATTGTTGAAAAAAAAAGCCTAGAAATTACTGGGTGAAGTTTTAAAAAGCTATACAAAATTAAATAAAAAAAAAACACAATTCAGCCAAGTAAATTAAGACAAGAGAAAACAAAAAAAGCTTTTTTTTTCAAATCACTCAAGTGAATAAGCACACGCACACACACACACACAGTATGAAACCCAGAGAAAAAATTGGCACAAAATATATGACGTACATTTCTCTTCAGATAGAGGTTCTCTTCTGGAAGCTACTAATCCTCAGAGTTGTTTTTGGCTAATTAAATGCACTTGAGGGATTTTTTGTCCTTCCAACTTTTGAAAACTGGGATTAGGATAATTTACCAGTACGTGAACAAAGGAACACAGTGTCACTGGAAACCAGACAGTTAATGTTCAACCAGCGCCACCTATAGGCAACAGAGAGACCAGCAGCCACTCAGACCTGTACAGATAAGATGACGCACACCAGCCACAGCCGAGGTTTTACATGTTGCTACCTCATATTGAATGTGTACTTTGTAGGTTTGTTTTTATGCTTTTTGTGTGGAAGCTTTTAAAATAAGTGTATTTTATCTAATAGGTGTTTATTTTGCTAAATGGTATTGTGAATTTAGGATGATATGTTCTTATGAACTAACTGAATCTTAAACGCCTATAACTTAATGCTATAGTGTTATTCTATTTCAGGGACCAGGTGTTTGTAGAAAAATGTAAAACCCTAAACGCACTCATCATTCTTTAAGACAAATGCGCTGCAACGTTGGCCAAAATTGGAGCGCGTGTTACTCCCTTGCCTGTAGGGGGCGACAAACATCTCCCTCTACAGGTCTAAAGTACTGTTGCAAAACTCAGCGTTTGCTCTAGGTGGCGCAGGATAGTGTGGACAGAGCACACGGAAGAGAATCTGAAGGCTGCTCGTTTGAAGCCAGTTCCTTGAGGTGCCTCACAACTACATCTCTACTATTTATTTGTTACAGTTGGAGAAATGTGCAGTGCCGGATAATAACCGCTTGTACGGAAGTGTCGATGTTTCTGTGAAAACGTCTCATTTGACATCTCGCCACTGTAGAAATGCATCTCCGCCACATCGCACTTCACCTTTGAATGATCTGCCGCAGCAGCGCGACGATATTCTGTTCAACCGAATGATATGAACTCAAAGACTCCGTATTGAACGTCAGTGCCGACACCGACGTGCCGATAGCGACCCTCTCGCTCCAAATGGTCCAGAGGCGTGTCAAATAAAACCGTGGTTCTGGAAGCTTTAACCCTGATGGTGATAAATGTCAGGAAACAGACAGACAGAAAGGGCATGTAACCAAAAAGGAATAAAAAGTGTGTAACGGTAAGGGCCTTTCCAGACCTCGGTCTTCCTACAGGTTAGGGGTGGAGATATATATATATATATATATATATATATATATATATATATATATATATATATATATATATATTTTAAGTCACTTCGAGGCAACATTTGTTTGACTAAGAGAAAAATATACAACCAAAACTGTACTACTAATCTAGAGAATGTCAAGTAAACATTGAAAACCAGTTTTGGCTAATAAAGTGGTCTCTCTTACACACACACACACACACACCTCTCTCTGTCGGAAGTGTGATGTTTAAAACAAAGTGTGGTCTTACGAAGCTTCTTATATCTGAAATGGTTGACCCATCCTGACCTAGATTAGGCAGGCGCCTCTCCCTACACCGGTTATCAGAGACGAGACCCCCCCCCGGTGTAGGGTGGCTGCTGTGCATTCAGAGGAACAACTGCGTTCCCTTCTCGGGCGCGGCGCGGCGCTATTTGCCAAGACGAGCGTCGGAGCAGGATTGAGCTCGGGGGAAAGACCCGCAGACAAGTGCTGACCGGGCTGTTTGTTACGCCCCCGTTGGACAGACGGACAAAGTCGCCACTCCACTGGCTACAGAATAATATGAAGAATCACACGGGTATTTAGTAACATTTGATATCCACCCCACTGACGAGCTAAACCAAATCAATCCGGTTCCGTTTTCGCTTTATAGAAACCAAAGATTAGAGTCCAGCTCAGCAGACACACACACACACCTTTCCACGGCAGGCCAAAAGAATACTCAACACACTCTCTCCATACAGGGTCTTTAGAGAGTCCTTACAATACCCTGCTTAAAAGAAAAAGGTGTGGGGGGGGGGGGGGGGGGGGGGGGGCGCCGCCTAAGGAAGGAGTGCCCACTTTTGTGCCGCGAACACAAACACCTCTTCATGGCACTCGAGTCTGACGTGTGCCTGAGGTGAGCGTGTGTCCATGTGGTTAGAATGTGTATTTCTGTCCCGTGTGTGCAGGGGCGTTGGGTCAGAGCGCCGTCCGCCCCCCTTAGCTGTGGTTATACGCTGCTGTCGTCCAGCAGCGGCTCCTTGCCCTCGGCCCCGCTGCCCTGGGGGCTGTGGGAGTGACTCTGCGCCCCGTTGCTGTGCTTCTTGTAGGCCCCGGGCCTCGCGCCGGGCCCCGACTGCTCCGGGATGAACAACGCCACCAGCAGAGACAGCAGCACGGAGCACGCTCCGAACAGGAAGGGAGGACCGGGGATGATGGCGCTCTGAGGAAAGAGAAACATTTCGGTTGGAGCACGGCTCCCACGCGGGCGGCTCATTCGTACGCGGAGCAGCGCTCTACCTCGTCGGTGGGGTTGGCCATGTTGGGTTTGACTCCTTTCTCCGAGCCGTCCGTGTCGGTCAGCTCCACGTGGAACAAGTAGAAGACGAAACCATACAGAGCGGGGCCCAAACCATTACAGAGGCCCCGGATTCCAGTAATCATCCCTTGGACAACACCTGCAGGCAGACGGATACAAACACAACGCTGTCAGGAACAGGGTTCTAACACATTTTGACCGATGGATTTCCAGGACTTTTCCATGACTTTAAACCAAATTTCCATGACCAAACTGAAATCTCGGTATAAATATATTTCTTTTAGGAAAATTGTGCGGATTGAGAGCGTACGGCGGCTTATATTTTGAGCGTCTTTCTTTAAAAAACATTAATTATTTCAAACTCGCCATAAATGAACGTGTGATCATAACAAACTTCCATGACTTTTCCCAAACTTTTATGATTTAAGTTTTTTTCCATGACTTTTCCAGGCCTGGAAATGGCCATTTTATTTTTCCAGGTTTTCCATGACCGTACGAACCCTGCAGGAACATCTGTCAAATAAAACTAACTAAAAGTAGCATTGAACGAAGGGAATGGATCTAGTGAATCTAGATAACATAAAAATAGCGGAGCTTATTTAAGACTGTGCTTTATTTGGGCATTAAGTTCAGTTCATATGTAGCAGTTTGTGTGACGACACAATCAAAACACTGTCGTAGGCTGATTCTCCCAAACAGAAAGAAGTGAGATGTTGACGGTCGAGTGGCTGACCTTGTTGGTCGGGCTCTGCATTACGGGACACGATGGCGCTGATGGCGGGGAAAGTGATGCTGGACATTGCTGCAAGCGCTCCAGCCGCCCACATCATCCTACAACCAACAACACAACCTTTGTTAAGGGAACAACAACAAAACACTCTCAAGAATAGGATTAATACATTTCTTGAAAGGCGTTAATCCGACTACGGTTAAAAGATTAGGGCTTCAACTATATACATTCTTTAAACTGAACTTTGCTTATTTGTGTATATAGAGACAGTTTGGTTACAGAAGCACATGTTCCACAATTAAATCAGAGGCTGAGAATCAAAGCCGGAAATCGCAAAGCTAATTTGAGATACAGATGTACTTCCTATTCAATTTATAAAAATAAGCATGACAGAGATTTGTTTTGGTTTTCAATCATGTGAGTGCTTTGGAGTTCCAATGTTGAGCCTCTAGAAGTAATGACACTGTTTATTTCGTTTTTTGGGAACATGGAACAAGCTGACCTTTATTTAACTCAATTTCCTGGGTATTGACCAAAGCAGAGCGCAGCAACAAGACGACATGTTGCGAATGCTTTCATTCAGAATCAATGGGTGTTATGGGTCACTGTGCCCTCCCCTCCAGGCAGAAACAACTAAACAAACTGACGCAGGTGCTATGATCCGTGACCCGTGTGTCACGGTGGTTTTGAGTAAAAGCACCGTTTCTTCATATTTACACATGGGAAGTGAAACAATCGTTGAACCACTGTTTTTTATATTTATTTAATACAAAAAGGCACTAAATCTCAAATTGTAACTTCCTTGACAGTGAATGCCTGTGTAAAATAAAATGTTACTTATCAAACACAAGCTTTTGAGTTCCATCACTTTATTGAGTCTTTATAGAGTCTCAGTAATCAGATTACAGTCTCAGGACCTATTGAGAAAGGCTGCGCTGCCCTCTGGTGGTGCGTCAGGGCATTACAACAGCAAACAATAAGAAATGATAATGCAACACAATTGCCATAGTGTATGTACTAGAATTAATTTGAGGATTAAAGCCTGGGACAGTTGAGTATCATTTAGATTTGATCGATTCTGGTTGGTATCTGACCGTATCTTTAGGTTGATGGAATATTATTTAAGTAACATTGAGAGCTAAATTAAAAAAATGTCAGCAGATCTGATACTTTTCAAAAGCATTCGTCGTAAAAGAGATTTTTGAGATTTTGTTAGTATACATTTAAAAGAATACTCTCCATCTTGCCATGCACACGTTGAATACACTGGGGTTGAATGGGCCACCATTATGTGATTACTCTGATCAGAAGCATTAAGCCAATAACTGGTTCTGCACAATGCTGCAGGAAATGCCTGTTCATAAGAGACACACTTCCTTCCTTCCCTGCTTGAATTATACTGCCGTGTGATCACATACTTATGAACCTGAGCTGCAGATGGAGGCATTGAAAAATGTACCTTTGCTTCCAGGAATCAGAAAGTGGAATAAAAAAAACATGTTTCTCATTTGATTTCTGGTTCTTAATGCCAAAAGTGTTCCAAAGTTCTAAAGTGTCTGTCCCTTTTGGATGAATGCAGTGGAAAGATACATGTGTGTATGATGTTACTGACCAGGGCTGAGACCCGAAGCCGTACCACGCCAGCTGAAGGATCTGGAAGCCGAGGCCGAGCAGGATCGTGTTCTTATTCCCGATGGACCGCATCAGGATCCCCAACACCACCGTCTGCAGAGGCACCGCACACGGGTCACACAAGTCACCTCTCAGGGAGCATACAGTAACGCAGCAAATAGTATTTTAATCATTTTCAAGTCACTGGAGTCTTGACTCTTACGTAGAGCTAAAACAAACACTTGATTAACCTACGGACAGAAAGGTCACCTGCAACAATAAACTACCCACTCCAATGTTAAAATGTGCTCCTTTTCATTTCTTTGTCTTCTGTAATAGTAAACTGAATCGCAGGTTGAAGACCACATTATCATTTATGCCCTCAATGTTCACACATCTAACATGTCTGTCTGTCCTGTTGTTCTTTATCCCCGTTGGAAGATGTTTGTGGAGTTTGTCCTAATCCAAACAGAGAGGGTGTGGCTCGTTGTACAGGATCTAAAGCGCTGTGATGCAAATGAGTCAAGACGAATACAATTTGACTCGACTTAAAATGTTGTCAAACGGCCTCTGGAAAATGAGATGCGTTTCACAATCTTCTACCCTGTTAATTAACAATTGAGAACAACATAAATAAACAAACATAAGAAAAAGACACATGTTCTTCAGTACCTGGGCTATTATTGAGAGGATCCCCACGACAGCGATAAAGGCAGCCACGGTCTCGGAGGAGAAGCCTATGATCTGAGGGGCAGATGGCGGTCACATGACAAGTTAGAACATGCGAAGACGAGCACAGTCAGATAAACAAGACGCTCAAAGCAGCCTCCCAATTTTCACCAAACAGAAGGAAGAAGGGAGATTGTCTGTGGCCTTTAGTAACATGTGCTGTGTACAACTGCATTTAGGAACAACAAGGGAGCAGCTCTTTTCTCCCATTGTATTTATGTAGGTCAAATATGCTGACCTTCATCTCCTTCTATACAGGCCGCCTCAGGTGTGAGGTGCATTTAATTTATGACAATGAATGTGAAGCGATATATATACATATATATGAGATAAAGAAACTTCTGCATGAATTGGAACTGGAAGGTGTGAAGGGCAACGCTAACCTCAAGGCTCCAGAACTACTCTTTTCAAGATCGTATGCTTCTCAGACTTGCCCGACCGGTTCATCCGTCAACGTTTACACAAACTGAACAAAGCTCACTTCAAGCAGTTTGAAAAGTAAAGTTCACATCACCACAAGGCTGGCAGGGGCCGTTGATGCTACCGTACCTTTGGTAAACGACTGACGGACTCTAAATCAGGCTACTGGGGCTTTTAAAATGCACCTGTTGTTTTTTTGTTGTTGTTTTTGTTAAGTGGAGGAGATTATTCCTTGAGTTTTTTTCGATAGCAATTCCAGCTTTTTGGTAACAAAACGGATGGCTTAAGTATGACGCTGCTATATTAATACCAAATATAAATTCATGTAAGAAGCCAGAGTCTTAGATTCCAAATATCTCAATAATACTTTATCCATTTTACGCGCCACAAAAATGAATTTAATGCGACAGCGAAACGGCCGTTTGTGTCTACTGTGAATCCCGTTTAGGGTTGAATTCTTAAAATAACAATTCCATGTCATATTTGAATGAGTAGGTGCCAAAACATGATGTGTACAGACAATGTTTGGATAAATTGCGTGTTTTATCCCGTCGCGTTCTTCCTGAAGTGTAAGAGAGCAGCGTGTCACCTGTCGGAGATAGAGGAAGAAGCTGGAGTACTGGCCAGCCTCGGGGAGGTAGGAGAGAAACACTGTGATACAGATGAGGAGCACCGTGGAGTCCTGGCCCACCCGACGCAGAGACTGAAAGAAGAACAGCGAGAACAATTTCACTTTTAATTGAGCGCCGCACGAGCAATGTTAGTGGAGAGCATTTACCATGGTCTCGTACATAAATACGCCTTCATTTACAAAAAGAACATTTTAAAAAACACATCTGCTGCCCAATTCCCTGCCATAATCACCATGATGTTATAACTGTTATGCGAGGATCTTAAAATTATAGTTATTTTTAGAACAAATTGTCCTCAGTTTAGTTTTGTTTCTCTGGACAGTGTTTTTCTTGGCGAGCTGCAATGGAGGCACAGAGACCAACTTTTCTCCCAGGTCGCTCGTTTAGCTTTTGACATTTTTTATCCATTTACACCCAGGTGTTGAAGGAGGAGAAAACAAAACCTGTACCAGCCTAATTGGATGTTAAAAAGCGAGCAGGCGACACTAAATGCGTACGGTTTGGCAGTTTGCAAACAACAACAACAACAACAGAGGTGATGAAACACGCTGCAATCAACTGCCGTTTGTGAAGAAAGCTGTGCAACATACTGTCAACAACAAGATGTGGTACGTCTTTACTCACTGAGAAGGGGTCGGCCTGTTCCCAGGAGATGGGTGCTCCCCATGATGCTGGCCTCATCTTCTCTGGCAGCGACTCTGGCACGGCCACCAGGATGAAGCAGATGTCCAGCAGGGCAATGGCTGTGGCCAGGATCACCACCAAGGTGTCGCCGTAGGTCACAGATAAGTAGGCGCCGATGGCCGGACTGGTAACCAGGCTGGCTGCAAAGGTAGCGGATACCTGAAGGGAGCGAGATGCAGAGCTGAGAGCTGAGCAAAACAGGAAGTGACTAAACAGAAAGCCATATAGGCATCATTTTTCACTGATAATTGCTGCATAAATAATTCTGGAGGCATTTTAAAAGACGCATGTGGTAACAGCACTCCTTACCAAACCGTATGCTGTGCTCCTCTCATGCTCCTGCGTGATATCTGCCACATACGCAAAGATCACAGAGAAGGTGACGGCAAAGACGCCGGACATGGAGATAACGGCAAAGTACCACCTGAAAGAATATGCAT
Organism: Liparis tanakae; assembly: GCA_036178185.1. Lineage (NCBI taxonomy): Eukaryota > Metazoa > Chordata > Actinopteri > Perciformes > Liparidae > Liparis > Liparis tanakae. The sequence goes on along the minus strand of CM070098.1, from coordinate 15,955,403 downwards.
GCATAATGTTGTTAATCAGTCATTTTGGGTCGTTTATTCTGTTGTTTTTAGGAAGAAGGTGTAACGCAACCTAAAAACAACAAGACGGATAGAGCTGTTGTTTTGTACTCACCATGGGCTGATCTTCATCAGTGGAATGGGTGCACACGTGAAGAACACGGTTAGCAGCAAGAAGGATTTGCGTCCCCATACATCCGACAGCGCTCCAATCAGCGGAGCACTCAGAAATGATAATAGGCCCTGGAGGGGATGCAGAGACCAAGATGGGACACAAGCGACAACAAGTAGACAGCAACTGGGATTCAGGTGCACAGAAACCTGCAGGTTTTAGTTTGAGGTGAAACCAGGGGGGACATTATGACTGACACACACACTTACAGCCAGATAATACAGAGTTTTGAAATATTATCAATCTGGCAAATTATTTGGTATTACATTTTATTTTTGTGTGACCGCAGAATATTAGTTTTACTTTCCGTGGCGTTGACATATAGACAGCAAACTACTGCGTTTGTCGGTGATCACTTGTTAGTCAGTATTTCTTGGTCCAAACAATTAGCTTTATTAACAGACATGATTGAACCATTCGTGTGAGCGATTTCATTTGTTCTTACACTGCTAAATATTTAAGAACCATGTGTAACTAAATGCATCTTATATTAAAACTGCATTATTCAAATGTATTAATTGAGTATGAAATTGACACACTTTCATCCTCTTTAATTATCATCATAATCAACTTATATTATGTTTCAAAGCTAGAGATTTGTAAATGAAGCTTCAAACATCTGATCACTCGAGTCAAACCATTCTTTGCAGCCTCCACTGGAATCTAATTCCACAAATAGTATAATTTACTAACAATATTATTGTAGCCTAATCTTTATCTGCCACTTTGCAGAAATAGAGTGTAACATAATTAACAACATGCAACCTTTGAGGCATTCAAATGTTGATTTAGAATTCAGACGTCATTATTAATGAAGCTTCAAAATATTCACTAATGTATAGTATCCATGATGCACGTGTGTGCAAATGAATAACATTTCTACCCACATATTACTAAATGAGGCCAACGGTTGTTGTTTTTCTAAACACAAGAAAAAGAAATCTAAAATAATTAGAAACATGTACGCTCCAACTATCTTTAGACACACTCTCCTTGAAGGTGCACTTCAACGGGCATCTATGAAATATTCTGTAGCCAGCTGGGGAACTGCATTGTTGTTAAGCTGGGCGTCACTGAACAAGAGTGCACATGCTCAGCAAATCTTCCATGGGAAGATAAATGCAACACAGTCTTTCTGAAGAAGGACAATGTTTGTTAAGAGCAGCTGTAGTAAAAGACTGCTGGCATGCATTCCTGTCAGACTTTGTTTTATCAGAGAGAGAGAGAGACACACATACACAGGACTGTCTCAGAAAATTAGAATATTGTGATGAAGTTCTTTATTTTCTGTAATGCAATTAAAAAAACAAAAATGTCAGGCATTCTGGATTCATTACAAATCAACTGAAATATTGAAGCCTTTTATTCTTTTAATATTGCTGATTATGGCTTACAGCTTAAGAAAACTCAAATATCCTATCTCTAAATATTAGAATATTTCCTCAGACCAAGTAAAAAAAAGAGATTTATAACAGCAAAACACAATCAAACATTGGAAAATGTCCATTAATGCACTCAGTACTTGGTTGGGAATCCTTTTGCACGGATTACTGCATCAATGCGGCGTGGCATGGAGGCAATCAGCCTGTGGCATTGCTGAGGTGTTATGGATGCCCAGGATGCTTCAATAGCGGCCTTTAGCTCATTTGCATTGTTGGGTCTGGTGTCTTTCAGCTTCCTCTTCACAAAACCCCACAAATTCTCTCTGGGGTTCAGGTCAGGGGAATTGGCAGGCCAATGGAGGACAGTAATGCCATGGTCAGTACACCAGTTACTGGTGGTTCTGGCACTGTGGGCAGGTGCCAGATCATGCTGGAAAATGAAATCCTCATCTCCATAGAGCTTTTCAGCAGACAGAAGCATGTAGTGCTCTAAAATCTCTTGGTACACAGCTGCATTTACTCTGGACTTGATGAAACACAGTGGACCAACACCAGCAGCTGACATGGCTCCCCAAACCATCACTGACTGGGAACTTCACACTGGATTTCAAGCAACTTGGATTTTGCTCCTCTCCAAATGAAATACAACACTTGCTTTGGTCTGAAAAGAGGACTTTGGACCACTCTGCAACTGCCCGGTGTTTTTCAAGGCTCAGGAAACCCTTGCAGGTGTTTGAGTAAATTAGACCATTCAAGTGATTAGTTGAATACCCTACTAGTAAACTTTTCATGATATTCTAATATTTAGAGTTTGAGTTTTCTTAAGCTGTAAGCCATAATCAGTAATATTAAAAGAATAAAAGGCTTGCAATATTTCAGTTGATTTGTAAAGAATCCAGAATGCATGACATTTTTGTTTTTTTAATTGCATTACAGAAAATAAAGAACTTTATCACAATATTCTAATTTTCTGAGACAGTCCTGTATATACAAGTATTAAGTTGGCAAAAAATGCTATTAAATTACAGCATATTTATTGATAACTGATCAAGTCCATAGAACAAATGTTTTCCTTCCATTCCTTTAAAATCCCTACAATTTAAATGACACAAAATACATTGGTTGTTATTGCAGTATTGAGGATAAAACAACAAGACATAGCTTGCTAGCATCGCCTCATTGCTCAAATGCTATCATAAGAGACATTGTGTTTGTGTGTTTTGAGCTTACCTTGACACCATGGATCAGTCCATTCATCAGGAATGTGTGTTGGGGGAATGTCTGGTGTAATACCTGAAAAACAGACACAGATAGTATTAGATTCCAAACAATGACCTACAGGGTTTTTCCCTAGAGTTAAACTATAACTAGGGAACAAAACAACTGGAAAGGAAATCTACCAAATGGTGGGGGGGTTGAAATCCAGAAAATAAAACATTAATTAAATCATTAAGGCTGATGACAGAATTTTTAAACTCGGCACTTACAGAAAATCAGATTATCTTATATGCGTCTTCGGAGACCTTTCAAAGGCATATGACCGACATGTTGAAAATCTCTCCTAGCCATTTTAGCGATACAACAATAATAATAAAACTATGAAAATAAATAAAAACAACCTCCCAAAAAAAAAATGAAACCCACCAAAACATTCATATTACATAAATATTAATATTAAAATCAGCACCCATATTTGCAGCATGTAAACACGGCAGTTGCATAAAACAGTCTTCATTATTTTCTATTTCATATACCTGTAAACTGAATAATATCAGGGAGCAAAATAATCTCACTTCTGTCAGATTTCTCATTGCGTTATCTAAAAATCACTATGTGTTGGTTTTTAGACAACAAACCGTTTTACAGAGAAACTGCTCCGCTATCAAACTCTTGCCGGTGACACATTCTCCTTTTCCCCTTCAAGTAGCTATTGTTGGCTCTGGCAGCACTTTTGCCGTCGTTTACACGATAAGCACCGTGAGCTACAAGACGCCAGATCGCCCGTCTCCATGTTGAGAACTGTTAAGCCGCAATAGAAATGCTCCCAATCTCGTATATAGCACCTTAAATTAAACAATTAAATGTTTACTCCATGTATAGCTATATTTCAAAAATAGCTATATTTCAAAAATGTGTGTTTGATGGGTAAATGTACTGAACAATTCCGTGAGTGGAAGACTAGAAAGTATTTAAGGATATGTTCAGGCACTGGTCCTACAATAGTGTATTTTTTGGGAGGGGAAGGGAGAGCCCAGTTCAAAGTCCTTCCCGATAGTGTCATTGACACTTGTGTGAGAACATGAAGCTGTGGTGGACATTAAGACATCTGGAGCTTGACTAAGACTAAATAACAGGATCTAGCTATTGTTTAGTGGTACAGAAGGATTGGCTCTTGGCATAGCTAACACTCTCCTCTCTTCCTCTGGGAGTCAGTTACCCAACACACATGTACTGTGAATGCCCAGTGCCAACTGTTCCTGCTGGATACTAATGAAGCTCTATGCTCATTGAGAGCAGTGAAGCGGTCCCTCTCATCTTCAGGCGCCCTCTGATTAGTCCAGAATGCAAATCCCACCTTCGCCCAGGGATCTTCAGGGCGACAGACCCCCAGTAATTAAGGCGTTACAACCCCCCCCCCCCCAGTAATTAATGCAGTTACATACAACCACCTCTTTAAACGAGAGACTGCTGGAAAGCCTGCATTGCATGAACCAGTCTGGTACACATCCTGTGGCGCACAGAGATTGACTCATAATGTTCTTACAAATTACACCTGTTTTTGAGGAAATGATCCATCGGTTTCTTTTATTTCATTTGGCTTAATGTTTTTCTGTTGCCAACAACTTTTTTTTTTAAACACAGGTAACATTTTGGAAATGAACACTGTACGAGTTGCATGTAGCAGACATGTAAAGCACACTGCTCTGCAGTGCACTGAGGTGAATGTGTCGTGTGGTTTGCCTCAACGGCAACTGGGCTGCTGCCTGACAACACAAGCCAGTGACCCACCTTTTCAATAAAGACCCGGTGCTTAGACGACGCAACAGTTTGATGTCCTTTTCATATTTCTCAGTCTATTAGCGCTTGGCAAAACATCTGCCAACGCACACGCACACAAAACAAACTGCGTCACACAGGGCCCCCCCGAGTGATTTGATTAGGAATTAAATCATTCATAGACACTGATGGGCCTTGTACGATTCCAGTCAATGAAAGATATGAAAGATGAGAGGCGTAGGCGTATAAATATATTACCGACTGTTACATAACAGTGTGTCTCCGTGAGAGTGCGTGCGTGTGTGTCTGGGCTTACCGTGAGCATTGGGGTGGTGAGAAGTCCCCATGCAAAAAACTCCAGGAAGATGACCACGACAGCATGGTAAACACTGGGCTCACCGATTCCCTGAGGCTGGATGGAGACAGAAAGAGAGACGCATACAAATAAAAAGGTGGTTAACAAAGAAGTAAGTTACTATTTATTTTTTCACCGTGCCTGTAAACGGTAACACAATAACAGATCGAACAGATGTTGCATCACCTGATCCTGTGGGACAGCCTACAGTTGGGATAGAGTAACTAAGCAAATGTGAAATATCATTTCCCTCTAGAAAAACTAAGTACACTTTGGGAAGTATTTACTTGGCCGGGCTGAATGTTGACTAAACCACTACACGTCAGGGATTTGCATACTCTTCTCCTTGAATTGAAATGATAAATAACAGCGTCATACTGAAATCTGCTCATGGGACACAATCAATTACCTCGATACAAATCAAGTGATTACTGCATTTTTCTCTCTATTTGACAACATGAGCTTTGTGGTGCCTGCACACACTATCAACATTGAAGATCCAAGAACATAAAAGTGCATACATGCCAAGACTAATTTAAAAGCAGTATTGGGCTCTTTTAATCATTTCATAATTATCCTAATTACAACAACAACGTGAAGTGTTTCATCATTTAAATTTCACAGCTGCGAGCCGAAGTATTTAATCAAACAGTTAAAAATAACCAAATAGTTATGCTATGTGATAGGTTATGTGCTACAGTTTACAGAGTCACAATAAATATAGATATATCTATGAGTAAAACACCTATTGGCATCATTTAAACGTGTAAAACCCACTCCCGAGAGAGGAAGTCACTTTTTTGAAGGACGGTCAAGTCGGTATGGTGAAGAGAAAATGTGATCGAGTGTGCGGAGCAGCATTTTTAACAGGAATCACAGCGAGATATAACGATTGTGGAGACTGTAAAGAAGGCTTTGGCCTCCTTAACGTCGACATTAGCTGCTAGTTTACTCACTCATGGAGTTTGTCACTTCCCCATGAGAAGAGGGTAAAAAGAACCACAAAAGATTAGTTGCCAGGTCTGAGTATGACTGAGTGGGCTACAAGCGGAAACGTTCGCTCGACTGGGGAGGATTGTATAATTCTACTGGTTCATTTAAATTTGTTTTCACAGGCAAATGAGATGAAACTGCCATCCATGTTATACGTTTATGATCACACCACCTGCTGCACTTGAAAAAACAGGAACCTTCTGTAAACGTTTTATTCTAGGGATGTTGCAACTTCCCTACGAGGGAAATGACAACGAGCTACACACGTTATGTCACATCGAGTTATTGGCTGGTTTAAGGATTGGAGGTTGCAAGTGAAATCTTAATGGCGGAGTAGTCAGAAGAAGTTGCTGTTATACAGTGAGGCAATAACAACTAAGGCCTCCTTGGAATAACGTCAATAATAATGTCAGGTGTTTAACACATGTAGACAGGAGGCCATTAACAGAATAATACTGAGAGAAAACAACAGTCTTAGGTTTTCTTCATTAGCATTATAAATCTGTTTATATGGATACCCAGAATGTTTGGCATAGCTGACCCTCAGATTATAACCCTCTATGATGCCTCCCTGTATTGATAAGAATCCTACCATACTCATTTTTAGACCAAAAGCCTAATTTAGGACAATCACCACCATCATATACAAAGTATGGGCATAACTAGAACCTCTCCCATGTTCGCAGTGTCTCTGGTCTGTGTATTAAGAAGGATGACGCTGCCTGATGAGGGAATAGTCTCTCATTGTGGCTGAAGCGCACCTGGACCACAGGTGCCAATGACCCAGCGAAGTGCACACGCAAAACAACAAGCTGGTATTTAACCAATCACGAGCACCACAACGGACACCATATAGTTATAAGCGTTCGCTCCGTCGCAGTTGTTCAACAATGGCAGTCGATATATTTTGCTTTTTTCTTGAATGTTGACTTAACGTTAACCGTCGTGTTTTTCTTTTTTTCTTCCACAACCAACGTTAACAAACCCTGCTTTTTAAAGTACTGGTGTCTCCCATTTACGAAACACATTATCGACCTCGCGTACTTTACGTTGTCAAATAAAAATGATGATTGGTTTGTCGTAGCAGTTTAAAAAATGACCCCAATTAGACACATATGCTCGTGAGCTAACGAGTGTGAACCGAGCCCCCGGTCTCGAAGTGAAGCATCGTCATGCGACGGTCTGAGGATTTTAACAAAACGCGAGACAACCGAGAAACCTTACTTGCAGGTTGGAAGTTAGATTAAATAATATTCGGGTGACGTGAAATACTGCCGGGCGATCAATAAATGACACAACGTTGACGTTAGCCAGCTAGCATCACCAGGGCTGACGTGTGGAAACGTAGGCCGCTAACGCTCTCGTTCACCGCGAGCTGCGTGCGCGAGACGGACGAGGCTAACGGTTAACGTTATCCGCTAGACAGAACGATATAAACACATGGCTCTGCGACTGATACGTTTTTAGTGGAATACACAAGGATACTAGCTAACTCCGACAGTCAAGCGCTAGTTTAGCTCAGTTGCAAGCTTACTTAACGAAGATAAATAAATATTTAACTCACACTTCCTCCATCTTTTATTATAATTTTCTTTGCAAGAAGAATGCTGCGGTTGAGCCGCTTTTTCTTCTTTTTCTCCCCCGTCATTGTTAACTTATGTCCATTCTTGGTGTTAGAGGGTCATCTTTGCACCTATCAAAACTAAAACAATCTACTGATGTCGGCTACTGAGCTCACAACACCTCGGTAGTCGGCTATGGGCAGCTAGCAGCGAGCTACCTAAATGATGATTTCTCCACCTCACTTCAACCCGTCTTCCTGTACTAAATGTAGACCCGCCCTTCAAGGGAAACACCGCTCAACGATTGGTTGTCTGGTGCGCGAGTGAATCCAATCCGCGGTTCTGATTGGTTAAAAAAAACATTGGCGCTACTGATCCTCAAATGGCGATTTGTGAACATCACATCGCGGGTTCGATGTACAATAGGAAATCCCTTATATGGTGATTGGTTGAGTTTACGAAGAAAGTGTACACGATGTTCAAATACTTTCACTAACGAAATAATAACAAAACATTACACCGCGGGTTCGGTATAACACAAGTAATCCATACGGTGAGTTGCTGAGTTTACGAGGAAAGTGTACATGATGGCCTCGGCAACTTCCACAAACACAAACATTCAACATCGAAAAAATAACAAATAATAGAGGGTGTCAAATCTTTTCAAAAGTAGATAAAAGAACAAACACCATCAAAGCAATCTATTTAATGTGTAGTACTATCTGGACCTTGAGTCTGAATAAAAGTGTGATTGATTGAAAGCAAAAAATGACTACAGAGGTTGTTTTATTGACTTAAATAAAGTGTTATAAATCCATTTGAAATTAGAGACAGGAACAAATATATAGTTTTACTGTTACAATTGATTCAACATATCAAACAAATTAGGTTGACTATCTTTACATTAGAGTTTGGACTTGATATTTAATCTATTTAATTATTCCAAATAATTATTTTGTACATAACATTTCTTGTACAACTTCTTGTATTAGTGTTGTCCAGCAAATTATAACATTGTAGTAAGAAATTATGGGATCTATCAAGCTTTTTTCCTATCTTTATTCATGAGTGTGGTCTTTCAAAAAATAAAATGGAGGAAAAAGCTCCATAGGAACCAATGTAACCAACCAACGAGCATCATGAAATAATATAAAATCTGGTCTTTATTTTCTATTTGATAGGCATCTGTTTAGACAACATTTCATGTTATTTCATGTTCATGTACGGTATTTCATTTACCTAATGTTTAAACATAAGCAATAAACTGTTAAGAGACTTGTCATTGTCAAAGCTGAATTATTGGTTATAGACATCTGTAATACAGCATGAGAGATTTGAAAATAGTCAGTTTATTATACAAGAGTCCAACCCTAAGGATGTTCATCCCAAAATGCATTATTCTTTATAAAATGTACAGGTATGCATATTTAAAAAATAGATATGAATATTCAAAACATTTACTTTGTGAAACTGCACAGCCTAGCAGTACCAAGAGTATGTTCAGTCAGTCTAAAAGACAGCACTATGACCTTTCCCCTTACAGGTGTATTGGATCGATGGTCAGTCACAAAAGATGAACAAAAATGCAATCAGTGCGAACCCCAAAATACAACTTTGATCTGTATAATGGAGAAGCACTCTGATTCTCCTACTGCCCTTTTTGGTACACTTACACAACATTTCCCTCCACAAACGCCATCAAATCCCATTACTACCACAGTGGTGGAGATCAACATAATGGTTACTAGTAAAGGAGGGACGTGTATCCCTAATTGCTCACCATGTTCTTGTCTATATATGAAACACATCTGGTCACACAGCTTCACATAAGTACCTACCTTTCATAAAATGTCAACTGTACAATTCTGAAATTGGTTTAAAATCACATCCAGAGCGTAGAATATTAAGAGGCGTAGTAGCAATTGATATTTGTTCTTCTCCAGATAAGTTATAAAAACCCTGACGGGACAGTCCGTACCATCAACTGCCTCAAAGCACTTTGTTTCTATAGCAGCATTGAAAAAAATGGAAAATTCTATCGAACAAAGTGCAGTTATTTTTTTGACATTCACAAATCTTCTTTGAACACACACTAGAGAATATTCCAATTATTACAACGTGTAGTTTTATGTGCAGGTTAAATCTTCATCGATGTACGGGATATCAAGGTCATCAAAGTTCGATTTGGAATTGCTGTTGGTGATCTGGGGCTTGTTGTCGGCTGGGCTTGGCAGATAGCACATGGACTTGGTAACGTCTGTCTTTCGTCCTGGTGTGAACTCCGTCTGCGCATCATCATGTTTCTGAGCCATCAGACTTCTGACTCTCTGTGCCAGGTCAGCAGGTTTAGGTGGGCAGTTGGGCTTCTGGGTTTTCAATCGCATGGTCACCTTATCTGGTAAAACATCAAACATTTCAGGTATGAGCTTGTAGTATATATATATATATATATATATATATATATATATATAGAAACACACACACACACACACACACACACACACACACACAATATCTAAGTACTTGTGTCGGTCTATAGCTTAATAATGGAAAAAAATGACCACAAAACATTTGATTCAGACTTGGTTATTCTATCGAGGGCAAGGCTTTTAACTATACAAACGGCATATAGTTAAAGAGTATATATGAAGTGTGCAGTGGTGTCACACAAAAGGAGGTTTAATTGTTTTTTGTCCCGCCTCTCGCCATGTTTAGACTTTATTCCTGTGCCCTCTCATGCATTTGGATGAGGCCAGTCCAGCGACGCAGAGAAGTTGACAAAATAGAGGGCCCCAGCAAAAACCACCACCACCAACAACAACAACAACAACAACAACAACAACAACAACAACAACAACAACAACAACAACAACAACGGATTGACCTGCAAAAAACCTAAACCTGGCAAAACTTTTATTGGACTAGAGCGCAAAACCCCTCCTGGAAAAAGATTAATTCTTCCCCGAGTGAGTCGTTTCTTTAATCCAGAGGAATGCGAGCATACTGTACCTCTCTACTGACCTTCCGAGTCCAGGCTTTCCTCGAGACTGTCTGAACTCATCGACGACGACGAGTCCAGGTTGTCATTGTCAGATTGCTCCTGCTCCAGTTCAGGTAACCTGCAGGCCAATTCCACCCTGACAATAATAAAACAAGATTTTATTATTCAAACTAATGTCATTCATATGTATTATCAACTGCGCATTTAACTTCAATAAAAAAAAAGAAAACATCTCGGCTCACTTTTCTTCCTTGATGGATTTGATCCTCTCAATGAGGGTCCTCTCCGTCTCATCAGAATGTGGAACCTCCAGCTGTGAAGCCTTTTCAATAAGCTGCAGAGTGGTTGGGTTTCAGCTGATCAACTAAGACACTGGCTTCAAATCAGATTTATTTTTCCCCCCACCCACAAATTTGCTACGACTCTAATCTACCCTTTAGAATGTTGTAAACATTATATGCATTAAATATCGGGTGACAGTGGCCATCTCCCACATTTTCTTGAATGCGACCTTCCTTAGTATTATGCATCTTATTCCAGACAGATTGACAGACGTAAACACTCGCATTTAAATAACAATGACAGAGGCTGCTTGATCCTGGTGCTATTCTTTGGTGTTCTCTCACCGTATTTTGTCTCCTCAGTTTGAGCTGATTGACAGCCAGGGCCTCTGCGAATTCCAGGTCCTGGATATTCTGCATCTTCTCATTGTAGCGTCTGAACTGCTCAGAGATCAGGACCTCGACACACCTGCAGGCAAAACGGTCAAATATGAATGTAACCCCCATAAAAACAATGTCCGTCTCTAGAAATATATACCGTCTATACAATAATAGCACATATTGTATTTTTAAGCTTTATCTTTATGAACCCTACTCTTTTTTACACATACACATTATATATATATATATATATATATATATATATATATATATATATATATATTTGGATTTTCACCTTATTGTTATCTTTTTAAATGTTAAATCGAAGGAGCAGAACATGACATTGTTTGCCATCGTCTACTATGTTTGACCATCCTTCGATGTTGATTTGAATGTCTATCTGTTCTACTCCTAATCTACTTTTATCTTCTCTTTTACAAAAAGGGCAAAGAAATACTTGAATGAATAAATAAAAGAAGTAAAAAGTGTGCAGAATCACTCACCTTGTAGTCTTGCCCACATCCTTCATACCCAGGAAGGGGTCGTCCACATCAGGTGACCGCAGGATGCAGGGGGCGAACACGATGGCAAGAGAGCTTGGCGACATCTTATTGTACTCTTCCTCCTTTGCAACCCTGAACAAAGACACTCACGTGAAGATCTCGAGGCGCTTTCATCTCACACAAGTCAACAACAGAGTCAAATAATCACTGTGAGGAATGGAGGATTCTTTGCGTCACACATTTGAGGATATTGTGTACATCTTTTTGTTTGGGCAACACACAGGACAGAAGCAGAAGAGTTACCGAGTACACGCAGACGAAGGGTATAAGAGATCGTCCTACCTCACGAGGTGAAAGATGAGTCGCTCTAAAGTATTGTAATTAGCTAGCGGAAGTTCATCAACCTTTTGGTATACCGCCCGTATCCTCTCGGCTTTCTCTGGCAGCTCTGGGGGCAAACAAAGATGGAGATCAATAGGGCTGTCTTTTAAACTAAGACAATCTTAGTCAACTAGCACTCATAAGATGTTGACGTCAAAGCAATTAGTTGATTTAATCGATAGATATATAAAACCAAGGCTAAAATCATAAACACTCAAACAAAAGCACCGCTTCAAATTGTGACTTTACCAGAGATGTGCTCATACATTTCTTTGAAATAATTCATTTAGCTTAAATTTAAATAACTAAACACCTAAAGAAATCTGAGACTCCAAGAGCAAAATGACATTAGTTGACTAATCGACTAAGAGGGAGCAGTCCTAGAGATCAATAAAGTGTAACAACTTTATACAAGTAGATCACAAGTAAAGCTGAAAGGATTATTCCGATTTATTGATACGCAAATATTTAGAAATTGGATTCATCGTGAAGCAAATAAAAAATAATAAGACAAAATAAATGACTTGTTGCAGTTTCTCCAATGTGGGGATTTTCTGAGTTTTCAGTTTTACATTCCATCTACTTTTACTCACCCACAGCGTGCAGAAAGTCACTGTAGAGGGCAAAGGTCAAGAGGGGGTCCGGCAGCTCTCTGAGCCAACGTTTAACCAGCCCCGTGATGGTGTGGATGGGGTAGTTGTCTAAACATGGGCTTTCAGGATCTAATGCCACAAAACAGAACACATGGATGAAACACACCAAAACAAAGTCCAATAACTCTATTCGTACATGACATTTTTCATTCTTCATAACCGGGGGGCAAAGGATGTGAGAATGGAATTTCCTCATAATAATAAAAGTATAGAGTTTTGTAGTGCCTTAAAATAAGGAATAAGAATTTGAGAACACAGCAAACAAGTTATCATATGTTCTGAAGTTATTATTTCCCTTAATTTCAACAACAAGTTAGTAAACGTATGCAATAGCCGTGGAGTTTAGTCTAAGAAAGATTAAAAAGAAAGAATCTAGAGAGAATATGGCTGTCCTTGCTGCCCACCAGTCGTGCACATTGACAGTAAAAGTAACCGTGTGTTACGTTGACGTCTAACATGAACCGACTCATCTCAATGGATTTGTTGGTTCTCTAAAACAAAATGTTGTGTATTACAGGGTTCTTACACATTTTGACCAATGGATTTCCAGGACTTTTCCAGGACTTTAAATCAAATTTCCATGACCAAACTGAAATATCTGTATAAGCATGACAAATGTAGAAAATGTTGCATATTTAGAGCGTATGCCGGCTTATATTTTGAGCGTCTTTCTTTGAAAAAACATATTAATTATTTCAAAGTCTGCGTCAGTGAACATGTGATTCTAACACATTTCCATGACTTTTCCAAAACTTTTAGGATTTTAGTTTTTTCCATGACTTTTCCAGGCCTGGAAATGAGCATTTTAAACTTCCATGACCGTACAAACCCTGGTTTCTAACAAGTTTCAGCTGGTGTGCAGAGCATTTCTTACCCGTCTGCAGAATCTGGTGGAGCTCCCTCGCTCGGCAGGTTGAGCCCGACTTGCGGTAAATACCCTCGGTGTAGAGGCCGTTCACCTCCACGTGCATCAGCAGCAACTCCACCACTTTGGGCACAGGGACGGCTTTACTGGCGAGGACGCACACCGGCACCCCGAAGTGAAGGGAGCCGGGCAACCCGTCATCCTATCACAAGGGAAGACGACGAAGGGTTAAAAGAAACTCAAAGCGATCATACTACGGTATTTGTAGGAGTATTTCAAAATGTGAATCCACCTGTCTGGCACACCGTGTCGAGCAGTCCGTGATGATTTTGCTCAGGCATTTCTTGTGACATATCAACTTGCAAGCTTAAAATAAAAATAATGGGGAGGTCAAAACATTGTTTCTCTCTTTTTAACCCGAACAAAATTAATATAATAAAAAGCTCCTTGAACTCACCACTGCACATGTAGGCTTTCTCCATTCCCCAGATGTAGGAGCCACACAAGTCGCACGACTGCATAATGTTCACCTGGTAGGTGCTGAACAGGTGATCCAGAGGACTATTAGGCTGTAGAGAGAGAGAGGATGCACAGGCACTGAGATGATTCACCTGGACGTTCAATCACAAGGCAGACAATGATATTCAACGTACACTTGTGTCCTTTTTTCTCCTCTTCTTCTTATTCTTAGTCGTCTTGGCATCCTTAAAGAGAAGCCAGACGGGAGATTAATGAACGAGTCTCAGGATGAGTTTATATTCATCAAGTGGTTTGGAGACTGATGGTTGACTGAACATCTCCCATTCACCTTGGCTGGTTCAGACTCCTCTCGTTTTAGCTCGCCTCTTATGAAGCCGTCCAGCACAGACTGGAACAAGTTGACCACCAACGAGACCTCCGTCTTCTTCTTCTTGGACCCCGCTAGTGTGTTCACCTTGTTGTGGTAGCTCTTCATCAGATCCTTGTAGCCGATTTTGGGCTTCTGTTTGGTCGCAGAGTGTTCATGTCATCAAATGATGGAGACATGCTGGTAAAAGGTGTAAAACACTTTCTTCCTACTAGTTCAAACCCAATGTGGTGCAGAGGAAGACGCTGAACTCACCTGGACGGAGTACATGCCTTTGATGGTATCTCTGAACTGCATGGTGGCAGTGAGGAAGATGCCCTCTGTTGGTGACAGATCTTTAATTCTACTTTGCAGATCATTCACCTGAGAGCAGAGGAGATGAATTATGAACAGATGGAACAAAGGACAGTGAAGTGGCATGTGCTTTCGGCTTTCGGCTTCCCCCCTCCCCCCCAGGCGTAGAGCTCACCTGATTGCCGAGGAATTCGTCCAGGTTTCGCAGCTCGTTGGTGTCGGTGATCTCGCGCTCCAGAGACGTCTTGCACTGCAGCGCCCGCGTGGCCCGGCTGATTCGAATGGTCGGGTTCCGCTGGACCCTCTCGTTGCTCTGGTTGGAGCTGTAGTAGGACTGTGGCGTGTAGTTGGCCAAGGTGACTGCAGGTCGGGGGAGGTGTGGCATTATTAGTCTGATACGACAATTCAAAATATAAACAAGACATCTACTGCTGATGAATAGGATTCTTCTTTAAGATAACCCTGTTGACATGTTTTGATGATGAGCAAATAACCTCCAGATGGCAATACAGAGAATAAGTAATCAATGATGTATGAAGGTAAAGGTGACCTTGACTTGTTAGATCCAGTAAACACCGTCATAAGAACCCATTTCCTCTTTCCTTTCGACCTCGTGCTACATACATGCTGCTCACTGTTGCTGCCTATTTAAAGTGTATGAGGATATTTCTAACACTCTGCATTGTACAAACACAAATATTAAGATTGCTGGTTTGCTGCTTTTGGTCACCTGCTGTGTTTGATGGAGTCTCGTTGACTGCAGCATTTTTAGGTGGCCGCTTTTTCAGGAATTTACTGAGAAACCAAATCCTGTACAAAAAGATAGTATGTATTAACTCCATGCAGAAACACATCAATTACATTACTTATTGTAAAAACATAAAGCTTAAAACAATGAACAATTTGCTTTGAACTAAGAGTTTTACTTCTCGGGAGTTGTGAGTTGGTTGGATCCTTGTTGTCCCGAGTCCTCATTGTTGCTCCTGGCTAGAAAACTGAACCTTGACCCATCAGTTTCTGTTCGTATCTGCAACAGTATCAAAACATGAACACGCCCGAAGACAAAATGTAAAACTTGCTCACCAAAAACAAAACAAACTATCATCGGAAAACCACCTCGCCCCCACCATGTCGCCCTGCAGCAGCTGCACCACATCAGCACCAGCCCCAAACCTGATGAAATATTAGCCCTGTACGGCAGACCTTCACCATTTGTAACTCATGCAAAGCCTCCTGCCACCAGATGAACGTTCAACTCTTTGGATTTAATCAGTATGAGCAAAGTTAGTACATATACCAATAACATTGTGTTAGTGTTAAAAAATGTGTTATTTACAATGATTTTAAAATGTTATTCCCCTGTTTGTAGGTTAATTATTGAATGTTATTTGCTCCAAACAACAATTGTATGATATTTGTCATGAATTATGATTTTTGTGAGTAAAACTATGTAACCAGTGATGTTTACATCAATAAAAGTATAACTATTTTTTCCATGAAAATTAGTTAATTCAATGATTGGTTTGTATGTTATGATGCTATATACAGTAGATTAAGGTGTGATCATGACTTAGACTGAAAATAAATCAGAAAGTCTCACATATAATTGCCTTAATCAGATTTATAATTAATTGTGTCATATGGTATTTGGGGATTTATTGTAAACATGAAAAAAATGAACAGAAATGAAGCAACAAGCTAAAATGATTAAAGTAATGATCACTGTCTTTGTTTTAAAGTGATGAAGAAACACTACACTCTGGTAACTCTGAACAGTATCTGCTGACCTAAAGCTCATTTGAGATAAAAAAGACAAAAAAGACAAAAAAGTTCATAAATGAGCTTTGGAAATTCTCTCGGAGATTTCCCTTCTGCGTTCCGGTACGACGAGCTTTGTTCCCCCGCCAGAGCAATGCAACCTCCAATCCTTTTGTGACATACACATGCAAGGCTTGCATGCAGAGGAGCGTCGCGGTCGGTCAAAACGTCCCTCCGGTCAGTACCTTGACCTGGGATTTAACGGCCCGGACATCCACGCTACTGGCCGAGCTCTTCAGGCTGGCCACATGGGGGCTGATGGGCGGCAGCGGAAAGCTCCAGTACTCGCTCTCTTTGGAGCCCCCGAGGTTCATCATGAGGCCGCTGCGGGCGTAGGCTAAGCGCCGCTTGCGTTTGGGCTGCTTGCGGAAACGCACCCTGACCTGATCGGGCCAGGAAACGTGAAGAGGCACAGACTGGAAGTCTTTCTTAGATCCCCCCCTCCCTCCACCCCCATTTGTCAGTTTACGGCACACAGAGCTACAGTACTTTGAAAAGCCAATGCCAACATGTATTGTTGGATAAGACACTTACAACTGTATGAGGAGCAAAAAGTTTAATAGATTGAATGTTTTAGTGTTCCGTATTATGCATCAACTTATTGACAAAGGTTACCTCGTTGACAGAGGGTGAGCTGTCGGAGCCTGATGAGCTGATCTTTGATAGTTCATCAACAGACATGGACTTCACTTTGAGCCTGCGCAAGGGAATAAGAGCAGAGCCGTGGACTAATGTGGGACTATGCAATTATTGGAAACGGCATCAAGATATACATTTAGAAAAAATATTGACGTGTGAACACCTTGATATGCTGTAAACTCCACACGTGATTTGATTGGTGAAACAAAGGAAGTTTATGATGCCATACTAACAGATGACCAACAAATGAAAGAATTTGACAACTTACGGAAACTCTTTCTTCCGAACGCCTCGCCGCCCCCCTATTTCTGGACTCGATTCATCCGTCCGCTCGCCCTCGCTCTTTTTCTCCTTCCACCTCTCCGCCTTCTCCTTGAAGCCCTCGATGTCCGTGTAGCGCTGCAGCACGCTGATCTTAGAGGGGCTGGGGCTGCGGTCCTCAATGCAACTATTAGGGCCCAGTGGGAGGGAGAGGGGCCTGTTGAGGGTCGGGGGGGATCCTCTGCCCTCTCGCTTCTCTCTGCTCCCAGACCTCTGCTGGCTCCGGCCCGGGCTCAGCTCCACTTTGTGCTGCCTCGTTAACTCCTTTTTTGTCAAGCTGTTATGCAAGAACCACCACGTCAGACTGCCATCACACAAACAATCACATTCCACCTGAAATGCACATACTGCATAGTAAAATGAACCCAAGAGAAAATATATATTTGTTCAAGCTTTTTGATTTGGTTTACATTGCTTGAAAGAAAAGGAAAGAGCACCATAAATTGTGCATGAGTAAATTGTGATGACAGATGCTGCTTTTCTAAGTTTTGTATTTCAGTCAACGTTGGGTTGATGGCATGCAGCACATTTCTCCAGTACACCCGTTATGTTATTTCAACCAAATGGACCCAATATTGACACTTTTCATTTTCAGGTGTCTTGGGGAACCTGCTGAAATACATGTGTTTGTTTCTTTTCAAGAACTCCTTCGCGGTGTGTAGGTTTGGTTCGTACCTGTTCCGTCCAGGCCGGGTGTCGGACGTGTTCTTTTCGACCTCCGCCTCTTGTTGCTGCTTTGACTTCTTCAACGAACTCCTCCACGCTGTCTGGATCACCGTAGCAGCTTGGTTTTGGTTCTCATAAAACTCACGCCAGTTTCTCTAAAAGGGAAACAGTAGAAATCCTCGGTCTTTAATCTGTTGTCATACTTTTCTATTTTAGTTTTGGCTCCGTTGTACTACCACTTATACAAAAATAGTGTCGCAATGACAATAAGGAAATAATAAGAAATATGACGGTTTCAAAAAGGTCCTCACGACCCGATGTCATCGGTGATTGGGACCTAAATATAATTAAAAGAAATTATAAATCCAAAATAGAAAACGGTATAAGAATAAAAAACAAGAGTGAAAATAAAAAGTGCACTGGTGGCAGTATTTGTTCTTAAATACTCATTACTCGATTGTTTAATAGGTTTTTTTTCTATGTTCTTATTCTTTTATTGTAATTTTTGATTTACCTCTGGCACAATAATTTCCTTTGCATTAATAAAGCTCTATCGTATTTTAACTACGACATCCTAGGAAACCTGTGAAGAAATGTTTTTAGCGTCTGGTAGTCTCCATGAGGACATTTACATGCATTTCTTTTTTACAGTATTGTAAACTCTGACTGGTACCTGTATAATCAGTGTGGCATCTTTTTTCTGCCGGAAGTGCAGCCTGATTAGACAGGCTCGGAACCATCGCTGCAGCACGACGATCTGACGCATGACTTCTTTGTTGCGAGTGTCTCGGAGCAGCTGCCTCTCCTTCTCCTTGAGGAACACCTGAGCAGATTAAAGAGGCGCAGTGATGAAACCACTGGGAACGTTTATACTGCGAAATCTGTGCGACACTTTAATACATGCATTACTTTAATTATGTGGATTTGTATGTGTTTTTATGACTGTCTTTAGGGTCCAAAGAAAGGAAATAAACGACTTCTCTTATCCATCAAGTTGTGATTTTATTAAATAAACCCGCATAGTTTGCACTCTACATTTCAACACAGGTTGACTTCCCGGTCAAGCTCAAATGAGAAGCACGAAAAAGCCTCAAGTCAGATCATCTTGAACATCCCAAATATTACAACTCAGTAACAGAATAACAAAACATATAATCATAGGTAGGAATGAAAAGAGTATTAATTAAATTGTGTGAATCATGCAGCAAAAGTAATACTGATCTTGAATTAGTGGAAACACAAATAATGAACTTTATTGGATTTGTTACATCAGTAGAAGATGACTTTAATTCAAGCATGAAATAAAAATGTATTATTATTATAAATTAAATGTCTTTTCAGGAAGTGATTAATGACAATTAACTTAATGGGGACATCTTTATGTTTGTAAAATTTGTAGGATGCTTTGAATTCAAATCAACAGAAACAGGGATACGTGCAGTACCCATGGCTGAACTAAGTATGACGTCATTTCCCAGGCATGGCAACATTGCTTTCCTCCTCTGGTGATACACAGGACCACAGGCGAGTTCAGCTCGGAACAAATTACTGATATGATCAAGAATATTTACCTTGGTTTTTCCTATTTGATAATTGTTCTTATCCAGCTCCATCTTCTCAAACAGGTCAGTTATGTGCTCCGGCGTTACAGTCGCTCCTTTTGGAAGCAACATTCTGAACTTCTTAACAAAGTCCTGTCATCAAAAGAAAACATTATCAGAAGTGAACATTAACTTTCTTCTAAATGTATTGCAAACTTTATCGCAAACTTTCATACAAATTTTAGCCAAAGTACACGTGAATCAATGCTTGATTTCATCCACTATAGTTATGCAATTATTAGGAGTTGGTTTATCCAGATAAGCAGTAGGTGGCACCAATTCTACAGTTGAAAACCCATTGAGCAGCAAGGTGATGGACTTAAGAGTGCCAGTTGACCACAAACAAAGAAATACTTGAAACAAATATGACATATCCGTTAGTCGCATGTAATAAAGTGAGGAAGGTCAGATCAGATCGGGGGGGGGGGGTTAAGAACTCTTAATCTGCTGCCATCTTTCATCTCCTCGGCAGACCAGAAGCTTCAGTGGAAGTTGAAGTCAAGCTTCATGAACTTCATCCTATATTTGCAAAGTCTGTTTCCATTACACTGAGTTGCCTTTGGCTTTTAACGATATAACTTTTTCACCTAAACCGTGTGCAAAAAAACTAATAAATATGTACACACCACGTAGTTCATGAATGCTCACCTTGAATGTGTATTTGGCGCTGTAGCCGGACTTCTGGATGTGAACCATCTGCTTTATGCCTCGGTACTTGATTTGCTGAAGCACAAGTTCTTCATCAAAGAGCATCTCCTTCTGCAAAAACAAAAATGTTCCCCAAGTGATGAGCTGTGTATCACGGTCCAACATGTAGGATTACGTTCATAATCAGGATGATGCAACAGAATCACAGATGACGTTACCTTTTCAGCGTTGGAGCGAACACAGAAAATAAAGAATGGCTCGGCTTTTTCAATGGCCTCCATCAGCTTTCCTAGAGACGTCTGAGAGACACAACAGTGCAGTGAGAGATGGTTGAGTGTCTCGTTATTATGACAGTATATGAAGGAGTTTGGAGTTTTTTGAAAGCTATACATTTCCTACTCTTGCAGGACAATACACGAGACCGCGTGAGCTGTTAACTTTGATAGAACCCCGCCAAAGGCAGTTAACAGTGAGAGACAACCATGCACTGATGTTTTGCATTATTGTCTCATAATTAAAAATTTCACACCTTTTTAATGTACTGAACAAAAACGTGGAAACTATAGCTATCGCTCATGAGTTTTTATTCATTGTAAAATAATCGTGAACTTCTGAATCAAACAGGTGAAACTCTTGGAGTTTGAAATGGGCAGTGAGTGTTTAGATGAGGGCAGGCTTCAAAAAACCTAAACAATCTCCCAATAAGTCACTGAGAAACTTCAGAAAGGTGTCATTTTGAATCATTATACTTGTTATCATGTATTGGGGGGAAAACAGAAATATGTGCAGTTTATAGTTTAGATAAAATGTCCGATATACCTTTGTGTAGAATAGTGCCTTACTAAATCAAAGTAATAAAAAGGAGTATCACCTTCAAATGAATAAATCTCATTTTGAGACTTGAATTAAACTTCTCCCGACCACATAGTAGTCATGATTGAAGTTGTCCTTTATGAAAACAGAGCAATAACGGTCAGCAGAGGTGCAGAGAGAACAAACCTGGAACTGAGTGGCAACCGTCGGGGGCTTTGTCCTCCGATGCGGGTGGAAGATGAATTTGCTGGTTCGGTCGTGCGCGGCAAGACCAACAATATGCCTGAGCGACTGCAAATCCATGAGGTTCTGTTTGAGAAGACATAATAAAGTCAGTGAGCTTATAGACTACCACAACAATGAGGTCTTTGGATGGACACATGGATGAATGGATGACCTGAAGAACCAACAAACACAAAGAAGTGCTGGTTTTGAAATGATAAAAAGCTCTGAGCTTCACCGCAACCATCTGTAGCATGAGTCTCCTCCCTGTCGGGTAACCCACATCACCACGGTTACTGTTGTCGTCGGAGTATTGTCAATAACTTTCTCGCCAATCGAATCTTCAGAGGAAGTACGGTAACTCTGTTTTTATGGGTTATAGTTTATTCAACAAAAAGACGCAGACTTACTTAACCTTAACTGAGAGTTATGGACTATGCCGTAATCAGTAGCTTAACTAATGGAGCATTTCAACAGCTTTACTACTAAATAACTAAACACTTTCAAATCTAATTGCTAGTCTAATTTGGCTCTTACACCATCATTATTCATGTACCTTTGGAATGAGCTGCTTTTGTCGACCGCCT
Organism: Liparis tanakae; assembly: GCA_036178185.1. Taxonomy (NCBI): domain Eukaryota; kingdom Metazoa; phylum Chordata; class Actinopteri; order Perciformes; family Liparidae; genus Liparis; species Liparis tanakae. Next base: position 15,933,424 of record CM070098.1, on the reverse strand, counting down.
CGATTTTTCCTGCAAAGAAAACAGACACGATGAAGCTGCATTCAACATATAGCTCGAAAAGATTTGAAATGAGTGTTTAAACTAAAGCCATGAGTCCCACTTACTTTCTCTTTTCATAATTCACAAAGATGTCTTCAAACACATCAAGAGGATGTTCATCAGAGCGATCAAAGGAGAAATCCAGAGTCAGGCTGCCGCTGTAAATGTCAAGGGAGGTACTTTAATATTTATTATAAAACTAAGGTATATTTTAATTTGCACAAGCATACCTTAACAGCTGTTCATTAATGTTAAGGAACATGCATGGATCCCTCTGGGTAACTATTTTGTCAAATGTTTGCATGAGAGTGATGTCTGTCTTGGGAGGATACATTTTCTTGTTGTGATCTTGTGTTAAAGGAATATAGTCTCAGGTTTCTCTTTCATAAGAGATCTCATAGAGATGTCCTTCATAAATAAAGCTTAACTAACTAAGAATAAATAAATAAGAAAATGAATGAAAAAGTAATGAATATAGTATTTGTGCCGATGTCTGGGATGAAATCTGGATAGTCGATGGCTACAGAAAATCAATTGTTAATTCTCTAAAACAGAAAATGCCTGCCTAAATCAAAACCCCGTCATTTTGAAAACATTTAGTATCATAATGAATATTGATTTGGAACAGAGTCATGTCGGTGGCAGTAAAACCCCTGATAACTGCATTAGGGTAGTAAATGTACCTTGAGAGGCTCTCCACAGCACTGGTGCGTTTCATCTCTTTGAAGGTTTTGCGGGAGCTTTGTCGAGCAGATACTGTGACGACAAAACCACAAATCAATCCTATTTAATGATCAAAACATTTCTCGTAAGAATAATAAAAAAAAAGATCGATAATGTCATTTAGTCATTAGAGAATGCCAGTTAGAGACATTTAGTTAGAAATGCCAGTTAGAGACAGGGTAATGACATCTTACTTAACATGTCATTCCTGCAAAGACACATCTAAAGTATTTAAAAAAAATGAAAATAAAATTACAAAAAAAGTGAATTATTTTAGCTGCTGAAAATGAACTAAATTAGCAACTCGAGCTACTTACTGGATTCGGCCCGCTGGCGTCCCAGTCTCTTGAACACTGTGAGGATGCGGATGGTGGCTCGGAGAACTCCCCATCTGAACAGGGCTTCTGGACTGGATGCAACCAAGTGATGAACAAACGCCCGCTCGCTGCTCCGGAGGAGTGATACGACTTCAGGACGCATGTGCTCCGTGTTTTTCTGATGGAAATCCTGGAGAACAAGGAGAATCACGATTATCATGCTGCGTTCCTTTTCCTCGTGTTACAGTTGCACAAGGGAGCTCCACATGCACTACTCGTACATTCACAACCTTCAACTTCACAGTGCAACAACAGTCTTCCTGAGGGAGCAGCGTTAATCATTCACTTAGCTCAAAGATTTTCCGTGTTTTTCCCACACTGGCTTATCTAATAAGGCTACTGCAGACCCATCACTGTGTTAGTGTACGCTTACCGACTTTCAAATGTTTAGTATTTCCTTTGCAGAATAAAGATGTTTGCAGTGTGGGAAATATATCCCACCTTGATGTGATATTCAACCCTTCCAGAAAAGTGTTGAATGACAAAAGTAGACTCTGCATGTGAGGAGGGAACAACGAGATGGTTGTCCCCATGTTGCTGCTTCAACTTGTCCAACAGGGTTTCATCTGTGGCCCCAGGGACGCTGAAGATACAGAAGGAGAGGATATCAATATTATTAGTTTAAAAACAATGTTTAGACTTATACAAACGTGATCCCTCTGAATCATCAGTTATGACCCACTAGATGTGTGCGGCTGCGTCAGTATCGGCAGAGACTTTTCTTATTTTGTGTGATTCTGAATGTTTCTGTGCATCGATCTGCATAAAAACTTTGGGATCAGGTGGCAGATCGTGAGCACGCATCAAAGAGGTATCTACGAAAATAGTGGACACAGCAACGAGATGTCCAGCATACAAATGGTAAATAAAATTAGAGCGAATAAAAAAAATCTGCATATCAACAATAACATACAATAACATACATTATTTTGGTCAACTGATGAATTAGAACGATAGAAAAACACACGCTGAAATAATGATTTCCTGATACACAAAACTGTTTGGCTTCGAGATCATTTTACTGAAAAAAACATAATATGAAAATAAAATAAAAATTTAGAATGCAGGCAGTTTTACTTACTAAGTCATATTGATAATGTAAAAAAATGACTTTCATACCATCCGTATCATTTTGAACTGTCAATTTAAAAATATAGTGGGATGGAGCAGTGTCCTTTTTCTTTATGATGCTGTTCTGATAGCTTAGCACCGACGTGTTATGTGCATAATTAATGTAATTAATCTGCTTCCTACAGTTCCCGTTAATTAAATAATTAAATCAGTATATTTTGTGTCATGAGGTGTTGAGGAAAAAAAGGACTGACTGTTTACTTTCAGCTCATTTTCTGAAGAAAGCGGTTGCATGCATTTTGATTTCTTTGCCCCGTATGACATCACCGTCATGTGCTTTCATGTTCATTTGGTAGGGACAAATGCATAAAGAACGTAATGAATACAAGAATTGCAAAGCAATTATCCATAGCAGTGTATCACAGATTTTCTCTCGTGCTAATTTCCTCTGCTCGTCCCATCATGTGTCGAGTGAGGGAAATCCCAGCGGGGGCAAACGTCACATGTTCACCTACTTGCTCTCCTCGTCCAGCAGGGCCAAGAGTCCAGTCGACTTCTGGCTGACCAGCTCAATGCAGCCGCTGTTGTCGGTGTAGCCGATGGTTTGCCAGGTGATGCCCTCTGCCACATAATCTTCCTGTGATAGATTTAAATAAATATATGAATAGGCTACTCCGAGGTAAATGTAAATGAATACGTCTCTGTGGCACCCGCAAAGAAATGTATTATAATTACAGATATTAAACGATTTTTGCCAGCACAAAGATAGTTGGATAATTCACAATAAGTGCCGGCTATGCACAGTACAAATATAGAATTAATACTAACCACCGCTGAATGTCTAAAATATAAAAACAAACAAAAAAAACACTGACTTGCTCAAGCTTGAAGACGTGCTGGTTGATGTAATACTGCAGTTTCTCATTCGTGTAGTTAATGCACAGCTGCTCAAAGCTGTTCGTCCGGAGGTTCTCGAACCCAAACATATCCAGAACGCCGATGGACAAACACTGACGACGGAAAACGGTACAATTCAGAACCAACACACAAGAACAGCAGCACACCGGAAACATGGTAATGTTACGTATTACCGACATTAAGTGTCATATCATTCCATTTTCAGTATTGCATTTGATGATACTGTATTATCTCGGAGCACATTTTTTTTAATTTTCCTGTGGGCAAATCAACTTTAAAGTGAAAATCATGCAAGTAGTTTATTTTGAGGGGAACCAGTGGAAATATTTGTCCCTAAAAATGTCGACCTCAATGTGCAGTCGATGTGTCCGTTTATGGTGACTAGACTCACGGGGACCGAGTCCTCCATGTCCCGCCGGTTGAACATCGCATGGTTGATGTGAAGGACGATCCAGTCAAACAGAGCGCTGTATAAACACTTGGCCATGGAGTCTCGCACTGCGGGGGCCTAAACACACAGAGACATCGGAGACGTCAGACAAAGCAAATTAAAACTCCAGGGAAATATAAAGCTTTCAACATATATTCAACAAATGTATATCATATTAAATTATTTAATAATTCAACTTCAAGAGGACGTTGTAATACTAAATGTGACTGTATACCTCTTGTAGTGTGTACTGTGAAACTACGGTGGCGTCGGCGGTCACCACTCTCCTGTTGGTCAAGGTCTTAAACAGAAGCTCCTTTTTCACCTAGAAAAACCGGTACAGAGAGTTTCACAATACAGGAACACATTATTTATCATGAGAAAAATCCTCCGAGTGACTAGTTGATAAACAGTACAGGTTGAAACAGGTTTGTTCTTCACACAGAGCTATTTTAGATGTAGCGGTGACACAATTCATCATCAGAAATCTCTAAGTTCCTCCCAAGTACAAGCTTGTTATAGATCACTAGAAATACAATGGTAGACAATATCATATCTGTAGATAATAACTCCAGAAGAGTAACTTTAGCAGTTAGCATCCATAATCAACCGTTTCTCTCCAGGAACGTACCTTGAGCAGGTCACACAGTGTGGACAAGACTTCCGCAGGTCCAACCTCCAGGACGTGTGTGTCCTCGGACTGTGTGTACGTCACATTGCCCAGGAGCAGGACGGCAGAGAGGATGCAACATATACTGCACGGTAGAAATAAGACACAGAACAAGCAGATGGCTTATTTATGGCTGAAAAGCATAAACTTAATTTCTACTCGCTGTTTATTTTCAGTTGTACTGTGAACTGAGTGTGTTACTTTATATTCCCTGAAAGATTTGAGTCTCAGTATCTATTTAAAAAACACAGCTTCATATTCAGTTCAACCTTAAAACCACAGACACACTTTGTCTGACTGTCTTTCTTTCTCACGCTCTGGACTGATATATGTATATTTTTTAATTCTATTTATTCAACCTCGCTGCTAGTTCGTCAGTATGTCACTAATAACCTAAAGCTGGTGTGCATGTGTAGCAGATTAACATTGCTCTGTTGATATGATGACATAACAGTGTTTTCTTCCAAGCACACCAAGTACTGTAGAAGATAAGAGTAGTGGATAGATTTATAAAGGTGACGTCATGAAGTTACACCACCGGCCATTGTTCTTTCAAAATGAAGCGGCTGGACAGAGTTACCGCCGATGACGTCTTTGTCCATGCCATAAATCATCTGATCCACTTCTCAAAACACACGTGTTTGTTATTACCGCCACGGCTGGAAGCTGAAGCGGGACCAATATTTTGATCCTACCAACATGTGAGGCTCTGGGGATTATTATTTTTGCCATGCGATGTAACCAACATCTGATCTGTTTTAACAAAGTAACATAACAATCACACTTGAGATGAGTAATCCAGAAGGACAATTTCTTTTAGCTTGATTAGATGAATTTATTAAATGTAAGCCGTCTTCATGCATTTGACTCGAACATAGTTTCATAACCGTGTCTTGTGATTTTTCAGGAAGAACAATTCATAGAGGAATTCCCCTTTTCTTTTTCTGTCACAATGTGGTTCACACGGTGCAGCCTAAGAGGAGTCCAGTCTTGTTTTATATTCATGTCTCATCAGCGGGATGATGCAACCAAGCTAAACAACCATCTGTACTCGCAGGTCAACAGACTCACAGTTAGTTGAACCTGTAAATGTAACAAAGAATATAGCAACGTTATCACTGGATCTCTGGGTCTCTACTGGAGGTGCAGCTAAAGAATGTATGAAGCCTGTTATTTAAGGAAAAAACATAATTTGACTTTGTCCATGCATTGTTCCTCTATTGATGTATTAATTCAAACAGCTTGCATGTGTTCAGAGAGGTTATCCAGCAGGAGAACCGACCTGAGCAGGTTACCAACTATGCTGCGAACGCTCTAAAGGGAACCAGGTGTCCCGAGGCTGTCGGCGCTGGACGACCTGCTTGCTGCTTTTTCCCTGTTTGACTTGACAAGCTCTGACCTGCTACAGACGCCGGCCGGGGTAGGAAGGAGGAAAAAACGACTTTGCCTCCTGACAATCTGTTCTAATGGTACAGCCAACTATGAGCTGTGTATAAGCGTTGTAAACATTGTCTAATAGGGAGTGATATCAGGCTGTGTACAGCTAATATTTGTCCTTGAAATATTTCTGTTAATCCTAAATTTCTTCATTCTCCAAGTGAGTGGTCTTGATAATGCTAATATACACATTCCTGGTCTTCTGGCATGTGCTGTTGTTTTCTCGATGACAAATCTCACTTGTCTAACAGCAAAATAACCTACTTATTCTTTTTAAACAAAGTATTTTATGGGCACATTTTACTTTGGACAATTGGCTCTTCTTTTGACTTGTCCTAAAAAGGTCAGTAAAGCTAAGGGGTTAGTTTGACCCCTGTCTCGGGCTTCCCAGTTGCATTGTATATTATCAAATTCATACATACTGTTTCTTGGTGGAAGCCAGGAAGCCAACCATCTCCATAGCTTGATGGAGCCTCTTGTACTCGTGCACCAGTTTCTCCTCATCATCCAGATGGAGGTCTTCCTGCAGGACAAGCGGACGCGATACGGAGAGAAAGATGCGTTTAGCCACAGAGGCGTATGCATGGGAACCGATCACAACAATATGAGGTTCACACACAAACTCAGAGTCTCTTTTCTTATTGTGTTTTTATAATTAAACCCAAAATGATCGACACTCTCCCTTTTCCCAATTCATTGATTTTCTTGCTAATATTTGAGCTTTCATCTGATTCTCTATAATGTACTTTGGTCAACATTTGTTATTTGCAAGTTCCCTCTTGGCTGTGAAAGATTTACCAGGTAAATTCAGTGAGTTACAGCAAATGATGCCACACCTGACGGAGCTTAAAAGGCTTTACCAATTAATATTCTAATGTCTGAGCAAAGCAATAACAAGAGCTTTACATAAATTAGTTATGATAATTAGTAGAAACTGCAGATGGTATGAGCTATTAAAAACATTAAACAGATAGAATATGGGAAGTTGCTGGTGGTTGGTCCGTGTTGCATTGTCAATAGATACAGAATTCCCAAACTGGTCAGGTGGTGTCCCTGTTCAACACCCCGTGTGTGGAGCCGGCCCTTTCCCGCCTCTGCTGTGGTGAGGTGTGTGGATCAAAGGTACCTGCTTGAGGTAGAGGTAATCTTGCGGCTTTAACAGATGAAACTCCTCCTGCTCGTCTTTGGACGCACCCACCAGCAGATAGTAAAACACGTGGTAGTTCCTGCAGGTCAGAGGTCACACAGCGCCGATACAGTCAATGTAAGCTCATGTAAATTTAATTTTAAACTGTAAGTTACTCGACATGTAACTGCACACAGCAGTGCCGTATGTTTTTACTGGCTTACATTTAGAGGTCAGAGTTCACGTACAATTTGATGACAACGTGAGCAAGGTTGATACCAGTTAAATATTCATTTCAATGCCCGGGTTATGAGTGTACAGTTAAAAGAAGAAATGTGAATGAGGAGTGTCTTCAACATACCTTTCCCCTGGATCTCTGGACGCAAGGCGGGACTTTTCCAGGAGGTACTTCTCAATAACTGCCCTGCGAGAGACGAGAGAACATCAAGAAAACCTATGAAGCTTTATGACATAGGAAGAAACTGTTAAACAAAACTACCAAGACTAACTGTCCAGTCTGCCGCAGAAGCCTTGATGATCTACTAAATAAGAAGAGACGGTTGTGGAGAACATGAAACCACGAAGCCTTACCCTCTGATGACGCCGCTCTGCAGATAGTGGAGCTGGATGAACTTCCCAAAGCGACTGGAGTTGTTGTTCTCGGCCGTTTTAGCGTTGCCGAAGGCCTGTTGAAAACATAGGGAACATACGTTTTCACTAAATAAGCAGACACATTTGTAGGCATGTTATCTTGATGAATTAATCTCCTAATCCATTTTCTAAATCCGATCAAATTTTTTTTCTGGATTCAAGAACAGGTTTTGCCAGTACATTTTTGTTTACATTTTTCCATTCACTCCAAAATATGCAAATTAAAAACTCACCTAAGATTTTTTTTATGGTTATATAAATTGCAATGAAAGCCTCTTGTGGCTGACATTAGCATTACAACAACATCTTTTATTTTCACTGCACAAACAATTTCTTACAGATAAAAAAAGAAAAAGCTGATGATGAACTTAGAAATATTATCCTACATACAAACTTTTTTCATATGTTCTTAAATCACAAACACAGGGGAGAAAAAAAATGTGTAGATCAACAGATCCTCAGTATGTGAAAGAATGTTGAACATAAAACACATTGTATACAATTAAACTTTACTGGAAATATAACTGATGTGTTATTTGCTATTTGATTTCACATGAACGCTGCCAAGAGGTTCCGTACCACAACATTATCATTAATAATTCACTCATCTCCGTGTAATATTTCAGTACACTGCCTGAACTCATTGACTGCAATGCATTCTCACGGCTTGTTGGCCACTAATGCCATTAAACCAAGAGACTCACACTCCTAATGCACAGGATTAAGTGGCCACAGACATTACAAATGAAAGCTCTCTCTATCCAGGGGACACTAATCTGAGGTACATTTTGCAGATACTTTTAATGATTGCCAGGAAAATGATTACTCTGAACTGGAAGGATGCAAAACCACCAACCATAACTCAGTGGAGACAGATTAAATCAATGGAAAAAATGACTGCAAAATTACAAATGACTAACGATATCTTCACAAGAAGAAGGACTTGTGTTACATTATACCTTGTGTCGACATTTAACCTAGATACTACTCTACAACTGAGGGGGGTAGAGGTAACGACACCAAACTGGACCACTAGAATACCACCAGTAAAAGAAAAGGTGTAAAGATCTGATATGCATGTCGTTTTTTTTTTCTTCTCATTTAATGATTTTTTTTATCTTACTTTAGTTATATTTTCTATTTCATTTGATATCTACTGCTTATTTCATTTAATTGTACTCAATTGAACTATTCAGTCCTTCTCTCTCTCCTCGTGGAGTGTGTGTGTGTGTGTGTGTGTGTGTGTGTGTGTGTGTGTGTGTGTGTGTGTGTGTGTGTGTGTGTGTGTGTGTGTGTGTGTGTGTGTGTGTGTGTGTGTGTGTACAAGTATATACATGTGGCAAGGGGCGGGTGGGAATGCTCTGCGGGTGTGTATGTGGATATGGACGTTGTGTGTGAGCGTGGGCATTTGTTGATGTAGATGTCCGTGTATGTGAGACTAGCATTCGTACTCTGTGGGCGGGACTATGGATACCGATACTACTGTTTTCACTGTATGCGGTTTGTTTTGTTGTGTTTATTTATTTAAAATGTCAAGGATTGCTCCTTTTGGTTGAAAATGCATAAGAAAAAGTATAAATAAATAAATAAAAGCTCCATTAAGCAGCCTTATTGTCCACTTCTCAATAAAGCTTCTGAATAAACAGAGTGGAGTTTCACTCTCACTTACAGTAAGACACACTTCCTTCTTCCATTGTTGGTGTTTTATGCAACGCCAATTCTCTGTAGTTTTTTTTTTTACACTTCAATGACATTTAGTTATTTTAAATGTATTAATCAACAACCACAACATTGACAGCAATTCTCACAATTGCTGAATTTTTCCAATACTGAAACGCTTTTTAGTTTCATATCTAAATTCAACTTTTTTCTACTTTTCAACAACACAAGTAATTTAAAAGTCACTTTGGGATGTGAAAATCGTGATGAGCATTCGCCATTCTGTGTGACTGGAGACGGTCTCTAAGGTTCACTATCAACAAATAAACGGACTCCACCTGCGTAAAGGATTATGAGCTGATTCTGGATCAGCTTCTACTTCCCAACTTTCAACCCTTCTCAAAGGAAAATAAATCCAAACTGAGCCCTTGTCAGAAGTCCTCCCTCTCTCCGGTTTGAGATATGCTGACGGTCGTGTCTCGACAGGCAGAGCCGTGCTCATCACGCCAACAGTGAGCTAGACCTGTAGACTGCACTCGACCCAGAATGACTGGAATGTTCCTTCCCTGTGCAGCTCTGTAAATACAGTGCAAGCTTTTCATTTTCAACCCGCTCAATCAAACATATAGAAATAAGTCGGGAAACAACACGCGGTGAGAAGATGGTATCGAGAGGAGGGCGAGCAACAGATGTTTGCCACGTCCTAGTTTGGGCTCCAACACTAAAAGCTGCTTTCAGGTAGATCTGGTTTGCTTGTAAAGCAAAACAAATTCCAAGCTTATCACCAGGAATTTGGCCTCGAAAAACTGCCAGCAAGGTGGGGAATACCAGCGGAACGCTGTGAAAGGGTCAATGACATTGGATTTGACTTTCACTTCCAAAGCTGCTGGACACTATTTATTTAGAAAGTTGACAAACTGATACTGATTTATTGAGTAAAAGGGCCGAACTATCTCTGGATCTAGCCTCTCAAATGTGGGGATATTCTGCTTTTCTGTCGCTTATATTAGGGCTAGGCGATATGGAGAAGAGATAAAACACAATGTTTCTTAATCAAATACAACAATATCAATATTATGACAATTTTGTAGGGTTGACATGTTTATATGATAGGATATTTTGATAAATCAGTAATGTAGATATAATGACTACGAGAAATAAAAGTCGGATACATTAATGAAACTACATCAGTTTGAAAATGCCACCATGTTTTGGTGATTAAGATGTAAATTACTATCCTGGCATTAATGACACAAATGATCCATAGATTCATTAACAATTAAAATATATTCAGTCCGAATTCATCCGACATCACTGTAAGTCAATAAGACTGAAAAGGAAGAAGAAAAACTATGACAATGGAGTTTTGTTTTTTTGGTCTTCGTCTACTTGAGCAAACATCACGAGTCGCTTAGGATTTACGCGGGTAACCCAAAGAGTCTGTCATTTTTAACCCTATAAGTCCCAAAATAAAAGCAGCAATTAGAGGACAGTCTTGCAACCCCTTGGCTCACAATCCCCAGGCTGGGAACCACTGGTCTAGTCCGTATTTAAATGTCCCACTGATCAGTGACGACCTCGTGATTATGGGACAGGTCTTTAGTCTGTGAGTTTCTACCTGAACGTTGCATTAGAAAACTGTTGCAACCAGTGCTACGTTATCTGCGGGATACAGAAAGGGATATACAGTACATCAGGTGCGTCTTAGAATTTAGAAGAATAAAAAAGTAGAAAGAACGAGTGGAAGGGTGCACTTGTGAGAATGACGTTAAAGCAAAAGAAAAAGAAATAAAGAAAGAGAGAAATTGAAAGTAAAGATGTTGATACGTTGTCGTGTAGGTTTGCACACGGCCCTGACTGAGCCTGTTCTGACACGTTGCTGCTTCTCTTCTCTCGCTGGCGATCACTCAAAGACAACGCCCTTCAGATCCCCTCTCTGGAGCGCGGCGCTCACCTCGCAGAACACCAACAACCAACAACCAACACAAACAACAACCAACACAACCAACAACCAACACAAACAACAACCAACACAAACACCCCCCCGCCCCCCCATACTTAATAAAGACAGGTGCACCTGCTGGCTACCGACTTTAGATTTATTCCATATTTCAAATACTTTCAAACCTCGACAGGCTGCAGTTTCACAATCGCCTGCAGTTTCTGTCGAGCGAGACAATAATGAATTCAAAATTAGAAAAAAGAAAAAATGTTTTGTATATTCAAATAAAAAAAAGGAACAAGCATGTTTGGGTGTGACTCGTGGATAGAAAAGAAATCCCAAGATGGCAGAAGAGGTTTTAGCAAAGCAGCCAAACTATAGAACAAAAACAAGAGAAAGAGGATTAACAGACAAATTGATCCTCATTACTACAGTCGGCATTTTGCCAGTCTGGCTCGGCCTATATTGATATTCTGTTTTGGTGTCAGCACTAGTGCACGTTCTTTACGTTCTCTCCTCGTCGCCTTGAGCCAACGGAGGAAAAGAGCCCAAAGGGACACGCCGTCGGATCAGTTACCAGGAAAAAGACCGACGCTGTTGCTTTAGAAACTCGTTGGACTCGTTCAGAGAGAATCCATATAATACATATACTCTCTAACCAAAGGCTGCCCCCATGGGATTGTGTGTGTGTGTGTGTGTGTGTGTGTGTGTGTGTGTGTGTGTGAGAGATCAGTAACAAAGGGGGCCAGGATCCTTGGTGAAAAGGTTAGTTGCTCGATTGATGTTCACTGGAACATATTTAACTGGTGCAAAACAGAGACACAAGCAGCACTTTCGAGAACATCATGGAAAAAAGGTTTTGTTTCAGAAAAGAACAGAAACCATCGAATACATTTGCTCCCACTTGGAGATTTGTTCTCAGTTCCTTTGAGTCTCTAAAAGGTTAGTAAGTAGCAAGGAGGCGAGTACTTCCCGAAAGGAAAAACATTCGGCCTATTTTCACGCAGTTGTCATTTACATCGTGTAATTCGATCACAATCACGGGGAAATATGCCGTTTCATAACTCACTGACAAAAAGTGACCGTCGCACACGGCTCAAAAGTAAACACAGAATTTAACCTAAATGAGTGAGAGTGAAACTGAAAGTTTTTACTTCTCTTAAAGTGTGAATTCTGAGTTTTGATTTTTGGGGCCTTTTTATTTGAAGAAATGTCTGAACTGAAATTTCACGATACAAATATTGAAAAACAGTGATATATAAATATACTCTATTACTGATCACCAAAATTCAGCATAACGTTTATGGATTTTCTAGATTATGTTAAAACTGCTAAATGCTTGTGGCCCTTTATAATTCATAGATCCGACAGCCTCTTTGTGGTTACTGTTGATGACACCCATTCACTCTTTTTCATTGCAGAAAATTAAAAACACCATATTACTAATATGACATATCTCCCCTCTGAGGGAGTCGGTTTCTTTACGGCACAGATCTAAAGAGGACTTTAAAAAAAGATTAAGTTATTTATAGGATGCAAAAGTAGTTTCAGTTAGTTGAAGCCTGAGCACATTAATCCGGTGATCAGTAAAACCATATCCGTAGGTGTCAGAGTCTCGTGATGCAACATTTGACGTTTCTCGAACCACTTGTGCATGCGAGTTGATGACTGGTGTGGTAAAAGATTTGGATGGGCGAGGTTACACTGGAAAATGCCAGAAATTACGTCAATAAAAAAGGGAGGACCGGAACAATATGCTCTCAGGTTCTCAAAATACATAGCGTACGTTTTTGATGAATACGTTTGTTTGTTTTGTATTCATTGTTTGGCCTGTGTCATAAAATAGTGAAACATGCCCATAAAATAGCCCAGAGCGGTATTTCTAGTTCACCCCAAAATAATAAAAAAAAAAAAAATCAGATTACTGGTGTTTCTCTCACCTGTGGTTCTAGTTATCTATCTAAATGGAAGAAATGTTACTTTCTGGATTCTTGTTATTCTGAGTTTGTACTCTTGGTTGAATGCACTTATTGTAAGTCGCTTTGGATAGAAGCATCTGCTAAATGACATGTAATGTAATGTAAAATGCTTTGGTGCCAGTTCCCTTGGGTTCAAGCCGCGGCACCCACAGGACCATAAGGCGTACTTGAAATTCACGTTTGCGGGCCCTCTCCCACCGATCTAATATGAAATCGGGGGTGTTTTCGATTCTGCCTTCTCTGGAAATTTGTAGACAGTTTCAGGCTGTGTGAGTTCCCTAGAAACTCACATTAAAACGATCTATGTTGACGGATAGCACAAAGACAGGTAAGAATGTCTGGATCCTGTCCCTTTAATTAGTCAATCAGTTGATAATCTGGAACTAGATAATGTTTGTCAGTTTTGATTGACAAATGACCCGGTTAATAACATTATATTAATTCATATTAACCTTCTGTTGACTGACTGATCATTTGGCCCTCAGCCCGAGCCATATGAAGAACATTTGATCGAGACACCGCAAAAGTGTCCTGCTGCAACAGATGGGTGTTAGTTTTTTTTTAACAGGTGGCCAGATTCACACAAAGTGACCTACCTCTAGAACCGGGCCGGCCCCGAGGACGGTCCTCTCCAGTCCGCTGGAGTACGTCTTCTTGCTGATGGCAGTCAGGCAGTGGATGAGATAGCTGCTGCTCTCAGTCTTCCCTGAGCCGCTCTCGCCGGACAACACAATGCACTGGTTGACCTGCCGGTTGAGCATTGCACGGAGCGCCACGTCCGCTATGGCGAATATATGAGGGCTCAGTTTGCCCAGTGGCTGGTTCTCGTACATCTTGACATACTTGGGATTGTAGTACAGAGGCAAGAATTTATTGGGATTGATGGCGATGAGGATGTTGCCGGCGTAGGTGTAGATTTTGAGCCTGTAGAAGCGCTGGCGTAACGCCTCCAGGATACCCTCCTCGGTCACAGTTTGGAGGTCACAGAGATCATCGTAGTCCTTACTGCTGCTTTCTACTTGGTTGTCTCCATTGTTGGCTTGCTGGTCCTGCAGGATGAAGAAGTACCCGTGGGTCTGAGGGTGCCACCTCTGTGCTATCGGCGGCCACAGCAGGACTCTCTCCAGAGGGCGGTCCCCGGCCTCCAGCAACCTCTCCTCTCTCCCGGGTCTCCTGACCTCCAGCAGGCTGTACGTCTGTCCGGCATTCAGGCCCAGAGTGACCACGGCGTTGTGGATGACCGACCTCGCCGTGTCCCCAGCGCTGACCTGCAGGGGACAGTAGGTGGTGGCGTCCTGGGGAAGCCTGGTGTAGATCTGCACCACGCGAGCATCGCCATCGTGTTCAGGGGGCCCGGCTCCTTCCGTAGTGCTCATCGTGATTTACAGACGGGCTCCAGCATCACTCACTGCCAGCCTCCTCTGGAGAAACAAACACACCACGTGACAGGGCAGTTTCAACATGAAGGGGAATTCAAGCAGGAATGACTGTAAAAACACAGGTTGATTTCATTTGCATTTCATATTCTTTACAGTATAATGGATTTATTTCTGGTACAAAAACTAGTGCAACAGGCATATAGAAGCAAATGTCTATTAAATTGCCTTGTTTCCCTCCACTGTATCAATGGCTACTTACTTTATAAACGATAGCCAGCATTCCCCGTTCTCCCATCAGAATTCCCACTTTTTTGTATCCGTCAAACTAAACCAAAATGCCAAAATAAGTCTCACCTTTTGAATAATAAACACTTGTTTCATCTTTAAAAGCCGAACTACTCCTGGAAGCGACGAGGAGAGGAAGATCTCTGGCGTTCGCGAACTCCCACCACACAACTTAAGGAAATGTAAACCGTGTATTCACCTGAGCTTCCCCTACGAAGGTGCGCCGAGACGCTACTTGTTGTTACTCGTTTTTAAAATCACTAAAAGATAGATTAACTTTAACGCTTTCACGAACTAGAGTTTCTTTAAGCAAATCGAGATTAACGTCTCCGCGTCGTCCCCCGGGAATCGAAAAGTTGGGCGAACGTTACTTCCTAGATTTTGGTCCACACACGAACACACACGAACACGCACGAACACACACGAACACACCCGTCGACGACGAGGTGGACGTAAACGTCTCTCCCTTCACTGACCTGAGCGATGTCACACTTTAGCCAACAGGAGATACAACTGCTGGGGGAAAAAACACCACGGGACTTTGTGTCAGACAGAGAGAGAGGGAGAGAGAGGGAGAGAGAGAAAGAGAGGTGACACTTTCACATTACCGAGGAGAAGAGGTTGATAGAGAGCGACACCACGGAGCGATTGAATTAACCTCATGACGGGTGAGTTGTGGGGGTTCAGCGCCCCCTGGTGGCGGTCGGAGGCATCACATCCAGTTTACGGCACACCAAGAGGACACTTTACCAGCTAAAGGCAGTCGGCCTACATCTACTCATTGTTATCCAGACCTGCGCCTCACAGTTGTACTTTGTATTACACTATATATTATCTCTTAGTTAGTCTTTCAAACCGGTTGTTATATTATTTTACTGGTTCTATGAAAACTATTTAACTTATTCTTTTTTTAAATTATAAAATATTCTGTTATGTTTCGGTTAGTTAGGCACAAAACAATTTCACAATACGTGGTATCATTGTGTACGTGACTGGTAAATGTGATTCGATGTTAAATTGACAGCTAATTAACTAATAACCAATAACTATATACATATATATATATATATATATATATATATATATATATATATATATATATATATATATATATATATATATATATTGGTGCTGTTTGTTCATTATTTTGGTTGCAAGTTACGGTCCCCTTATTTTTCTTTAGTGTTTCATATAATATTGTCCAGACTCCAGATAGCACATTCAGAGGTGAGAGGATGGTCAGCTGCACAAACAATAGACAAAGTGTTTGGTTTGGTGATTCTGGTTTTAATGGCAGGATTCTGTGTTCCGGTCTAACCTCTTAAAACTGGTCCAGAGGCTCCAAATCCTTTTGACAATGTAAATAAACATTCTGGCCTCAAATTGTTTTGTGAAAGTAGCAGCTACAACTCCACAGGGACTGAGACTTGTTGAACCTGTGAGTTTGGGCCTTTTATTCACAGAGGACACTATTATATTTAATGTATGCAGGATTCAATCAAAACCCATTCATATAATGCAAATGTAAAGTAAATCTTGAGCAGTAAATGTTGTTCTGACTGCACCTGCATTGATTTTTTTATTAAACGTGCACATGGACAGACAATTTTTTTCTCCTCTTCTTGCTGGTGACCGCAATGTTCTTATAAACTACCCTCTGTCGTTAAAAACACACACATACATAAAGGCAAGGCAAGTCTTTTGTATATGGTCTGCTTTCTATCTTCTCTGTTTGTTTATTTAATCTTTTTACTGTGTATTGTACTTTGCTCTATGAACTGTCGATGGTTTTTGGCCCCTTTTTATAGACACATTTGTTTAATTGACTTCCGTACTGCACTTTGTGACACTTTGTCTGTGATAACTGCATTATAGATAAAATTTATTTACTTACTCATACTTCATTTCAAACAAAAAGATAATTTAAAGCACTTTAAATAATCGTTAAAGAGGAATTGCATCATAAACCATTTAAATACAAATGTAAGGAATAGGAACAATAACAATTGAAACAAATACAATATTGGTCAAAAAGTAAGTTTAAAGTGAATACCAGAACTAAGACAGCTATTGTAAATACCACTAAACCAAATGGAAGATAGCTGTTGATATTTGACTGCAGGATTACATCACATTGAGATAAGTGTTTTAATCCTTACTCAGTCTTTGACATCTTCAAGAACCCCTACAGATAAGAGGCACTCAACACCTTCAGGTGAGATAATGCAAGTGTCAGACAGGAATAATGAACACACATAATGACGAAATAAAAAGTCCAGTCTGTATTTTGGACTGATTTATAGTGCCACAGATACAGTATGTTATTGTAGTGTGAGGAAAAAAAACGTATTTGTATTGGCTATATGACATTTGGCATGTGTGCATATGTGTAAATCAACAATATGAACCAATAAAAAAAGGTTCACCCATGGAAAATGTGCAAAGTTAATAGCACCAGTTTTGCTAATGCAGCGCCACCTTTCCATTCAGACTGCAGAGGTGTCGAGCCGCTGTGTTCCACTTTAGTGAAGCAGCTCGCTGACGCACTGACAGCTTTATATGGGATGAGCTATGAGGAGAGGCAACATGAAGGGTTACTCAGCACAAATCAGCCAGATTCACACACACATTAGGACACAGACACACACACAGACACACACACACACACACACACACACACACACACACACACACACACACACACACACACACACACACACACACACACACACACACAAAGTTTCGTGACAGAAACACAAATTCGGAAACATTGTCATCTGTGATGTGCTCCTTCTCATTTAACCGGGACCATGGTAACCGCCTGGTTCACTCTGATTGTGTCACATTAGATGCCACTCTTGTTCCTGCTGGACTGAGCCAGTTCTGCAAAGACACACCGTATCCAGTTCAGTAGGCACAGGAGTGCACAACTCAGGGAAATGATCACAATCCCAAAATGATTTAAAAAAACAGAAATCAACCAGCAGTGGTTCTAATTTAAAGGAAACATAAGCTCATAGTTGCGTCATTAATGACATTTTTAATGACTAAAAATCTTGGAAAAATCGGCAGCTTTATGGAAACATTTTCTTCCAGAAATATAGTGTTGAAAATGAACGTCTCCTCATTCTGTTGGGTACCGTGTGTCTGGACATGCACGACTTTTAAAGCATTCCTCTTTTACAGTACAGGTGGCCATTCAAGTGCATCCTTCTCCCCTCTCCTTTCTGTTCGGGACAACATGTGAGAGCTCATTCTTCCATGTCAGACACTGAACTTAGCCACTGTGAACAATCCCTGTTTGGTTCAATGCTCACTAATGAGCTAAGTTCTGCATCTTCAGAAAAGTCATCCCATAGTAATATTCACAGCAGGAAATCTGAATGTTGCGAGTCTCATTCAGCAAAAAAAAAAAACAATATTCAATACAATTATACAGATTTTAAATGGAAAACATGGATTTCATTCATGTTGTACTCATACTCAGACCTCTAAAGTTAATATTATATGTTGCATAATCCACCAGCTGCTTTCGTGCTGTGATTGATCCAAATGACAAATCCATGTCCACTGAAGGCAAAGACGCCATTAAATAAAAAGAAAAAGTAATTAGCTAATAACATCAAACTGTATTAGTCTACTCTAATATATTACACTGACGACTATTATAAGAGTAAAAGGTGAGGAGACATAAGGTGATGCAGTTGGACCTCAGTTTTATTCATTCCAAATGCAATCGGCAAAGCTCTTACCTCCAGTTACCTGCATGCTAATAAACCTTGTAAAAAGTGAATTGCCTCACATCAATCTTCATATCCAGTTGTGGAGGAATTATTATTAATTTAAGTAATTTCAAGTAATATAACAGAATGGTAGAATCTTATAATTATATCATATATAATTATTTTAACTCGTAAGATGCATGCACGCTGCATTTGAAATGTTGCAGAAATGTTTCTAAAATCCAAATTTGTTCAGAAATTTGTAACTATAGCTTTTATATAAACGTAATAGAGTAAATAGTCATGTAAAGTATCTCTATGTTGTACTTGAGCACAGTATTTGTGTATAAACACCTATAATTACCAAAGAAGGCGATGCAGGCCTCAGCTTTCTGCACACCAAGGCCAGAAGGTTCAGTACACTTCATGTAAATGACTGCAAGGCGTTTGCTAAATTTTAGACGCAGATATCGGCTTTCTCTTTTCACACAGTGGGGATATTCCTTCTCTCCCCGGCTGTGAAGAGTCTACCTCCATCGTTTGTCCTCGGATAGTTTGTCTGAGCCTCAGGACGCAGGCTCAGTTTTCAGAATAAACTGTTAGTCCGACCAAACGGCGGTGTCATGACATCACCGCTCGTGGAAAACAACTCTCTCTCTCACGTTCACGCCGGCTCCATCTGGAGCCTTGCGTGTGAAAGTATTGCACAGGCCGGCATCAATTGTGATCTTGATTTGATAACTTAAATCTTCAAGCGTCACATGATCATATTTAGACTCTTCTCTCCACCGACTCGCACTCGTTAAATCTATATAAGAAGAACGAGAACTTCTACATGGGAAGATGAAACTTATTCACAGTTAGATCATCATGTCATTTCCTCAAATCAGTCACCATCATTGTCTGTGTTCACAAAAGGACTTGGATTTCACACTCTCGCAGAGGCGCACATCTTGTAAACACAACCCCAGAGTAGTTTCAAGGCTATCAGTGTCAAAGTGAAGTTACCTGAGCTCGAATGCCATTATGTCACTTTGCACCCTGCTACAGGAGAAGAAAAGGCAGCTGCAGCCTTTGTCATCCCGCCACCTCGTTATTTCCTGTGGAAAAGATCCATCTTGAATGTTAAATGAGCCGGATAACAAGCCTCCACCTTCACCTTCGTACGGGACTTTATCCAACTTCCCCACTGCTCTTCTGCTCAGGTTAGCAGGCTCTTCTAGAAGCTGCGATGAGAAAAAAAGTGTGTGTAATAGGAGTACTGAGATAAATAGGAGACCAGAAGTAAAGAGCAGCACAGCTCAGTCTATACGAGAAGCGCCGCACAAAATATTCCCAAATAAGATAAGATGCATTTAAATGCATTAGAGAATAATTCCAACACAATTCATGCATCTGGTCATAAGAGTGCCTGTAACAAAGTGTGAATCTCAACTTTACCTGTTCGTAAGGCGAGGAGAGAGGAGAGAGGAGAGAGGAGAGAGGAGAGAGTAGAGAGGAGAGAGGAGAGAGGAGAGAGGCCCTCGGTGGTGTCAAACACGATCACTTTCTGCTGCTCTCTCTGTTTTCGGTTGCATGTTCTCAGCAAGACGGCGCAGCTTTCTGCTCCTCAAGCTGCTCAGTGCGAGGTGTTGGTGAGAAGGGGGGAGGGGGGGAGGGGGGAGCATATGTGGAAAGAGAGAAGGCACAAACAGGAAGGGGAGACAGAGGGAGGGGTGGAGGGGGAGATGATGGGACAGGTGTGGAATTTACACACCCTGCTGGTGGCGCACACACTTGGCATATTTTCCGCAGCGTGATGAATCAGCCGTCTCGTGGCGGAAGCAAGAGGGAATTGTGGCTTTCTGAAATATACTTTACATTAACTAATTGTCTGCAGGACATGTCGTTGTTTTGATTGTCATTTGATTTGAGCTTAAGATGACAACTCTTTGTGGAATTGACATGCACTCTGCCATCAGCACATAATATACCGAACAAACAAATACAAGTAAACGAGAAGTAATCTGGTTATCCAACCAATCTCCCACCCAATCCTGGAGGAGATACCAATTTGATAAATCTAATTTCCAGAGCGTCAAATACCAAAACACCCCCTCGTCGTCTGATAGACACAAAAGGCTTCCAATGTCATCCCCGTGAGGTATGAGTGGGTCAAACAAACACAGGGCTTTCAACCGGGAGCCGGTGTGACCCAAAGAAGAGTTATTTTTTATGCAGAATGTTGGTTCCTCTAATTTAGTTTGTCTGTTTTTCATTTATTTGTAATTTTTCTTTTTCTTTTTATATATACTTTTAAATGTAATATTGGTTTCTTACTATTCCACTTGTTTTGCTTTGACTCTCTGTGGAGCACTTTGTAAACATTGTTTTTAAAGGTGCTATATAAATAAAGTTATTATTTTCAAGTTATGTGTTTTTTTATAGATATTTAGTTTATTGTATTTAACTTAGTTTAGGTACTTATTTGAACCAAAACAACCAAAAGTGTTTTGTTTGAATTCTCAACATTAATGTTCACAGTGTAAACACGTTTACAGTGCAGCGTCGACGTTGACAATAAGTAAAATATAGAAAAAACTGGACTTTGCCTTTTCATCCAAATAACAGAAAAAGTTCCACAACTTATATATCTATTGAAAATGTGAGTTCCATGTTTTTCCTAAAAAGGCAGAACATATCAAATGTATATAATTCCTTGTTTGTTCCACATTGTGTCACCAGACCTGAAATGTATTTGTCGGACGATTCAGTGATTCAGAAAATAGTTACCAATCCCCAAAAGCACAGACTTTTACAAACTCTGTCCGGTTGTAACAAAGTAGAGTATAACATGTCAAACGCCCCCCCCCCCCCCCCCCCCCCCCCCTCCATCCCATGAGGGCCCTCATGTCATTCACCATACCCTCCATGTACGTCGTGCCCTCCTCCATCAGGATGCTTGTTTTGATTTGGTGGCTGCAACCCGATACGGGAGCTTACATACACGGTTGGTTTACGTCCCTGTGCCTTCTACAGCAGGGCGGCGGGGCTGAGAAACACAGGGAGGCCGTCTCCAGTTGTTTTTCTCCCCTCGCCTTTTAAGAGCACTATGCAGCGTACTCCTCTGGCCCCTAATGCGCCCGGTCCATTTAGCAAGGCAGAGCTGTGAAACCCAAGATCACAGGCATGGTCAAAAACAATTTCACCCTCTGATTGAGCCAATATCCACTTTACATTTTGAGGAGCAACAGTAATCTGATATGTGTTACCGCACACACATTTTGGAATCTGTTCATTTCAGAGTAACCCCTACACTTTCAATTCAATTCAGTTTATTTTGTATAGCCCATTATCACAAATGACACATTTGCCTCAGAGGGCTTTACAATCTGTACGCATATGACATCCCCGTCCCACTTGTAACCAGCCACAATGCATCGGCCTCTAAAAACATCAGAAATGTTTATTATTTTTGTCAGAGACATATATCCTCTCCAGGTCTTCATTTGCTCCTGAATACACAAACATTAGTGATTAGTTTGAGAGTGAAAACACAGATTTCCTCAGCAACAGTTTCTCAGGCGTGGTTGTTTTGCAGCGAGAGTTGCCGCGAGCACAAAGGGATGAGGAAGCTCCTGTGTGAAACCAGAGCCAGGCTGGAGTGATGGACGCATTAGCCCAGGCTAATGGGCTAGCTGGCTCCGAGAGGCCTGACTGTCCTTTATGTGCGGCTACGGCTGGACGAGTTGAAGGTAAACTGCTTTTGACCGCTCCGGTGTCCAAGAAGCCCCTTAACTCTCAAATTATTATTATGTGATACTGATGGATAATGTTTGAATAAAACACACACACACACACACACACACACACACACACACACACACACACACACACACACACACACACACACACACACACACACACACACACACACACACAGAGTGAGAGAGAGAGATATCCACACACTTGTGCTTCCATGAGGTTCACATTTATGGATTTGAGTGAAATATTGTATGGATTACCATAAAATGTAATTAATTAAATTTCCGAAACATTTATATCCCATCGGGATGAATTGTAATATCTTTGGTGATACCTGAACTTTTACCTGTGCCAACGTTTTCGTTTTTCGAATACTTTGTCTTATGACAAAATACCTGCAAAACGAATGACATTCCCATCAGCCTCATCTGAACTTAGAAACACTTGTTCTTTCTTTCATCTCTCCCCTATCTATTTATCCGTCTATCCACCTGATAGGAAATTATAACCATACAGGCCTCCAGCTATAGTGTGGAATTATTTACAGCTATTCAATATACAGTTACAGTATCAGTACCGTCACACACATTTATTTTGAGTCAATATACGTACTCACCATGGCCTGTGAGAGCGAAATGATCCGTGCTTCACTGAAAAGGTGACTGTTAATAGTTTGAATGGAAGTGGATAATGGAGGAATGTTTTCTGTCCTTGCAGTGAGTTCCAGGTCATTTAGCATCAGTTCTCGAGGGAGAGTGTAAGATGGTTAAAAAGGCTACAAGGACATGATGAACAGCTCTTTATGTCAAGGAAGTTGATTAATCTGCATCCCTTCCTGCATGCAAAGCCCAAAGGCATTTTTTGGAGAGAAAGGGAAAGAAAGAGAGAGAAAGAGAGAGAGAGGGAAAGAAAGAGGGAGGGAGAGGATGCAGTAGAGGGTGCTGTTGCATTAATCAAATGTGGAGACGATAAATGCCTGAATAAGAGTTTTATCAGCCAAGAATAAGAATGAAGGACAGAGATGGGCAGCGTTTCTGTGGCGGTAAAGCTTCTTTCACTCAGCAGAATCATCCTGAATAACATCCATTAAAAAAACGAGTTAATTTAATTTAATTAATAATTGCTGCAATAATGAACTCATTTACTTGTGTTTTGGATTTGAATGCTTCAGTGCAAATTATATGTTTGTAAATGTTGCAATATGGTGTATTTTAAATGATTAAATTTGACTTTGATCAAATATACAGTATAATTGCTCAGCTTTTTCATGGGTGTCATTCAGAACATGTGACCATCCAAAAGTGTCCAGGATCACGAGTGCCACCTGTTGATCATAATGAGAATTGTAGTCTATTTCATAGGCGCAACAGATTATTTAAATCAATGTCAAGGCTGCTTGGTTAAAAAGTAAAAAAAAGAGAGTTTAACAATGTTCTACGTGCAATATCTTTTTTTATTGTTGCTCGTGAGCAGCTGCAGGATATGTAACACATTCACCCCAATATCCTGGGCTCTCTGTGGGTTCAGTAGCTATCCATTTGTTACTAAAAAGGAAAACAGCATCTGTGAAAAGGGCTGGGCGACCTTTGACCCTCACAGTGGTGAATGGGAACCAGGGACACTGGTGCATACTAAGCTGTCAGGCCGGCTGCAGGCCCCGTGCCTCTGTGGTACAAGTATCACACAGGAAATGCAAAGTGCTAATTATGTTATGTTTTAAGAGTTTTAATCACCCAGAAATTATCTGTTCGGATGAGGTCACACTATGACTGTTTAAAAAATAAATCACTCTTGAATTAATCTAATACTTAAGTAAGTTTCCTGTGAGTTTGCAGGACATCTCTGAAGAACAATAATATCCTCATACATACTGTGTTACACAGCTGTGTTCGAACTCCATTAAGGTTGCAACTAACAATCATCTAATAAGTGATCAGCTGACTGTTCTTATAGAACATCAGACAACAGTGAAAAAAAATAATTTCCTAGACAATGTCTTGTTTTGTTGGTCCAAAACGGAAAAGATATTCAGTTTGCTAGAAGACAAGAAAAGAAAAAGCTTGAACCTCTCATGCTTAAAAAAATACTCAGATGAATAATTAATGATAAAAATAGCTCCCATTTAATTTAGGGTCTATCAACTAATTAATAATTACTATGTATTGCACACTGTATTATTGTTCGCAATGTATTGTATAAACTAATCTTTATAGTATACAGTTTTTACAATTAAGTAAGATGCCACACAGTTTTTTTATTTGTATTAATTGAATCCTCCAGGTATTTGCAGAATAACAAACAATAGGGAAATGTAAGGATTATTTTAAACAATGGGGCAGTTGTGTGTAGATTCTTGCCTGACTGGCTATTTCCGCCTCTTCATACATGCATAATAATGTGATTACATGAGAACTGCACTTCACTGTAAGCTAAGATAAATGTCTAATCCTTTACTTTGAACAAAGAGTTATTTTAGTCATGAGAATGCTCTCAGGGGTCAACTCAAGTTTGATAAATAACTGTCTCAGACTGGACGTTGCGTCAGACGGTCTCTCTAAGAGCTGCGGCCCCAAACAAGACACTGCCTCTTAGGAACATAAGAGAGGTCGCATCGCCTGAGCCAAGATTGAACATTTTGTCAGCACAGTGTGTCAAACCACACAGACAGATGTGGCTGTTTCTGGAGGTGGTTCAACCAAGGTCTTGCATGAATGCCCATCTTTCTTTAATTAATGTCCACAAAACATAGAAACACCTCCACTGACCCGCGGTGGCTCTTCTCACAGCAAGTCAACATCAGGACAAGTTTGCAAAGCATCTGTAAATACGACCACAAGGCGCTTTGTAATGATCCTCCGTCTATCTGATCGGGGATCAGCTGCGAACCACGTGATGGTCTCCACAGCGTCTCCAGAGAACATCAGGGGATGGTTTCCTTTGCCATCTGCTGTACGTTTCCATACCTACACAATAAAAGACACTGAGAGCTCATTTTTGTTTGAGGCTGATTTGAAGTCATTATTTGAAGCAGTGGGAAGCAAATGATGATTTTGAAGTTAATTGCTTACCTTGGAGAATTGTATCACAACAGATGTGATATTAAACACAGACACAGTACTGTATAGTAAGTCTCTGTCAGGTCGAGCACGGTGTAGAGTTTTCCCTCGGCGCACTGATTTAAGTGCATCGCTATTCATCTCCGATGCGACAATGTGAAGGCTGCAGGCTTCAGTGGTCGTGTTGCACGGCAGGGGCCGAGAAGGAAGGACTCAGCTGTTGTTTGTGAGTAGGAGAGTTTTCTCTGAACAAATGGACGGCCGTGAACCTGAAGGTCAGGGGAATTGCAAAAATTGACGGTTTGGACCATCGCTTGCTCTACCAATGAAACCACACTTTAAAATTCCAGGAGGCTTGGAAAAAAAACAAGAATTTAATAAAGTTTTCTGCTGAATATGTAAGACAGCGAAGAAGTTGGCAGTTATTATATCTCGCCTCAATACACACAGCCTCTCACTCTCGAAATGTTACGTGATCAGTTTTCAATATCTGGATCTTTAAAAAAGAAAAACATCCTTACTGTGCTTCGAACATTTCTCGACTTTACTTCATTTTGCCTTTTGAGCTATTTTAACACAAACTTATCTTGTCCTCCACCTAAGATAATATAAGATAATATAAGATAATATTAGATGAGAAAAGATAACCAAAGGAGATTTCTGGCAGATGAAAACTTCTCCCATGTAAGCTTAATTGTAAAACCAGTGTAACATGAAAGGGGAATTAGCAAATCGGCTGAATAAGTAAAGTTAAACAGCTACATGCTTCATCCACGACTCTTGTCAGAGTGTAGGCAGTGAAAGCAAATCGCTAACGCCAGATACTCCGGCAATCAAAGCACAGTAACACGTTTAAAGGTCAAATATCAAAGGTTTAATGATTTTTACTGACAACCCCTCTGCCCCAAATGTAATTTGCCAAGAATAGCAAGATATAGCTCATAAAGATACCGATTTCTGCAGATGCAAAGATATGCAGGTCGTTCCCTTTCTTTACTGTGCCTGAAATCAATAAAGCAAAAGAGCACAATCTACTTCAACTCAGTGTAAATGTCAAAAACTTGCACCATTTTGCTCCAACATTTTCAAAGGTCTTTGTTTGTGCTTTCTTTTGAAAAAAGTTGGATCTTTGAAAGCTTCTCTGTGAGGCCTGATCTTAATAGTTTCTGCTATCTTATACTTCCAAAACATGCCATCAACCTTTTACACATAATGCATTGTTATAGATGTAAATACCCAAACATGAAATGAGAACTTACCACATAAGAAATCATAAATATAATATATAATTATTTAACACTCACGGGTTCCATTTCTTTTTTACTTCATTTCAATAAAAGTTTTGAATGCTTCATTCACCATTGCACACATGTGATAAATGTAATGGGCTTTGACAGTGGTCATTTAAAACCTTCTGCCCTGGACTAACGACT
Organism: Liparis tanakae; assembly: GCA_036178185.1. Taxonomy (NCBI): domain Eukaryota; kingdom Metazoa; phylum Chordata; class Actinopteri; order Perciformes; family Liparidae; genus Liparis; species Liparis tanakae. The sequence goes on along the minus strand of CM070098.1, from coordinate 15,906,783 downwards.
ACATTCCTTGGCATAGCTGGTTAATGAACATTGGGATATGGGTTTATCTGGATCAGTGCATGTTACTGCTGCTGCTTAGATTAGAGAGAAAAGAAGTCTGACTGTATGTTCCTGTTGTAGAATCAGTGTCCTGGTTTAAATGGCCAGGCTTCCATTTATAAAAGGTATGTTTCTGTTTCCCTCGTGTTATTTGGCATCCCTTGGAGGGATTTTAGAGTTCCAGTCAGCCCTGAAAACACTTTAGTGGGACTTGTATCTGTCAAACAACATCTTGACTCACAAGCTGGTCTTTTGGTACAGAGTAAAATATCTCAACAACTATCTGAAGGATTGGCATGATGTTTGACACACACACACACACACACACACACACACACACACACACACACACACACACACACACACATGTATTTTCCCCTCACAGTGAATTGTAATAATTTCACAAGTGGCACCATCTTCTGGTAAAGATTGTAATTTGTCCAATTGTTTTGTTTTTTGTTCAAATACCTGCAAAACCGATGCCATCCCCATCAGTCTGTGTTCAGTGATACTAATTAAATATTAGTGTGCTAATACAATAAACTAAGCTGGTGAACATGGTGATGATTGTGAGCCTGTTGCCATTTAGCTGAAAGCACAGCGGTGTAAAGTCTCATCGAGCTGCTAAGGTAGCTAAGGTAACTGTCCTTAAAATTACCTAAACAATTCAGTGCTTACATTTATGTACAGTAAATGTCCCAACATCTATATTCATAGATTTATCAAAACTCTCCAGAATTACCTCCATTGCTGCTCAACCTCAGAAATGTGTATTTTTAGAATTTTTTAATCTTGCATTAGGAAAGTCGTCGTTCCTCATCGCTTGGCTCTTGTGGATATTTGCACTGCTTCTATCTCGACGTTGTCCTCTCCTCAGCTCACATGGATCTGGTTTTAGAATTGCCGCATATTTATCTGAAACTTCATTACAAACACAATCTTGCTTTCACTGTAGGAAAACCTTGGTGACTTAAATCCTATCAACAGGGCAACATTAATTATTTCCTTCCCATTACTTCACTGTCAGCCATGGCAACAGCTCTCTGCAAGACATCCCAGCAGCTGGGCTGCTCGCCACCCACTCTTCCTGTCATTATCCTTTCCATTAGTGCTTTTTGACATTGTCATTTGGATTTCAGGGCTTTTTAAGCTGACTATCATGTCGCTGGACCCAAAGGCAAGGACACGGAGCAGTAATACACAATTATATCTATTACAAGGCCAAAGATGGAAGAGGTGTGGGATCCGTGATGGCGTCCTCTGCGGGCTGGAGGCCGGCTGGGATGACGAGGCATTTTTCTTCAGGAGAGTTCCAGGGGGAAGCAGAGACTGGGGATGGGAGAGCACAAGTTTACAGACAATAATATGCTGAAAATGTAAGAGGCCATAGTCGTCGTTCTGGGAATGTGAAATGATGATCTGGCGAGGAGTTGAGAGAGAACTGAGGGAAATATGCTGTGGGGCTTGATGAGGTATTTTTTGTATGTGTGTGGTGGGTTGATTGGCAGCAGGAGGAGGAAAGGAAGGCCATGCCCGGGCAGACACACACACACACACACACACACACACACACACACACACACACACACACACACACACACACACACACACACACACACACACAGGACAAACAGGGGACCATGACAGACTCCCGTGTGGTGCCCTTGATACTCCCCATAAAGACAAATTAGCTTCACCACCCTGAGGTCTTTAACACTCGGTGTGCAGCTTGTGATTGACCACTTGCAATTGTGTCAAGGTCTTGAAGCAATAGATTTAGGAAGGAAAAAAACAATTCTTAAGAGAGTCATTTTGATTTGCTCCGTAATCCATTTTAGTGTTTAAAGCATGAACACATGGTCTCTCAGCTTCTAACGTCACACTAAAACCATTTTGTTCTCCCACAAAAACTCAAAGGATAACTTATCTTATGAATTGCATGACGGAGTGTTTTTTATGGCACCATGATGCCATTAGATTTCCTGACTCAGGCATGGAAATTGTTTTATATTCCTCTTTGGTACAATGTAACCATTGTGTCCCCGAAAAGCAGGGCAGGCATTGACACACCGAGAGCTGATATGAGGTATGACCTCACTGGCTGTTAGATCTAATGTGGCTTTCTGTAAAATAGTCTCGGCGCTGTCACTAGTCACTATCCTGTGATGGAGGAATCACTTCTGACTGCAGTTTTTCATCCTGCCTCCCTCAGGGAATCCAATCTCAATGGTTTTCTAACTCTTTTACACTGCTACTGCAAATTGGCTTAATTTATGTGATTTGTAGCCTTTTTTCTCTCGATATTTTACCATTTGTTCTCCCCCCCCCCCCCAAATAACTAATATAATCTAATTCCAAGACTAGTTGGAAATGTAACTTCACAACATGCAATAATTGACTCCCAATTGGAGAACTATTGGGAGTGAAATCAGAAGTGTTCATCCTTCTAACAGTTCAGCTCCACACCTTCCTTTTTTATTAGTTGTTTTCATCCTGTCTCTAACTATCACGTCATTCCAGATCCTGCTTCCCATCTCGTCAGTCCAACTCCCTTCACCTGCCTCTGATCACCTCGTTAGTCCCTCATTCCCTTCACCTGGTCCTCACGCCCTTCTCACCTGCAGCCCCTCCCCTCATTAGTCCCTCACTATTTAGCTCCCTCACTTCCACTTGTCCTCTGCCAGATTGTCTTGTGTTCTTCTTGAAGCCCTCCAGCGTTACCAAGACTGTTTATCTGTTCCTGTCTGTTTTGTTCCTGCCGGAACTTTGAGTAAAGTGAATTATTTTCCAGTTCTGTCTCCTGAGTCGTGCCTTTGGGTCCACCCTAATACTCCCGTGACAATCTTCATTTAAGCACCCAGTTTGCATGTGCACAATATCAAGGATACTAACAAATAATGGGTAAAGATATTTCTTAATTAATGTTCTTCATTAAAACATTGTAGAAGTTCAATATATTTTAGAAGGTGAATATGTAGCAGACGAGTACTGCAGTGTCAGGAAGGTGCATTCACAAAAGGATTGCATGGCTTCTGTGTCCACTAAACCTGAACAAATGAGACACTAGCAACGAGTGAAATGTATACGCATAACTGCTCTGCCAAGCAAATATCATATCCGTGCTCCAGTGCTATTTGCACATAATTATAATGAGGTAAAAGGAATTTATGCAAATGTGCTTCAATTGTTTGCATATTCATCTTGTTGGTGGTAACTAAATTCATCAATTAAAAGTATTAATATAATGCAGGTATTTAATAACCCCCAAACATTCTCAAATGTATAAAACAAATGTCTCTTATAATGAAAGAATGCAATTCCTATACACCTCATTATTTATGTATAATTCCACCCGCCCGCATAAATGTGCACGCGCATAATGAAAGGAGAGAAGTTAAATGAGCCAGAGTTTGACCCACGTCTGGTTTATAAGGCCCAATCGACTCAGGATGTCAAGCATAATGAAATGGTATGTCACACCTCACAACTGACCGCAACCGACGCATTGAACTGAACCACATTCATACTTTGCCACATGGATAATTGCAAACAGATGCAAAAAAAAGGGCAAATTGCACTTTGTTTGCACCTTTAGTGTCATATCTTTCGTGAATCTGACCTTCAGACACGACAGATAGCGGTTCATTCACGGTCCTATCGGTGGCCACAATATATCCTTTTGTATATTTGCACCTCTGTGTACATAAAAGCAATGATCTGAGTGGCTGCATGAATGAAGTGTCTGCATAGGACTCACTGCGGCTGTGTTTCTTTTGGGGAACGGAATCACTGTTTGCTTCATTATGCAGTGCTATAATAATTATAATGTACTTGATGGGGAGCTTAAATTACTCACGATAATATAATGTTGAAAGAGCATGTGATCAGTGCATTTTTAGAATACTTCTGTAAACACAATGTACACAGTAACAGACCCTAGTATATCTTAACACACTGTGGCAGTAAGTATTTTGAGGATCTGTGGTAGGTTTTCACTTAATAGTTATAATAGTTATGTTGCAATTACATCAGCATAGTATTTTAAATGTGTAAACAATCTTAAAACAAGGCCATAGCAGTGAGCTGTAGACAGAACAATACAACACAGGCTAAATTAATAATATATACATTAATTAAACAACAAAACATTAGATGTGAGGGAGGCAACAACTTTAGATTGAAACTTAAATACAAATGTTTAAAAAAGGTTTTAAATGATATTTGAACATCTTTGCTATTCAAATATGTTTCAGTTGGTTGATTAATTATTTGACCTAGTCAGATGACTGCAGACCGACTGACAGACAATATGGCTTTAAACGCTCTGGATTTTTCATATTGAGCCCTTGATGTCACGGGAGTATTAAGGTGGACCCAAATGCACGACAAAGGAGACAGAACTGGAAAGTAATTTACTTTACTCAGAGTTCCGGCAGGAACAAAACAGACGAACACGCTAGGTAAAGCCGGAGAGCTTCAAGAAGAACACAAGACAATCTGGCAGAGGACAAGTGGAAGTGAGGGAGCTAAATAGTGAGGGACTAAGGAGGGGATGGGCTGCAGGTGAGAAGGGCGTGAGGACCAGGTGAAGGTAATGAGGGACTAACGAGGTGATCAGAGGCAGGTGAAGGGAGTTGGATTGAGAGATGGGAAGCAGGATCTGGAATGACGTGATAGTTAGTGACAGGATGAAAACAACTAATAAAAAAAGGAAGGTATGGAGCTGAACTGTTACACTTGAAGTAACAACTTCAAATCAATAGGACACACTGGAAGTGATTGTAATGAGGTTAAAACAAGCCGTGGTGATATCGTAGACGGACATTGATCATATAACGTTTCACTTGCGAACTAATGCATTTCTAACAATTTGCATGCTGCATTATGTGGGACACAGTACATGCAGGACGGTAAATAGACCGCACATCACTGACATCGTATTGAGCTCCGGTTATAGGCTAGAAGTATCCATATGTGCTAATGAGATCATCTTGACCCTGGTGAGGACAGCAGAGTGGCAGAGTAGCAGAGCGGCAGAGCGGCCAAGTGTGGCTCCCGTTCTCCACTCCGCGGATGCCCTCCAGACGTACAGCCAAGCGAGAGGTTTGCAGGCCAACACAAAAGAGTGTGATGTAAGAGCTTCATAAGCTCTGAACTTTCTGAGGCAACACACACACACACACACACACACACACACACACACACACATGTATAAACCCGGCAATAGGTAATTATGCTGGCAGTATGACAACTATAACTTTAGATATTCTTTTTGTAGCTCGGATACAAATGTGCCTGAGGAAGCCCGACTGTGAAATACTGAGATTATCGACTTTTGCGTCTTTTTGCCTTTCTCCTTGGACTGTATACGCATATGTATGAGATAGATAGATAGAGTTGGAGGGAAGCTGTGTAAAAAATACTAAAATGCCCAATATTTGAGAAAAAGTCGAAAATATTTTTTTTTAAAGTTCTCCAATCAGAATCAGAATCAGAATTGGCTTTATTAGCCACGTATATGTGCACATACATGGAATTTAACATCCGTATCTATTGAAAATGTCATCACTTCATCATTTTATCCTATGTGAAATGTTCATAAATAGTTAATAAAAAAATGTTTTGTGAGGTCACAGTTACCTTTGACCACCACATTGTAATCAGTTCCTCTTGAAGCGGAGATGTCCCCAAAGTGGACATTTGTGCCAAAATTGAAGAAATCTGCTAAAAACATTCCTGAGATATTGTGCTCGCAAAAATGGGACGGACATGAGGTCACACTGACATTGACCTTCTGACCTCCAGAATCTAAACTTTATACTATCTACAATATGTATATATATATAATGTATGTATATAGACAAAGTAATTCCAGTTGTTTTTCATCTACAATCTTTCCCCGCAGCTGGGACCCGACTGCTTCTCCTCTTGCTGGGATGAATCCCCTTCATCCTCCTCTACTATTATTCTCAGTAATTTCTTTTTCTTTTTACAACCCATTGTCTTTTTAAAAAGCTGCAGTTTTCCTTTTTGAAAAGAAATGTCTTTTCCTCGTGGCTGCGGATTTAGAGCCTCTACAGAGACGCGTTATGCTATTTCTGAGAGAGATCTTGTTGTCTTATTGTTCCTGTGTTTAGCCTGACATTATGGTTATCTGTAGTGAGCAGAGATTGATTTAGAATGAAAAGGATGGAGAATGTAACATGGCCTGAATAGTTCAAATGGCATGTAAACATCATTGTATGGACTCGAGAGGAAGAAGGGTGCGTGATTTTCAGTAGAGTTAAGTTTCTCTCAACTGTTGAGGTGAAGCCACTTTATCCGTGACAATGAGGGAGTGGGAATGACAGGAATGGGGCAAAGAGCAAAGAGGGAAAGGCATCGTAGGGGAGAGCTAGAGAAAACAGATACAGAAGAATTGTCAAAACATTTTCCCTTGTACAAAGGCAGTGGCCGTGTCCCCTCGACTCACAGTGCTATCTACTGCCTCATATGTGTATGTTTGAAACCCCACCTCCCCCAGTGCTTCTCTCCTCTCCTCCCCTCCCCTTCCCTCACCTCCTCCTTCGGTCTCCGGCTGAGGAATCCCAGGCAGCGTTTAATTGCCGAGTGCAAAGGCTTTAGTTGGGCTAATGAGCTCAGCACCGGAGCCGGGACTCTTTCATGCTCTCTCTGAGACACAGCAATCCTTCACGGGAGCAGCCTCGCAAGGCGGCTGGATTCTAGATGGAGGGGAAAAGAAGGAATTCCTAAATTCAGGTACAACCGACTGTGTGAGAGAATATACCAGAGGCAGGAGACGGAGTAAGAGGTGGAGAAAGAAAGGAGAGCGGGAGAGGGGAGGGGAGGAAACGGGAAATACACAGTCACACACACACACACATAGAGAGAGAGCGAGAGAGCGAGAGAGAGAGCGAGGGAGAGAGCGAGAGAGAGAGAGAGAGAGAGAGGAAGCCTGCAGCAGCAAATGAGACAGAACAACGAGGCGGGAGAGGTAGAAAGAGAGACAGAGAGGAAAGGAGGTGGAGAGGGGCCCCGTGTAGGAGAGAGGGCTACAGGGTGAGGAAGAAGTAGAGAAAAAGTTAGGAGAAGTAAGAGAAGGAGGTGTTTTAGGGAAAGGAAATAACTGGTGCAGAGATTAACAACTACAGGAGAGAAGAAGCAGAGAAACAACAGACAGGAAGGAAGGGGAGGGAGAAGTCTTGAGAGGAAGGAAAAAAAAAAAGAGCTGAAGAAAAGTTTTCTTGTGGGAAGACTCAGATGAGGAAAACAGAGCGAGTGAATGACTGGGCTGGAGAGAGCAGAGAGGGGAGGTAACCAATTGTTTTCTAAGGCGTTTTCCACTCAAGCCTCTTGACTTCTTTGGACATGTACACAGAAGGCTCACAAACAACGGGACACCACCGATTTCTTCAGCACATCAACACCACCGCCTCCTGCTCCCGTCAGCGCTGCGTCCGCTATGAGCAGCCAGCGTACGGCCATCACGGCGGGCCGGGATCCCAACCAGCATCAGTCAGACAGACGGACCATAAATCACCGGACTGCAGGAGAGACAGCCAGTCTCCTCGGCTTAAAGACGGAGGAGGGAGAGCTTTCGTGGCGGACCGAGCTGAGAGAGGTGGCCGTCGCAGCCCACAGAGGAGGCCTGTGTTTGCAGGGCCCGGCCCTCACAGCCAGTCAGACGACTTCAGCCAAGTTTGCCCCTGGGAGTTGAACCCTGCCCAGTGGAGCCACCCGCCGGAGCCCGGGGTGAGACACTACCCGTCTGTCAGAGAACAGTGTGGCTGTGTGGTGCACGGCGACACCAGGGCACACCCCTTTAACTCCGGGGTACCACATCCTCTTCCCCATCTTCAGGTCAAAGGTCAAGCATACGGGCACCAGAGGACAGTCAGGTATGGGTCAATGCAAGAGGAGGAAGAACAGTTTGGGTGCAACTCCGAGAGCTATTATTCAGAGCCACACAATCCTCATCTGGGTCAATCACACATGCCAAATGGCCACTGTGGACCAAGGGCTGTCGTCTTTGAGGGAAGGGAGGAAAGAGATAGCCATCAGGTCCAGGGCAGACTGAGGGGTGGATCAGAGGAGGACTGTAATGGACGCTGTGGCTCTCACAAAGGTTTCTTCCCCACTGAAGTCCCACAAAAACACTTGAACCAAAGAAGACAGAAGGAGCCATGTCTCCCACCTTCCGGAACCAGCAGCCCAGAGACATCAAAACTGACACCCAACGGGGACCCTCGGTGCCACGGTTCGGCTGTGGCGAAGCAGAAGAGGAGGCAGGACTCGGTGAGGGATCAAATCAAACAAGTGGTGACAGATCTGGAGGATGTGTTGGGGGGTTTGAAGCAAGTTCACATGGAGATGAAAGAGGTAGGAGGGTCTATTATTATTATAAATGTCTATTCTTTACATCAGGAGACTTAACATGAAGGTCTGCATGTAGACGGCTCAGCCTTTTATCCATACTCCCCTGGATCATGTGGCATTTAAAAAGATTAGATTCAAAGCAGAATTGTCTATCAGTGTAGTATTCATGAAAACATGGACGCACAGATAGTGTCTGTGTGTGTGTGTGTGTGTGTGTTGTGTGTGTGTGTGGGTGTGTGTGTGTGGATGCTAACTGCATGTTTGTGACTCACCTATCGTCTCTTACTGAAGCTGTGATTGAGAACAAATTGCACTGACCTTTTGCAGAAAGCTGCAGACATTGGCAGCACAATAAAACAAGCCTGCCTTGAGACTGTTACCATTTTGCATGCAGCTGTAAAATACCTTTCATTCACAGATGAATGCATCCGTGCAAAGCCGGACATTGTGTTGACACATTACAAATAAAATACCTTCATGATCGGGAATAGGGGCAACTAAAAACCGGAAGATATCAAAATAAACATATACTTTGGCAGTGGTGGAAGAAGTACTGGGATCCAAATGTACCGAGGCCATAACGTAAACATGCTGCCAATACCACTCGTGAAAAAGTAGGAGAAAGTTGTATCAGCTAAATGTACTAAAAGTAAAAAATAGATAACATATATGATGGCTTTAGATTGTTACCAGTGATGAATGCATGAATCAGAATGTTTCTGTTGTAGCTGACTGTAGGGCTAATGTTAACTACTTTATTTACAGATAAATAGTTTAATTCAGAGGTGACCAATGAAGTCTTGTGACTCTCTTAAGGGTCGTAAGATACATCTGTTGGATTGTGAGAGAAAAGAGGAGAAAAGCTAAATGTCACTACACAGATCTATATTCATTTCTGAAAGATATTCTCTGTATTCAGCTTTTTGTGAAAAGACTTACCTCTTCCATTACATGAAACCATCCCAGCAGTTCGGAGGGGATACGATACGTCTTCTTGACTGAACTGCGAACAACTCATCTGAAATATAACAAGGAGCCTGAATTAGACACTTTTTATTTTGTGAAAGGTTTACCACTATAGTTTTTGTATCTTTAGGAATGCATTGTATTTGATAAGCGTATCAAATGTTTTTCAGTAAAATCTTAATCTGAAAAGTAGTCGTGGAGTAGCAGTGGAGTAGAAGTGGGATTAAATGGAAATACGTGAGTAAAGTACTGTAGTTGAGTAAAGAGTCTCTTTCTTGTCATTCAGGTGGTCCAGCAGATCGATCGTCTCACAGCCAGAATTGACCTCAGCGAGGAGAAGCCCCGCATCACTCAGGGTGCGTCCATTCATTTTCCCGGCTCAACTCAGTCAGGTGACCTGAGGGTGGCCCGGCTGCATGGCCACGAGCCTGCTCCGGTCCAGGCGATGCGACACATTTACGAAGACCGCGTCCTTTTAAGAACTAACTCTCCCTCCCCTGTTCACTTGGCCTCAGTCGTCAAAACCAGCCGCTTCACCCCACCCGCCATCACTAAGGACGTCAACCACGATAGGCCAGGTGTAAACGGCCACCCGCCTCACCTCTATCCCCGCAGAGACTCCGACCACGTTGGCCAAACTCATCCAGAGCCCCACCCCCAGAGCCTCGACCCTACGGTCATCATCGGCAACAGCACCTCCAGTTCAAGGACTCAGAAGCCTCCTCTTTACCCTCAAAACGGGCGCTGTGGGAAGGGCCCGTACCCGCCTCCCAAGCCTGTGAGGACCCCTGCCTATCCCGCAAGAAGCTGCCAGAGCACCAGCATGGTTTGAGGGAGGGGGAGGGGGGGTGATCTGCCCCAGTGCCATGGGGGCCTGAAACGTGAGACCCTGCTGCAAGCGAGTGGAGGTCAGAACGGGACCAGGCAGGGGAACAACTCATGGTACGTTCAGATTTCTCTCTCTCTCTCTCTCGTGTTGTACACTGTTGATGTTTCCATCAGCGCTCTCATCTGATGACGTTTGCCATGTTTACCGTCAGCGTAGTTTTCAGTAAATGAGTTGCAGTGTTCCTCCCTGGTACAGAAAAGGGTTTATGTGTGTGTTTGATGTCTGTGTGTGGGCGGCGGCGGCGGTGGAGGGAAGTGGAGGGGGGCGTAATGTGTCTGTTGTTGTTGATGTCACGTGATTTCCCAGTCTTCACTACACTGCAACATGTGTCTGTCTTGGCAAGTGAAATGAGAAGGGAGTATTTACATTTCAGATTGGAAGCACGCGTTGGCAAAATGAGGCAGCAGGCTGAAAGAATGTCTCACTTTTTTGAGTAGATTTGAGTAATATCTGATCTTGCAAAAAAAGATTAGAGATAAGTTATCAAACATCTGAAAACATCACTCAAAATGAAGGCAAGATTTACTTAAGCAGCTTAAACTAATGTGTTCCTACTTTAATGAGTGGAATCTGACAGCGAAAAAGCAAGATAAAATGTTTTTTGCAGTGTAATTTAGTCATCCCTTCGAAAGAACAGAGTTGGCAGGAGCTCAGTCGTTTTTGGCGAAGGAAGACCCTGCAGCCGCCCGACTACGACACTAAAGAGGCGTCCTTATATTTAAAGGATGATCATCAATCCGACTCAGAATTGGCAGAATTTACAGTTATCCGGGTTGCTAAAGCTTTTCTTCTCGTGTCCCAGTCAGATGTTTGATTAAAGAGTGTGATCTAGGAACAGACTTAATAACCACATGACCTCTGGGAACAAGCCCTTCCAGCAGTTAGGGGGGAAAGAAGTACACACAGTCCCTTAAAAAAGTCCACCTTTACAGATGTGCAGATACAGTGGACGTTTCTGTACTTCCCTCTTGTGCAGAGTATGCGTAACTGCAATCTGTTTTTCTTTTCTTTGTGAGTTGGGCAAGCACAATCTGGTTTTAATCATAAAACCCTCTGGCCCCACGCCAGAATGGAGTGAGGCAAACTCGGTACATTTGTGACGTCCATATAAACATAAGCACCACTGCACAGTAAAGCAGCTCTTTACATTACGCTGCAGGGAGAGAGACGCTCCAAGCGCCAGGTCGAGGCTGGCTGTCGGAAAAGTGCATGTACCTGAGCTTTCGTTTATGAAACGAGAGTTGTATGAGTTGTAAGTGTAATGTAGCTTCTCCGTCGGCCTTTCATTTCATTTTCAAAGTCTTTCAAAACATCGATGTATTTGACATTTTAAAGCCCTGAATCATCCGAATGAATCACCCATAGCAGGTTCAGTGTCAAAATGACGAGCACAACAGATTTTGTTGTACGTAACCAAGGCCCCCCCCCACACACACACACACACAAACATAACCTTAGTCTTAATACTCCAACAGCTCTTTATTCAGCATTCGCTAATATGGTGTCCTTGGATACACACAAATGAGACGTGCTCAACTGAAGGAGCTGAACACAAGGCTGGGTTAGTTCCCTGTATAACGCCGAAAACATTAGAAAAGACAGGATTTATTTAGCCAATTTCAAATGCATGTGAGAATCAACTAACCACATAGTAATTGGTGCACAGCAGTCTTGAGACACGGTGCTATTCCTGCGTAGGAGTCCTGGTTTCTGCAGCTCTGGGCTGAATGTCACTGGAACCTGAAGGCAACATCTTATAACATTTCAACTTGTTTTTTTATTGTTTTAACTTGTGTTCACTAATTTGTACTTTGTATTTACATGCTATGGGAATATGATTTGGGTTTCTGTTGCTGCATAATCAAACTGCCCTTTTGATTGCAGAATGGAGTCAATATTGAACCACAGCTCATTTGTGCCTACGGGCAGTTTTTAGAAGTAGGACTGAAACTCACTTGCAAAGACAATTACTGGCATAAATGCCCTCACTTCCCACAATGTCCTCACCCTCAAGCGCTAAACCTACATTGGTCTTCACAAAGAAATCAGTACACAAACACACAAGCAAACAGCTTATGCCACAGAAAAACTTTTGCTTCAATAGAGATGAACACAGTTTCTAAGGCTCCATCCATGAATCATGTAAAGCCTTGAAAAGAAGAAGCACAATCTGTACATATTTCAGTCTGAGCTCACCGAGGTGCTCAGTTCAGAATCTAAATGACATCCCCCCCCCTCCTCTTTTGTCACGATGTTTCCAACAGGAGCTGATGCCACAGAGACAAGCTGTCAGCCGGTGGAAACAGAGCACGGCCTGAAGGTGGGGACATTTCCAAAGGGAAAACTCCCCCCCAAGAGTCGACCTGCAGCTGTACATCACGAAGGCACAGAAGCATGAAGGGGTGGCAGTCAAACCGTCTATTTTTGCTTTTTCATGTGAAGTAGTGGCAAATAATGAGGAACTACTACTCAACAGCGCACCAATAGAAAGATAAAATGTATATTTATATGAATATTTATATTTATATTACGAATAAATATATTTTCAGGCAGCTTACACCATGTCTGCATACTACCTAACGTGTTGTATGCTATATAAAGATGTATATCATTAAAATCTTTGTACAGACATTTTACAAATAAAGAGCGTGGACAGGTTTCCTCACTGCTACAGTGCATAGTTATCAAAGTATGTCAGAAGCATAATAATCAAGGAGATTGAAAAGTTGGAGAAGCAGAGCTGAGATAACATTGCAAAAGATTATCCTTCCCGTATTCACACAATCTGACGTCTCGATTGGCTAACTCTCTGAGTTGCGCATTGACCGCTGAATGTCCCACACGTCAATATGAAATAAAAAATGATTGATACCAGCATTTCATTGCCCCTGACTCTGGGACATTATTTATGCATTCACTGAGTCCGAGAGAAGAATCCCAAATGCTTGTGGAAGTAGTGGAAATACTTCTGGGGCTGATCTGGAGATGGCGATCTCTCATGACCTTATTCTGTCAGGGCGGCCCGGGCCGGCCAGGCCACCGTCTGTGTCTCTTGTTTGTTTAAATCTTGTCTGAGATTTTCACCACTCTGCTCACACAAGCTGCTGCTGCTATTAGAGGACGCCGCCTCCCCTCTGACAACCAGTAGAATCCTACACATCACAAAACATCCCCCTCTTGCTGTCTCTTTTTGTGTGTGTAAAACAGGCGGGAGAGCTACGATGACAGGAGGAGGATGACACATGCACAGTGTTAACTGTCCTGACCACTTTGTCACTCACCATCTGTGTCTGCAGCATATAGCAGCTACAGTTATTGTGTTATAATAGCAAGCGAGGTAGTAAAGAGTCAATAATCTCCCGAAGGTTAGATAGATGGTTGAATTCACGTGCCAGAGGCCTTTATTATTTGTTGAGAGACAAATACTTTTTATTCTCGGCACCATGAGGCATTGTTATTGTATAATTTCATAATAATAGAGCTGTGAAGATTATTTTAATGAACAATTAATCCTTTCATTACTTTTGAGTTTAGCTATTATGTAGATTACTGTTTACTAATTATTGTTGGGAAATGGTAATGAATTCAGAATCAGAATCAACTTTATTGGCCATCTATGTGTGCACATACGTGGAATTTGACTCTGGATAAACAAACACTCTCGTCGTACATACATGTTATTTATAATATCTATATATATTTCCCAAATCGGGCCCATAGGTCTACCACTGAGGATGCTGCCCCCCACTGTTGCTATGCTCTTCGAGCACTGTAGTATGCAGTTTATGATAACAGTGATATATTTACCACTTGAAATTCATTCATAGAAATAGATGTAAGCAACCGTGTCATTTATAGTAGTAGCAAGCTAATGTCAACATAAAGCGTTGATGTCACATGATCACCGTTATTCATAATTTTATTTTTTTTAAGTAAAATAATCATGCAGTGGCTAGAATAAATAGATTTTATAAAAATCTTTTTCTCACTTTCAGCCAAAGAAAGCAGCTGTTTTCAACTAAAATCCACAAAGGAACCACAGTACTCAGCACCAAACAGCAGAAACTCAGTTAGCTAACGTTACCAGTGTTGAACAAAGTGGAGCGTTTTAGCAGGTAAGAGACAGATATTTCCCTCAGGAGGTGGTAGGGACCAAAAAAGAGTTAAAAGAGAGTAAATATTGGACAGAAACTCAAAATAAATCAGAATGTAACTGCTGGATGTGTAAATAAACAAGTGTTTGCTAACAAATTCACCATAGCCTATCAACTTTACGTCGATCTCTTCTTCAAACCAACATAAGGAATAGCCGCAGATGTTATGTTTAATGTAGTGTAGAACAGATAAATACAATTACTCCATATCCCTCGACCCAATTTAGCTTGTGTTCTTGGTTCTGGAAGTTTTTTTATAGAAAGTATGTCTCGAAAGACTATAATACACACTTCTGCAACTTGTAGAGGAATCAATATTTTGACTTACCGTGCTGACAGGAGAGCATGACAAGAGGACGTAACGTAGGTGTACCTCACCTTACAGTCTACAATGTTGGACATCGGACATCGGTGGGAATGATGTTGGCTACCATAAAGTCTCCACTACATAATGTCTACATACCATACTTTAACGCTTACTTTAACTCTCTGCTGCTTTTACTCTCAAATTTATTTAAAATAAAGTGGCTCTCGATACATTTAAACTACGTAGGTCTACTTAAGCTGCATGGACTCATACCAGTGATATCAAAGTCCCTTTTAACCATAATATTATATTTAATTCACAATAGCTTATTTAAATGCTAAATTGTGCTCTATTGGAACTTTCCGTCAAAGTGTATTTTCTTTATTTTGTATTAACATATTAGCATGTTACAGTTGTATCTTTTATTTATGAAAAAGGTGTTGCCTAATGTCTGCCTAATGTCTTCCTATCTGCATATATCAATATATATTAAATTAATAGTTAAATGAATTTAAACATGTTAAAAGAAATGTGGTCTCTTGACCTCAGTTTTTTATATATCTACATAGAAATACTCACACCTATTTACCTTCAAATATTATCAAACGCAGTACATCCTCACAGTGAAAAGCGTTCACCAGCGAATATTTGTGCTGTGTGCTTATTGAATTATTCGACTCAAGAAGAATTACGACTCTCCTAAGCAAAAACTAAATATTTTATAGTTTAGTCATAAACTGTGTCATCATATTTTCCATATTCCAGACACAACATCACTATGCCTGTAATGGGAAAGGTCTGTTTGGGCAGTGAGAGAAAATCCATTAAAAAGATCTTTCTTTCAAATCTTTACACCGAAAGGCGAAATCTAACTTTTTAAACAAATAATCTCGTTCACGCTGAATAAATACCACGTTGGAATTACAAGAACAACCATCAATCCTCAGAGCGATCACTTTACGGTCTGCAGACCTGGATCTCAGATGTCTGCTGCAACCTAAAGCCTGGTAGACTTTGATAAAGGCCATGTCTACTGTCCAAGTCTGAGCCTTTCCACATACTTTGTCTATGAATCTTGTCGGACCGAAGGCTGAGCCGCTGGCCACTCTGTAAATACTGGAGTGACCAAGGAATTTCAGACAGAGTTTCAGACCAAGAACAACACCAACTTGTAGTACTGCCACCTCCTATTGGTCTCATCCACCCAATAATAACACATGAAGAGGATGTTGTAAATACCACGGGTGTTTGATTCCTGTCCAGAGGAGTATTGTTTCATGGTCTGTTTAGATTATTGATGGGAAACCACAGCAACTGCAGTCTGAATAACAGCTAGGTGCTAATGGGTCCAACCAGCATCCTAAAACACTGAGCCAGACTGGAAGAGACAGGACAATCTATATGTTGGCATATATGTTGACCTATAATATGAATGTACACTTAATTGAAATGTGTGTCTGCATTTAACCCATCCTTAGCTATTAAGGAGCAGTGGGCTGCAGTGAAGCGCCCACTGGACATTTCGAGACTGCCGCAAGATGAGAAGTTCAGAGATCAGCAAAAAAAAACGTTTCTCATGGAGATGTTAAATTACTAATTACATTGTTTTAAGTTTTCCTTTGCAAATTTGAAATAGATAAAAATTGAAATTAATCATAATTCCTCTGATCAATGTTGCCTGTTTGTACATAAATACAAACAGACACCTTTACACACTTGACTTTGTGACAACATTTCAGGTAACAACTGTGGCTGTCAGAGGGTGGGGGAAATTATTACTTGCATTTTTTTTCTTTACCCAAAAATAAAAAAGCCAATCCTGAAATACAAGAGAAAAGTTGCTTTCCCTTTCAACAGAAAACTGTGTATGATCAAATTGATCATTTAGGATTTTCAGTTAACAATTGTTTAAGAAAAATCAAATCTTGGATAAGTTTGTATATATATATATATTTCGTTATCTGATCATGCCAGAAAAGGAAAAGCTCAAAATCACATTAGTTTTATCATTTCTCTATTTTCCAGACCTTCCTGTAGGCGTTTTAAAGTGAACAAAACAGATTAATGCACATGTTATGAAGAGCTTACAGTGCACATTGGATCAACAATCAAAGAAAATCAACCCCTTTGGGCTCTCCCTTCAAATACCACCCAAGTCACGATACCACCCAGCTTGAAAGAGAAACACAATTCATCATCAGTCCCACTCGAAGATGACTCCTTCTGTTTCAGCGCACAATGTCATTTCCTCTCTATACATATCTATACGACACTGCTGGTTGTGTAAGTGACCCCCCGGGTGAGAAAGTAGCCCCGTATGTCTGCCCTCCACACCCTCGTTGGTCTACGGCTGACCTCAGCACTGTTCTTAATCTCAACGGGATGACAGAACTGGAAAGGAATTTCTCTGCTCTGTGCCTAAACCAAACTGTCAAGACGCTCATTTTAGGCTGAGCACGTTTCTCTGCTACGCCCTGCCGGCTCTCACGTGGCCCCGCTTTGTTGAATTATGACCTGGAAATACCAAACCCTGGCCTTAGTAACCTCTCCAAACACTGTCCACCTACATGCAGATGCATCCGGAAAATGTCTCTCCCTGCCACAGTATGTTCAGTGTAGGCTGCAGGCAGATGGCGAGACCCATCCCCTCCTCACCTTACCTACCTGTTCGCTGGATTGTGTTTGTTGAGGCCGAATGAGAAGGTGCCAGCCTGCCTTTTTTCTACTCGGGCTTTGCCAAGGCTTCTCTGTGCTTGTGTAAGGCTAACAAAAGACTACGTCCAGGTGTTGGTGTGAAGCTCCACAGCTGAGCAAACAGTTTCTGTCTTCTCTACAGCGTGACATGTTTAAAATGACATGCCGGTCCAAAAAGGAGGAGACCAGCTGGGTTCCGAGGAACACCGTCGGCCAAACACTCATCACCTGATCGGCTTGTTAGAACGGCTTAAAGTTCAACATCCCTTGAGTTTGTATTGGCTCTGGGGATGGCAATCTTGGTGGGACTTATGAGTGAATAAAAAAACAAAGTCCATAGAGAGAAGTAAGTAAACATCTAAAGATTCATGCCAAATGGTCGAACAAATAAGGAAATTCTGCAGAATCATTGATTTGATACAAATGGCAATGCAAAAGATCTGTCTTGGTTGGTTTAAATCAAGTGGGAGGCCAGAGGTGGAACTTTGTGCCTCATCTCTAGTCTATTGAACAATCACATTAGAGTGGGCTTTGGTGGAAAGAGTTGGACTGCAATGGACAAAATGCAATCTCACAACCCACCGGCTATCATCTAACGATGATTTAGTTTTTTATTGGTTTACGATTAGCTTGTGAACTGGTTACTTGAGAAACAATGAGGTCGTAGACGTCATCCCTTAACTCTAACTCTGTGAAGTTGCTAAACAAACTGACACCAATGAGCAGAGCACAGAGAAGCAAGTCTTGGGCCAAGTATCTGTTGGCTACACCGAAACCACACAAATGTAACTGGCTGGCCTCAGAGGCGTATCCGTCATCAGACTGATACCCGAGGGGTCCTGAGATATATATGTCTGTTCTGTCTGTCTCCCATTTTCGTCCAGACAGGAATATCTCAACAACTAATGGATGGGTTGCCATGGTATTTTGTACAGACATTCATGGTCCCCAGAGGATGAGGCCTACTTACTTTAAAGATACACTTGATCTGAATTGGATGGATTGTGATCATCAGGTCAAAAGTAGTCCAGTACTTTTGTCTGTGACCCAACAATTGCAATAAAAATAAGAAAAGATTGTTTTCCTGTCACCCTCAGCTGTGCCAATTAGCAAATTATAGCATGATGTTGTTACCATTGAGCTTAAAGCAGAGCCGATTGCATGCTGCAGACTCTTGATGATGTAACCTCTGGTCATATCAGACTTTCAAATTAAGACAGATTTAACCCTCTGCTACAGCATTCCTTTGCTAAAATAACCACTATCTGTAAATATTGTCCGGAAAATTCCCCGACAGACAAGAAGCAAGTCGACTCACTAGGAATCAGGGGATTTTCCAGACACTTTCAATAACATAGACAATCTACTCTGGCAGGGAAGCATCTCGGTGACTTCCAACTTAAACAATTTCAATTGTGCTTAATCTCCCCGGTACGCTGCTTTTTTAAACTTAGACTGAGTTCTGTTTGGTTGTAAATACCCAACATGTGTGCATTTAACAAGGCATACATTGTCTGGAGTTTGTATTTTTTTCCAGTACATCGTTCTAAGCCGCTTCATGATTTATAAAGAGAGTGTTTGGTTGGAGGTAAAAGCATCTATGAACACGCTGAAGCACCGCCGCCTCTCAATCTATAAAGCTTTAGTGCTCCTCCTGTCATTCTTCTGCGGTTTGAAACAGTCTAGTGCTCGCTGCTCAAACACATTCGTCCTTGGTAAAAACATCTTTGGATGAATTGAGATACTCTCTGACGGGTTGTGTTAATCCTCCCACTCAGACATAATATCCCAGTGCTGTCGCCTCAGACAATCCTCAATGGACTTGAATGATGTGATGGATTTAGTGCTCGGAAGGAGCTGGGAGAGGCACTTCTTTTTACATGCACAGAGACCAGCATGAGAAAAGGCCTCCATTCATGGTGCTCTGGCTGTGTTGTAGTAAATGCCATGGCCATATAAGATCCTGCGGCTTGTGTCTTCACAGAGGCTTGTCAGCAAACATGCCGCCAGCTTCTGCCCGCAGGCCTGTTTGTCTCTGAGGCCACGAGCTCCACGCATCCCTCAAAGTAAAGAACACCATTCAACAGGACAAGGACGGACCGCCTATTCAGCCCTCCACAGTGTGATACTTTCTATGAACAAGATGCTTTTAAAAGACTATTCTATAATAGATCTTGACATTTTATGATAAAGCAGCTAAATGCCAGAATGTAACATTTTCAGGGATCGATAGATAAACAACTTTGATGCTGTGGCATTTGAGAAGATGAAACCTGCCTGTGGTTATCATTCAAAAGAAAAAGGAAGAAGTGTTATAATAACAAACTCCATCTTTATTGCATTAAATCCAACACGCCAAGAGAATATACTATACGCTTTTTAACAATGCTTTAACAATATTAGCAGTTTTACAAAACAGTTTCCCCCATTGTTTTCATTCACTTAGTTATACACAAAGCACACATTCTTCAACATACTATTTAACATAACATTTGATATTTGAAAATTGCTGATGTGACCACAAAGTGGTTAAAGAAATAATTGATATTCTGCATTTTTCATATTGTCAACTCATGAGATGTCCAAAAGCAGCAGTGAATAGATCCAACAGTACAAATACATACACCGTCCTCCAGCTGTGAGTACTCACTTTCACAGAAATATAATCCCCTAAAAATGCAATATTTGCTCCCATTTGAGTAAAACTTCCAAAGAACTACAGTGCGTGGCTGTTTTTGCCAATTATATGAAAATGAATGAAAATGTATTTTACCTGTTTTTACGCAGATTTCTCTCTTGAACCAGTGGACTTGAAAACACCGACTGCAGAAGTCATAAAGTATTGAGAGTCAGAGGTTTGTCTTTACCTTTAGCTCGACCCGGCCCCCGAGAAGTCTTCTGAAATCTTGTAATACTAAAGCCCGGTGGATCACCCACTTCCTACCCCATCTCTGTTTGCGCCCGACCCAGACTACCCCGTTCCTCGGACCGTCAGCTTGGGACTTTTTGATACTTTCATGAGATTTGCTGACAACAACAAAAATTAAGAATATCTTATTCTTTCAATTAAAAAACATAAAACACACACACAACAAAACAAACAATATCACAAAGCAGAATAACAAGACAAAACCAACAGGAGGCAAAAACACATTTCAAGCAATAACCAGCATTCGAGAAAAATGTATATGAACACAGTACTTGTTCTTGTTCAGGAAAAAAAAGGAGAAATGAAGACATCTTTTTGTAGAAATACAAAATCAAGTAAATGTGAGTATCTCACGAGTTTAATATACAAAATATGTGTAAACATTGGAATTTATTGCCAATATATGCAACACTAGACTATAGCAGGAATGTAGCATACAGGTACAATCAAACACTTTACCCGTTGCACTTTGGGTTAGTCATAGAGTTGATGTTGCTGCGCAGCACAGGGAGAGGAAGATTTCAACTCCTTAAAGGGAAGAAAGAAAATTATTAAAACCTCAGCATCCAAAATTACTTGATACAGAATCACTCAGTTAACAATTTGTTCTGGTGTAATCGTTTAATATTCTTACGGTACCTTGATACTCGACAGTTGCGTGTCTGAACATAAGTTCCTGTGTATATGATCTCACATCTCACTATGTTGTTGGTGAAGTCTGACTCCAGAACGTGGAAATTGGGATTGACAGTAACCTGAAATATATAAAAAACAGTTTAAGATGCTCTGCAGACAGGTTAGTTAATAAATACAATCTCCATGTTGAGAGGTACAACAATTGTTGTGTAACCTTCAAGATGTAGTTTCCTGGATGTACGTCAGTGATGTCGATCCATTGACAGTCGATGTTGGCAGCGTAAATGTCATGGCATCCTGGACTCAGCCCCTGAAAACACAACCCAAACAGCCCTCAGAGTGGTTTCAAGCTTTGACTCAGGCTCTTCAGACGACTTTGACTACTTTTTTCCTACAAGCGCTGCAAATGAAACACATTTGAGTTTTAGTTAAACAAACAGTTTTTTGGAAGCAAAGCTGTTACAAGAACCCAGCGCTGAGAGCACAAAGCCCAGACAATAGATGGAAGAAATATTCTCAGGAAGTTTTTATTTTTTATTTGGCATACTGGAGTTCAAATTTGTTTTGCCCAGAAGTGTAAAAAAGAAAGTAACTGTTCAACTCAGAGCCTTGCTACTTACATTATGTTTTGTTTGACAAAATAAAATGGAATAAAAAAATGTACATCTTTGAACTGCACGCCGAATAGGTTAGAGATATTTGTCTTCACCTCTAAAACTAAAACTAGAGGTGTGGAGTTTTGAAAGAAGGGGACGTTAATTTAACAGGGAGGAGCGTTATCTTCGGGGTTCTTGACCCAAACCAGATTCTAAAAACCAGGTCCAAGAACTCTGCTGCAAACATTATACAGACCTCAAGATTGACCAACTCTGGTCCTGATGTGAACAACATTTGATTGTTTCTGATTCTTCATTACTGATTTCATCAGGTCTCTCTTGTTAGAACACATCTGGATTACATTACATTTAATTTAGCTGGCGTTTTCAACTTACATTCATACAGCGTAGACACAGCGACGGGGAGCAATTCAGGGTTAAGTGTCTTGCTCAAGACACATCGATCTAGCTGAACCAACGATTGAACCGCCAATCCTCTGATTGAAAGTCGGACCTGCTAACTAGATCCTCCCCGATCTTCTTAATTAAAGGTTAAACAACATTGACTTTACTGTACCTGCGTATGCGACGTACAGGCGTAGCGCCGCCTGAATCCGGGATCACAGCCCGTGTCCTCCAGGCAAAAACTGGCCTTGTGTCCCTCGGCAACTTTCTGTCCAGTGACGATGTCCAGCAGGTCGTAGTTACTGAAGGCCTCCATGCTGTGGAAGTGTCTGAGGGGATCAACCACAGAAGAATAAGGGCTTATTATTTATGGGATGGCCTAATTAGGGGTCAGGGATGCTTTTGAACCCACAATGTTACATTCTTAAGTGAGGGGGGGGGGGGAGACTGTGAATCATATTATTTAAGTATACAAAGTAATTTCCCCGAGTGAACTTACTGGTGACAACTGTGCCAATCCCACTGATATCTCGGCTTGATAGGAAGAAAGTCTGTGGTGCCTTGGTTCTTTACTTTCTGGGGGAACCGCAGGAGGACTCTGAAGTCAATGTCTCTCACGGCAGGTCCATAAGCCGACCTTGAATGGATCAGAGAGGAAACGGGCGTTAAGCGGCGTTGGAAAGTGCTACTGGCTGAGGTCCCGGGGGCTAGTGGTGTTGAGAGCGAAGGGTTTGTTCCATTGTGCTTAGTGCTTTTGGGAAAATCAACCCAGAACATTTACATCTTGGCAGGACATCATGTTGGAGAATCACTGCCCCATAATACACCCTGAAGAGAACAGTTGTACCACCACATTGAAAAGTTATCATCAAACAGCCACATGTCAAACAAGTCAAATCCACCTTAGATGAGCAGTAAAAACTAAGGAAATACATGTGATGTGTGTGTGTGTGTGTGTGTGTGTGTGTGTGTGTGCGCTTCAGTGTCTATAAGTGAGTCACTTTTGGCATGAATACCTGGCTAGACAGTTCTCCTCAGCGGCACAGCGGAGTGCAAACATCTGCATGCGTTGGATATAAGCACCTGCTTGGATGGCATATGGGTCTGGTACGAGGTCTGGAAGTCCTGGGAAAGAAGATTAAAGGAACAATCCAATTATTTTTTGTCATTCTGCGATCTTAATGTTGCCAGCTTACTAGTGCTGACAACAATTAACTGACAAAAGACAGAAAATGAGAGACTTTCTTGGCATTAATCAAAGGGTTTTACATTCCTGAATAATTGCAGTCTGGGATCCAAATCCCCCATCAGATGTTTTTTCCATTCTTGGTATTCATTTTTAATTATTAGTGATGGAGACATTAACTGATTTAAAACGTAATTTCTGTTCTAAACATATTTTAATCCATGTACATTAAGAAGGATAAACTCATGTGATTAGGATGCTTAACTTACCATTTTGGAAATAGTTTGTTCCATACCCTGTGCCAGGCGGAAGGCGCGTGCGTGCCACTGACCTCCCTCTCGTGGGGTAGGGGTTGTAGAAAACCGAATTCCTGTGGTTTTTTAACGGGTTTCGAGGGTCGTCATTAACCATGTTCTCTGCATTACTGTTGGCCTCGTTTGAAGCATCCTCACTTCGAGCAGGAGCCTCAGATTCCCTTCCCAGAGTTGTGGCATGCGCTGAGGTGGATTGATGTGTCTGTGCGGGTTGCCTGGAGGAAGACATCGCGTCCGGCACCGCGCGTAACTGTTGGTACTGGGTACCAGGTCCTGGTTCTCCTCCTCCGGTGTGCAGTGCAGTCGCATCCACACCGGCACCTCCTCTCCTGCCTGCCACATCTGTAGACCGATAATCTGCAGCTGCTGCTCCGTGAGGCCGCTCGGGCGGCGGCCTGGCCCCTGACGCACGACCATTAAAAAGCGCAAAGTGTCTAGCATCGCGCACTGGCGCAATAGGTCTTGACTCTGCACTGTAACCAGTCCTGGGCTGCATGGACTCAGCCGGCACTGGACGTACGTGCGTCGCGCCTCTGTGCGCTGTTGGCATTTGGCTCCTGGCGCTGTCCCTCCGGCCGGTAACATACAGTCTGGACTGGCTTCGGGACTGAATCGGAGCCTGGTACTCTGACCCGGTGCTCATTAAACTATAAACCTGCCCGTTGTTCTCCCACTGAATCCGGTGCAGCCAAGGTCCAGCTGCGCGCTGCTGCTGCCCAAAGATGAGGGGAAGTTGTCCATGGAAAAAGAATAAAAACAAAACGGACAATTTTGCCATTGCAATAAGAGAGAAATAAATACAATCCCGTCTGCAAATCAATGACACATTAGATTATGCAATGCACAGAGTTTGCTTTGTGGAAAGTAGCAGAAAAGCAGCAGCGCTCTCAGTTCTCGGGAGGACCGACAAGTGGAGAGGAGAGGAGAGGAGGACCAGAGACTTCTTCTCGGCTCGGTTATCGAATTCAATTCGATTACGCAAAGTCAAGCTTCCAAGCAAGAAGATTTAACCCATGCCTCGCCGTGGCTGAGTGCTGCTCCACAAGACTTACGCGGGGACGTTTGCTTAGTGGACTTTACACTCGGGTGTTAACTGAAGTCATCTCAGTGGTGCCGTTCAATCTGGAAATAGTTAAGAACCACTCAGCCCAGGAGAGGGAAAAACACAAATGATCTGGTTTTGATTTCAGCTACACGTCAGTTTTTCCACTGAAACAATACTCCGAAGTGAATGAAGGAAACTCAAACAATCATAATAATTAATCACGTTAGTAATCATTTTGCCATTGAAGAGCCACATGCTTAGTTTATCGACATAAATAAACACATCTCAGATTTATTTCAATATATAACATATTAGCAACGTTGGAGACCCAACAGGGCTCCATGGCCTCATGCAGGACCACCCTCCACCACACGGTGGCAGGATGCCTCTGTGTCACCATCCTGCAAACACTGATGCTCCTCAGAAGGTTGCTTTTTTTAATCATCCAGCATCATCCTCTAGTCCAGGTCCATCGAACAACACGCTGTTACCACTGATCATGTTCCTGAATATGAGTTATGTTTTGCAAACGGGCCAAAACTATATTTTCAATATAATTATTGTTTTGGCTAAATTCTATATTCACACACTTTAAAAGAAAAAAATATATGCAAAGTTATTCGCTTTATCATGCAAAAGAAAGTTAACTTACACATTTAAAATCATTAACATCCTTTATTATTATTATTATTATTATTATTATTATTATTATTATTATTATTATTATTATTAATCAGTTAGCAGTAGCAAATTAAACATAGTTTCAGACATACAACATAAATCAGTGACAGACAATTCAATAAGAACAATACTTTTTGAGATCACAGCATGAGCAAAACCCAAACATCATGACCCAGTTTGCACAGGTGCACATACCTCAGTATAAGAGAACCGGTACCCGTTGACCCAAATCAGTCTGCAACAAATTCCAAACCGCAGGAGCAGCACATCTAAAAAAAACTTTTCTTATTTCGAGCATGTCAGCATTTTTGGCTGATAAAGTAACTTATATATTTGCGGATTTTTTCCTGATCCGATGTGAGGTCATCGGATAGTGATGTCGTATGTGTACAGATTGTAAAGCCCACTGAGGCTAATTCATAATTTGTGATATCGGGCTGTATAAAATAATCTGAATTGAATGTTAAATGGAAGTACGTTAAGAATTGCCTTATAAATAAAGACATGCCAATAATTTAGTTTACGGATGGACAATGCAGTCCAACAAACCCACAGGGAGCAATGGTGAGTAAGAGCCATAGCTCCCTGTCGTTAATGTAGTTATTTGTATGGACGTAACAATATATTTATTACAAGGGGGCTGCACATGTAAACTTATTAAACTCCTGTTGCCTTTTCAAATATGTTGTTCAATATGGCTTCTACATAAAGACTATTAAAACCCCATCTTATTCTCAGGTAGGTAACTCAGGCCGTGTGATGGGTCACATGCAGAACTCACACTGAGTGGGTCCTTGTCACCTCTCACATGAAGAGCCGTGGTGTGTGTTTCCTCAGCCAAATAGGGCATCGGGGTGGTCAGCCTGCATGCTTTTCTATTCTTAGTCAGAGAAACCTTCCCCTGCTCTAGAAAGTCCAACCCCCACACATCGCCTCCCCCCGCTCTCCGCTGCAGTCCAGATTTATAAGAGCCACAGATCCTCGGCACTGGTTTGCTTCAAGACTTCCTCAGCAGGACATGTAACCCACAAAATGTAGCCAGTAAGTATTAACGTTGAATTCAGTCTTTCTTGTGTTTCTGAGCTGGACGTAAACAAATCACAACAGATGTTGCCACAAAAGAAATATTCTGTACTGTAAACTAGGAGTGCTTTGTACATCAAATAAAGTTTCTGGTTGTTTTCATGGTACACCTTCAGCAGCAGCTCTTTCCCCGAGTGAAAGACTAATTATTTTACTCTTTCAATATATCTTATCCCATGAATCTAGGTATCCAGGGCTGCTCACAGCTTTGCTTCTTGTGAGATATAACGACGATGATGGTCTTAAAATGGTTTTACCACACCTGGAATACACCTGTTGTCTTCCCCTGAGGCCTCACACTCACGCCAGTCTGAGGAGATTACAACTATTTGATAAATCCAGAGGGTTTACCACAGATCATGGGGAGACAATGCAGGTGAGATGCTGAAAACAATGTGTGAAGAAAATGGAAATGATGAAACAAATCTGTCGTCCCATTACATGGGATGTTTTTTTCCACCTGAAAACAACAAGTATGAATTCTTAAATAAAACAGATGTTTTTTTTAATGAATAACCTGAGTTAAAATAGAAATGTCTAATAAATGATGAATTATATGATATTTGCTGACTGCGGATCATCGGGTTTCTTGTGACACGTGTTGCTTATCGTTGATTAACCTTTGCCAAAGTCAGCACGGTCAGCTCTCCTCACATTCCATGTGAGCCTCGTGCGACTTTATCTATCTTCACGTTTTGGTTCATCTACACGTGACAAATTAATGGTGAAGGCAATCATTGTGTGAGCTATTAAGAACAGTCTTTTAACTCAAAGTCTTTTAACCCAAGCCCAAACCAAAACTTAAAAGATAAAAAATACCTTCTGATGGGGCTTTAATAAGCTGTACTGTGTGTGACTGCTCCTTCTTCTATTTTAACATTTGAATTTATCATGCTCCACACGGCATTTATTTCTCTATTATATTTATGACTTTATGGCAAACAAATGTGGATCGAGTGCCAGTTACCTAATCACCCACTTTCTGACCTTTTAAGGGGAGACACGGGAGGAAAGATAACTTAAAAGTATATATTTAGGTATTTATTTTAGTAGTTAGTTTTTTTTAATCTCTAGATTTCTCTTGATAAAAAGTTACCATAAGATACTGCCTTATTTATTATTTAGAAATACTATTTTAGAAAATTTGTAATAAAAAAAAGGGAATTAATGTAAGAAATCAATCTTTCAAAGTGAAATCTATTAGTGAACATCTTTGACTCTATTCACCTGGGATGTCCACACTAAATACTAAAGCAACGATAAACACGGGGCCCACATGTTCCTGTATCTATATTTAGCATTTAAAAGTAGTATATACTAATATAATACATGGTTTATAAGACACTCTAAGGTAACTGTAAGCAGATAAAAGTGTTTATTAATTTATTTCTCTTGGTCTTTGTGTTTAAAAACTCTCAGCTCGTCTAAAATCTCACACTATCACCAAGAACGTGAGCACATTCCTGCGGTCCTTGACCGCTGCATTGGCTTCCTGTGTGTTGAGGGCGAGTATAAATAGATAACGATTGACAATATTGTAAAAACTACACTGAATAAGATCTGAGACAAATACTTAAAAGGCAGTTAAATTGTACTTCTATCTGCTCACGGCGACATTATCGGGTGTATTAAATAATGTATTAAATGTGTATAAGCAGCTTGTAAATGCTAAATAGGGGGACTTCAGTTGTTCTCAGACGTTTAGTCACAGCCGTAAATATTCCTGACTTCAGTGGCATAACCACAACTGTTCCCATGCCTCAGGGGCCCTCAGTCACACACAGGGGGGATTTGTACAGCCTGTGACAGCCGCTCACCTCGTGTCCCTGCCTCTCCATCTAAATATGGATGCCACGGCTGTATTTTCGGGGGGTTGCCATAGCGGCCGTGACGTGGGAGCACGAGGCTCTCACCTTACCAACAAGGTGGTGGTGGCGTGTGGTGTGTCGAGTGGGTGTGTGTGGCAGTCAGCAATTGGCTGTACACTCATTTAATATTTTCCCCTGACACTCCAGCCACTTGGTCTAAATATAAACTGTCTGACCATCCACTCTCTTGCCCCGTGCCTTCTGATGGCATCTAAAGACTCCCAGAAACGTATCACATGACCCTGAACCGCCCCCCCCCCCTCCCCACGGCACACCCTCCAAGGGATTGCCAGA
Organism: Liparis tanakae; assembly: GCA_036178185.1. Lineage (NCBI taxonomy): Eukaryota > Metazoa > Chordata > Actinopteri > Perciformes > Liparidae > Liparis > Liparis tanakae. Next base: position 15,878,321 of record CM070098.1, on the reverse strand, counting down.
ATATTGTGCGGTGTGCACGACGAGAATGGGACGTTCAGAAAAAGCCTACATGACACTAGAGATGTCAAATGTGCTTGGGCCATGAATCCTTAGTCATCACGGCCGATCGGACATGAATCATGTCGTCAGCACACAACCGCTTCTTTTTAATATCGACGTATCAATAAAAGTGAAACTGTTCTGCTCTATGTTTCCATTCCCGTGCAGACAGTGTCGGCTGAGGCTCGAGGGATGTGGGAGACTTTTGAAAAGACGTTAGATCTTGTAGAGAAGTAGTAAACTATCAGTGAGAAGGACACACACTTCCACTCCGTGTCTTGATTTTGTCGATGACAATAATTGAAAGCAATACGATTGAGTCCTTTATTCTGCAAATACGGGCTAAGATATAAAATGAAGTGATTATAACAATTTAGAGGTGATTTAGGTATTTTCAATCTGTGGCTGATTCTGACCTTTATGTGTGGAAGGTTTATTGAAATATCATGCAGGCATTTTGTGCTTTGGAGGCGGACGTCATGGCTAAGAAGTGCTCCTTATTAGTTGAATATTTTATTTTTCTCTCAGCTTATACATTAACTGTTTTATTGGAGAGTGTAGCAGCAGACAGGCGATTGGGTGAGAGGGATAAGACATGCACTAAGGGACCAGCTGGGATCAAACCAGGGATGTTTGTTCTAGGTTAGACTCATTATTTACCTATTTAATGTACAAAAACAATATTATTGATATGATAATATCTATTATCATAGAGACATCCATGGGTGCAGCATTGCAAATCCAGTTCCGGGTATTTAAGTGGATGATTAAACATGAAGCGCCTTTAATAAATGTGGGCTAGAAAAACACACCAATTTGCAGAGTAAACATTCTCAATTTAAAAATATCTTCTGTTTGTTTATTTTTTTTGCAGTTGTTGTACACTTTGTATTTATAATATCTTCAGATACAAATTAATATTAAATGGGATCACCTTGACTAGTTAATTTATTGTCTTTTAGAGGAGAACAAACAAGCTTCCAGGCTCTAAATGTAATGTGAAGAGTCTCATTCACGAGCCACAGGGTGTTATCTGTCATCATCAACAATTCACAATTGTTTATGTTGTCAAACGGGAGGCTTGTGATTCCTAACAGGATATGGGAGCTAAATGTGTGTGTGTGTGTGTGTGTGAAATGAAAAACAGGAAACACAAATGAGTTTCAGTCGTTTCATTGGTTTGCGAGACCCAGATCCTCCAGTGGACGTTTCCTACGTTCACAAACAACAAGATCAAAGTGGAGATCTGTCCAGAGGTGGCTTATCGTTTAGAAAAAATTACATAGGACTATACAAAACACGACACTTCTGCCATGAGTTCTTAATAAGTTACAGGATGAACTATTTACAAATTTAGACTAGAAGTGCAGAACCGGTGTTGCACCCAGAAGCAAAGTTATATTTACAAGTCTATACACAAATCCTTGTCGTCCCCGTCGTTCTGCAGAGAGAGAGAAAGAGGAGAAGTTAGTCCCACTGACGCTGACACACTGACAGAGGAAATGTGGAGGATAATACTTTAGTATTTACCTATAGATTATTCAGCAGGGAGTTCTGAACACTTTCATGTACTTTGTTGTAGATATCATCCTTTGACGTCATCCCATCAAGGTACTCTGTTCAGAAAAAGACAAATCAGAGGTGAATGAGCTTTATTTTGAAAGGAGAGTGGGATATTTTGCTTGTATTTTCTTGTTTCTAGGGAGATAGAGCAATAAATGCACATCAGGGGTGCTGGATGTTTAGTATTAGATGGGAGGATCTCGCTTGACGTACGTATTCTGTCACAGTTGTTCTCCATCTCTTTCCTGTGTTTCAAGTACATGGGCCAGACGTGGCCATCGAACAGGCCGGGGGGGTCGGGCATTGTGTACGTCCTTGTACTGCAGAAACAGAGCCAATCAAGTCACTTCACACGCCTCTCATTTGTCCGAAACATTGTCCAATCTGTGTTCGGTCGAGAGTTTGTTACCTTCTCCTCCTTTTGCACTCCTCATAAGGAATGGAAATGTAGAAACATTTGTCGTAGATGTCAATCAGAGGCCTGCAGAGGGGAAACGATGCTCCGGGTTAGCGAAACGCTTTAGAGGTCAAAGGGCCGGTCGGTTTCACTCGATGGCGACTCACTTGTAGTTGTAGATGAGGAAGCCCTCCACAATGAGGATATGGATCCCCTCCTCCGAGTCAGATACCCCAACCCCAGGTGACAGGCTGACGCCGTGGGAGCGGGCAAACTTGACCGGGTTCTCCTGCCAGCCTTTCACAGTGTTGACCATGGCCTCCATGTCCATGGCGTCGATCACTGATACAGAGGAGAGAGAACAGGAGGCTTCACTACACATGCAACGGACACTAATGAATGTGTATAGCGTTTACAGAATAGATGATGCAATATCACGCAGTTTAGGACTGATTTGTTCATGAAAGAAATGTGCAGGAAAGAAAAAGTACATTACTGCATGGTTTTCCTACGCAATTCTTACCATCCCACTGTCTAAAGCCGTCCTCCCCGACTTCTATTTGATCGGGTTTCTGAAATAACAGTCACCAATAAAACATTGATGCAACCTAGTAAGCAGTTGGAGCTGATCACACCTGGACAGGACAGGCCAAGGACTCGTCTCCACCAAAAGTCGCGCACGTTGACAATTTGGGGTATGTTTAAAATTAAAATAATGTCATGTTGCGCCCGCAGAATATCGTTTTCAATAGCTACAAACTTAGCTTTAGCTAAATATATTATTTAAAAGTATTTAAAAACTATGCGGGAGGGCCGTAAAATGGTCAATGACGCCTCGCTTCGCCGAAATATTTCTTAAAGTTGCTAACTCAGCTGTTTATTAGGAAATCAGAATTTGGATACTCTATAGTCGTGCGACCCTCGATGTATCGCTGAAGCAGTAATACATCTTTATGAGTGATAAGATTACTCTGATTAAAAAAACTAATCGTGATGGCTGTTCAATCAACCTTTAAAGGCCTTGAATGCAGCACGAAGAGATGGATGAGGGAGAGAAACTCTGAGCTTTTTTTTTTTTTGCCAAATGATAGTTAATAATTATGCAATGGATTGGTTGACGCATTTTAAATCTGACTTTAAGTGGGGACGCTCAGTCCTTTTAGTGACTGTCCAGGAGACAACCAGCCAGATGTATTACTAGGCTGCTGTGATGACAAGACATCTGCAGGTCAGACTGGCGGTTCATTTATGAACTCAAGAGTAAATTTAACGAAGTAAATAAAATATATATAAAAACAACAGTTACTATAACTGAAAAGTAATACAATGAAATAGTTACTGTAGCTTTAAGCTAAACAAATAGTACTTAACGCTTAAAATAAAAAAATATTTAATTCAGCTTACCTTGAAAAAGTCATCCTGGTGCACCACACAGCAGTTGGGTATCGTCTTTATGAGTCTATCTGTCAGAGTGGTCTTCCCACCGTTGGTCACTCTGAAATTAAGATTAATTTCATTCCACACAGGCGTGAGTTACATTCTAAGTTTTAGCACAAGACAAGCAGGAGGAAGTGGAGACATTACAAAAGACTTACCCTCCAATGCCAATGATGAACTTCATGTTGACGTTGTTTGTGTCTTGGTCACCTCTGGTGAATTCAGTAAATAAAAGAAGGGAACCCACCCAAACACTCTACAAAAGGCTTCTTCTGAAAACCCTTTCCTTCTTCTCAGCCACATACGTTCCCCTCTTTTACTACTTCATTGATAGACAATCTCCTTGCCGGACATATATAGGACTCAGACGTAGCGTCACAGCCTCTCAAAACCAATCGGCCCCCTTTTCTCATGCAGCCTATAAGTCACTGCTTTACAGCCGGGCAGCACCAATGGGGGGAGGGGCACCCAGGAGCCACACAGTTGCATGAAAGGATATCCCAAATGTTCCACCTGCTGTCACGGGTCAGTGAACATATAGATAGATATTAAAGATATGTTGATGGAGCTAAGCTGTTAAATTCACAATTAAATCTCTCTTTGGAAGAGCCCCAATCTCTTGTTACAGACATACAGGTACTGTAGAGTGACAATACTGATATATTATAATAATAATAATAATAATATTATTATTATTAATAATAATAATAATAATAATAATTATTATTATTATTATTATTATTTGAGATACATTTTAAAAAAACTGAAAAGACGTGATTGAAGTGCAGGTGTGTGTGAATTCTTCATAGAAAAGGCACTGTGTGAGAGGATACAAGAGCTGTGATACATGTCAGAGTATATAAAACAACTCTTTATTTTTCTCTTTAGAGGGAAGGTTTTCTGTGCTCTGACGGCTCTGGCGGGGTAAAAACCAGAAGCTCTATAGTTAGTCGCCTGTTGGGTGCACGCCTGCTATGTCACACATTTTTCTGAAGCAACCAGCTGGACGATATGCCATGTGACCACAGGGTATGGAGTCATGGCTGTACACTAGGGCTGATAACAGATCTACGTCTTTGAAACTAATGTTTATCAGCCCTGTTCCACACTTCTGGATTCAGTCTAACCTTGTATTCATTATGTTTGGACAGTGTTTTTAGAACAAACTCTTATCTCTGACATTGTTCGTGTGAGAGAGGTGAACTTTGAGTCCCAGCTAACAGAGCACATGTTCATGTTCAGGGCTTCATGTTTTGAAGCCACAAGGTCAATCTTAACATATAAAAGATGCTCGTTGACACCATGTCATAGTTCCTTTACCTCTTATATCAAAATGATAACTTTGTAACTTTGTTCCAGTAATTTGATGTTAGATAATAGAAGAATTTGGGATTACAAAACTGTCCAAAAGAGGCTCTAAACCAGCATGCATGAGTTTCTTTCTTGAGGACTTAATGCAAAGACAAATAAACAACATTAAAATGCTAAATACTTGCATGCACATATATGTATGTCTAGGACTTTCATTGTGAAAGGTAAACACGGAAGGAGTTGATCTGGTCTGCGTTGGGTCTGGGTTTGGTTTCATATATATAGACACAACTCAACCAAGCCCCTAGTAAGAGCGCCGGGCTCTGAAGCAAATTTGGAAGTGGCCAATTGCATCATCCAGATATGTCATGTGACACCAGAGGGGCCTCAAAATGACTTTTACCCTCTAAACTTCCCGGACTACGTCTGTAACTTTTATAAAATGCAATACAATAGACACATCCAGAGTTATTTATCTTCCTCCGGTCGTCCTTACGATTCAATTAAATGGTAAAAATGTCAACAAACATGGAAGAGGAAGTACCGACTATTACTCAAATACCGGGTATTGTGTTCATGCCTTGTGATCACAGCATCCACGTGGGTCCAACATGTAAAAATAAAGAAGGGTAACCTCAGAAGAACTATGTGACCCTTTCGGAGAACACAGGACTGCAAAAGAACAGTCATGACACACTAATCCTTTTTTTATAAGTCTGTCAGTAACATTCTGGACCAAACTGGAATACAATAAGAAGCATTAACACGTTTAAGATATAAGCTGAAATGTACATGTGTGTCAAAGGTGAAGGTCGGATACAAGAAGACAATCATGACAATAACTTGTTTTTATTCATTCATTTGTTTATTTTTTATTACAAACATTAAATGGCACATTTTCATAAATAACACGTTTATCAATTAATGAATATCTCTATTTTTAAATATATTTAATTTGTAACAATGTATGAATTCCATCTTTGTAAAAGTACGTTTTGAAACAAATGAGACGGACGTGGTATAAACGAGCATGCCACCTGCATATCAAACTCTGGAAAACTTGAAGACGGTAACATACGTTTGCATCAGAAACATCTACTGTGGGTCGAAGAAGAACAATATCATTGCACATTAGTTTGAAATAAACGGCCATGAAATCAAACAATAACCATGCCACTCATATAAAAAAAGAATATTTGAGCAAAACACATTTCTCAAAAATATCTATACAAGTATGTACACTTCCGCCTTGTCTGAAGAAGCTTGATTGTTCATCCGAGTCTTTATTTTTTATTTCTATAGCTAGGCAGTCATACTGGAGATGAGACTCAAATTGACATGCACTTTTTTAATGTAGCTATATCTTGGAATGATTTGGTGTGTATTAACTTTTGAGAGAGAAGGAAGCATGTCACTGAAAATATATTATTTGAGAAATAATTGTCTTCCAGCTGATGGATCCAGTCAGGAGATTTGATCTTGTGCCACAAGTGCGTGATGGCGGTGGAGGCTTCCATTGTAATGAATGAATGTCGCCCATTGGTTCTTCAATGTAAAGCTCTGTGAAGCAAAGACAGACAGTTTCACAGTCTTTCCTTCTCCCTCCTCTCCAACATGACATCTGAACGCTATCACATGTAATCTGCGAAATTACCGAAAAAAGACAATTCCTATATAATCCTTAAATGTGGCAGTGTGTCAATAAAAAAAAAAACATGGACTCAATCTAAACTGAATCCAACTTGACACATTGCCTATTTACTTTTCCCCCGCTTCCTCCCTTGGCATTTGGTTAGTGACGGTACCCGGGACCATTCCTGGGATGTCAACCATTCCCTCAGCTGATACTGTAGTTCCCTCTATACGGAGGCTGATAGGAAGGGTCAGCAGGACAGCACAGACAGGAGGAAGTTTACTAAATAATCCACCCAGACCGGCTACCGCAGGTATTTCCTCCAATTTCAGGACAGGCTGCGGCACGCGGATCCATTTTCCTGACCTCGTTTGAGCAGCTCATTAAAAATAGAATTGATCGGTTGTGTGCAGAGAGGCTTGAAGAGATTAGCAGCTGTGCTTTACATAACACAGGACGGAGGGAGTACGATGTTTGAGGAGCAGCTCAAACTTGTCGGACGCAAACGCAGTCTGAATCTGAAGACCTGCAACATGACTTGACACGTGTGTTGACACTTCTATTTCTGCTGTTTATGATTAAGTGCACGTTTTTTAAGCAATTTGCAACTTTATATTCAAAACATAAAAGTAATTGTGAGTAAAGTAACAAGTGCATGCTTCAACTTCCTCCTGCTGCCAACTATCTATGAACTAGTTTTACTGTAATTAGACTTCTCCTCTAAAGCAATATGTGATTGATTTATGATTTTTTCAAATAAATTTTCGGAGTAATAAATATATATAAGAAAACTATGAAAAATATCCTAAATACCAACAATATTAATTCCCTATAAGACAAAGGAAGGCAGCAATTCATCTCTTTTCAGAAGCTAAAAAGTTTCTGTTCGATCACCAACCTATTTAATTTAATTTTTAACTGACTAATCCTTACAAATCGGGTGATTAAAACATAAATGAGCTTTACATCTTTTAAGAGAAGACTTGAGTAACAGATCTGAGTCCCGTCATTCTGTCAGCTTGTCGACTCATTTGACTCGGTGCAATTAAACTGAGAGATGACCCTTTGGACCAATTTAATGTAATGTAACTAATTTAATGTATCATGTCTCTTTTGCGCACATAGGTCTGTGAGCGTGTGTGTGTGTGTGTGTGTGTGTGTGTGTGTGTGTGTGTGAGTGTGAGTGTGTGTGTGTGTGTGTGTGTGTGCATGCGTGCGTGCTCAGACGAATGCCAGAGATTAGTTACAGTGAGCTGACATTAAAAACCTGCCTGCAGAAGTTGTTGGTAAAGGGAACCCTTACCTGAATGTCAGATGTCACGGCCAACCTCAGCTATCACTGACTTTGGCCTGGAAATGACGGATTAAAGTTAGCCATCAGTAAATATAAATATTTTGTACGTAGAAACCCACAGATTGATATTCTATTTCGCCCTTTGCATCACATTTTCTTGATATTTATTTCAGTGTCTTAGTTAACTAAATGAAATAAAGTTTCATTGTGTATATGTGAGAGAGAAATGGTTTCTGACCAAATGTCGGGTCGTTTCCCGTGTTGCTGAAGTAGAAAACAAATGGCGCAGGAGTGAATGTACTGTAAATCAAGGTCACCTTTCTTTAGGCAGTGCTGAGTTGCTCTGCTGCTCCTCTTGGTGAAGTCTGTAGGTTAGACAGGCAAATATTAATAATACTACTGAGATGCAGGAAATAGAGTAAGCATCAAAACTCACAAAACAAATTTAAATCATAGAAATCTACCGCTCACCTTTCCCCTTGTGCTTGTGCCTTCTCATCATCGTACCTTTAAAAAGGAAAATATAGATCTGGGACTGATGACATTAACATACTCTTCACCAGCAGTACAAGGAGGCTAAAAGTCCATTGCAGTATCCATTGCCAATCATTTAAGTATTAAACATTCACTGCAGTGCTTCCTAAAGCTTTCAAGGAACCGACAATTACAGTTTTATTAAAAAACAATATTCGGTTTTACTTTTAATAAGTAGAAGAATAAGTTGTTCACTTTGTTTTGACTGCTAGATCTTCATCTTCTTCTGTTTTAGCTGTCCAAGGACAATAACATAAACAGTGAGACTAGATCTACACAAATGCAAACAGCTAAACGTCCTCAATGTGACTGATGAAACACAGCTGGGATCAGGTTCAGTTTGATTACTGTACTGTGGACATCCTCTTAACATGGTCTTACTGTAAGCGGGCAACACACACGACACACGATTAGTGTCTCCACAGTGCCCCCTGGTGGTCAGAGTACTTACTGCAACACACACTCAGGGATCTGCACATGCTCCATGGGGATGATCTGGCTGAGCTCCTCCAGGGTGTGAACGTACCGGATCTTATCCATGAACTTCACGCTGCAGAACACATCAACGACATGCGATAACCGTCACAAAGGATCAATTCTGAACATGTGAATCATCATCTGTCATCAAGCCAAGGCCGTGTAGCACAGCTCTCATTAGTATCTGTTCTGTGATGATGTGAATTATTGTGTCACAATTCTGCAATCTCTCTGCTGCCTGCTTCTTAGATTTGATAAAAGAAGAGCCCGTATGAGGCTCAACGGAGGGACTGATGGACTCCAGCCCATACTGAATGTGTTCTCACCTGATGAAAGGTCTTGAGATGGCCAGGATGGTCCGGATGAACCACGTTGGGTGAGCAATGAGGAGACACTTGAGATTCTTCCTCAGTCTGCGGGAGAAAATGTCAAGTCTTGAAGCTTTTCTCCTTCTCATAATATTTGTATCAACATTTATCTTCAGCATCGACAACTTTAGTTTTAGATTCCTGGTTTTTATGCAGATTTCCATTCCGGTTGCCCAAACTCACTTCCTGTCGATCATCTGGTAGCATCTCCTCAGCCAGCTGATGCCGGGCATCTTCCTGCGGGGAGTTGCTCCGTTCAGGTAAACAATCATGTAATCTTCTGCCACCAGCAGCTCCAGGCTGCTCACGACGTAACTGAGAAGATATCAGACAGTACAGTACAGATGTTCACTTTGAGTGGGACCAATCCAGACATGGACTTCACAAAGTAAAGAACACGGGACATAACTTACAAGAAGAGGTTCTCCATGATGTACGTGTAGTCCTCGCAGCCGCTGTCGGGGAGGCAGCAGGCTGCGAACACGATGATGGCGTTCAGACCCTCGCCGTAATAACCTGAACGAGGAGGGAGACACACGCCCGGTATGACCGCAGCTTTATTACAGAGGTCTAAAATACTATGACAACTGAAGATGATTTGCCTTTCATCATTTGCATGTTGTGTTTATCAGATGCTCAAGTATAATTAGTTTTGCTTTGTTGAATTTTCAATGTGTGTTCTGTGCATGCTTGTTGTGAACCGGTCTGATTAACATTTCAGTTTGAAGTACCTGAGTTTCTCTTGTGCGTGAAATGTACTCTGAAAACATGTCTTCATGTTTCAGGCTTTTTACACCCTGACAGGATTATTACAGTCCTGTAGAAAGCTGGTCATAACTAGTACAAAGCTAATCATAATTTAATAAACAGAAACACATAAAAGAGTTTTCAAACCACCAACTGTCCAAATGCTTCTAATGTTAAATCTCGTAGTAAATTAAAGAAGAGTACCATCTTTCTCTTATTTGTCCCATCACACACACACACACACACACACACACACACACACACACACACACACACACACACACACACACACACACACACACACACACACACACACACACACACACACACACACACACACACACACACACACACACACACACACACACAGGCTAACCTCCATGCGTGACCACCCTCAGGTAAGGTCTGATGACCTGCATGTCGATCCTCTGCTCCTGGTCCCCGATGATCACTGTTCGCCACAGCCGACCGGAGGAGTCTCTCTCCTCGTCACTTTCACCTGGAAGACGCTTGGCAGTGGCCACAGGAGTGTCGTCTACACGGGGACACACACAACGGTTGTCGGTCAGTGTTTAACGGTCAGTGTTTAACATCAGAGGTAGTTCAGGATCGAATTGACATGATTTACAACACGTGACACTTTCTACACAAAATCCAACTAATTAAACAATACCATTAATGTTATTGAAAATATTCAGTAAAGTTTGAAAATTCCACTATGACTATGATTCTTTTTTTTTTGACAGCTCCCATTATATGTATGTCGACTAAAGCTGAAATAAAACCTGACATGTACGACGTAACATGATTTGGTCCTTAAATAAATTCCAACGTTCATCCCTTGACCTAAACAAGGGACTGTGCCTTCCACAATATTGATAATCTATTCAAAATCGATATCATTTGACCTATCTCTTACCTTCCCACTCCAGCTCGTTGCCGTTGTTGATGAACTCCAGCGAGTCGGTTTCATCAGGAGTCTCCATGTCGTCTACATTGATGTCCAGGTCGTCGGGCGTCTCCATGAACTCATCAGAGAGCACCGACCCCTCGCTCTGATCCAGGGAGAGGTTGATGTCGGGGGCGACCAGAGTGCGCCGCTTACGCTGCGCCATGGACTCCACGTTCAGCGTGGTGGGAGGATCTAGACAGGCACGGCAGGAGAGTTTAGATAGAGCATGTCTTTAAAGTGTGTACTTGATGCGGTGCATTTGTTCCATTTACTGGTTCTGTTGTCAGTGAGGCCACATGAAGAATCAACATCTCCATCCTCTGGTAGTGGCCTGAAGAGAAGCACATTCATAAGCACTGTAAAGACGAGATAGTATCAATAAAACAGTGCAAACTGAACATAGAATGACACAAAGATGATTCTTCCTTTGGCCTTTTGTTTATCTGTTTCCAAGTTGAAGGTGCTGTATGTGTTGGGATCTCAGCCCAAATCAGACTTTATTTTGCCGTGAGAAATTTCTCACGACAAAATAAAGTCTGATTTGGGCTGAAGCGCGTTGGTTCCTTTTCAAACTCCGCGACGGTAGATGGCGCTAAGGAGCGCATCTGTAAACCTGTTCGCTGCATACACACTGGCCGTTTCTCAATATGCGTACTTGTGCGTCCTTTCCTCTACTTGTGTCCTCGTGGACTCGTGAAACGTCATCAGTCTCAGCCCGAGTTCATGTTCCAATTCAAAGTTCGCTTCTCTCAAAGCACGGTCAAAATGCCCGGATGTGACTTGATCCTCCCACTTTCCGGAGGATGCATCACAGGAGACTTGTGCGTACTCTGACCAGCATATATCCCACAATGCATTTCACCAGCAACCGGAAACAATAGCGGAGGAGAAAATAAACAACTGACAGATGACTTTTTATAAATACTACTGTTGTTGAGTCACGGAATGTCATTTTAGGTTGTTTTGTTTATTCGACTGTAAAAAAAATATTTACACTGAATAATTAGAATAAACTCAGGAGCAAGAACAGCTGATGTGGTGACCTTGTTAGTCCCTCATTACCTTCACCTGGTCCTCACGCCCTTCTCACCTGCAGCCCATCCCCTCATTAGTCCCTCACTATTTAGCGCCCTCACTTCCACTTGTCCTCTGACAGATTGTCTTGTGTTCTCCGTGACTAAGCTCTTCTGCGTTACCTTGTGTTCTGTTTCAATCCTGATAAGATTTCTAGTAAACATCTTGATCAGCATTTTATGTCTCCTGAGTCGTGCATTTGGGTCCACCCTAAATCCAGCTGGGACATTACACCACTGCCCTATATCTTTACATAGCAAACAGCTTACTGCTATATTAATACTCCGAATCCCACATATTGCACCTTTTAATGAGTGTTTTGGTTCTTCTTTATGTCATTTGAAGTTATAAGCATTACCATTGTATTGCTATGATCAATTAAAAAATTAAATACTATGAAAAAGGAGCATGTTCACTCTTCTTATTTCGCTGTTGCTTGTTATTTTGCTGAAGAAATACTTGTTTGAGAAAGCAATATCAGTAATTACCAGCTCCCCTCTGACATTATAATAAGACATCTGAACCCTCAATGCACATGAGGGCCAGATTATAGTAGAGAACACACACACACACACACACACACACACACACACACACACACAGATGGAGAAAGACACAGACATTAACCCTGATGTGCACGCATAGACAAACACGTCCTAAAACACCACTAGCTCGGGCGAGCTGATGGAGCTGTTTGCATAATTGCTGTTATTGTGTTGTCAGTAGCTTTGTAGATGTAAAAGGAAGACAGCTCCAGATATACGATTGGATTAAACAGGGGGGAAAAGGAATACTATGTACTGTGTTAAAGAATCCTGAAACGTTTCTCCTCTCTAGAACTCATGTCTAAATTATCTTATTTATATATATATAGCTATATGGCTGACCATCTGTTTCCACCATTGCAGGACACTGTGACGTGTTTGACTGTTAATTTGTTCACTGATATGAAACAACCGTCACGTAACGACTGCATCAGGGAAAGAATACAAGAGCACAAGAACACACCTGCTGCCCTCCAGCATTCAACTAAACCATGAGAGCTGTCACAAATCAGACAAAACCGAACAAATCAGACAAACTACTCACACACATACACACGCTCTCCAACCCCCCCGCACACACACACACACACACACACACACACACACACACACACACACACACACACACACACACACACACATACATACATACATACATACCTGGGGAAGTCTTCATCCTGCCACTCATCTTTAACCTCCATGCTGTCCATGCGTAAGTTGGATTCTGCTGCACTCCGTCCTCTGCCAGGAGGATAGGCTTCCGCTAACTGTGTTTGAAAAGCAAATAAAACAATGGAAATCAGGTTGCCAAGAGTTAAAGTCTGTTAAAACAGAGAGTAATTATAGCAGTTTGAAAGGTGCACTCCGCCCATTTCATGAAACCCTGATGATTTCATCAGGTTTACCTCAATTATAGCTTGAAACTCATAATTGCGCCATACTTGCGACACACCACTGAAGGTGTGGAGTTTGAAAGATGTGTGTGTTCATCAGGAAGGGAGGGTTTATCAAAAGACACTTTCCAGTTGCATTGTGGGAAATGTAGGATTCACTGTTTCTGGAGTTTGGACCACACTAGGAATGATACTTTAGAATCCTTTTGCTTCAATCTGGACCGTTGCTTTTCCCATCTCTCAAAAGTCAAACAACCTTATGGGTGTGGTATACTAAATTGCTATAGTAGTGTCCCCCCCCCTATATGTAAATAAAAGCTGACTTATCCACAATATGAAGCTTTTAAGAGCTGTACGTGTGAGGTCTGGAGAGCAGCTGAAAGGTGACATGAGTGTAATATCGGCAAATCATCAACATTTAGTATTTTCTCACAAACATGATACATAGCAAATGTATCACATGACAGAAAAGGTCAGTTTCTTAAAACACTAGTGCCAGTGTTCCATGGCAAATGCTTGCATAATGATAATGTTAAGTATTGGTAACACTAAGTCCAAGTGCTTTTCCTTTTCCCTACATCCCCGGGGAAGGAGACAAAAATAAAACACAGCATTGCTCATACTGACCCTCAGGGTGCGACAAGCAGATCACACGTACCACCACAGAGCGGATAGTCATCTGAACTACCATATTTTACATAACAAGATAAGAAATGAAATGAAGTCTCCATCCGACGCTGCACGTCATTTTCCTGTGCCGGTTGCTGCAAACTGCCATGCACAGATTCAACATCCTATATGAGTCTTGAGTCAGAACTGCACATATGGGGGAGGAGTGTCCATCCTATATGTTCATGCTGCAGCAGACTTTACCACAGTCCATTTGTCCACTGGGATGGAACTGATGTGCTACATTGAGACACATCGGAGTCTATATGGAAAGAAACTGAAAATGTGGTCTGAAAGGCCCCTCCGGCTACATGTTGGAGCTGCCATGTTGGGATGAACACTAAATGATGGTTAAGTGTTTACAATGGACAATCCTGAGAGGAGGTTGCAGTGTTTGATATGTGTTTGTTGGGAAAATCCTGAACGCCACTTTATTAAAGGTGTTTTTGACACACTCGCCTTTGTCTGTTCTCATCATCTAATCTTCTGAAGAAAAATGTCCATGGTAAATTAAGAATGAAAGAAGGGCTTGACTAGCTGAGAATGAAGTGAAAAATCCACACGGACCAGTTTGCGGTGTGTTGTCAGTGCAGAGGTCTCTTGACAAGCATCAGCTGCTCATACACGGAACTGCTGATTGAAGTACGGTTGCAGTAGCCTACGTTTGTAGGGGATTTGAGTCCAGATGGCAGAGCAGCCTTCATTTCCTAAACACTATCTTGGGAGCTATTCACTGTATTGTGCCGATTAAAGCAAACCCCTAATAATCTGTCTCAGAAGTGAAACGCAAAATGTTGAAAATTCTATGCTTTTTGCATTTTGTTGAATAAATATTTGTGTTAACATGTCTCTCGACATACATTGAGCAATATGTAAACAGAGCATTAGAGTTCAGTAGATCCCCACAGTATTCGTCCCTCCTCTGCATTATGAAATTGTATACATGCTTGCAGCTCAGAGATAAACATCAACAGGGCCACCAATAAAAAAAAGACAACGCAATAGGTCCCGATACATACTTCCTCTACTTGTTTGACTGCAGATTAACAGACAAGAATATTCCCACATGTTTGGCTTCAAAACATTAAATATTTATGATCAAATAAGCAGCTATCAAAGTAAAACAACAAATGTAGGTATAATTGAATAAACTACTTCTCTTTAACAGGATTGAATTGCTGGTTTGATCTGATTAAATCCTGACTGCTACACAAAGGTAAGTGACCTCCTTTTTCCAAATGAGCCCTGTCCACTTCGAGCAAGTGAGAAGAGCACAGAAAGAAAGAAGCTTATACGTATGAAAAGATGGCGGAGAATGAACATTTTCAGGGCGTTAAAACGTGTGTGGTAGGAGAAAAGCTATTCTGTTACGGATGCCTCCTTTCCCTATTTGATTAATGGAAACAATAAATGTAATCACCAAGCAGGAGCCGAATAAAACAAAGCACTGAAAAGGTCACTGGATGAAACTCTGTCCCCTGAACTTATTAATTCTGCCAAAAGCAGAACAATCCCAGCTCCTGTAAAGGCACTCACATACCGTCGCTGAGAAGACCTCCTCTTCTCGGTTTTGAAAGCTTCCCTGTTTTGCTTTCAGATGTTCCTCTTTATTTCCCTCCTACTCTTCCTTAAGTCAACCTCAGCTGAGTGAGGGTCGTCATTGTTTACATCTGGGACACTAGGATCTGGAGCTGCTGGATGATTCTTGCTGTTGACTCATGCTTCTAATGGAGGCTGAGAGAGAAACGTTATCCTCCTGCAGAGAGGACGGTCAGGAGTCAGGGTCATCACACATCAAACGCCATGCCGCTCGTATCGCTTCAGACCCGTCTGCAAATCAGATCCCATGCTGCCTTTTGAAAGACAGATAATCCTTGTGTTCAGCTCGTGCTATGATGAGCACTCTTTATCACTCTTCCTCCCGTCTACTTCTGCTCATCTCTGCTGAATCCCCCTCTACCCTCCTCCTTCCTCTACCAACGCTAATGCCCCCACCACGGACTTTAATCCTGGTGTGATGATGTCACCCGTGTGTGTTGTGATGGTTATATAATCAAACCTGCCTACCTTCTCTTTTGCTGCCGGGAGTCAGGATCAGCTGTTTTCTTTCTCCTCACGTTCAGACAATTTTGACTCCATGATGTAACATTTTTCTAGTCTCCTGCCAGCTGAAAGAAATGGATGTTTCTACTTTAATGCTGTTCCCTGGCAACAGCATCTTCCTCCGTCACACACACACACACACACACACACACACACACACACACACACACACACACACACACACACACACACACCTCACACGCACACACACACACAATCTCTCTCTCTTGCTATTTCTCACCATCTCCATTAAGCACTCTCGCTCTTTACAAACCCCACCTCCATATGAATTCCCCTCCTTTTTCCTTGCTCCCTAGCTGTGATGCCTACACCCCCTCCCTCCCTCACTCCCTCCCTCCCTCTCTTGCTCTCCTCACAGCTGCACTGAGCTTCGGGCGATGTCATGACACAGAGAGGCTTCGCTTTGGCATTGCACTCATCACCCAGTGGAGGCAGCCACAGTTTCCTATTCTTCTCTTGCTAGTGGCTGCTGGGCAGAAAAATACATTTCGGGTGTGTCTACAGTTTTTTATGAATAACGCTACTTTGTACAAATTAAATACGGCAACATGCCCAAACTTGTGACTAAAAACCAAAACAATTGTTTTTCCACAGATCTGGATTTGTGGCAAACAAATGCATTGACGTTGTGAGATGCTGGAAATAGAGTAGATAATGTTGAGTGTTTAATAACATGCCAGCATTGTTTTAAATTGTACAATATTCCCAAAGATGATATCGCTCACTCCAGGAAATTCATGACACCTTACGCTTACTGATGGATTTATTATCTCATAATTCAGACTTTCTATCTCATAATTAATTTATTTGTGGTGGAAATGGGCTTCCATAGTATATATAATTATTACTATTATTTTAAAGGTTTTTAAGTGTGTGTGATGAATCTTTTGTCGAAAAACACACTTGTGGTTGTAAAAATCAACAAGTGATATAAAAACTCTAATTTCTCTGTGACAAACATGTTTGACTAGAATGAGGAAGCCAAGGTGTCAAGTGGATTTTTGGGGGGGTTAAAAAGAGGATTACCACACATATTTTTTTATTACATTTTGCGTGAGACTGACAAATGTTCTCTGGTCTCAACATGAACTCTGGACTTTGTGGTATTTCAGGAGAAAACTGACTAAGTTATTCTGTCATATTAGTTTAATAATTTATCAATTAGTTTCATATGAAACACTGAAAATAAGACAAGAAGAAAGTACTCTGCTCATGTTTGTTTATTAGTCATAATTATTTTTTTTCACATTACAAATGACGAAAACATCTTGATAAATGAAGGTCTGGTGCTTTCTCTCTTCAGAAACATGAAGAGGAAGAGAAACAACAATATAAAGGCATCAATAAGAATATTCATCAGACATTTAGAGCTCGGAGAAGTTTAAATGTTCATGCAGAGAAAAGTCAGGTCAGTTAAAGAAAGATCATCATGAGCAGTGAGAGCCTCCATGACTAAACACACACAGGAAGGAGCGCCACCTACAGGAACTCAGACATCTACACAACAATAAGGAGAAGATGTACAAGTCCCGCCCACAAGGTTTGATTTAAAACATGTTTTATTAAACTGTGTAAAACATTACAATAATCATGAACAAATATATTGATGCTACACATCAAATTAATCAAGAGAACCTGGGCTACAATAATTAGTCAGCCATTTCAACACAACTCAAACACCAAATAAAATAGTTATTAAAATATCGCATGAGTCAGCCCAATCGGCATGTTTCCGGAACTAGCAACCTGTAGCTTGGTGCTATCAGAAGAAAAAAGATGTCAAAAAGCAAGACAACTCCACACGGATTCCATATATATTCACCAAATCCCTCTGCTCTAAAGCATCACTGAGATATTAACCAAAGAACACAGCAACATGAATCGCTCCATTGCTTATGAATATTGCAAATATAGCATTTTTTTAAAGCCAAAAACTGAACACCATACATAATATACAAGTGAAATATAAGGTTTGGTACATGAGAAAATGCAAATGGGGTTAGGGTTAGTTAAAAAATATTCGCCTGAATTCTCTCTGTACTAAACCCTCTCTAACTTTGTTCTGCGTCATTTTTTCAAAGTCAAACTTTGCAGAGGGAATGTTTACATATTGTGTTATGATGTTGGAGAGATTTAGACCTTAGTGAGACATCATTTCAAAGAGATAATCATCCTGAAAATGCTTTTTTTATATTCAGACTTGAAACTTCTATTTTTACTGTGTTTCAATATTGATTTACTCTTAACCAGTAACATATGTACTAATATCTACACATCTAAACAAAAGCTCACATGGGTTGCCTTTATTATAACACAACCATTATTCAAATAGCCCTTGTGGTTGCAGAGATACACCCTTTTTAGGTTGGGTATGCAATTTCGAGCAGAATCCTAAAAAATGCCATAGGGCTTAAAAGGAATCCAGCCCTGGTCTCTGGCTCTGCTTGTAAAGGTAACAGTAAAACATACACTACAGTGACTGCCAGTGAGATGTTTGTCCAGTTGTCCCCCAGAACGTCCTGGAGTTTATCTCTGACTTCTGACACAGCCGCCATCACATCCTCAAAGTATCTCAGAGGACTGATGATGATGTCTGTAGACTCACCGCGTGGTGCCAGTGAGGGGTAGTTGATTAGAAACTGGTTGGGATCCTCTGTGTGTGACAGCAGCTTCAGCATAGCGTTGTTCCTCTTAAGCTCAGAGATCTCCTGCTCCAGCTTCTCCTGAAGCTCTTTGACTCGACTCACTTCACTTTTCTGCTGGGATCTGACCTGCTGCTTCACATCAGAGCTTCTGTTCTCCATGAGGCGGATCAGCTCAGTGAAAATCTTCTCACTGTCCTCCACTGTTTTATCAGCAGAGAGGTTGAAGGCGTCCACCTCCTGATGGAGCAGCTTCAGATCTTTCTCCCTGTCCTGAATTCTCTGCTGGATGTTGAGTCGACTCCCCTCTAACTCGCTCTGCCTCTTGGTACTTTCTGCTGCAGCTGAGACTATGTCGTGGCCTTTATGTTCATCCACAGAGCAGAGGTAACAGATACACTGCACGCAGTACGCAGTACGGCAGAACATCTTCATCACCTCGTCATGACGAGAACAGATGTTCTCCTGGAGTTTGTTGGAGGGGTAACAGGCCAAATCTTCAGGTCCAGCATGCAGGTGTCTGTGTATGAGAGCAGGAGTAAGAGGAAGAGGGAGGGGCTTATCAAGCTCTACTTTATTCCTGGAGAAGGAGCAGTGGTGTGAATGTTAACTTAGCTCCTCATCTACAGACAAAGACTCTGTTACAACCTGCTCCATGTTTTAAATCACCTCACTTTCTTAATTTTAACATATTTATTGGCTGTTCAGATCTTGATGATTGCTCCATATTTCTCTATAACTCTTCCTCAAATCCAGTTTGCCAGCTGAGGGTTGTCTCAGTGATTTGTTTGTCCTACTGAATCAGGTTGCTGCCTGTCATTATGATGCCAAACAACTGGATCAAGTGGAACACAACAGGATCTTACATGAAATGCCAAGGCAGCGAGCAACCATGGTGATAATTAATACCGTATCCTTTAATTCTCCACTAGCATGAGGGCTCAGAGGCATACGCTTGTGACTCCTCATTACGTCTACATGTATTTTAAAGCAAGACTACAAATATAATTCATATGTGGAGGTCAGAAGTTGTTCAATTATTCCATGAGAAATTCCATCATCTCACACAATATTATTATTGCCAAAGACCAAGAAACCAGTTTGTAGAACAGAGAGTTGGCAAACAGTTGGTTAAGTTTGGGCGTCTCCACGTTGGTTGTTGCTCTTTCACACCGCCTCGGCGTGGACGTCATCACTCATCACTCGTGTCCTCGGATGGTTTCACAGCGTCTCCCCTCAATGACTGCGCCTCACTCCTTTGTTGGTCTCAACTGATGTTTTGATGTAAATGTTGTAGATGTTTGATCACACGGTAGAAGTCATCACGTTATTCTATAAATTAACTAAAGTTATTCAACAGATGATTGTAAAGGAATAAGTCTGTGAGATGAGAAAAAGACGATCTGTGTGAATATCAATCTGAGACACGGCCCACCGTGAGGGTACACTGCCCTCTAGCGGCCATCAGTGGTAAGGCTCCTCTATTTCATTCCCTAAGTTTCAGAATAACAGCTGGATAGATAGTGTTAGTAATAACCTTATATTTACACATCGTTTCTGTTTGTATTGTGTTGAAATGGGTTACCTGCACGATATATATATATATATATATATTTAAAAAACTGGCCAGTGATCATTGTTTCTCTTTCTTTTAAAGATAGAGAAACTGGGCGCTTCATAATTAATATAATAAATATTTGATCTTATTAACATGTCTAATATATTGTATGATTAGATATTGTATTATGATTATGATTATTATTATTATTATTATTATTATTATTATTATTATTATTATTATTATTATTATATAATGTATTATCTTATCTTATCTTATTTTGTATTTTTTGGACTGCTTTTGTTTTACGAACATATGCTAAACCTTTATTTTAATAACTATTTGCAAATAACCAACATGTAATTCCAATATGAAGTGTACAAAATTAATTATTTAAAGATATTTTAATGTTTCCCAGTGCATGTATTTCACCAGGCTTTACACCCACGTGCAGCCCTCTATGTTGTTTGTGTTTTAGTCTCCACGCGTCTACTGGTTAACCCGTGTTTAACGGCACATTGCAATGAATTGTGGGTAATTCTTTCGATGTCATGCATGCATACAATGCTGATACACGGAAAGGGTTCACAAAGGGCTCACAGTAGCTCGTTGGAGATGAACTGCTTTTCACCTGGAAAGCAGACGAGAGCAGGTGGCGTGACCAAACAGCGTTATCACGTGGGACAGTCTCCAGCTGCCTTTCAAGAAAACACAGGAAGTCACTCACTTCCTGTTCATTCTGTTACAACTTGTAGTTTACAGACCTCGTTAATATTTCCCATCATGCACTGGGCCAGGCAGTCGGTGGAGAAGCAACTGCAGCGCCTCGCTCTCGTGAGATTATCGGTGCCCAGCGTGATCATGACGTCAGGGCCAGGCGGAACCACATCTAACCGCGCATGCGTGGTTCGGAGATGGACTCCGCGGACCTTCTCCTCTCCCACGAGTCTCCGGTGTTGGTCTTCATGTCTCCAAGAGAAATGCTGAAACTGTTGGTGAAGCAGCAAGTCCACGCGGCTTCTGGAGACACGTTGGGGCTGATTGACAAATTAATATCAGATTATGAGGAGGACGTTTCTCGTTTTAGAGAACATGAGCGACACAGATCAGGTTGGTGCCTCTTCTTCCTGGTTCCCGGTCTTCATGCTCGTTTTACGGCTTTAAGTCACATTTAGTCCGTTTCCAGCTCATTGAGTGTAGTTAGCGAGAGTTTTGATGAACATGTTTCGTCTCCAGCTCTCCTCCTCTGACCACCTCCATCAGGGAGGAACTTTACACACCCGACGGTCCTCTAGTATCTCACTGAAGAGGTGTCTAGCCATATAATAACTGCGTGTGTGTGTGTGTGTGTGCGTGTGTGTGCGTGTGTGCGTGCGTGTGTGTGTGTGTATGTGTATGTGTGTGTGTGTGTGTGTGTGTGTTTGTGTTTTAAGAGGACCTAACCTAACGGATCTATTTTTTTGCAATTGTGTGTTTGTTAATATAAAGTGGTCAACGTTCTGAACCAGTGTTGAGTTGTGTTGCAATGTAGCAGCAGCTATCCGTTGCATCCGAAGGAAAGAATAAATGATGGAATTATCTTTAGCCGTTGTTGGCGTATTTATTTAGCAGGCTTCTGACACATCAGTCTCACGGTCAGAGCTATCTTGAACTGAACACACAGTAACATATGTCACGTTGGCCTTTATAGCCTGTACTCTAGCGCCACCCTGTGGCGTAACCATATACACATCCGAGTACATATCTCAACACCCCCACTTGTACTCAGGTTGCTATACTTCAAGCAAAAGAAACATTCATACACATATCACTCTCCAAAAAGAACACTTGCAAACCTCTTCAGTTTCAACTTAGTTACAGGTTTGGTCATTAAATCAGCAATCATGTTATCGGTAGAACAATACATCAAAATCACTCGTCCATCAATCACAGTTGACCTGATAAAGTGGTACTTTATGTCAAAGTGTTTACACCTCTGTCGGTTTACAGGGTTCTTGGCAAGAGCTATTGTCCCCTGATTGTCCTCATGTACAATAGTTTGTGTGTAATGGTAGTTATCTATACCTCCTTAGTAATTGCTCCAGGTATAAACATTCCTGTATGGTTGAAGCCAGTGCCATGTATTCTGCCTCACAGGTGGACAGTGCAACAGTGGGTTGTTTTCTAGTCTTCCACGAGACTGGAGAGCTGTTCTGACTAAGACTGACACAATATCCTGAGGTACTGCGTCTGTCGCTGGTATCCGCCGCCCAGTCAGCATCACTGTAGGCTTGCATACCTAACTCCTCACTGTCGTTTCTCCTAAAACTTAATCCTTTCTCTGCAGTGCCCTTGAGATACCTTAGTACGTGCTTCACAGTGACCCACTGCTCCTCTGTAGGCTCTGCAAAGTACTGTGACAATCTGCTCACTACAAAACTTAAGTCTGGTCTGGTACAAGTAGCCAGGTATATAAGACTACCTACAGCCTCCCTGTACATCCTGACATCTTCCATCTTTGTTGCATTGTCAGTATACTAACTTCTGCTCACAGGGTGTTTCTCTGGTCCTACAATCTTGCATATTAAAACGCTGTAGTATCTTGTTAGTGTACCTTTCCTGTGACATCTTTACACATCCATCTGATTGACTGAAATCAATACCCAGAAATGTTTTGAGTTTGCCTAGATCTTTCATTTTAAACTTTTCTGCGAGCATCTCTTTCACCTCTTTCAGTCTCTCTTCATTGCTTGCTGCAATGATCAAGTCATCGACCCATATGATTATGATCACTTTCCCTTCTTTTAACTCTTTGGCATAAACGCAGTGGTCGGCTGGGTTTTGTGTGAATCCATCCTCAGTAAGGCAATTGTGCAAAACCCTATTCCAATTACGGCGGACTGTTTAAGACCGTAAAGGGATTTCTCCAGCTTATAGACTATGCCCTCTTTTTCTTCATAACCCTCTGGTGGATTGATGTAGATCTCATAATCTATGGGAGTGTGCAAGTATGCAGTTTTCACGTCCATTTGGTGGAGGAGTAAATTCTCCTGTGCAGCTTTTTGTAGCACCACCCTTACACTCGTCATGTCTGCCGTGGGTGAAAACGTCTCCCCATAGTCTATTCCCATTCTCTGGCTGTAACCCTTAGCCACAAACCTTGCTTTGTATCTGTCTCTCCCATCTACATCAGTCTTGATGGCGTAAACCCATCTACCCCCCACTGTCTCCTTGCCTATTGGCAGTGCTGTCGGGGTAAAGGTTTTGTTCTCGTTTAAGGACTGGATTTCCTCATCCATGGCTTTTGTCCATTGTTTTGAGTTAGCTGACCCCATTGCCTCCCCAAATGTCTGTGGAATGCCACACACCGCTCTACAGCAGTAGTCTACTGTGATAGGAAGCGCATCACTAACATTTATTTCAGTTATAAAGTCATCTAAGTATCTCGGCTTCCTTCTTTCTCTAGTTGGATACCTTTTACTCTCTGGTTCACCACTTGTCACACTCTGTTGTGTTTGATTATAGTCACTAGACCTCGATTCTGTGCCTGGACTATCAGTATTTTCTGTTTTCCTACTTCTGTTTTCCCCCTGCGTGGTTTCTGTAGTCCTGGGTCTCACAGTGTCATCATAGCCATCACTTGGATCTGGGTCATCTGTCTGTATTTGTTTTTCGGAGGAACCCACAGTTGACTGCATCACAAACTTTACTAGTCTGTATTTTTGTACTTTGTTTGTATCTGGATGATACACCAAATACGCTGGGCTGTTCTTGTCGTGACCTACAAAATGCCCCTGATCACATCTGGAATCAAGCTTCCCTTTGTTCTGTTTGTACGTGTAACATACAGACCCAAATTTTTGCATTTTGGATACATTGGGTTTTTTGTCTGTTAGTAGCTCATACGGAGTCTGCCCTGTACGTTTGTTAAAACATCGGTTCCGTACCATTGCTGCTGTTTGTATAGCGTGGGCCATAGCTGCTTTGGTAATGCACTTTCAGCTAGCATGCACCTAGCCATCTCAAAAAGAGTACGCCAACCTCTCTCTGCTGTTCCGTTCTGGTGTGGGGAATAAGGAGCTGACGTTTCATGTCTGATCTTATTCTTCCTCAACACTGCTTGGAAATCACTGCTTGTAAACTCTGTTCCATTGTCGGATCTGATGCACCTCACCATCCCATAAGGGGATACATCTGCTAGGAACTTTTCCGTAGCCTGTATGGTATCACTTTTCTTCTTTAGAAAATAAACAAACACTGCGCTTGAATAGTCATCAGTAAATGATTGCACATATTTGTAACCTTCTGTCGACTCAGTGGCTACAGGACCTGCAAGATCTGTGTGTACCATCTGTAAGGGAGCCTTTGCTCTGGCATCAGGATCCCTATTTCTGGTTTGGGCAAACTTTCCCTGAATACACACCTCACAGTCTTGTTCGGGCCTACCCGTTTTTCCTTTGATCTGCATACCTACAACAACATTTTGCAACTTTGCTACATCGTCATAGTTACAATGGCCTAATATTTCATGCCATGTCTGTATGTTGTGACAGGTATTACACTTATCATTAGGTTCAAATTGAGTATGCAAATAATACAGTTTTCCATACACATGAATGTTAAATCTGGTACCGCCTTTGGTTATCAGGACATCTTTATCTTCTTTGAAGACAACCGTAGCTCCACTCGTAGTAGCTGCCTTCACCGAGAAGATGCTCTGGGGATATGACGGTACAAACAACGCGTTTCTCAGCGTCGCCTTTCGTCGCTGTCCGTTGCTGTCGATGAGGGAAACCTCAGCATTCCCCCTCCGCTGAGCAATCCCGCTGCATCGGTGCCGTCTGCCAGCTTCGACAATGTGCGTTTCTGGCCTGAACGCGCTGTCGAAACTCTTGAACACGGTTATGTCAGTGATGATATGAGAGGTAGCTCCCGTGTCCACCATCAGCCCCCTCTCCTGGATGCTGCATGCTGGCTGCTGCTTGGTTCTGGTTCCTCCGTCTCTCACCGTGAACGTGTAGTCCTCGTCGTCATCAGCATCTTCTGAGACTTTACTCGCACCATCTTGTTTGTCCTTACGCCTGCACGTGGCATCTTTGTGTGTGTCACTTCTGCAAAAAACACACCATGTCTTCTGTCGACACGCTCTCGCTCTGTGGCCTTTGATGCCACACTTGAAACATAACATTTCGGTATCTTCTTTGTTCCAGTCACGGGCGTCGTTTTGGCGGACGCCTTCCACTCTTCCCTTGAGTCTTCATCACACTGTCGCTCGACTCCGCTGAGTTTATCTTTTCCGTTTCTTCAAAACTCCGTAGTTTAGTTTTGAATTCTGCAAACGTGATGTTATCGTCGTATGTGCCACATGTATTGCGAATGGCTTAAAACTCTCAGGCAGTCCTTTTAAAACCATAGCCACTAGCAATCCGTCTCCTAACGTTTCACCCGCGTTCAAAGCGCTGTGATGGCGGTTTCTGCTCTGATGATATAGTCCATTATGCTCTCATGGTTTGCCTTCTGAAGTGATGTCAACGTGGTGTACAAGTTGATTATACGGGCTTTCCTCCTGCATAATACTCTCTCAATATTTTCAGAGCCTTTCTTCCATCATCGGCGCATCCTCATAACTAATGAGAGGCTTTTGTCATCCAGCAATAATATTAGCTCTGCGTATCGTTAGCATTTTACCTGCATCTGCTGCAAGCTCTCGTTCTGGCGTCGGTTCTCTCAGAACAGTGTCCTTTAGTCCATTCAAATGGAGATATCCCAACGTTTTGGTTTCCCAAATCTCATATTTGGTTTCATCTCCGTCGAATGTCGGTCGCGCAACCTGCTCCTCCCTCGTTGTTCCATCATGCAAACTCGCTCTTCTTCTTAGCTAGCTGCCCGTTAGCACGCGGTGTTCGCGACTTTCTAACTGTTAAACTTTTCTTCCGGACGACTCCTGGGCCCATAACCTGTTGAGTTGTGTTGCAATGTAGCAGCAGCTATCCGTTGCATCCGAAGGAAAGAATAATTGATGGAATTATCTTTAGCCGTTGTTGGCGTATTTATTTAGCAGGCTTCTGACACATCAGTCTCACGGTCAGAGCTATCTTGAACTGAACACACAGTAACATATGTCACGTTGGCCTTTATAGCCTGTACTCTAGCGCCACCCTGTGGCGTAACCATATACACATCCGAGTACATATCTCAACAACCAGGTTGTTTATATTAATAAAGTAATAGGTGTTTCACCAGGTGTTTCATGTCATCTTGATGACAAAGTCTCTCAGATCTTTTCTGTAGTCCATCTCCTGAACATTGTAGTTTCTCCGCTGCAGACTGACCTCACTCACATGCCGTCGCATCATAACTACGTAGTTTAGTGAGCGTGGAGTCTGATCCTCTAAACACTGTCAATTATTAACACTGTCTTTTCCTAAGTCCTCATGAACTCTCCTTCCCATCTCTCCTTGACGTGTTCCACAGAGGTCAAGGAGAAGTGGTCAGAGGTCATTATTTAACTGTGACCTTTTGTTAAATTACATGTCATTTAGCTGACGCTTTTATCCAAAGCGACTTACATTCTACACCGTAGACGCAGCTACAGGGAGCAAGTAAGGGTTAAGTATCTTAAGGACACGTCGACTAGGGCGGGGATCGAACCTCCAACCCCCTGATTGAAAGACAGACCTGCTACCCACTGACCCATAGTCGCCCTTTTGTCTGTCTCCAGGAGAAATGCTGAGACTGTTGGTGAAGCAGAGACTCCACGCGGCCTCTGAACACACTCTGGGGCTGATTGACATATTCGCAGCAGATTATGAGGAGGAAGTTTCTTGTTTGAGAGAAAATGAGCGACGACACAAATTACTGGAGGCTGTTTTCAACCCTCGAGTTCAGCTGCACAGATCAGGTTTGTGCGTTTTCATTATTATTCCCTGTCTTCATGCTCGTTTTATGGGTTTACGTCGTTGTACATTGTGGTACAGTGTTATACATTGTGGTACATTTGTGTACATTGTACAGTGTTGTACATTGTTGTACATTGGAGTACATTTGTGTACATTATTGTACAGTGTTATAAAGTGTAGTGCATTGTTGTACTGTGTTGTACAGTGTTGTACATTGTTGTTCATTCTTGCACAGTGTTGTACATTGTTGTTCATTCTTGTACATTGTGGTACAGTTTTGTACAGAGCTGCACATTTGTGTATATTGTTGTACATTTGAGTACAGTGTGGTACATTTGTGTACAGTGTGGTACAGAGTCGGCGATGCAGAACATCAGTAAAGCCGCTGTATGCCGAGCTGTTCATAACATTTAGGCGAATCAGCTTTTGAGAAACCGAGAGAGCCTGGTGTCGAGTGTAATCCACCGATTGGCTCATGGAGGCAAATCATTTAATTGGCCAATCCAGGACCAGAGTCTTGATAAATATCCAGGTCAAGGAAGGTCACTTCCTGTTTTGATTGGCGTACCGGACAGTGGGGTGTATGTACCTTAAAGCCCCACTAGGTAACAATTCCTACCTTAAAATAACAGCTTGAAAAAAATGGTGCCGCTACGACTTTTAATATGGTGATTTGCGCCTCTGCCACTGCCATCGGGGGTCTGTGGGCTAAATACCCGACTATGTAAGATTTTTGAGCCGCCCGGTCGCACTTCGACCTGCCTTCTGGCAGTGATTACGCAACGTCACATAGTGCTAAGTCTACGCTCGCAGGTGACTTTTTAACAGACGATCAATACAGACGTTTAGTTTAATAAAAGAAAAAAGACATCTTTAAGAAAGGGACCTGACATTACTTCTTCTGTAATCTGGAGGATAGAGAAAGCTACAGGGGGGCGGGCAAAGATCTTTTTTACTCAAACTCAAAAGAGCCCCGAGAGGTTAACTGGGTATTTACGACACTGAAGTAAACGTTAAATACCTGAAGGGGGCGCTACAAGGGAAAAACTACATAGTGGGGCTTTAAATGTTATATCCCTTGCAGACAGCAGTTTTTGAGGTGGTCATATGCAGATGACCACCACTTGGTATCAGATGGCGAGCTACCCACAAGTTTGATCAACATGGGCGACTGCCGACTTGAACCAAGTTTATTTTTCATTCTAAATATATGTGTGTGTTACTTGATTTATTTGTAAATATCAGTAAAACCTTTAGTATTGAGCTATTTCATTTGGTGTTTTTTCTCACAAGAATTGAGCTCCGTAGCCGAACCTGGTGCCTAGTCCAGTGGTTACAATTATTAAAATAGAGCCACAGGTTACACAATCATCTCGTTAATTTAAGCGGGAAAATAGGACATTTGATCGACTTTGTTGAGCCACGTACGAGAAATAGGTCCCTGCTGCTTGCAAATTTTATTGTTTTGTATTTCTGTGTTTGTACATGAAAAGCAAAAAATACACATTCAGTCAGACTCCTTGAACGTCTCCAGTAATGAAAGTTGATATCAGTCTGAAGTCCCCGTTGCTCATAATGTGCTCCCTGCAGATGTCCAGCAGCTGGTTTGGATTCAACCAAATATCCCCCCTGAGAACCAGAACCAAGAGGACCCGGAGCCCCTCCACATAAAAGAGGACCCGGAGCCCCTCCCTATAAAAGAAGACCCGGAGCCCCTCCCCATCAAAGAAGACCCGGAGCCCCTCCCTATAAAAGAGGACCCGGAGCCCCTCCCCATCAAAGAGGAGCTGCAGGATCTCCGGACCCGTCTAGAGGGACATCAGCTCATTGTGCTGGAGGAGGCCGATATCACCACGTTCTTTTCCACTGCTGTTACTGTGAAGAGTGAAGATGACAAACCTCAGACCTCACAGCTTCATCAAAGCCAGACGGACAGCAACAGAGAGGCGGAGCCTCCCGTCTGGAGCTCAGCTACAACAATACCAACAGAAACTGATGGAGAGGACTGTGGGGGATCAGGATCAGACAGGAACCTCAATCCACATCGTCATTCACATCCAAATGCTGATAATGAAGAGGCTTCAGAATCTTCTGAGACGGAGGTCAGTTGTGATTGGCAAGAATCTTTGTCAGCTTCTGGACCTGAAATTGAAGCTAGGGACAATGTCAGGGCACCTGAGTCTGCTGCACATGCCCTGAAATATAAGGAAGCTCTTGTAAGTCATGTGGGGGGTAACGCTGGCAACAACTCCAATGAATCACAATCAAAAAAGCTCATGAGTGTGAAAGCAATCAGTTGTGATGCGTGTGGCAAAAGATTTACACGACAGCGAAATCTGACAATACACATGAGAGTCCACACAGGAGAAAACACATTCAGTTGTGATGTTTGTGGGAAAAGATTTACACAACAGCGAAATCTGACGACACACATGAGAGTCCACACAGGAGAGAGACCATTCAGTTGTGATGTTTGTGGGAAAAGATTTACACAACAGGGAATTCTGCATACACACATGAAAGGCCACACAGGAGAAAACACATTCTGTTGTGATGTTTGTGGGAAAGAATGTAAAAAACACAATACTCTGAAGAGACACATGCTTGTCCACACAACAGAGAAACCGTTCACTTGTGATGTTTGTGGGGCACGATTTAAATCACTGCCACGTCTTCGGTCACACATGAGAGTCCACACAGGAGAGAAACCATTCAGTTGTGATGTTTGTGGGAAAAGATTTACAGACCAGGGAAATCTGAAGTTGCACATGAGAGTTCACACAGGAGAGAGACCATTCAGTTGTGATGATTGTGGGAAAAGATTTACAAACAAGGGAAATGTGAAGTCACACATGAGAGTCCACACAGGAGAGAGACCATTCAGTTGTGATGTTTGTGGGAAAAGATTTACACAACAGGGAAGTCTGAAGTATCACATGACAATCCACACAGGATAGAAACTATTCAGTTGGGATGTTTGTTTGTGGGAAAAAATGTACACAACAGGGAAATCTGAAGTATCACATGAGAGTCAACACAGGAGAGAATGTGTTGCTACTTGTAGCGACAAATTAACTATGTGAGTTTTTTTCTTTCTGTTGTGTTTAATACAAGTAAAAAGTTAAATATTTGTATTTGTTTCCTATGTTATTCTTTTGTAAATGAGATGGAAGGCAGTGTTTTCTAATCATTTGATGAATCTTTATTAAAAACAATAACAACATACTGAGTGAGTGTCTTTGATGGAGGAAACTAAAAACAAACTAAATTGCACAAATACGTTTCTATTTAAAATACATTTTCCTTTTAATTTTTTACAATCTATATTAAGAGACTTTTGCAAGTCCACTTTGTGTTACTTAAACTTTGTTACACTTTCACTTACAGATCCCATTGTTGTTGTTTTGTTTTACACACATGTTGAAGACTACAGGTGAAGAGGGTACAACATGTTTTTAACCATATATCACCATGAAACTTCTCCAGTTGGTTACTGACATTAAGACTATAGTTTTAATTCATTTTTCAAAATTCTAAAGTTTTCTGAAGTGTAATATTTAAATATGCAACTGAGGTGTTAACTAATGCTAACTGTTGGTGCTAAAGGAGAAATCTACAGACACAAATAGACAAAGCAGTAACATTTGACATTATCTTGTATTACATTGTGAGAGAAGAATCAGATTGGAAGCTGAAGGGATGAAGATGATTGGCTTTGATAAATGAGGATGAAATGAGCTTCAACCCAGCGGGTGACAGATTGTATGGACATTCAAATGTCAAATAATCATTGAAATTCAGACTTATTCAATAAGTGACCAGGGCTTCATCCCACCGAGGACACTGGACGTTGTCTTCAGATTATTTTATTTTTACTTCAAAACATGTTCTCTGGTCTCAACATGAAATCTGGACTTTGTGGTGTTTCAGGAGGAAAACTGAATCAGTTATTCTCTCATTAGTTTAATGAATTATACATTAGCTTCGTATGAAACCCTGAAAATAAGACAAGAAAGTACTTTGTTTATTCTTGAATCAATAAATACTTTATTCTGCATGTGAAGCTGTTAAACGAATTTGACCAGAATCGCAGTTATATAAAAGAATAATGAACGATTTCCTTATTGATTATGATACTTTATTTTCTAATACAACACAGTACATAATTTATACTTTGATCAGGACTTGTCCTTTACCTCCCACGTGAAGCAAATCTGAAGGACTGCATTTTTTCATCTACGTAATTGTTGGAGCTATTTAATTTGACATTTGTATTTAGGTTTTATTGTAAAGTAATATTTATTGTTTATTGCTTATTTAGGTTATATTTTGATATGTTAGTTATTTCTTATGATAGTTGTAGTTTAGTTTAATATATTTAGTTTTAGGGTCACTGATTGGGTAACACTGAGAACCTGTGGTTATATGTAGAGGTGGATAGGCACAGGACCAGCAATGTTTTTTTACCACACACAGCAGGAGGAAATGTTTACATTTTGTTTGTT
This sequence comes from Liparis tanakae, assembly GCA_036178185.1. Lineage (NCBI taxonomy): Eukaryota > Metazoa > Chordata > Actinopteri > Perciformes > Liparidae > Liparis > Liparis tanakae. Next base: position 15,846,681 of record CM070098.1, on the reverse strand, counting down.
CTTTTTTTTGGTTTAAAATAAATTATCAGAACACTAACAGACGGAAATGGACAGTACTTTCTTTTGCGTGCGTCAACACCAAAACCTACGGTGCATCAGTGGCGGTTTGTTTTAAATTTGTTTTTGATTTCGGACGACAAATGGCCACTAAAGTAATATTTTAAAAATCAGACACATGTCGAAAAGATGCCCAAAAACTGGTTCATGCGTTTGGTACTTCTAGACTTGATTACTGAAACTCCTTATTATCAGGCTGCTAGTGAGTATCTTAGGTCCCTCCAGTTGATCCAGAATGCTGCAGCTCGTGTACTCACTAAAACTAAGAAAAGAGATCACATTACTCCTGTATTAGCTGCTCTGCACTGGCTCCCCATAAAATCAAGAATCACATTTAAAATTCTTCAAAATTGTTATAAAGTTATTTAACCACAATTCAAGAAGTCAGAGAACCTTTAACCCAGGACTGTCTCTTTGTGTTCCACTAACACAGGAGGATTCATTCACATGGGTTCATGCACATGTGGTTAGTGGAGTGAGCCATCAGAGACCTTTTTGGACAAAAGCAGAGTTGTTTACTGAGAACTATTCTTGGATTTTCTCACAAGACAGTCGTTTGGTTTCTCTCATCATCTCACAAAAACCTGTACTTTGATTCTTTAAACCTGTCTTTGTCCCCGCGCCTGAGAAATTATTTGATGGTTTACCATCACAGCAGTAGTTTTTGTGTGTGCGTGTGTGTGTGTGTGGGTGCGTTTACGTAAATGTTCCACGTGGCCGGCACACAGGTGCTCTGATGACATCACACCTAGGAGGGCTCAGGTAGACATTACTTTGTCTTTACATAGCAGTTAGTTGTTTTCTGCTATATTAATGCTTGGAAAATCACAGTTAAAAAGGTTATCTTTAAAATATATAATAGTAAAGAGAGTGTTTCTCACTGTAAATACATGGTGGTTGAATATATGTCACTAAATAGTGCATTTAGCAGTTATAAGTTGTAACTTTAAAACAGTGGCAGTCGTCTCAAGAGAAGCGTGCAACACTTCCTGTGCTGCAGGTTTGCAGGTGCAGCTTAAAACACAACAAATCAGCTCTGACATCACAAGCTCTGCTTTTAGGTGTGTCACGCTTTGTTTGATCATTTTAGGTCTTTCTTAACTCTCACGCTTTGTCTCGTGTGGTCGTGTTTGACTAGAATGACGAAACCAAGGTGCCAAGTGGAATTGGGGGGGGGGGGGGGGGGGGTTAAAAAGAGAATTACAGCACATTATCATTTTTTTATTACATTTTGCGTGAGACTGACAAATGTTCTCTGGTCTCAACATGAACTCTGGACTTTGTGTTGTTTCAGGTGAAAACGTACCCAGTTATTCTGTCATATTGTTTTAAGAATGTATCCATTAGCTTCATATGAAACACTGAAAATAAGACAACAAGAAAGTACTTTGCTCATGTTTGTTTATTAGTCATCTAAACATTAATTTTGTTCTCACATTACAAACAACAACAACATATTGATAAATGAAGGTTTGGTGCTTTCTCTTCAGAAACGAAGAGGAAGAGAAACAACAATATAAAGGCATCAATAAGAATATTCATCAGACATTTAGAGCTCAAAGAAGTTTAAATGTTCATGCAGAGAAAAGTCAGTTCAGTTAAAGAAAGATCATCATGAGCAGTGAGAGCCTCCATGACTAAACACACACAGGAAGGAGCGCCACCTACAGGAACTAAGACATCTACACAACAATAAGGAGAAGACGTACAAGTCCCGCCCACAAGGTTTGATTGACATTTGAAGAAAAGTCTGCTCTCAGCAAAAATGATGGAAATAAAATAAGTTCAAGAATAGAAACATTGACTTTAACCAGCTGTCCCTGAACTCACTTCTGTCTATTTGAGTTTACTGAACTCAGCAGTTTCTCCAGGAGAATAAAACCCAAGTCCAGCATAGAGAGGCTGAGTGAATGTGGTCTGGACTCTGTGGAGGAGCGTCATGGTGTCAGAGACGGTGTAGAAGGACAGAATACCTGCTTTGTGATCCAGATACACTCTTAATCTGGATGACTGAGGACCAGAGACGGAAGTTAGGACATCGTTGTGCCAAAATGTAAAACTGTTATTGATATAACGTAACGCCCACGTTTTACTATTGGATCCAAACCCACATTCATCACAGCTTCCTATTCTGCTGATATTCTTGTATGACATTGCTACATACATTTTTCCTGTCCACTCCACCTCCCAGTAACAATATCCAGTCAGACTCTCTCTACTCAGGACTTGACACCATGTAGTAAACCTATCTGAGTGACTAGAATAAAACTGTTCTTCATCCATAACTGTTGCTTTCATGTTCCCATCAGATAATAACAGCTTAGTGTTTGCTGTGTTTGGATCCATAGTGATGTCACGTGAATACCTTAAGAATCCAGCCCTGGTCTCTGGCTCTGCTTGTGAAGGTGACAGTAAAACGTTCACTTCAGTCACTGCCAGTGAGATGTTTGTCCAGTTGTCCCCCAGAACGTCCTGGAGTTTATCTCTGACTTCTGACACAGCCACCGTCACATCCTCAAAGTATCTCAGAGGACTGATGATGATGTCTGTAGACTCACCGCGTGGTGCCAGTGAGGGGTAGTTGATTAGAAACTGGTTGGGATCCTCTGTGTGTGACAGCAGCTTCAGCTTAGCGTCGTTCCTCTCAAGCTCAGAGATCTCCTGCTCCAGCTTCTCCTGAAGCTCTTTGACTCGACTCACTTCACTTTTCTGCTGGGATCTGACCTGCTGCTTCACATCAGAGCTTCTGTTCTACATGAGGAGGATCAGCTCAGTGAAGATCTTCTCACTGTCCTCCACTGTTTTATCAGCAGAGAGGTTGAAGGCGTCCACCTCCTGATTGAGCAGCTTCAGATCTTTCTCCCTGTCCTGAATTCTCTGCTGGATGTTGAGTCGACTCCCCTCCAGCTCACTCTGCCTCTTGGTACTTTCTGCTGCAGCTGAGACTATGTCGTGGCCTTTATGTTCATCCACAGAGCAGAGGTAACAGATACACTGCTGATCAGTACGGCAGAACATCTTCATCACCTCGTCATGACGAGAACAGATGTTCTCCTGGAGCTTGTTGGAGGGGTCACAGGCCACATCTTCAGGTCCAGCATAGCAGTTATCAGCAGGAGCATCTTGGAGTCCAGTCTTCTTCAGCTGCTCCATTAGAACTGCCAACATGGGGTTCTTCAGCAGGACAGGCCTCGGTGTAAAGGTATGGCTACACTGAGGGCAGCTGAGGAGTTTCTTCTCATCCTCTTCATCCCAGTGGGCTTTAATGCAGTTCATGCAGTAGCTGTGTGCACAGGGAATAGTCACCGGATCCTTCAGGAGATCCAGACAGATGGAACAAGAGAAGGTTTCCCGATCCAGCTGAACTCCTTTCTGCGCCATTTCACCTCTCAGGAGCAACGACTGTCTGAGTTTCAGGAAGTGACTCTGATGTGAACAACATATGACGGTTCAGTGAACGGGGTGTTTCAGCTATATTGGGAGGGAGCCAGGAAGTATGTGGACAGAGTGCAGTTGTCTGTGTTTGAGAGCAGGAGCAAGAGGAAGAGGGAGGGGCTTATCAAGCTCTACTTTATTCCTGGAGAAGGAGCAGTGGTGTGAATGTTAACTTAGCTCCTCATCTACAGACAAAGACTATGTTACAACCTGCTCCATATTTTAAATCACCTCACTTTCTTAATTTTAACATATTTATTGGCTGTTCAGATCTTGATGATTGCTCCATATTTCTCTATAACTCTTCCTCAAATCCAGTTTGCCAGCTGAGGGTTGTCTCAGTGATTTGTTTGTCCTACTGAATCAGGTTGCTGCCTGTCATTATGATGCCAAACAACTGGCTCAAGTGGAACACAACAGGATCTTACATGAAATGCCAAGGCAGCGAGCAACCAGTAGTGATAATTAATACCGTATCCTTTAATTCTCCACTAGCATGAGGGCTCAGAGGCATAAACTTGTGACTCCTCATTACGTCTACCTGTATTTTAAAGCAAGACTACAAATATAATTCATATGTGGAGGTCAGAAGTTGTTCAATTATTCCATGAGAAATTCCATCATCTCACACAATATTATTATTGCCAAAGACCAAGAAACCAGTTTGTAGAACAGAGAGTTGGCAAACAGTTGGTTAAGTTTAGGCGTCTCCACGTTGGTTGTTGCTCTTTCACACCGCCTCGGCGTGGACGTCATCACTCATCACTCGTGTCCTCGGATGGTTTCACAGCGTCTCCCCTCAATGACTGCGCCTCACTCCTTTGTTGGTCTCAACAGATGTTTTGATGTAAATGTTGTAGATGTTTGATCACACGGTAGAAGTCATCACGTTATTCTATAAATTCACAAAAGTTATTCAACAGATGATTGTAAAGGAATAGGTCTGTGAGATGAGAAAAAGACGATCTGTGTGAATATCAGTCTGAGACACGGCCCACCGTGAGCATAGACGAATTAAGAAACCACGGGCCCCTGGGCCTGGACGTGTCAAGCCTCCCCCCCTCCCTCGAAAAAAAAAAGGATCACTTTATTTATCTTTTTTTTTTATAAAAAAAACATAACGCACATTATATGATAGCAGTGACTTTGGTTATATGAATTAAACAAATAACTTTTGTAATTGTTACAACCACATGGCTCAAAGTGGAAATAATAGTAGGGAGACCATGCACACAGTTCAAAAGATAATTTAGTAAATTAACTATTTACAAAAATCCGTAACTGAGAAGCAAGAAAAGGTAAAGCGAAACATCTAGTGCAGATCAGCAGAGTGTATGTGTAGTGCAAAAATGGCAGCAGGGGAACTGGGGATAACAGGTGCTGTAGCCCCAGTAGCTGCAGGGCTGAAGCAGAGAAGAGAAGAGAGTGAGCTCAACGTCAAGACCACACCACACCGCTCCTCCTGCAGACCAGAGGGAGGGACATTTAAGTCACCTCTAATATCAACAAGAACAAAGTCTAAAAACAATTGACAGCAAGCTATGGTGTCACATATTATATGTTTCTTTCTTGTGACATCTTCAAAGTGAATGTTTAGGCTATTCTTTAGTTTTTCAGTAGGACTTCTGGGGCCCTGTTAATAACATGAATGACTTAAGCCTAGCATATACTGGTGCATCGTGTCATATCGTAATATCAATACAGAGTTAATAACAGCGACATCACGCGGAGGCCCAGGCCCCAGGGGCCCCCTCAGCTCATGGGCCCCTGGGCCTGGGCCCGGTAGGCCCGTTGGTTAATCCTTCCCTGACCGTGAGGCTACACTGCCCTCTAGCGGCCATCGGTGGTAAGGACCCTCTATTTCATATCCTAAGTTTCAGAATAACAGCTGGATAGATAGTGTTAATAACCTTATATTTACACATCATTTCTGTTTGTATTGTGTTGAAATGGGTTACCTGTACGATATATATATATATATATATATATATATATATATATATATATATATATATATATATATATATATATATATATATATATATATATATATATATATATATATATATATATATATATATATATATGAAACTGGCCAGTGATCATTGTTTCTCTTTCTTTTAAGATAGAGAAACAGGGCGCTTCATAATTAATATAATAAATATTTGATATTATTAATATATATAATAAATTGAATAATTAGATATTACGATTATGATTAAGGTTATTATTATTATTATTATATAATTTATTATCTTATCTTATCTTATTTTGTATTTTTTGGACTGCTTTTGTTTTACGAACATATGCTAAACCTTTATTTTAATAACTATTTGCAAATAACCAACATGTAATTCCAATATGAGGTGTACAAAATTAAGTATTTAAAGATATTTTAATGTTTCCCAGTGCATGTATTTCACCAGGCTTTACACCCACGTGCAACCCTCTATGTTGTTTGTGTTTTAGTCTCCACGCTTCTACTGGTTAACCCGTGTTTAACGGCACATTGCAATGAATTGTGGGTAATTATTTCGATGTCACGTATGCATACAATGCTGATACACGGAAAGGGTTCACAAAGGGCTCAAAGTAGCTCGTTGGAGATGAACTGCTTTTCACCTGGAAAGCAGACGAGAGCAGGTGGCGTGACTAAACAGCGTCATCACGTGGGACAGTCTCCAGCTGCCTGTCAAGAAAACACAGGAAGTCACTCACTTCCTGTTCATTCTGTTACAACTTGTAGTTTACATACCTCGTTAATATTTCCCATCATGCACTTGGCCAGGCAGTCGGTGGAGAAGCAACTGCAGCGCCTCGCTCTCGTGAGATTATCGATGCTCAGCGTGATCATGACGTCAGGGCCAGTCGGAACCACATCTAACCGCGCATGCGTGGTTCGGAGATGGACTCCGCGGACCTTCTCCTCTCCCACGAGTCTCCGGTGTTGGTCTCCATGTCTCCAAGAGAAATGCTGAGACTGTTGGTGAAGCAGCAAGTCCACGCGGCTTCTGGAGACACGTTGGGGCTGATTGACAAATTAATATCAGATTATGAGGAGGACGTTTCTCGTTTTAGAGAACATGAGCGACACAGATCAGGTTGGTGCCTCTTCTTCCTGGTTCCCGGTCTTCATGCTCGTTTTACGGCTTTAAGTCACATTTAGTCCGTTTCCAGCTCATTGAGTGTAGTTAGCGAGAGTTTTGATGAACATGTTTCGTCTCCAGCTCTCCTCCTCTGACCACCTCCATCAGGGAGGAACTTTACACACCCGACGGTCCTCCAGTAGTCAAACCTCTCCGGGTAATATAAAGTGGTCAACGTTCTGAACCAGGTTGTTTATATTAATAAACTAATACTATGAACCAGTTTGTTTATATTAATAAAGTAATACTATGAACCAGGTTGTTTATATTAATGAAGTAATACTATGAACCAGGTGTTTCATGTCATCTTGATGACAAAGTCTCTCAGATCTTTTTGTAGTCCATCTCCTGAACGTTGTAGTTTCACCGCTGCAGACTGACCTCACTCACATGCCTGTAAAAATGTGTTACTGTGTTGGTATGAGTCAAGGATCACACCGGCTGTAAGTGACTGTCTTTAATCCAGACCGTTGATAACCGACCGTGATGCAGAGATAGCAAGGGAATATGAACCAGACCACCGAGCATTCTTATTGGCTAATACAAATGCAGTACGGTGGCCCATGACGAACAATTGCTTAAACATTTAACCAAATGATCTACAATGCCGTCGCATATAACTACGTAGTTTAGTGAGCTTGGAGTCTGATCCTCTAAAGTAAACACTGCAGTTGTCTTTTCCTAACTCCTCTTGAACCCTCCTTCCCATCTCTCCTTGACTCCGTGACGTGTTCCACAGAGGTCAAGGAGAAGTGGTCAGGAAGAGACGTTAGGAGGTCATTATTTGACTGTTGGACTGTGACCTTTTGTCTGTCTCCAGGAGAAATGCTGAGACTGTTGGTGAAGCAGAGACTTCACGAGGCCTCTGAACACACTCTGGGGCTGATTGACATATTTGCAGCAGATTATGAGGAGGAAGTTTCTTGTTTGAGAGAAAATGAGCGACGACACAAATTCCTGGAGGCCGTTTTCAACCCTCGAGTTCAGCTGCACAGATCAGGTTTGTGCGTTTTCATTATTATTCCCCGTCTTCATGCTCGTTTTACGGGTTTACGTCGTTGTACATTGTGGTACAGTGTTATACATTTGTTTACATTTTTGTACAGTGTGTTACATTGTAGTACATTTGTGTACATTATTGTATAGTGTTATAAAGTGTAGCGCATTGTTGTACATTGTTGTTCATTCTTGTACATTGTGGTACAGTTTTGTACAGAGCTGCACATTTGTGTACATTGTTGTACATTTGAGTACAGTGTGGTACATTTGTGTACAGTGTGGTACAGGGTCGGCGATGCAGAACATCAGTAAAGCCGCTGTATGCCGAGCTGTTCATAACATTTAGGCGAATCAGCTTTTGAGAAACCGAGAGAGCCTGGTGTCGAGTGTAATCCACCGATTGGCTCATGGAGGCAAATCATTTAATTGGCCAATCCAGGACCAGAGTCTTGATAAATATCCAGGTCAAGGAAGGTCACTTCCTGTTTTGATTGGCGTACCGGACAGTGTGGTGTATGTACCTTAAAGCCCCACTAGGTAACAATTCCTACCTTAAAATAACAGCTTGAAAAAAATGGTGCCGCTACGACTTTTAATATGGTGATTTGCGCCTCTGCCACTGCCATCGGGGGTCTGTGGGCTAAATACCCGACTATGTAAGATTTTTGAGCCGCCCGGTCGCACTTCGACCTGCCTTCTGGCAGTGAGTACGCAACGCCACATAGTGCTAACCCTTGGCTCGCAGGTGACTTTTTAACAGGCGAGCAATACAGACGTTTAGTTTAATAAAAGAAAAAAGACGTCTTTAAGAAAGGGACCTGACATTACTTCTGCTGTAATCTGGAGGATAGAAAGCTACAGGGGCGGGCAAAGATCTTTTTTAATTTTTTTACTCAAACTCAAAAGAGCCTTATATGGCTCGAGAGGTTAACTGGGTATTACGACACTGAAGTAAACGTTAAATACCTGAAGGGGCGCTACAAGGGAAAAACTACATAGTAGGGCTTTAAATGTTATATCCTTCAGGGCTCCAGACTAACTTTTTTACTAGGAGCACAGTGGCCCTAACTTAAAATTTTAGGGCAAGCAGAAAATTTAGGGGCGCACACTATAAATCGATATCCATCAGCACCCCCCCCCCCCCGAACAAAACTTTAGGATATCAGCCGCACGCAACAGAGACCTTTTTTTCGGATTAACTATTGTGCAGCCCAGCTCTTTTTTTTGATTGGCTGATAAGTAGAGATGCACCGATCAGGTTTTTTGGTGCCGATCACCGATCACTGAAATCAGTATCTGCCGATCACCGATAATACCGATCACCGATCACGGTGTCGATTGAAGCATTCTATTTATTGTGTAGCATTATTGCCTCTTCACTATGAGCAAATACATACATAAAGCATCTCAAACATTAAATAAATTACAGATGTCTTTAAAAATGTAGGACTAATTGATACATTAAAATTGATTGATTGCTATTGTAGGGGATTTTAGATATGTATGGAACACATCTGCATCATTCACTTCCTGGAACTCTTGGGGAAATCCATTTACTTGTTTTAACATACAAACCCTTTTTTATAAACTCTTCCTTTGTACAGTAAAAATGCTTTAATGTTAGCATAATTTAAGCTAAATCTCAGAAACGATCTATAAAGATACAAAATCAGTTCATTGTTAACTTGTATATGTTAATGAATGATTTGTCGACATCTTATTTTGAAAAACGGATGTTGTTTCAAGTGGTTCTTTCCGCTAACTTTGCAAAAACCTGATGTTTTGTCACGTAAATCCTTCCGCTAACTTTATCAAACCCCTCCGCACTCCGTGCAATGCGTTCACCGTGAACATCAGCGCTAACGTTGGCGCGGACATTAAAACATTAAATAGCCGAGTTTTTTTTCAGCGTGATGAATACGATGTGTGTGAGTTAAGACCGAAATGCGTGAGTCTCACGCTCAATGCGTGAGACTTGAGAGCCCTGGAGGCTCGGAGCTGCATCTCATCACACTTAATGTTTCAGCCCGGCGTTGTGTCTGATCAGCGTGTCGTGTTCATGTTGTGGGATCGACAGCAGACTGTACGGTTCATTGAGCGGGTCTCCTGAAACACCTGAGCCAGGTGAACTCAGCAGCCACAATTTCCTGCCTTTTTCGCCACAACCGTTTCCTCACAACCTGAGTCGGACTCATTCTGGGATTTGTCTTCTCCATATCGTGAGGTTTAGGAAGAAAGTACGAACTGACAGTCGATTCGCCGTGGTCCATTGTTTACAGAGACACCGCTATTAGACTCTTTGGATTCGCGCGATAACCCCCAAGACCCGCCTCTTCTCACACATCAGCCTATAGCCGTGCTCCCCCCGCTCTCACACAGGCCAGCCGCCTTCTTCTTCTTCTGTTTTCGTCTCCTTTCTTCTTCTTCTGGAGATAATGTCGGTTAGCAAACCAGTCATTCAGGCATTACCGCCAACTATAGTGGGCTGAAGTATAGAACAAGTGTGTCAGCAACAAAAATATGTAATAAAAAAAAAAATCTGCTAATTTACTGGTCGCGCATGCGTGAGTTGATGAAAAATTTACTCGCATTGCGTCTAATTCTAGGCAAAATCGACCATTTGGTCGCAGTCTGGAGCCCTGCCCTTGCAGACAGCAGTTTTTGAGGTGGTCATATGCAGATGACCACCACTTGGTATCAGATGGCGAGCTACCCACAAGTTTGATCAACATGGGCGACTGCCGACTTGAACCAAGTTTATTTTTCATTCTAAATATATGTGTGTGTTACTTGATTCATGTGGAAATATCAGTAAAACCTTTAGTATTGAGCTATTTCATTTGGTGTTTTTTCTCACAAGAATTGAGCTCCGTAGCCGAACCTGGTGCCTAGTCCAGTGGTTACAATTATTAAAATAGAGCCACAGGTTACACAATCATCTCGTTAATTTAAGCGGGAAAATATGACATTTGATCGACTTTGTTGAGCCACGTACGAGAAATAGGTCCCCGCTGCTTGCAAATGTTATTGTTTTGTATTTCTGTGTTTGTACATGAAAAGCAAAAAATACACATTCAGTCAGACTCCTTGAACGTCTCCAGTAATGAAAGTTGATATCAGTCTGAAGTCCCCGTTGCTCATAATGTGCTCCCTGCAGATGTCCAGCAGCTGGTTTGGATTCAACCAAATATCCCCCCTGAGAACCAGAACCAAGAGGACCCGGAGCCCCTCCACATAAAAGAGGACCCGGAGCCCCTCCCCATAAAAGAGGAGCCCCGAGAGCCTCCCATAAAGAGATCGATCAAGAGGAGCTGCAGGATCTCCGGACCCGTCTAGAGGACATCAGCTCATTGTGCTGGAGGAGGCCGATATCACCACGTTCTTTTCCACTGCTGTTACTGTGAAGAGTGAAGATGACAAACCTCAGACCTCACAGCTTCATCAAAGCCAGACGGACAGCAACAGAGAGGCGGAGCCTCCGTCTGGAGCTCAGCTACAACAATACCAACAGAAACTGATGGAGAGGACTGTGGGGGATCAGGATCAGACAGGAACCTCAATCCACATCGTCATTCACATCCAAATGCTGATAATGAAGAGGCTTCAGAATCTTCTGGACCTGAAAGTGAAGCTAGGGACAATGTCAGGGCACCTGAGTCTGCTGGACATGCCCTGAAATATAAGGAAGCTCTTGTAAGTCATGTGGGGGGTAACGCTGGCAACAACTCCAATGAATCACAATCAAAAAAGCTCATGAGTGTGAAAGCAATCAGTTGTGATGCTTGTGGCAAAAGATTTACACAACAGCAAAATCTGATGACACACATGAGAGTCCACACAGGAGAAAACACATTCAGGTGTGATGTTTGTGGGAAAAGATTTACACAACAGCGAACTCTGATAATACATAAGAGAGTCCACAGAGGAGAGAAACCATTCAGTTGTGATGTGTGTGGGAAAAGATTTACACAACAGGGAAGTCTGCATACACACATGAAAGGCCACACGGGAGAAAAAACATTCAGTTGTGATGTTTGTGGGAAAGAATGTAAAAAACACGATAATCTGAAGAGACACATGCTTGTCCACACAAGAGAGAAACCGTTCACTTGTGATTTTTGTGGGGCACGATTTAAATCACTGCCACGTCTTCGGTCACACATGAGAGTCCACACAGGAGAGAAACCATTCAGTTGTGATGTTTGTGGGAAAAGATTTACAAACAAGGGAAATGTGAAGTCACACATGAGAGTCCACACAGGAGAGAGACCATTCAGTTGTGATGTTTGTGGGAAAACATTTACACAACAGAGATGTCTGAAGTATCACATGACAATCCACACAGGATAGAAACTATTCAGTTGGGATGTTTGTTTGTGGGAAAATATTTACACAACAGGGAAATCTGAAGTATCACATGAGAGTCAACACAGGAGAGGAACCATTCCGCTGTGATGTTTTTGTAAAAACATTGAGAGCACAGCAATGTCTGAAGTATCACACGAGATTCCACACAGGAGAGAATGTGTTGCTTCCTGTAGCGACAAATTAACTATGTGAGTTTTTTCTTTCTGTTGTGTTTAATACAAGTAAAAAGTTAAATATTTGTATTTGTTTCCTATGTTATTCTTTTGTAAATGAGATGGAAGGCAGTGTTTTCTAATCATTTGATGAATCTTTATTAAAAACAATAACAACATACTGAGTGAGTGTCTTTGATGGAGGAAACTAAAAACAAACTAAATTGCACAAATACGTCTCTATTTAAAATACATTTTCCTTTTAATTGTTTACAATCTATATAAAGAGACTTTTGCAAGTCCACTTTGTGTTACTTAAACTTTGTTACACTTTCACTTACAGATCCCATTGTTGTTTTGTTTTACACACATGTTGAAGACTACAGGTGAAGAGGGTACAACATGTTTTTATCCATATATCACCATGAAACTTCTCCAGTTGGTTACTGACATTAAGACCATAGTTTTAATTCATTTTTCAAAATTCTAAAGTTTTCTGAAGTGTAATATTTAAATATGCAACTGAGGTGTTAACTAATGCTAACTGTTGGTGCTAAAGGAGAAATCTACAGACACAAATAGACAAAGCAGTAACATTTGACATTATCTTGTATTACATTGTGAGAGAAGAATCAGATTGGAAGCTGAAGGGATGAAGATGATTGGCTTTGATAAATGAGGATGAAATGAGCTTCAATCCAGCGGGTGACAGATTGTATGGACATTCAAATGTCAAATACTCATTGAAATTCAGACTTATTCAATAAGTGACCAGGGGCCGGTATTTCAAAACTTGTAATCCAGATCAGAATGATCCGGATAACCAAATCCCCCTTTCCTCAGCCACGGATCAACCTGATCCATCCCGGTATTTCAAAACTTTGCGGGATTGGATCAGAGTGATCCTGATACCGGCAGATTGGGATTTCCAAATCCGGCCCCGCCCCCTAGATCACGGACAGGTAACAGGAAGTGAAGAGAACATTTATGGAAAAAAGGAGAAGCTGGCACAACGATCGTCTCTAAATCTAAGTATAACATTGGTCAGTGTTGATGCGTCCTAAAGCGAAATGAAAGGCAACCACTATATTGAGCTAACACATTACGTGAATCCGCACAAAGTTGAAAGGAGAGCTCGGCGAAGTAAAATAAAGCCGAGTTCACGCTAACGGGAGCTAACGGGAGCTAACGCTGCTCCATTGACTTCTGTGTTAAGGAGCTAACAAGCTAGTAAAGAGGCTCGTCGCGGTCCACATTTTAATGCATTTACTCGCAATGCATTGGGTGTAGATTTTAAAACGTGTTGTTCATCTCTCCGATGTGAGGTCCTCGGACAGGGATGACTATGTGTACAGTTTGTAAAGCCCTCTGAGGCAAAATTGTAATTTGTGATAATGGGCTGTACAAAATAAACTCAATTAAGTTGCATTTGTAGGAAACAGTTGTCAACAAAAGAGATACAACCTTAATATGTGTTCTCTTTAAAGATGTTTCTGGAAAGAGAAGACAGCCAGACAGTTAACACAGAGCTGCTTCAAATGCCATAACCTTTTGATCTTTGGCTATGAAAATTAAGTGTGTGCTGAATGCATGTTAATAAATACATTTGACTGACTTTCAACGAATACGTTGTATTTTTTTTTTACTTCAATTTGTCACTGTTTTCTGAAAAAGAAAGGAACGTACAAAGAAAATAAACATTATTTATATGTTTTTTATATGTATATCTGTATCAAACAATTAACTTTTGGAGCAGTTACACTTCGGCTGGTCCAACCTTTTCATGTAATCTCCCTCAAATCCACCTCTGAGGTGGGATCAGGGTAATCCTGATTTTTAGGATCAAACTGATCCGGATTTCCCACTAAAGTTTTGAAATACTCAACAGCAGTGTTTAATCCAGATAAAAGGCAGGATTGGATTACCAAATCCGAATCTGAATCTTTAGGATCAGATTTGCTTTGAAATACCGTTTTTGGGATCTGATCAGGATTTAATCCAATCTAGGAGGATTAGTCATGATGGATCATTTTGAAATACCGGCCCCAGGGCCTCATCCCACCGAGGACACTGGACGTTGTCTTCAGATTATTTTATTTTTACTTCAAAACATGTTCTCTGGTCTCAACATGAAATCTGGACTTTGTGGTGTTTCAGGAGGAAAACTGAATCAGTTATTCTCTCATTAGTTTAATGAATTATACATTAGCTTTCTATGAAACCCTGAAAATAAGACAAGAAAGTACTTGTGTTCATTCTTGAATCAAGAAATACTTTATTCATCATGTGAAGCTGTTAAACGAATTTGACCAGAATTGCAGTTATATAAAAGAATAATGAACAATTTCCTTTTTGATTATGATACTTTATTTTCTAATACAACACAATACATAATTTATACTTTGATCAGGACTTGTCCTTTACCTCCCACGTGAAGCAAATCTGAAGGACTACATTTTTCATCTACGTAATTGTTGGAGCTATTTAATTTGACATTTGTATTTAGGTTTTATTGTAAAGTAATATTTATTGTTTATTGCTTATTTAGGTTATATTTTGATATGTTGGTTATTTCTTATGATAGCTGTAATTTAGTTTAATATATTTATTTGTAGGTTCACTGATTGGGTAACACTGGGCACCTGTGGTTATATGTAGAGGTGGATAGGCACAGGACCAGCAAGGTTTTTTACCACATACAGCAGGAGAAATGTTTACATTTCGTTTGTTCTTTTTTGATTTAAAATAAATTATCAGAACACTAACAGACGGAGATGGACATTATATTCTTTTGCGTGCGTCAACACCAAAACCCACGGTGCATCAGTGGCGGTTTGATTTAGATTTGTTTTTGATTTCGGACGACAAATGGCCACTAAAGTAATATTTAAAAAATCAGACACATGTCAAAAAGATGCCCAAAAACTGGTTCATGCGTTTGGTACTTCTAGACTTGATTACTGAAACTCCTTATTATCAGGCTGCTAGTGAGTATCTTAGGTCCCTCCAGTTGATCCAGAATGCTGCAGCTCGTGTACTCACTAAAACTAAGAAAAGAGATCACATTACTCCTGTATTAGCTGCTCTGCACTGGCTCCCCATAAAATCAAGAATCACATTTAAAATTCTTCAAAATTGTTATAAAGTTATTTAACCACAATTCAAGAAGTCAGAGAACCTTTAACCCAGGACTGTCTCTTTGTGTTCCACTAACACAGGAGGATTCATTCACATGGGTTCATGCACATGTGGTTAGTGGAGTGAGCCATCAGAGACCTTTTTGGACAAAAGCAGAGTTGTTTACTGAGAACTATTCTTGGATTTTCTCACAAGACAGTCGTTTGGTTTCTCTCATCATCTCACAAAAACCTGTACTTTGATTCTTTAAACCTGTCTTTGTCCCCGCGCCTGAGAAATTATTTGATGGTTTACCATCACAGCAGTAGTTTTTGTGTGTGTGTGCGTGTGTGTGTGTGTGGGTGCGTTTACGTAAATGTTCCACGTGGCGGCACACAGGTGCTATGATGACATCACACCTAGGAGGGCTCAGGTAGACATTACTTTGTCTTTACATAGCAGTTAGTTGTTTTCTGCTATATTAATGCTTGGAAAATCACAGTTAAAAAGGTTATCTTTAAAATATATAATAGTAAAGAGAGTGTTTCTCACTGTAAATACATGGTGGTTGAATATATGTCACTAAATAGTGCATTTAGCAGTTATAATCTAAGTTGTAACTTTAAAACAGTGGCAGTCGTCTCAAGAGAAGCGTGCAACACTTCCTGTGCTGCAGGTTTGCAGGTGCAGCTTAAAACACAACAAATCAGCTCTGACATCACAAGCTCTGCTTTTAGGTGTGTCACGCTTTGTTTGATCATTTTAGGTCTTTCTTAACTCTCACGCTTTGTCTCGTGTGGTCGTGTTTGACTAGAATGACGAAACCAAAGTGCCAAGTGGAATTTTTTTTTGGGGGGGGTTAAAAAGAGAATTACAGCACATTATCATTTTTTTATTACATTTTGCGTGAGACTGACAAATGTTCTCTGGTCTCAACATGAACTCTGGACTTTGTGTTGTTTCAGGTGAAAACGTACCCAGTTATTCTGTCATATTGTTTTAAGAATGTATCCATTAGCTTCATATGAAACACTGAAAATAAGACAACAAGAAAGTACTTTGCTCATGTTTGTTTATTAGTCATCTAAACATTAATTTTGTTCTCACATTACAAACAACAACAACATATTGATAAATGAAGGTTTGGTGCTTTCTCTTCAGAAACGAAGAGGAAGAGAAACAACAATATAAAGGCATCAATAAGAATATTCATCAGACATTTAGAGCTCAAAGAAGTTTAAATGTTCATGCAGAGAAAAGTCAGTTCAGTTAAAGAAAGATCATCATGAGCAGTGAGAGCCTCCATGACTAAACACACACAGGAAGGAGCGCCACCTACAGGAACTAAGACATCTACACAACAATAAGGAGAAGACGTACAAGTCCCGCCCACAAGGTTTGATTGACATTTGAAGAAAAGTCTGCTCTCAGCAAAAATGATGGAAATAAAATAAGTTCAAGAATAGAAACATTGACTTTAACCAGCTGTCCCTGAACTCACTTCTGTCTATTTGAGTTTACTGAACTCAGCAGTTTCTCCAGGAGAATAAAACCCAAGTCCAGCATAGAGAGGCTGAGTGAATGTGGTCTGGACTCTGTGGAGGAGCGTCATGGTGTCAGAGACGGTGTAGAAGGACAGAATACCTGCTTTGTGATCCAGATACACTCTTAATCTGGATGACTGAGGACCAGAGACGGAAGTTAGGACATCGTTGTGCCAAAATGTAAAACTGTTATTGATATAACGTAACGCCCACGTTTTACTATTGGATCCAAACCCACATTCATCACAGCTTCCTATTCTGCTGATATTCTTGTATGACATTGCTACATACATTTTCCTGTCCACTCCACCTCCCAGTAACAATATCCAGTCAGACTCTCTCTACTCAGGACTTGACACCATGTAGTAAACCTATCTGAGTGACTAGAATAAGACTGTTCTTCATCCATAACTGTTGCTTTCATGTTCCCATCAGATAATAACAGCTTAGTGTTTGCTGTGTTTGGATCCATAGTGATGTCACGTGAATACCTTAAGAATCCAGCCCTGGTCTCTGGCTCTGCTTGTGAAGGTGACAGTAAAACGTTCACTTCAGTCACTGCCAGTGAGATGTTTGTCCAGTTGTCCCCCAGAACGTCCTGGAGTTTATCTCTGACTTCTGACACAGCCACCGTCACATCCTCAAAGTATCTCAGAGGACTGATGATGATGTCTGTAGACTCACCGCGTGGTGCCAGTGAGGGGTAGTTGATTAGAAACTGGTTGGGATCCTCTGTGTGTGACAGCAGCTTCAGCTTAGCGTCGTTCCTCTCAAGCTCAGAGATCTCCTGCTCCAGCTTCTCCTGAAGCTCTTTCACTCGACTCACTTCACTTTTCTGCTGGGATCTGACCTGCTGCTTCACATCAGAGCTTCTGTTCTACATGAGGAGGATCAGCTCAGTGAAGATCTTCTCACTGTCCTCCACTGTTTTATCAGCAGAGAGGTTGAAGGCGTCCACCTCCTGATTGAGCAGCTTCAGATCTTTCTCCCTGTCCTGAATTCTCTGCTGGATGTTGAGTCGACTCCCCTCCAGCTCACTCTGCCTCTTGGTACTTTCTGCTGCAGCTGAGACTATGTCGTGGCCTTTATGTTCATCCACAGAGCAGAGGTAACAGATACACTGCTGATCAGTACGGCAGAACATCTTCATCACCTCGTCATGACGAGAACAGATGTTCTCCTGGAGCTTGTTGGAGGGGTCACAGGCCACATCTTCAGGTCCAGCATAGCAGTTATCAGCAGGAGCATCTTGGAGTCCAGTCTTCTTCAGCTGCTCCATTAGAACTGCCAACATGGGGTTCTTCAGCAGGACAGGCCTCGGTGTAAGGGTATGGCTACACTGAGGGCAGCTGAGGAGTTTCTTCTCATCCTCTTCATCCCAGTGGGCTTTAATGCAGTTCATGCAGTAGCTGTGTGCACAGGGAATAGTCACCGGATCCTTCAGGAGATCCAGACAGATGGAACAAGAGAAGGTTTCCCGATCCAGCTGAACTCCTTTCTGCGCCATTTCACCTCTCAGGAGCAACGACTGTCTGAGTTTCAGGAAGTGACTCTGATGTGAACAACATATGACGGTTCAGTGAACGGGGTGTTTCAGCTATATTGGGAGGGAGCCAGGAAGTATGTGGACAGAGTGCAGTTGTCTGTGTTTGAGAGCAGGAGCAAGAGGAAGAGGAGGGGCTTATCAAGCTCTACTTTATTCCTGGAGAAGGAGCAGTGGTGTGAATGTTAACTTAGCTCCTCATCTACAGACAAAGACTATGTTACAACCTGCTCCATATTTTAAATCACCTCACTTTCTTAATTTTAACATATTTATTGGCTGTTCAGATCTTGATGATTGCTCCATATTTCTCTATAACTCTTCCTCAAATCCAGTTTGCCAGCTGAGGGTTGTCTCAGTGATTTGTTTGTCCTACTGAATCAGGTTGCTGCCTGTCATTATGATGCCAAACAACTGGCTCAAGTGGAACACAACAGGATCTTACATGAAATGCCAAGGCAGCGAGCAACCAGTAGTGATAATTAATACCGTATCCTTTAATTCTCCACTAGCATGAGGGCTCAGAGGCATAAACTTGTGACTCCTCATTACGTCTACCTGTATTTTAAAGCAAGACTACAAATATAATTCATATGTGGAGGTCAGAAGTTGTTCAATTATTCCATGAGAAATTCCATCATCTCACACAATATTATTATTGCCAAAGACCAAGAAACCAGTTTGTAGAACAGAGAGTTGGCAAACAGTTGGTTAAGTTTAGGCGTCTCCACGTTGGTTGTTGCTCTTTCACACCGCCTCGGCGTGGACGTCATCACTCATCACTCGTGTCCTCGGATGGTTTCACAGCGTCTCCCCTCAATGACTGCGCCTCACTCCTTTGTTGGTCTCAACAGATGTTTTGATGTAAATGTTGTAGATGTTTGATCACACGGTAGAAGTCATCACGTTATTCTATAAATTCACAAAAGTTATTCAACAGATGATTGTAAAGGAATAGGTCTGTGAGATGAGAAAAAGACGATCTGTGTGAATATCAGTCTGAGACACGGCCCACCGTGAGCATAGACGAATTAAGAAACCACGGGCCCCTGGGCCTGGACGTGTCAAGCCTCCCCCCCTCCCTCGAAAAAAAAAAGGATCACTTTATTTATCTTTTTTTTTTATAAAAAAAACATAACGCACATTATATGATAGCAGTGACTTTGGTTATATGAATTAAACAAATAACTTTTGTAATTGTTACAACCACATGGCTCAAAGTGGAAATAATAGTAGGGAGACCATGCACACAGTTCAAAAGATAATTTAGTAAATTAACTATTTACAAAAATCCGTAACTGAGAAGCAAGAAAAGGTAAAGCGAAACATCTAGTGCAGATCAGCAGAGTGTATGTGTAGTGCAAAAATGGCAGCAGGGGAACTGGGGATAACAGGTGCTGTAGCCCCAGTAGCTGCAGGGCTGAAGCAGAGAAGAGAAGAGAGTGAGCTCAACGTCAAGACCACACCACACCGCTCCTCCTGCAGACCAGAGGGAGGGACATTTAAGTCACCTCTAATATCAACAAGAACAAAGTCTAAAAACAATTGACAGCAAGCTATGGTGTCACATATTATATGTTTCTTTCTTGTGACATCTTCAAAGTGAATGTTTAGGCTATTCTTTAGTTTTTCAGTAGGACTTCTGGGGCCCTGTTAATAACATGAATGACTTAAGCCTAGCATATACTGGTGCATCGTGTCATATCGTAATATCAATACAGAGTTAATAACAGCGACATCACGCGCGGAGGCCCAGGCCCCAGGGGCCCCCTCAGCTCATGGGCCCCTGGGCCTGGGCCCGGTAGGCCCGTTGGTTAATCCTTCCCTGACCGTGAGGCTACACTGCCCTCTAGCGGCCATCGGTGGTAAGGACCCTCTATTTCATATCCTAAGTTTCAGAATAACAGCTGGATAGATAGTGTTAATAACCTTATATTTACACATCATTTCTGTTTGTATTGTGTTGAAATGGGTTACCTGTACGATATATATATATATATATATACATATATATATATATATATATATATATATATATATATATATATATATATATATATGTATATATATGAAACTGGCCAGTGATCATTGTTTCTCTTTCTTTTAAAGATAGAGAAACAGGGCGCTTCATAATTAATATAATACATATTTGATATTATTAATATATATAATAAATTGAATAATTAGATATTACGATTATGATTAAGGTTATTATTATTATTATTATTATATAATTTATTATC
This sequence comes from Liparis tanakae, assembly GCA_036178185.1. Taxonomy (NCBI): domain Eukaryota; kingdom Metazoa; phylum Chordata; class Actinopteri; order Perciformes; family Liparidae; genus Liparis; species Liparis tanakae. The sequence goes on along the minus strand of CM070098.1, from coordinate 15,826,077 downwards.
TTATCTTATCTTATTTTGTATTTTTTGGACTGCTTTTGTTTTACGAACATATGCTAAACCTTTATTTTAATAACTATTTGCAAATAACCAACATGTAATTCCAATATGAGGTGTACAAAATTAAGTATTTAAAGATATTTTAATGTTTCCCAGTGCATGTATTTCACCAGGCTTTACACCCACGTGCAACCCTCTATGTTGTTTGTGTTTTAGTCTCCACGCTTCTACTGGTTAACCCGTGTTTAACGGCACATTGCAATGAATTGTGGGTAATTATTTCGATGTCACGTATGCATACAATGCTGATACACGGAAAGGGTTCACAAAGGGCTCAAAGTAGCTCGTTGGAGATGAACTGCTTTTCACCTGGAAAGCAGACGAGAGCAGGTGGCGTGACTAAACAGCGTCATCACGTGGGACAGTCTCCAGCTGCCTGTCAAGAAAACACAGGAAGTCACTCACTTCCTGTTCATTCTGTTACAACTTGTAGTTTACATACCTCGTTAATATTTCCCATCATGCACTTGGCCAGGCAGTCGGTGGAGAAGCAACTGCAGCGCCTCGCTCTCGTGAGATTATCGATGCTCAGCGTGATCATGACGTCAGGGCCAGTCGGAACCACATCTAACCGCGCATGCGTGGTTCGGAGATGGACTCCGCGGACCTTCTCCTCTCCACGAGTCTCCGGTGTTGGTCTCCATGTCTCCAAGAGAAATGCTGAGACTGTTGGTGAAGCAGCAAGTCCACGCGGCTTCTGGAGACACGTTGGGGCTGATTGACAAATTAATATCAGATTATGAGGAGGACGTTTCTCGTTTTAGAGAACATGAGCGACACAGATCAGGTTGGTGCCTCTTCTTCCTGGTTCCCGGTCTTCATGCTCGTTTTACGGCTTTAAGTCACATTTAGTCCGTTTCCAGCTCATTGAGTGTAGTTAGCGAGAGTTTTGATGAACATGTTTCGTCTCCAGCTCTCCTCCTCTGACCACCTCCATCAGGGAGGAACTTTACACACCCGACGGTCCTCCAGTAGTCAAACCTCTCCGGGTAATATAAAGTGGTCAACGTTCTGAACCAGGTTGTTTATATTAATAAACTAATACTATGAACCAGTTTGTTTATATTAATAAAGTAATACTATGAACCAGGTTGTTTATATTAATGAAGTAATACTATGAACCAGGTGTTTCATGTCATCTTGATGACAAAGTCTCTCAGATCTTTTTTGTAGTCCATCTCCTGAACGTTGTAGTTTCACCGCTGCAGACTGACCTCACTCACATGCCTGTAAAAAATGTGTTACTGTGTTGGTATGAGTCAAGGATCACACCGGCTGTAAGTGACTGTCTTTAATCCAGACCGTTGATAACCGACCGTGATGCAGAGATAGCAAGGGAATATGAACCAGACCACCGAGCATTCTTATTGGCTAATACAAATGCAGTACGGTGGCCCATGACGAACAATTGCTTAAACATTTAACCAAATGATCTACAATGCCGTCGCATATAACTACGTAGTTTAGTGAGCTTGGAGTCTGATCCTCTAAAGTAAACACTGCAGTTGTCTTTTCCTAACTCCTCATGAACCCTCCTTCCCATCTCTCCTTGACTCCGTGACGTGTTCCACAGAGGTCAAGGAGAAGTGGTCAGGAAGAGACGTTAGGAGGTCATTATTTGACTGTTGGACTGTGACCTTTTGTCTGTCTCCAGGAGAAATGCTGAGACTGTTGGTGAAGCAGAGACTTCACGAGGCCTCTGAACACACTCTGGGGCTGATTGACATATTTGCAGCAGATTATGAGGAGGAAGTTTCTTGTTTGAGAGAAAATGAGCGACGACACAAATTCCTGGAGGCCGTTTTCAACCCTCGAGTTCAGCTGCACAGATCAGGTTTGTGCGTTTTCATTATTATTCCCCGTCTTCATGCTCGTTTTACGGGTTTACGTCGTTGTACATTGTGGTACAGTGTTATACATTTGTTTACATTTTTGTACAGTGTGTTACATTGTAGTACATTTGTGTACATTATTGTATAGTGTTATAAAGTGTAGCGCATTGTTGTACATTGTTGTTCATTCTTGTACATTGTGGTACAGTTTTGTACAGAGCTGCACATTTGTGTACATTGTTGTACATTTGAGTACAGTGTGGTACATTTGTGTACAGTGTGGTACAGGGTCGGCGATGCAGAACATCAGTAAAGCCGCTGTATGCCGAGCTGTTCATAACATTTAGGCGAATCAGCTTTTGAGAAACCGAGAGAGCCTGGTGTCGAGTGTAATCCACCGATTGGCTCATGGAGGCAAATCATTTAATTGGCCAATCCAGGACCAGAGTCTTGATAAATATCCAGGTCAAGGAAGGTCACTTCCTGTTTTGATTGGCGTACCGGACAGTGTGGTGTATGTACCTTAAAGCCCCACTAGGTAACAATTCCTACCTTAAAATAACAGCTTGAAAAAAATGGTGCCGCTACGACTTTTAATATGGTGATTTGCGCCTCTGCCACTGCCATCGGGGGTCTGTGGGCTAAATACCCGACTATGTAAGATTTTTGAGCCGCCCGGTCGCACTTCGACCTGCCTTCTGGCAGTGATTACGCAACGTCACATAGTGCTAAGTCTACGCTCGCAGGTGACTTTTTAACAGACGATCAATACAGACGTTTAGTTTAATAAAAGAAAAAAGACGTCTTTAAGAAAGGGACCTGACATTACTTCTGCTGTAATCTGGAGGATAGAGAAAGCTACAGGGGGGCGGGCAAAGATTTTTTTAATTTTTTTTTACTCAAACTCAAAAGAGCCTTATATGGCTCGAGAGGTTAACTGGGTATTTACGACACTGAAGTAAACGTTAAATACCTGAAGGGGGCGCTACAAGGGAAAAACTACATAGTAGGGCTTTAAATGTTATATCCCTTCAGGGCTCCAGACTAACTTTTTTTACTAGGAGCACAGTGGCCCCTAACTTAAAATTTTAGGGGCGCAAGCAGAAAATTTAGGGGCGCACACTATAAATCGATATCCATCAGCACCCCCCCCCCCCTCCCCGCAGAACAAAACTTTAGGATATCAGCCGCACGCAACAGAGACCTTTTTTTCGGATTAACTATTGTGCAGCCCAGCTCTTTTTTTTGATTGGCTGATAAGTAGAGATGCACCGATCAGGTTTTTTGGTGCCGATCACCGATCACTGAAATCAGTATCTGCCGATCACCGATAATACCGATCACCGATCACGGTGTCGATTGAAGCATTCTATTTATTGTGTAGCATTATTGCCTCTTCACTATGAGCAAATACATACATAAAGCATCTCAAACATTAAATAAATTACAGATGTCTTTAAAAATGTAGGACTAATTGATACATTAAAATTGATTGATTGCTATTGTAGGGGATTTTAGATATGTATGGAACACATCTGCATCATTCACTTCCTGGAACTCTTGGGGAAATCCATTTACTTGTTTTAACATACAAACCCTTTTTTATAAACTCTTCCTTTGTACAGTAAAAATGCTTTAATGTTAGCATAATTTAAGCTAAATCTCAGAAACGATCTATAAAGATACAAAATCAGTTCATTGTTAACTTGTATATGTTAATGAATGATTTGTCGACATCTTATTTTGAAAAACGGATGTTGTTTCAAGTGGTTCTTTCCGCTAACTTTGCAAAAACCTGATGTTTTGTCACGTAAATCCTTCCGCTAACTTTATCAAACCCCTCCGCACTCCCGGTGCAATGCGTTCACCGTGAACATCAGCGCGGCTAACGTTGGCGCTGCGGCACATTAAAACATTAAATAGCCGAGTTTTTTTCAGCGTGATGAATACGATGTGTGTGAGTTAAGACCGAAATGCGTGAGTCTCACGCTCAATGCGTGAGACTTGAGAGCCCTGGAGGCTCGGAGCTGCATCTCATCACACTTAATGTTTCAGCCCGGCGTTGTGTCTGATCAGCGTGTCGTGTTCATGTTGTGGGATCGACAGCAGACTGTACGGTTCATTGAACGGGTCTCCCTGAAACACCTGAGCCAGGTGAACTCAGCAGCCACAATTTCCTGCCTTTTTTCGCCACAACCGTTTCCTCACAACCTGAGTCGGACTCATTCTGGGGATTTGTCTTCTCCATATCGTGAGGTTTAGGAAGAAAGTACGAACTGACAGTCGATTCGCCGTGGTCCATTGTTTACAGAGACACCGCTATTAGACTCTTTGGATTCGCGCGATAACCCCCAAGACCCGCCTCTTCTCACACATCAGCCTATAGCCGTGCTCCCCCCCCCCCCCCCCGCTCTCACACAGGCCAGCCGCCTTCTTCTTCTTCTGTTTTCGTCTCCTTTCTTCTTCTTCTGGAGATAATGTCGGTTAGCAAACCAGTCATTCAGGCATTACCGCCAACTATAGTGGGCTGAAGTATAGAACAAGTGTGTCAGCAACAAAAATATGTAATAAAAAAAAAAATCTGCTAATTTACTGGTCGCGCATGCGTGAGTTGATGAAAAATTTACTCGCATTGCGTCTAATTCTAGGCGCAAAATGCGACCATTTGGTCGCAGTCTGGAGCCCTGCCCTTGCAGACAGCAGTTTTTGAGGTGGTCATATGCAGATGACCACCACTTGGTATCAGATGGCGAGCTACCCACAAGTTTGATCAACATGGGCGACTGCCGACTTGAACCAAGTTTATTTTTCATTCTAAATATATGTGTGTGTTACTTGATTCATGTGGAAATATCAGTAAAACCTTTAGTATTGAGCTATTTCATTTGGTGTTTTTTCTCACAAGAATTGAGCTCCGTAGCCGAACCTGGTGCCTAGTCCAGTGGTTACAATTATTAAAATAGAGCCACAGGTTACACAATCATCTCGTTAATTTAAGCGGGAAAATATGACATTTGATCGACTTTGTTGAGCCACGTACGAGAAATAGGTCCCCGCTGCTTGCAAATGTTATTGTTTTGTATTTCTGTGTTTGTACATGAAAAGCAAAAAATACACATTCAGTCAGACTCCTTGAACGTCTCCAGTAATGAAAGTTGATATCAGTCTGAAGTCCCCGTTGCTCATAATGTGCTCCCTGCAGATGTCCAGCAGCTGGTTTGGATTCAACCAAATATCCCCCCTGAGAACCAGAACCAAGAGGACCCGGAGCCCCTCCACATAAAAGAGGACCCGGAGCCCCTCCCCATAAAAGAGGACCCGGAGTCCCTCCCGATCAAAGAGGAGCTGCAGGATCTCCGGACCCGTCTAGAGGGACATCAGCTCATTGTGCTGGAGGAGGCCGATATCACCACGTTCTTTTCCACTGCTGTTACTGTGAAGAGTGAAGATGACAAACCTCAGACCTCACAGCTTCATCAAAGCCAGACGGACAGCAACAGAGAGGCGGAGCCTCCCGTCTGGAGCTCAGCTACAACAATACCAACAGAAACTGATGGAGAGGACTGTGGGGGATCAGGATCAGACAGGAACCTCAATCCACATCGTCATTCACATCCAAATGCTGATAATGAAGAGGCTTCAGAATCTTCTGGGCAGGAATCCTTGTCAGATTCTGGACCTGAAAGTGAAGCTAGGGACAATGTCAGGGCACCTGAGTCTGCTGCACATGCCCTGAAATATAAGGAAGCTCTTGTAAGTCATGTGGGGGGTAACGCTGGCAACAACTCCAATGAATCACAATCAAAAAAGCTCATGAGTGTGAAAGCAATCAGTTGTGATGCTTGTGGCAAAAGATTTACACAACAGCAAAATCTGATGACACACATGAGAGTCCACACAGGAGAAAACACATTCAGTTGTGATGTTTGTGGGAAAAGATTTACACAACAGCGAACTCTGATAATACATAAGAGAGTCCACAGAGGAGAGAAACCATTCAGTTGTGATGTGTGTGGGAAAAGATTTACACAACAGGGAAGTCTGCATACACACATGAAAGGCCACACGGGAGAAAAAACATTCAGTTGTGATGTTTGTGGGAAAGAATGTAAAAAACACGATAATCTGAAGAGACACATGCTTGTCCACACAAGAGAGAAACCGTTCACTTGTGATTTTTGTGGGGCACGATTTAAATCACTGCCACGTCTTCGGTCACACATGAGAGTCCACACAGGAGAGAAACCATTCAGTTGTGATGTTTGTGGGAAAAGATTTACAAACAAGGGAAATGTGAAGTCACACATGAGAGTCCACACAGGAGAGAAACCATTCAGTTGTGATGTTTGTGGGAAAACATTTACACAACAGAGATGTCTGAAGTATCACATGACAATCCACACAGGATAGAAACTATTCAGTTGGGATGTTTGTTTGTGGGAAAATATTTACACAACAGGGAAATCTGAAGTATCACATGAGAGTCAACACAGGAGAGAGACCATTCCGCTGTGATGTTTTTGTAAAAACATTGAGAGCACAGCAATGTCTGAAGTATCACACGAGATTCCACACAGGAGAGAATGTGTTGCTACTTGTAGCGACAAATTAACTATGTGAGTTTTTTCTTTCTGTTGTGTTTAATACAAGTAAAAAGTTAAATATTTGTATTTGTTTCCTATGTTATTCTTTTGTAAATGAGATGGAAGGCAGTGTTTTCTAATCATTTGATGAATCTTTATTAAAAACAATAACAACATACTGAGTGAGTGTCTTTGATGGAGGAAACTAAAAACAAACTAAATTGCACAAATACGTCTCTATTTAAAATACATTTTCCTTTTAATTGTTTACAATCTATATTAAGAGACTTTTGCAAGTCCACTTTGTGTTACTTAAACTTTGTTACACTTTCACTTACAGATCCCATTGTTGTTGTTTTGTTTTACACACATGTTGAAGACTACAGGTGAAGAGGGTACAACATGTTTTTATCCATATATCACCATGAAACTTCTCCAGTTGGTTACTGACATTAAGACCATAGTTTTAATTCATTTTTCAAAATTCTAAAGTTTTCTGAAGTGTAATATTTAAATATGCAACTGAGGTGTTAACTAATGCTAACTGTTGGTGCTAAAGGAGAAATCTACAGACACAAATAGACAAAGCAGTAACATTTGACATTATCTTGTATTACATTGTGAGAGAAGAATCAGATTGGAAGCTGAAGGGATGAAGATGATTGGCTTTGATAAATGAGGATGAAATGAGCTTCAATCCAGCGGGTGACAGATTGTATGGACATTCAAATGTCAAATACTCATTGAAATTCAGACTTATTCAATAAGTGACCAGGGGCCGGTATTTCAAAACTTGTAATCCAGATCAGAATGATCCGGATAACCAAATCCCCTTTCTCAGCCACGGATCAACCTGATCCATCCCGGTATTTCAAAACTTTGCGGATTGGATCAGAGTGATCCTGATACCGGCAGATTGGGATTTCCAAATCCGGCCCCGCCCCCTAGATCACGGACAGGTAACAGGAAGTGAAGAGAACATTTATGGAAAAAAGGAGAAGCTGGCACAACGATCGTCTCTAAATCTAAGTATAACATTGGTCAGTGTTGATGCGTCCTAAAGCGAAATGAAAGGCAACCACTATATTGAGCTAACACATTACGTGAATCCGCACAAAGTTGAAAGGAGAGCTCGGCGAAGTAAAATAAAGCCGAGTTCACGCTAACGGGAGCTAACGGGAGCTAACGCTGCTCCATTGACTTCTGTGTTAAGGAGCTAACAAGCTAGTAAAGAGGCTCGTCGCGGTCCACATTTTAATGCATTTACTCGCAATGCATTGGGTGTAGATTTTAAAACGTGTTGTTCATCTCTCCGATGTGAGGTCCTCGGACAGGGATGACTATGTGTACAGTTTGTAAAGCCCTCTGAGGCAAAATTGTAATTTGTGATAATGGGCTGTACAAAATAAACTCAATTAAGTTGCATTTGTAGGAAACAGTTGTCAACAAAAGAGATACAACCTTAATATGTGTTCTCTTTAAAGATGTTTCTGGAAAGAGAAGACAGCCAGACAGTTAACACAGAGCTGCTTCAAATGCCATAACCTTTTGATCTTTGGCTATGAAAATTAAGTGTGTGCTGAATGCATGTTAATAAATACATTTGACTGACTTTCAACGAATACGTTGTATTTTTTTTTTACTTCAATTTGTCACTGTTTTCTGAAAAAGAAAGGAACGTACAAAGAAAATAAACATTATTTATATGTTTTTTATATGTATATCTGTATCAAACAATTAACTTTTGGAGCAGTTACACTTCGGCTGGTCCAACCTTTTCATGTAATCTCCCTCAAATCCACCTCTGAGGTGGGATCAGGGTAATCCTGATTTTTAGGATCAAACTGATCCGGATTTCCCACTAAAGTTTTGAAATACTCAACAGCAGTGTTTAATCCAGATAAAAGGCAGGATTGGATTACCAAATCCGAATCTGAATCTTTAGGATCAGATTTGCTTTGAAATACCGTTTTTGGGATCTGATCAGGATTTAATCCAATCTAGGAGGATTAGTCATGATGGATCATTTTGAAATACCGGCCCCAGGGCCTCATCCCACCGAGGACACTGGACGTTGTCTTCAGATTATTTTATTTTTACTTCAAAACATGTTCTCTGGTCTCAACATGAAATCTGGACTTTGTGGTGTTTCAGGAGGAAAACTGAATCAGTTATTCTCTCATTAGTTTAATGAATTATACATTAGCTTTCTATGAAACCCTGAAAATAAGACAAGAAAGTACTTGTGTTCATTCTTGAATCAAGAAATACTTTATTCATCATGTGAAGCTGTTAAACGAATTTGACCAGAATTGCAGTTATATAAAAGAATAATGAACAATTTCCTTTTTGATTATGATACTTTATTTTCTAATACAACACAATACATAATTTATACTTTGATCAGGACTTGTCCTTTACCTCCCACGTGAAGCAAATCTGAAGGACTACATTTTTCATCTACGTAATTGTTGGAGCTATTTAATTTGACATTTGTATTTAGGTTTTATTGTAAAGTAATATTTATTGTTTATTGCTTATTTAGGTTATATTTTGATATGTTGGTTATTTCTTATGATAGCTGTAATTTAGTTTAATATATTTATTTGTAGGTTCACTGATTGGGTAACACTGGGCACCTGTGGTTATATGTAGAGGTGGATAGGCACAGGACCAGCAAGGTTTTTTTTACCACATACAGCAGGAGGAAATGTTTACATTTCGTTTGTTCTTTTTTGTTGATTTAAAATAAATTATCAGAACACTAACGGACGGAGATGGACATTATATTCTTTTGCGTGCGTCAACACCAAAACCCACGGTGCATCAGTGGCGGTTTGATTTAGATTTTTGTTTGATTTCGGACGACAAATGGCCACTACAGTAATATTTAAAAAAATCAGACAAATGTCAAAAATATGCCCAAAAACTGGTTCATGCGTTTGGTACTTCTAGACTTGATTACTGAAACTCCTTATTATCAGGCTGCTAGTGAGTATCTTAGGTCCCACCAGTTGATCCAGAATGCTGCAGCTCGTGTACTCACTAAAACTAAGAAAAGAGATCACATTACTCCTGTATTAGCTGCTCTGCACTGGCTCCCCATAAAATCAAGAATCACATTTAAAATTCTTCAAAATTGTTACAAAGTTATTTAACCACAATTCAAGAAGTCAGAGAACCTTTAACCCAGGACTGTCTCTTTGTGTTCCACTAACACAGGAGGATTCATTCACATGGGTTCATGCACATGTGGTTAGTGGAGTGAGCCATCAGAGACCTTTTTGGACAAAAGCAGAGTTGTTTACTGAGAACTATTCTTGGATTTTCTCACAAGACAGTCGTTTGGTTTCTCTCATCATCTCACAAAAACCTGTACTTTGATTCTTTAAACCTGTCTTTGTCCCCGCACCTGAGAAATTATTTGATGGTTTACTATCACAGCAGTAGTTTGTGTATGTGTGTGTGTGTGTGTGTGTGTGTGTGTGTGTGTGTGTGTGTGTGTGTGTGTATGCGCGTTTACGTAAAGGTTCCACGTGGCCGGCACACAGGTGCTATGATGACATCACACCTAGGAGGGCTCAGGTAGACATTACTATGTCTTTACATAGCACTTAGTTGTTTTCTGCTATATTAATGCTCGGAAAATCACAGTTAAAAAGGTTATCTTTAAAATATATAATAGTAAAGAGAGTGTTTCTCACTGTAAATACATGGTGGTTGAATATATGTCACTAAATAGTGCATTTAGCAGTTATAATCTAAGTTGTAACTTTAAAACAGTGGCAGTCGTCTCAAGAGAAGCGTGCAGCACTTCCTGTGCTGCAGATTTGCAGGTGCAGCTTAAAATACAACAAAGCAGCTCTGACATCACAAGCTCTGCTTTTAGGTGTGTCACGCTTTGTTTGATCATTTAAAGATGATCGCCTAGTTCAAGAGACGATGCATCCTGTTGCTACATGCATGTACAGAACTCCCTCACAGCAGCACATGAACTAAACCATCACACATTAGGTCTTTCTTAACTCTCACGCTTTGTCTCGTGTGGTCGTGTTTGACTAGAATGACGAAACCAAGGTGTCAAGTGGATTTTTTTTTTTTTGGGGGGGGGGGGGGGTTTAAAAAGAGAATTACCACACATTATAATTTTTTTATTACATTTTGCGTGAGACTGACAAATGTGCTCTGGTCTCAACATGAACTCTGGACATTGTGGTGTTTCAGGAGAAAACGTACCCAGTTATTCTGTCATATTGTTTTAAGAATGTATCCATTAGCTTCATATGAAACACTGAAAATAAGACAACAAGAAAATACTTTGCTCATGTTTGTTTATTAGTCATGTAAACATTAATTTTGTTATCACATTACAAACAACAAAATCTTGATAAATGAAGGTCTGGTGCTTTCTCTCTTCAGAAACATGAAGAGGAAGAGAAACAACAATATAAAGGCATCAATAAGAATATTCATCAGACATTTAGAGCTCAAAGAAGTTTAAATGTTCATGCAGAGAAAAGTCAGTTCAGTTAAAGAAAGATCATCATGAGCAGTGAGAGCCTCCATGACTAAACACACACAGGAAGGAGCGCCACCTACAGGAACTCAGACATCTACACAACAATAAGGAGAAGACGTACAAGTCCCGCCCACAAGGTTTGATTGACATGTGAAGGAAAGTCTGCTCTCAGCAAAAATGATGGAAATAAAACAAGTTTAAGACTTAAAACATTGACTTTAACCAGCTGTCCCTGAACTCACTTCTGTCTATTTGAGTTTACTGAACTCAGCAGTTTCTCCAGGAGAATAAAACCCAAGTCCAGCATAGAGAGGCTGAGTGAATGTGGTCTGGACTCTGTGGAGGAGCGTCATGGTGTCAGAGACGGTGTAGAAGGACAGAATACCTGCTTTGTGATCCAGATACACTCCTATTCTGGAGGACTGAGGACCAGAGACGGAAGTTAGGACATCGTTGTGCCAAAATGTAAAACTGTTATTGATATAACGTAACGCCCACGTTTTACTATTGGATCCAAACCCACATTCATCCCAGCTTCCTATTCTGCTGATATTCCTGTATGACACTGCTACATAAATTTCTCCTGTCCACTCCACCTCCCAGTAACAACATCCAGTCAGACTCTCTCTACTCAGGACTTGACACCATGTAGTAAACCTATCTGAGTGACTAGAATAAGACTGTTCTTCATCCATAACTGTTGCTTTCATGTTCCCATCAGATAATAACAGCTTAGTGTTTGCTGTGTTTGGATCCATAGTGATGTCACGTGAATACCTTAAGAATCCAGCCCTGGTCTCTGGCTCTGCTTGTGAAGGTGACAGTAAAACGTTCACTTCAGTCACTGCCAGTGAGATGTTTGTCCAGTTGTCCCCCAGAACGTCCTGGAGTTTATCTCTGACTTCTGACACAGCCGCCGTCACATCCTCAAAGTATCTCAGAGGATTGATGATGATGTCTGTAGACTCACCGCATGGTGCCAGTGAGGGGTAGTTGATTAGAAACTGGTTGGGATCCTCTGTGTGTGACAGCAGCTTCAGCTTAGCGCCGTTCCTCTTAAGCTCAGAGATCTCTTGCTCCAGCTTCTCCTGAAGCTCTATCACTCGACTCACTTCCCTTTTCTGCTGGGATCTGACCTGCTGCTTCACATCAGAGCTTCTGTTCTCCATGAGGCGGATCAGCTCAGTGAAGATCTTCTCACTGTCCTCCACTGTTTTATCAGCAGAGAGGTTGAAGGCGTCCACCTCCTGATGGAGCAGCTTTAGATCCTTCTCTCTGTCCTGGATCCTCTGCTGGATGTTGAGTCGACTCCCCTCCAGCTCGCTCTGCCTCTTGGTACTTTCTGCTGCAGCTGAGACTATGTCGTGGCCTTTATGTTCATCCACAGAGCAGAGGTAACAAATACACTGCAAGCAGTACGCAGTACGGCAGAACATCTTCATCACCTCGTCATGACGAGAACAGATGTTCTCCTGGAGCTTGTTGGAGGGGTCACAGGCCACATCTTCAGGTCCAGCATAGCAGTTATCAGCAGGAGCATCTTGGAGTCCAGTCTTCTTCAGCTGCTCCACTAGAACTGCCAACATGGGGTTCTTCAGCAGGACAGGCCTCGGTGTGAAGGTATGGCTACACTGAGGGCAGCTGAGGAGTTTCTTCCCATCCTCTTCATCCCAGTGGGCTTTAATACAGTTCATGCAGTAGCTGTGTGCACAGGGAATAGTCACCGGATCCTTCAGGAGATCCCGACAGATGGAACAAGAGAAGGTTTCCCGATCCAGCTGAACTCCTTTCTGTGCCATTTCACCTCTCAGGAGCAACGACTGTCTGAGTTTCAGGAAGTGACTCTGATGTGAACAACATGTGACGGTTCAGTGAGCGGGGCGTGAATCAGGTTGCTGCCTGTCATTAAAGCAGCCGAGCAGGTAGAAGCAGTCAGTCAGGCGCCTCCCCCTTACAGAGTCTAAAGATCCCGCAGCTCGCCCTCTGCATGCCTTCATGTTGTTATAAATCTCTCTGCTGCAGACACCATCTCCACATTTAAGTCTCTGGGTCGAAGTTGATGCTCTGATGCCAAGCAACTGGCTCAAGTGGAACACAACAGAATCTTACATGAAATGCCAAGGCAGCGAGCAACCAGTAGTGATAATTAATACCGTATCCTTTTATTCTCCACTAGCATGAGGGCTCAGAGGAAAAAGCTTGTGACTCCTCATTACCTCTACATGTATTTTAAAGCAAGACTACAAGTACAATTCATATGTGGAGGTCAGAGGTTGTTCAAATATTCTATGAGAAATTCCATCATCTCACACAATATTATTGTTGCCAAAGACCAAAAAAACTGTTTGTATAACAGGAATTGGCAAACAGTTGGTTAAGTTTGGGCGTCTCCACGTTGGTTGTTGCTCTTTCACAAAGACGTCATCACTTGTGTCCTCGGGTGGTTTCACAGCGTCTCCACTCAATGACTGCGCCTCACTCCTTTGTTGGTCTCAACAGATGTTTTGATGTAAATGTTGTAGATGTTTGATCACACGGTAGAAGTCATCACGTTATTCTATAAATTCACTAAAGTTATTCAAAAGATGATTGTAAAGGAATAGGTCTGTGAGATGAGAAAAAGACGATCTGTGTGAATATCAGTCTGAGACACGGCCCACCGTGAGGCTACACTGCCCTCTAGTGGCCATCGGTGGTAAAGCCCCTCTATTTCATACCCTAAGTTTCAGAATAACAGCTGGATAGATAGTATTAGTAATAACCTTATATTTACACATCATTTCTGTTTGTATTGTGTTGAAATGGGTTATCTGCACGATATATATATATATATATATATATATATATATATATATATATATATATATATATATATATATATATATATATGAAACTGGCCAGTGATCATTGTTTCTTTCTTTTAAAGATAGAGAAACAGGGTGCTTCATAATTAATAAAATAAATATTTGATCTTATTAATATATATAATATATTGTATAATTAGATATTATATTATGATTATGGTTATGGTTATTATTATTATTTATTTTAAATATTTTTTATTATTTTATTATCTTATCTTATCTTATTTTGTATTTTTGGGACTGCTTTTGTTTTACGAACATATGCTAAACCTTTATTTTAATAACTATTTGCAAATAACCAACATTTAATTCCAATATGAGTTGCACACAATTAAGTATTTAAAGATATTTTAATGTTTCCTAGTGCATGTATTTTACCAGGCTTTACACCCACGTGCAATCCTCTATGTTGTTTCTACGGGTTAACGGCACATTGCAATGAATTGTGGGTAATTCTTTCGGTGTCACGTATGCATACAATGCTGATACACGGAAAGGGTTCACAAAGGGCTCAAAGTAGCTCGTTGGAGATGAACTGCTTCTCACCTGGAAAGCATACGAGAGCAGGTGGCGTGACCAAACAGCGTCATCAAGTGGGACAGTCTCCAGCTGCCTGTCAAGAAAACACAGGAAGTCACTCACTTCCTGTTCATTCTGTTACAACTTGTAGTTTACAGACCTCGTTAACATTTCCCATCATGCACTGGGCCAGGCAGTCGGTGGAGAAGCAACTGCAGCGCCTCGCTCTCGTGAGATTATCGGTGCCCAGCGTGATCATGACGTCAGGGCCAGGCGGAACCACATCTAACCGCGCATGCGTGGTTCGGAGATGGACTCCGCGGACCTTCTCCTCTCCCACGAGTCTCCGGTGTTGGTCTCCATGTCTCCAAGAGAAATGCTGAGACTGTTGGTGAAGCAGCAAGTCCACGCGGCTTCTGGAGACACGTTGGGGCTGATTGACAAATTAATATCAGATTATGAGGAGGACGTTTCTCGTTTTAGAGAACATGAGCGACACAGATCAGGTTGGTGCCTCTTCTTCCTGGTTCCCGGTCTTCATGCTCGTTTTACGGCTTTAAGTCACATTTAGTCCGTTTCCAGCTCATTGAGTGTAGTTAGCGAGAGTTTTGATGAACATGTTTCGTCTCCAGCTCTCCTCCTCTGACCACCTCCATCAGGGAGGAACTTTACACACCCGACGGTCCTCTAGTAGTCAAACCTCTCCGGGATCTCACTGAAGAGGTGTGTGTGTGTGTGTGTGTGTGTGTGTGTGTGTGTGTGTGTGTGTGTGTGTGTGTGTGTGTGTGTGTGTGTGTGTGTGTGTGTGTGTGTGTGTGTGTGTGTGTGTGTGTGTGTGTGTGTGTGTGTGTGTGTGTGTGTGTGTGTGTGTGTGTGTGTGTGTGTGTGTGTGTGTGTTTGGGTGTGTGTGGGGGACCTAACGGATCTATTTTAGCAATTGTGTGTTTGACTGTGTGTGTGTGTGTGTGTGTGTGTGTGTGTGTGTGTGTGTGTGTGTGGTGTGTGTGTGTGTGTGTGTGTGTGTGTGTGTGTGTGTGTGTGTGTGTGTGTGTGTGTGTGTGTGTGTGTGTGTGTGTGTGTGTGTGTGTGTGTGTGTGTGTGTGTGTGTGTGTGTGTGTGTGTGTGTGTGTGTGTGTGTGTGTGTGTGTGTGTGTGTGTGTGTGTGTGTGTGTGTGTGTGTGTGTGTGTGTGTGTGTGTGTGTGTGTGTGTGGGTGTGTGTGTGTGTGTGTGTGGGTTTGGGTGTGTGTGGGGGACCTAACGGATCTATTTTAGCAATTGTGTGTTTGTTAATATAAAGTGGTCAACGTTCTGAACCAGGTTGTTTATATTAATAAAGTAATACTATGAACCAGGTTGTTTCTATTAATAAAGTAATACAATGAACCAGGTTGTTTATATTAATAAAGTAATACTATGAACCAGGTGTTTCATGTCATCTTGATGACAAAGTCTCTCAGATCTTTTTTGTAGTCCATCTTCTGAACGTTGTAGTTTCACCGCTGCAGACTAACCTCACTAATATGCCGTTGCGTCATAACTACGTAGTTTAGTGAGCGTGGAGTCTGATCCTCTAAAGTAAACACTGCGGTTGTCTTTTCCTAACTCCTCATGAACTCTCCTTCCCATCTCTCCTTGACTCCTTGACGTGTTCCACAGAGGTCAAGGAGAAGTGGTCAGGAAGAGACGTTAGGAGGTCATTATTTGACTGTTGGACTGTGACCTTTTGTCTGTCTCCAGGAGAAATGCTGAGACTGTTGGTGAAGCAGAGACTCCACGCGGCCTCTGAACACACTCTGGGGCTGATTGACATATTCGCAGCAGATTATGAGGAGGAAGTTTCTTGTTTGAGAGAAAATGAGCGACGACACAAATTACTGGAGGCCGTTTTCAACCCTCGAGTTCAGCTGCACAGATCAGGTTTGTGCGTTTTCATTATTATTTCCCGTCTTCATGCTCGTTTTACGGGTTTACGTCGTTGTACATTGTGGTACAGTGTCATACATTTGTGTACATTTTTGTACATTTTTGTACAGTGTGGTACATTGTAGTACATTGTTGTACATTATTGTACAGTGCTGTACAGTGTTGTACAGTGTTGTACATTGGAGTACATTTGTGTACATTATTGTACAGTGTTGTACAGTGTTATAAAGTGTAGCGCATTGTTGTACAGTGTTGTACATTGTGGTTCATTCTTGTACATTGTGGTACAGTTTTGTACAGAGCTGCACATTTGTGTATATTGTTGTACATTTGAGTACAGTGTGGTACATTTGTGTACAGTGTGGTACAGGGTCGGCGATGCAGAACATCAGTAAAGCCGCTGTATGCCGAGCTGTTCATAACATTTAGGCGAATCAGCTTTTGAGAAACCGAGAGAGCCTGGTGTCGAGTGTAATCCACCGATTTGGCTCATGGAGGCAAATCATTTAATTGGCCAATCCAGGACCAGGGTCTTGATAAATATCCAGGTCAAGGAAGGTCACTTCCTGTTTTGATTGGCGTACCGGACAGTGTGGTGTATGTGGCCGACGTACCTTAAAGCCCCACTAGGTAACAATTCCTACCTTAAAATAATGGCTTGAAAAGAATGGTGCCGCTACAACGACTTTTAATATGGTGATTTGCGCCTCCGCCACTGCCATCGGGGGTCTGTGGGCTAAATACCCGACTATGTAAGATTTTTGAGCCACCCGGTCGCACTTCGACCTGCTTTCTGGCAGTGATTACGCAACGTCACATAGTGCTAAATCCATAGCCTGACGATGTCATACTCAGAATTCTAGTCAGAATATGAGTCTGATACCGCTTCGTTGGGCTGTGATTATGGGGCGTGTTTCAACCGAACCAGGAAAGAGAATGCCTCTTCGCTCAATTGGATAGCGCTACAACCAATGAGAGCAACGGAGTATGTGACGTATTTTAAGCGACGCATAGTTGTTAAACTCAACTGCACGCACGCTGGAAGAAGCAAGCGCCTTTTTATGACGTGGTTGGTTACGTTACTGTTGAGCATATGTCCGTCATCGTATTAAGCCCGCCCTGACAATTTGATTGGTCCGGTCAATTTTTTACCGGAGATAATTTCTCCCCAATGGAGCAAAAATGTTTAGGGCAGGGCTAAGTTTGGTCTGGTATCCAGGCTACTAAATCCACGCTCGCAGGTGACTGTTTAACAGACGATCAATACAGACGTTTAGTTTAATAAAAGAACAAAGACATCTTTAAGAAAGGGACCTCACATTACTTCTGCTGTAATCTGGCGCGATAGACAAAGTTACAGGGGGGCGGGCAAAGATATATATATTTTTTTAAACTCAAACTCAAAAGAGCCATATGCGTCACCGGAAGAGCCAAATATTGCTCGCGAGCCAGAGGTTCACGACACCTGATCTATCGTAAGTGGGTATTTACTACACTGAAGTAAACGTTAAATACCTGAAGGGGGCGCTACAAGGGAAAAACTACATAGTGGGGCTTTAAATGTTATATCCCTTGCAGACAGCAGTTTTTGAGGTGGTCATATGCAGATGACCACCACTTGGTATCAGATGGCGAGCTAGCCACAAATTTGATCAACATGGGCGACTGCCGACTTGAACCAAGTTTATTTTTCATTCTAAATATATGTGTGTTACTTGATTCATGTTGAAATATCAGTAAAACCCTTAAAATTGAGCTATTTCATTTAGTGTTTTTCCTCCTAAGAATTGAGCTCCGTAGCCGAACCTGGTGCCTAGTCCAGTGGTTACAATTATTAAAATAGAGCCACAGGTTACACAATCATCTCTTTAGTTTAAGCGGGAAAATAGGACATTTGATCGACTTTGTTGAGCCACGTACCAGAAATAGGTCCCTGCTGCTTGCAAATGTTATTGTTTTGTATTTGTGTTTGTACATGAAAAGCAAAAATACATATTCAGTCAGACTCCTTGAACGTCTCCAGTAATGAAAGTTGATATCAGTCCAAAGTCCCTGTTGCTCATAATGTGCTCCCTGCAGATGTCCAGCAGCTGGTTTGGATTCAACCAAATATCCCCCCTGAGAACCAGAACCAAGAGGACCCGGAGCCCCTCCACATAAAAGAGGACCCGGAGCCCCTCCCCATAAAAGAAGACCCGGAGCCCCTCCACATAAAAGAGGACCCGGAGCCCCTCCCCATCAAAGAGGAGCTGCAGGATCTCCGGACCCGTCTAGAGGGACATCAGCTCATTGTGCTGGAGGAGGCCGATATCACCACGTTCTTTTCCACTGCTGTTACTGTGAAGAGTGAAGATGACAAACCTCAGACCTCACAGCTTCATCAAAGCCAGACGGACGGCAACAGAGAGGCGGAGCCTCCCGTCTGGAGCTCAGCTACAACAATACCAACAGAAACTGATGGAGAGGACTGTGGGGGATCAGGATCAGACAGGAACCTCAATCCACATCGTCATTCACATCCAAATGCTGATAATGAAGAGGCTTCAGAATCTTCTGGACCTGAAAGTGAAGCTAGGGACAATGTCAGGGCACCTGAGTCTGCTGGACATGCCCTGAAATATAAGGAAACTCTTGTAAGTCATGTGGGGGGTAACGCTGGCAACAACTCCAATGAATCACAATCAAAAAAGCTCATGAGTGGGAAAGCAATCAGTTGTGATGCTTGTGGCAAAAGATTTACACACCAGCGAAATCTGACAATACACATGAGAGTCCACACAGGAGAAAACACATTCAGTTGTGATGTTTGTGGGAAAAGATTTACACAACAGCGAAATCTGATAATACACATGAGAGTCCACACAGGAGAGAGACCATTCAGTTGTGATGTGTGTGGGAAAAAATTTACACAAGAGGGAGGTCGGAAAACACACATGAGAGTCCACACAGGAGAGAAACCATTCAGTTGTGATGTTTGTGGGATAGAATGTAAAAAGCACGATAATCTGAAGAGACACATGCTTGTCCACACAAGAGAGAAACCATTCACTTGTGATGTTTGTGGGGCACGATTTAAATCACTGCCAGGTCTTCGGTCACACATGAGAGTCCACACAGGAGAGAAACCATTCAGTTGTGATGTTTGTGGGAAAAGATTTACAAACAAGGGAAATGTGAAGTCACACATGAGAGTCCACACAGGAGAGAGACCATTCAGTTGTGATGTTTGTGGGAAAAGATTTACACAACAGAGATGTCTGAAGTATCACATGACAATCCACACAGGATAGAAACTATTCAGTTGGGATGTTTGTTTGTGGGAAAATATTTACACAACAGGAAAATCTGAAGTATCACATGAGAGTCAACACAGGAGAGGAACCATTCCGCTGTGATGTTTTTGTAAAAACATTGAGAGCACAGCAATGTCTGAAGTATCACACGAGATTCCACACAGGAGAGAATGTGTTGCTTCCTGTAGCGACAAATTAACTATGTGAGTTTTTTCTTTCTGTTGTGTTTAATACAAGTAAAAAGTTAAATATTTGTATTTGTTTCCTATGTTATTCTTTTGTAAATGAGATGGAAGGCAGTGTTTTCTAATCATTTGATGAATCTTTATTAAAAACAATAACAACATACTGAGTGAGTGTCTTTGATGGAGGAAACTAAAAACAAACTAAATTGCACAAATACGTCTCTATTTAAAATACATTTTCCTTTTAATTGTTTACAATCTATATAAAGAGACTTTTGCAAGTCCACTTTGTGTTACTTAAACTTTGTTACACTTTCACTTACAGATCCCATTGTGTTTGTTTTGTTTTACACACATGTTGAAGACTACAAATGAAGAGGGTACACCATGTTTTTATCCATATATCACCATGAAATTTCTCCAGTTGGTTACTGACATTAAGACCATAGTTTTAATTCATTTTTCAGAAAACTTTTGAATTTTGAAAAATTCAAAAGTTTTCTGAAGTGTAATATTTAAATATGCAACTGAGGTGTTAACTAATGCTAACTGTTGGTGCTAAAGGAGAAATCTACAGACACAAATAGACAAAGCAGTAACATTTGACATTATCTTAGCCCAAGACTTATTATTGAATCCAAAATTACATTCATCTTCATTCTCTGTTCTGCTGATATTCTCGTATGACATTGCTACATAAAATCCATCTCCTCTCCCCTCCACCTCCCAGTAAGAACGTCCAGTCAGATTCTCTCTACTCAGGACTTGAAGGCTTGCACTGAACCTATCTGAGTGACTAGAATGAGACTGCTCTTCATCCATAACTTTTGCTTTTCTGTTCCCCTCAGATAATAACAGCTTAGTGTTTGCTGTGTTTGGATCCATAGTGATGTCACGTGAATACCTTAAGAATCCAGCCCTGGTCTCTGGCTCTGCTTGTGAAGGTGACAGTAAAACGTTCACTTCAGTCACTGCCAGTGAGATGTTTGTCCAGTTGTTCCCCAGAACATCCTGGAGTTTATCTCTGACTTCTGACACAGCCACCGTCACATCCTCAAAGTATCTCAGAGGACTGATGATGATGTCTGTAGACTCACCGCATGGTGCCAGTGAGGGGTAGTTGATTAGAAACTGGTTGGGATCCTCTGTGTGTGACAGCAGCTTCAGCTCAGCGTCGTTCCTCTTAAGCTCAGAGATCTCCTGCTCCAGCTTCTCCTGAAGCTCTTTGACTCGACTCACTTCACTTTTCTGCTGGGATCTGACCTGCTGCTTCACATCAGAGCTTCTGTTCTCCATGAGGCGGATCAGGTCAGTGAAGATGTTCTCACTGTACTCCACTGTTTTATCAGCAGAGAGGTTGAAGGCCTCCACCTCCTGATGGAGCAGCTTCAGATCTTTCTCTCTGTCCTGGATTATCTGCTGGATGTTGAGTCGACTCCCCTCCAGCTCGCTCTGCCTCTTGGTACTTTCTGCTGCAGCTGAGTCTATGTCGTGGCCTTTATGTTCATCCACAGAGCAGAGGTAACAGATACACTGCTGATCAGTACGGCAGAACATCTTCATCACCTCGTCATGACGAGAACAGATGTTCTCCTGAACCTCCTTGTTGGAAGGGTCCCCCAGCTTGTATTTCTTGAATTGAGGAACATCATAATTATGCTGAAGAAGTTTCTCACAGGCCACATCTTCAGGTCCAGCATAGCAGTTATCAGCAGGAGCAACGTGGAGTCCAGTCTTCTTCAGCTGCTCCACTAGAACTGCCAACATGGGGTTCTTCAGCAGGACAGGCCTCGGTGTAAAGGTATGGCTACACTGAGGGCAGCTGTGGAGTTTCTCCCCATCCTCTTCATCCCAGTGGGCTTTAATACAGTTCATGCAGTAGCTGTGTGCACAGGGAATAGTCACCGGATCCTTCAGGAGATCCCGACAGATGGAACAAGAGAAGGTTTCCCGATCCAGCTGAACTCCTTTCTGCGCCATTTCACCTCTCAGGAGCAACGACTATCTGAGTTTCAGGAAGTGACCCTGATGTGAACAACATATGACGGTTCAGTGAACGGGGTGCGTCAGCTCTATTGAGTCACCACAATGTTGGTGACACCCATCATTAGAACTGTAGATCTGAAGGGGAGGGAACCAGGAAGTGTGTGGACAGCGTGCAGCCGTCTGTGTTTCAGAGCAACCGCTCCTTTTTCTCTTTTATGTAGAGTCACTCCGGGTCCTTCTGGTCCTGGTCCTAAGGGGGGACATCTACTTTAATCCCAAACAGCTGCTGGACATCTGAAAAGGAGCACATAATAAACAACGGTGACTTCAGACAACTTTCATTACTGGAGAGGTTCAAGAGTCTGACTAACTGTTTATTTGTTGCTCTTCATGTATAAGACATAAATACATAATACAAAACAAAGACAACAGTAAGCATCAGGAGAGTTGTGCATTGGTGCGAAATACAAATGGCTCAGGAATAAATGTCATGTTTAATGGAAAATTTTGTTTTTATATGGAGGTATATATATATATATATATATATATATATATATATATATATATATATATATATATATATATATCACTGTGGGAGAAAGAAAGGAATATGGTCACACTGTACACCCCGGCACGTTCGCTCCGCTCGGCAACAGCCAACCGACTTGTAACTCCGTCACCTCGAGCTAATCCCTCTCCATCCAGACTGTTTGCTGTCCTGCTCCTCAGTGGTGGAACGAGCTCCCCACTGACATCAGGACGGCAGGAAGTCTCTACATCTTCCGCCGGAAACTGAAAACGCACCTTTTCCGACTATATCTGGACTAAAGCACAGATTTGCACTTCAGTGGCACTTAAACAACTCTTATTATGGTACTTTTGTAGTTTGACTATGTTGAGGAAATATTACTTTTTGTATTCTTGTTGTTCTTAGTTTGTACTCTAGGTCGACATGCACTTATTGTAAGTCGCTTTGGATAAAAGCAGAAAATGACGTGTAATGTAATGTAATATCATATCAACCTGATGTGTGTCGCTCATGTTCTCTTAGCTGAGAAACGGTGTCCTCATGCTGTCAATGTGTCCAACAGCCCAAAAGCCTCTTCAACGGCCGCGTGGACTTGCTGCTTCACCATCAGTCTCAGCATTTCTCCTGGAGACACCAACATCGGAGAAGGTCCGCAGGGTCCATGCACGCACAGCGCATGCGCGGTTAGATGTGCGTCCGTGCATGATGGGAAATGAGGTCTGTAAACTACAAGTTGACTGACTTCCTGTGTACTTCTTCTTTTAGGTTTATTGGTGGTTGGGAAAACAACTGTCTGGTGCATTACCGCCATCAACTGGAATGGATGTGACGATAACTTCTTGCCCTATCAACAAATAATACTAAATTAAATAAGAAAAACTATACATATATATATATATATATATATATATATATATATATATATATATATATATATATATATATATGTGTACATATATAAACATAAATAGATAAATACATACACATACACAGATACATACCACATTTATCTATATAATGTCACCTAACCAAACTAACCAACCACAATAAACAAATAAATACACCTATATATTCTATCCATAATCTTAGTTATACTAAGATAATGCAACAGTGCTTCATATCGATCAAGACAGATGGAACAAGAGAAGGTTTCCCGATCCAGCTGAACTCCTTTTTGCTCTGTTTCACCTCTGAGTTTGTCTCAGAACATGTTGTTCACTGATGTGAACAACATGTGACGGTTCAGTGAACGGGGTGTTTCAGCTCTATTGCTTCACCACCATGTTAGTGACACCCATCTTTAAAAGTGTAGATCTGAAGAGGGGGGAACCAGGAAGTGTGTGGACAGAGTGCAGCTGTCTGTGTTTGAGAGCAAGAGGAAGTTGTTCTTAGTTTGTACTCTAGGTTGAAATGCACTTATTGTAAGTCGCTTTGGATAAAAGCGTCTGCTAAATGACATGTAATGTAATGTAACGTAATAAAGAGGGAACACTCACTGTTGTGTTATTGTAAGAAACCAGTTTGTAGAACAGAAATTTGGGAAAATAGTCAGACTCAGTTGGTTAAGCGTGGTCCATGTTGCTTGTTGCTCTTTCACAACGCCTCGGCGTAGACGTCATCACTTGTGTCCTCGGGTGATTTCACAGCGTCTCCACTCAATGACTGCGTCTCATTCCAAAATGTTCTGTCTCTCTCAGGGAAATTAAAAAAAAATATTAATTCAGATTTCAGAGTAAAACTTTGTGAAAAAGGAACACAATTTGTATTCCCAGCGCTGCTTTTCTTCCTGAAATTAACCAAAACTTTAACCCCCCTCTCTCTCTTCTTCCTACTCTGCAGCAAAGGGAGCCCTACTCTGTCCCCATCTGTCCTTGTTCCCTCCCCTTCAGATCTACAGTTTTACAGATGGGTTTAACCAAGATGGTGGTGAAGTGGAGCAGCTGACAGGCCCCGTTCACTGCAGAGACGCATGTTGTTAGATCAGAGCACAAAGTACAGACTCGTCGGAGGAAGTGAAACTCATACAGTCGTGGTTTTTGTGAGGTAAAATGGCACAGAAAGGAGTTCAGCTGATCAACATTGTATCTGTTATCTGTTACCTCTGCTTAATGTATTATCAGAAAGGTTGCAACACAGTCTCAGCTGCAGCAGAAAGGACCGAGAGGCAGAGCGAGCTGGAGGGGAGTCGACTCAACATCCACCAGAGGATCCAGGACAGAGAGAAAGATCTGAAGCTGCTCCACCAGGAGGTGGAGGCCCTCAACCTCTCTGCTGATAAAACAGTGGAGGACAGTGAGAAGATCTTCACTGAGCTGATCCGTCTCATGGAGAACAGAAGCTCTGATGTGAAGCAGCAGGTCAGATCCCAGCAGAAAAGTGAAGTGAGTCGAGTGAAAGAGCTTCAGGAGAAGCTGGAGCAGGAGATCTCTGAGCTGAAGCTGCTGTCACACAGAGAGGATCTCAACCAGTTTCTACTCAACGACCCTTCACTGTCACCACTCGGTGAGGCTAAAGAATCGTCCGGCATCGATATCCGTCCTCTGAGATACTTTGAGGACGTGACGGCGGCTGTGTCAGAAGTCAGAGATAAACTCCAGGACGTTCTGGGGGATAAGTGGACAAACGTCTTACTGACGGTGACTGACGTGGATGTTTTACTGTCTCAAGCAGAGCCCAAGACCAGAGCTGCATTCTTAAGGTATTCAAAGGAAATCACTCTGGATCCAAACACAGCAAACATACTGCTGTTATTATCTAATGAGGACAAGAAAGCTAAATTTATGAGAAGGGATCAGTCTTACTCTAGTCACCCAGACAGATTTCGAATATGTTGGCAGGTCCTGAGTAGAGAGAGTCTGACTGGACGTTGTTACTGGGAGGTGGAGTGGAGAGGAAGAGGAGTTGTTGTAGCAATGTCATACAAGAATATCAGCAGAAAAGAGAATGAGAATATATGTGGGTTTGGATACAATAACATATCTTGGGCGTTAGATTGCAACAAAGACCGTTATACCTTTTTGTACAACGAATTTTATGCTCTTGTCCCTGGTCCTCAGTCCTCCAGAATAGGAGTGTACCTGGATCACAAAGCAGGTATTCTGTCCTTCTACAGCGTCTCTGACACCATGACGCTCCTCCACAGAGTCCAGACCACATTCACTCAGCCTCTCTATGCTGGATTTAGGTTGTATGCCACTCCCGGAACCACTGTTGAGTTCAGTAAACTCAAAGAGACAGAAGTGAGTTCAGGGACAGCTGGTTAAAGTCAGTGTTTTAATTCTTTCTTTTTGGCGATCAAATGTTTTTATTTAGCATAATCACACAGGATGGCGGAACACCAACACATGGTGCCCTTTCAAATTACAACAATATGCTGAGACCAAAGGAGTCTCTCAGAACCATAAAGCAGAGAGGAAAGATGGGGGGGGGGGGGGAGGAGGAGCCGAGAGCCTGTCAATCAAACCTTGTGGGCGGGACTTGTACGTCTTCTCCTTATTGTTGTGTAGATGTCTGAGTTCCTGTAGGTGGCGCTCCTTCCTGTGTGTGTTTAGTCATGGAGGCTCTCACTGCTCATGATGATCTTTCTTTAACTGAACTGACTTTTCTCTGCGTGAACATTTAAACTTCTCTGAGCTCTAAATGTCTGAATATTCATATTGATGCCTTTATATTGTTGTTTCTCTTCCTCTTCATGTTTCTGAAGAGAGAAAGCACCAGACCTTCATTTATCAAGATGTTTCTGTCATTTGTAATGTGAGAACAACATTTTCTTTTCATGACTAATAAACAAACATGAGCAGAGTACTTTCTTCTTGTCTTATTTTCAGTGTTTCATATTAAGCTAATGGATCAATTATTAAACTAATATGACAGAATAACTGAGTAACTTTTCTCCTGAAACACCACAAAGTCCAGATTTCATGTTGAGACCAGAGAACATGTTTTGAAGTAAAAAATAAAATAATCTGAAGACAACGTTCAGTGTCCTCGGTGGGATGAAGCCCTGGTCACTTATTGAATAATTCTGAATTTCAATGATTATTTGACATTTGAATGTCCATACAATCTGTCACTCGCTGGGTTGAAGGTCATTTCATCCTCATTTATCAAAGCCAATCATCTTCATCCCTTCAGCTCCCATTCTGATTCTTCTCTCACAATGTAATACAAGATGATGTCAAATGTTACTGCTTTGTCTATTTGTGTCTGTAGATTTCTCCTTTAGCACCAACAGTTAGCATTAGTTAATACCTCAGTTGCATATTTAAACATAACACTTCAGAACACTTGCGATTAATTAAAACTATAACATGTGCAAGACCGATTTCTTTCACCATTTCTTTTTTGTGTAGAGCAAAAACAATTGTCTGGGGATAACTCGATAATTCAAGCCCAACGATTATCAACTTCTACTGTTTACTGGGTAGTGAAAAGTGACCGTATCAGTTAAACCAATACAAATGAGTATTTTGTCATCATTCAACAAAAGCATATCACATTAATAGCCAACGCAGATCCTGCAAAGCCTCACAAGGCTCACATCTGGACTCTGTCCTCCTCAACATCTGTATCTGCAGGGCTGCAGCACTGCAGCTCCTTTTTGGACAGATGCTGGACTACAGCCACACCGACACAGTCGCCCAGCACATTGGTGGTAGTCCGGAGACGATCCCTATCAACAAAGACAAAGATTTGAGGTTGCATTAGGAACTCATTAGTATAACTTGACCATAGCTACACCCATGTTTAAACGTATATGTGTTATTAATAATTTCATTATTCAAGTTTAATTTATGGTCATTAAGGCCTGCCAAATTGATACAAATTGGGATTGTATTGGTTAAAAATGGCTCAACACGCTATCTACTGTTTTAAATAAGCCCTGAACATAAAGAGCAACGTCAGAACAGGATGGCCAGGTTATGATTTAACAAGGTCATAAAATGTACATAGAATAAAAAAGTTGACCACCTCTAATCAGTCACACTCACACATCAACACCATCTTAGACCCTTGCTTTATTCCAAAATGTGCAGTGGGTAGAGCAGGCTTGGATCTGGGTGTGAAGTTTTACTTTAAACTCAATGCAAACCTCAAAGCTCTTTATCAAATGATCAAAATCTCAACATGTCAACAACTAAAACAGATATTGGTTCCATGTGCACTTACAGAATCCAATCAACTATCATGAGCAGTGATATATTTTCAGTGGGCAATCCAACGGCATCCAACACAAGGATCATGGTTACCATGCCGGCCTGTGGGATGCCCGCTGCACCTGTGCTTGCAACTATGACAATCAAACTGAAGAGCAGAAACAGTGATGGTTATGTAATATTATCTTAGATTTTTTTTGTTTCTAGCATCGGCAATACACCAACTCAACTCAATGGGAAGTAATATGATATATATAGACTGTACTTAGACTGAACTTACTACCTCCTCGTTTAACTCACATAAGTAATAATTTTTCATAAAAAAAACAAAATTAAAGGCGCACCTAAGAATATTCACCACTTGACCTATTCTATTGCTATTTAGTCATCTGATTTTTCTTTTTCTTTTTCTTTGTATGAATTAAGTTGAATTGCATAACATAACATATATCTGATCCTTCGACTGTACTGTGCATCTGACTGCACTATTTTTCACTTTGTTGTACTATTTTTAACTGTTTGTTTCACTATATGTTTTGTATGTTTTTGTATGTATTGTATTTTGTCCTTTCTGTGGACCCCAAGAAGATTAGTGGTCGCTAAGGAGTCAGGTAATGGGGATCCAATGAATAAATAACAAAAAAAAAAAAATACTTTCAATCTGCTCAATTTTAAATCATGTAAATTAATTAATTTAGTGATCAACTGAAAACAACAACATTTGACTAATTTGAGCTCTATGTTTGTGTGAGTTTACCTGAGGGCAATGATTTGACTCAGGTTAAAGTCCATATTATGAATCTGGGCAATGAATAAAGCAGCTACAGCTTCATAGAGTGCTGCACCATCCATGTTCATTGTGGCCCCAACAGGCAGCATGAAGCGGGTCACTTGTTTGTTCATGTGGTGATTTTCTTCCATACAGGAGAGGGTAATAGGTAAGGCTGCACAACTGTGGGAAAAAAACATATAGTATTAAAGGTTAGCTGCCATTGCACTGTTGTTCATGTGTCTGGGTCATATCCAGACTGTGGCTCACCTTGACGAAGTCCCAAAGGCAGTGGTGAGAGCCTGGAGAAGACCGAGCATAAATCTGAAGGGATTCTTTCGTAAAAAAATGAAATAGATGAGGGGGAGGGTGAGGAGGCTGTGGATGAGGAGGCCAGTCGTTACAGTGATAGTGTACATGAAAACTCCACGACCTATCTCTCCGGAGTCTTTCATCTTCACAACCTGTCCCGCCAGTAGGAAGAAGAGCCCCACTGGGGAGTACCTGCGATGCAGAGGTGAGACACAGCAGAGGGAGTTGAGTCACTGAGTATATCCACATTTGGGAATGTTCTCACAATATTTCATAGTTAGCGTAATAGGGCCCACAAGTGTACGCACATTATCAAATATTCAGAAAATCACAAGCAATCAACCTCAGGCACGAAACAAACACACTGACACTGATAATCAGCTCTGTAATATTAGAGGTGGTAGCAGCCCAGCCCCGTCTCTGGACTCATATCCTGAGCAGATTATTGTAAAATGTGCATTAAATAGACAACACACATCCAGTGCATCTTCATGTGCTTACCAGATGACCACGTTGACCAGATGCATAATGGCTTTATTCAGGCAGTCAAAGAAATCCTTCAGAGGTTTTGCTTCATTCCCCATTCTGCTCAAGATGAGGCCAAATGCGACAGAAAAGAACAGTATACCCAAAACATTGAGTCCATCTGAGGTTCCTGGTCCTGGTACTGTGTCATCTATATAAAAGGGGCCCAGGATGGTCGTTAAGACAAGGTGGTGTTGCAACAAAGTGAGAACAATAATACAGATCAGAAATGTGACAAATTAAACATAAATGACACTGGTTAAGACAAACAACTGGCACCGCTCATAGGAATAGAGCAAACAAAAAGGAATCTCACTGTTGTCACTGGTCGCCGTCAAACTCCTGGAATAAACGGTTTTGTACTAGATAAAAAAGTATAAGCAAATGTTAACCCTTAAGCATTAAAAAAAACGTGACTATATAAATGCAGAACAAATAGCCCTTGTAGATCTTACCTTTCTGAAACAAGCTTCCACCAAATTTGAGGGATTCATGTTTCTATATAAAACAAAAAAACACTGATTAAGTGTTTTAACTTCCAATTGTACCATTATATGTTCCATATATTTGACACTGCAAAAGATGTGTTTCAAAGGAATATTTGAATACGCACCTGATTATATCTAGGAAGGAATCCACAGTATGCACGTCCTCTTTATTACCACTAGAGGACACTGAGGCCGTCCTGGAGGATTTCCCAGGTTTAATTAGAACAGCTAAGGTGATGCCAGTGAACGTAGCAATACATGTGGTGACCATGTAATAGCTGAAGGCCTTTAGCCCAATTTTCCCAAAAGCCATCCTGTCCAAAGATGAAAGACCTGAAATATTAAACAGTTATTGTATTTATGTTGGTTTGATAACCTAATATACTAATATATAACCAGAATATCACATAATGGGACAATCCAAATCAAAATATTTTGTACATGTACAGCATTTTATTTTGCCTTAAGTCTTAAAAATATATATATCTTGAATGATGCTCCTCTTAAACAGTGTAGCGAACAATATCAAACTAAAACTAGTTTGAATGATTATTTTTTAAACACAACATTTAATAATTAAACTGAAAGTGTTATGGTTAGCTGCGTAAAAACAATCAGCTAAAGTACAGAAGCAGTTGATATATTTTTCTGACCTGTGCTCCCCTTGCTTTTGACATCAGGCTTAGCAACAGTTGCACCAGCCACTAATGGGCATTTAGTATTCATTTAGTATATCTATCATTATCAGGAAGATTATACCATATGATATCATTTTTGGGGAAAATCATGCCTGAAATCCAGTTGAACCAGGCGGAAATGTGTCTCTCACCTGCAATTACACTAGAAATAATGAGAGGAAGCACCATCATCTGCAGGAGTCTCATCAGGATCTCTCCAGGAAAGGTTAAATATGTTACATCCTTGGCGGACATATTAATGTGGCGTAAAGCAAAGCCTGTGCCAATTCCTCAGAGAAAAATAAACACAAAGTCCATCTGTCAATACACAGAACAGTGCTGGATAAGTAGCATAATGATACAAAGCAAACTAGTAGTTGCAATCTGTCATTATCAATGGTATGGAAGATCAATGGCAGATTAAAGGACAATATTCAGGCAGGGGAATAAATGACAGTGTTTTAAAACCACTTACCTAATGTGACACCAGCCATTATGGAAACAACAAAAGCATTTCTCATGAGAAAAGCCACAATCTTAGGCACATGACGTGAGGGCTTATTACACACGTCGTATGTTTGGGTTTCCTGGGGTTCTGAAATCTCTACTGAGTCCAACTCAGACAGCTCAGTAAGGCTCGGCTTCATCTCTGACAGGAGTGTTTCCTCCAAACAGTGAAACACAGATCTATAGAAAACATGGACCATTAAGAAATTCATTTAAAAAGACTTTACTGAGCTTGTCACAATAATATAAAACTATACAACTGTAAAGCAGGTTAATAGTGTGAATAACAACAACGTTACATGAAAATCTGTCCATAGAAGAAACAATCAGGGGTTTCAAAAAGTAATTAAAATCAATCTCACATTCTCCTCAGTCTCGCAGTCCAGATGAAAAATGATTACAATTGGAAAATTATGAAAAACGTTCTATTGAAACATCTAACACATGAAGTTCAGTGAGTGCAGAAGCAGCAATGAACAGCTTCATATGCTGACAACATTAATCATCAACTTTGTGCCCGAGCCTTTCAAGTCCAAAGACACAAAATATTTAACGTGCAGCACGGGCCTGAATGAAGTCAGCTGAAAGCATCGTTCGATAACAGACTCCCGTTCTCAAGGACAACGGGACTCTTTATAGTCTTTAAAAGTAGGCGTGATTGGATAAAATAGATGGAGACGTCACTCTGTTTAAATTCTGTCCGTCTCATCGTTGGAGCTCAGGGTGGTCCTACCCTCTGACAGCAGCACTGGCTGGTTAAAACAAATGGAGGTGTTCCTGGTTTAGACTCTGAACACCTTCTGATGGAGCTGAGGGTGATGTCACCCTCTTGGCTCAAGATCTTCTCGCCATCATGTCCCTCATCATATCAGTGTGTGTGTGAGTGTTGTTCTCCATCTATGCAGGAGCTGTGCAGCTGTGGAGTTTTAATATAATAGAAACTATAAAAGGCATTCAAACTATCTGTTGCTTTTATAAACAAGTTCTTTGACGGTGACAGGTACGGTTCTTATTACATCTCAATTCTACGACTGAGCGGTCAGGGTGAGGTCAAAGCCAGGGGTTGTGCATAGCTTGTGCCTAGTGCTCCCCAGCGTGTCTAATCATCCTCCCTGTGTGGATGTGTCATCTTCTGGCCGAGGTCACGAAGTGTTTGTACCTGTGCTTCTTATCCAGCGAGGTCAGTATGTTCCTGAGCATGTGTGTGAGCATGAGTATGTGCTGTTCTCTCTGGTCAGGGCGCTACTGTCATAGAAAGACACAAGATATGGTGCTTCGGGGCCTTAATGCAAAGTGAGGGACATGGGGTACTAAATATGTATTTTTATATTCTTAACAACAACAGCAACACAATGTAAAGTACCTGCAGGAGGAATAATGTGCACACATTTGATTTACACATTTTAATATGATTATTGAGAGTTTCAAACCTTTCAACTGCCTCATTCCAAACATATAATCATCCTGGAAGTGCTTTTTTTCAATTCAGACCTGACATTTTAATATTTTTTCTGTGTGCCATCTTCATTTACTCTTACCCAGTAACATATATACGGATATTTACACATCTGAACAAAAGAAAGCATGTTTAAAAAGGTACAAATGATTAAAGTAGCCCTAGTGGTTGCAGAGATACAGCCTTTTTAGTTTGGGTATGCCACTTTTTAGAGCAGAGGCCTAAAAAAGCTTGGTGCTTAAAAGGTTAAGCAATATGTAAAGAAAGCACTAGAGTTCAGTAGAACTTGCGCAGCATAATCCTTGGTTACTTATTCTTGACAATCCAGGAATAGATTTTTTTAAGATGAAATCATTCAACCACATTGGAACTCCATTTGCCATCTGTGTACAGTACACATGATTAATATAATTCAATTATCAATTTTCACGTTTGAAAATGAAAAACTAACGAATTCTAGAGTCAAAAGCCAGCTAATGCAGGCGGCATTGAGAGGCTGTGCATGCCAACATGCTGATGAAATTAGTCAAATATACATGTTAGTATAATGTTGTTTACCTTTTTAGTTCAACGTGTTAGAATAATAAGTTAGTTAACTAGCAATAACCAGGGCTGTCACATCTCATGGCAGCACGAGAAGTAAAGTCAGAGGATCACCAAAGTAAAAGGATTAATTATCTGGGCAACATGCATTTCTATTTCATGACAATAAATCAAATGTATGAGATATTCATTCTGGATCAACAGCGCCCTCTCCAGATCCCCAAAACACGCCACTAGCAACTTAATATCCTGTAATAAGACTAGTATGAACTCTTAGAATAATAGTAATAATACATTTATTTTATAAGGCGCCTTTCAAGTCACTCAAGGTCGCCGTACAACACATTAAAAACAGTTAAGACAACCGGAGAGCAGCGGCAGCTAAACGTGTGACGTAAAGGATGAAAGATTACAGCACAACATGAGGGTAGAGAGGAGAGGAGAAATAACCTGCAGACTACGCTCCTATAGGAGGACAGTGTGGGAGCAGGAAACACACACTCAGCACATAAGCACATACATTTAAACATTTTAGTTACTTTAACTTCCAGTTTTTTGTTGTAATCACTCACTCCATGCTTCCTAGGTGGCTTTGCTTCTTGTCTTTGTTTATTTTCCCGCCTGTTTTATTCATCACCTGTATTCCATCAGCTCATCAGACCTTCCAGTAATTATAGCCCAGCTGTTCTGTATCGTTACCCTGTGAGTTTCCTCGGCCCGTTACTTGGATCCCTTTTTTTTTTTAGCTTGTTTCTTTGTTTGATTCTTGTATATTCCTTTTTGTATGCAGCCATTGTAGCGTGAATATTTTGCCTTTTGTTTTGTGAACCTGGATTCAGTAAAGCTTTTTCGAGTTTTAGGCTTGAGTTTGACAATTTCATTTTACAAATGTATTTTTTTGTGAATATTCATTGAAGATTTCCAAATAAACATCATTTAAATAACAGCTGCATTCTACTGGGCTTGTTTTTAGTAAGCTTAAGGTAACGCTTATAGTTGTTATGACCTATGAACCCAACGTCCAGTCCTGATAAGTTCTGTTAGGTACAGAGGTTTTAAGGTCACTGGGGTGTTAAGTCCAAAGCGTCATTAAAAGTCTTAGGATGAGAATACATGGCAGCAGTAGTGGACAGTACAGCTTTTCAGGGAGGTTTAAGTATCTTACAGCTTCTTGATTCCCCTTAATGCAGAAATCCACTGTGATGCTGTGACTGGTCAATAATCCATAAAGTACCCTTTAGTTAGTGTGATGTGTACATTTATTTCTAAAAAGGACATTGTTAAATGTCTATCAATTCCCAAAGGTTTGGCCATATCTAGTATTATATATATATATATATATATATATATATATATATATATATATATATATATATATATATATATATATTAGTTATTGGCCAACTTAATTCAATTAAATTCAACCATTCTTCCATCATTCCCATTTTTCAGACGTCACAGGGGGTGGAGGAGGGTCACATCTATTTTGAACTGAAAGGACGACCGACAGGTTAAAGGTTTGACAGCAACGATGCAATTGTATTAAAGGAAACCGTGCAGAATCTGGTTGGTTGATTGAATCAGGTGATAGAGTAAATCTAGGGAGAAAATAGAAACATATTCCTGACTGAACTTCAATTTAAGTTTCATATTTGCATTTTATAATGACTGGATATGTGTATATAGTAACTTTTGATAGTTCTGTAGTAACTATTGATTCAAACTCTTTGCCCTTATTGTATTATGGGATTTGAACTTTCTTTTATCTGTGTTTATTACAACATTACCCCATGTCTACTTTAGTAATTAGTCCTGGCTAGTGGGATAGACAGCAGTGGCCTACATCCTCATGGTTTATCCGGCTACATCTTGTTGACAAGGTAAAGACTTTCCAGTGTCTGCTTCCGATTATGAGCTAAGCTCTTTAGCGGTTTTACTTCAGCCATAAGTTATTGATACAATCTAGTAA
Source organism: Liparis tanakae (assembly GCA_036178185.1). NCBI lineage: Eukaryota > Metazoa > Chordata > Actinopteri > Perciformes > Liparidae > Liparis > Liparis tanakae. The sequence continues at coordinate 15,791,384 of CM070098.1, read as the reverse complement.
TGTTGACAGGCAATAGCCACAGTGACATTTTTGGGAAGTTTGAACAGCAAGCTATTGTTTATAATTCGTTATTGTTAGTGGATATTGTATTTTAGTGTTACCCTTCTCCCCTCCACTAGGCCTCGACTACCCTTTCCCCTTATCCTTGTAGAACTGAATAACATATATGTGGTGTTCCTTGTGAATCAAATGGTTCACTAGAGGAGATAATGAAGAGGAAATTAAAGCAGAAGAGAAGGACATGCTGTTCCTAAAATATGTCCATGGAGGAGTTTGAACATTACCAGAAGCAGCTGGTGGAATAAAAGTGACCCCAGTGCTTTAAACAATGAATGACTAGAGCATCACAACAACAATGAATGACTAGAGCATCACAACAGGTATACAGAACAAGATCTCCTGATGAAAATGGTCACTGTACTTATTGTGGAGTGCACTCTGAACAATGATCTTAAATAACATGTTAGCATGCCCACATGTTTCAGTGCGTGTCACTCTGCGCAGTAGATAACAAAGAACGTTATCATTTCACAGACTACGTGAGCATAGTAAGCGTTCCATATTTCATTCTGAATTGTTGAATAGTGTGGAAAGCGCAAAGAGAAAACATGACCTACATATACATTAAGCAGGGATTAGCAGGTGTGATAAGCACTTCAATTTCATGTTTGTCTCAGAGCCACAGATATTAACACAGATAAACAAAAATAAAAATCTCTGATTTGTGTGTGATTTGGTGTTTAATAGTCAGTTAAACACAAATATTACACAAGATATTACACTATTCATTGTGTTTTACCACCAGGCTGTCCAACAGTTTCATCCACCAGGCTGTCAGGAAGCTGAACTCCCTCCCCATCCTCCCACCCCGTCCTTCCTCAGACTCACATGTCTGAATGTTGCTCGTTAAATTTATGTTGTCTATATGTTTACATGTTCTTTTACTATTTTGCACTTTATGTTGTCCATGCACTTTATGTTGTCTATGCACTTTATGTTGTCTATATGTTGCACAAATCACTTCATGTTGGACAGAAGAGAAATGTTTGCACATATGAAAATTGACAAATAAAACTGACTTTGACTTTGACTTTATAGTTAATCAGCCAACAACCACTCTGGCCCTCTTCCATTGAAGTGGGTCAGGGCATTAATTGTACATTCTGCCTCACAGAAATGACTGTGACGCACTAAATAGAACGGGACCAGAATTAATTTGATCAATTACACCTTAGTTTATACTGCTCTGGCATGTGTGACAGGCTGCTGTGTAAAGGTTCTATAGATTAAGTCTATTTGTGTTTAGTTCGATGTGGGTGTGACGTGGTCAGTTGGAGCGCTCCTGCCTGTGTGGCCATGAGTGATGCATGTGTGACATCAACGGATGTGAGCGAGCTTACAAGGTAGCTTTAGGTAGAGGTTTACTTCCTTGAGGGCTCAAATTAGCCAGAGAAGCAGATTAGCCCTGTGTAAAAACTCGTCAGGGCTCGGTTTCAAAAAGCCACCATTAAACACGTCTCTTAGCCAGTGTGCTTTAAAACAATAATTATTTAATCACCTCGCAATCTCAAGTAATGCGGATGCGTTAGTTATCGTTAATTAAGTAAAAAGGAAAATTGCAAAGACGATAAGGTCTCGTCCAAAGGAAAGTGTGGTTTCGTTGTGATATGCTGGTAATTTCTTAAAACAGTGTTTAATATTTAATACAAAAAAGTTGTATTAAAAAGTAGCTATCTTCTACACTGACTTGAGTATAAAGTAAAGAATATATAAATATATAACATATATTTAACAATACTATAATATAAATATTAGTCTGCATATTTAATATTTCACAAGTTTCGAAGCATCTTTAGATTTTTTCTGAGAAATACATTAAATAGATTTGTCAGAACTAGGAGAGAACTGTTAAAGCAACAGATTCATTGATCAAGTTTTTAAGGATAAACTAAAAACATCTACGTGAGTGACAGTTTCAGTAAATCTGAAGATTCTTCTTGGTGTCTGAATGACACGGCGGAGCGAGGGGACGAGGTGAAGGAGTGCAGCTCTGGCCAAGACACCAAGTTACTGTGTCTGTGCCGAGCTGCAGCTCTCGGTGGAGATAATCTGATTAAAAGAGGTTCATGGCCTGGACAGACCACCCTTAAATAGACAAAGTTCAAACCTATCGATATGGCCACGGCCCGTCGTACAGATTTGTCTTTGATGCTTCTAAGACAAATGACATTGGTTCACTTTTTCCAGGCCAGACATTTAAGTCTGGATTAAGGTGGAATATAATTAGCAGTGTTTCTCCTGCTTTAGTTAACTTAACTTAACCCTATTGTTTGTATACCGATTGAGGAATGAACTGTATTTGTTTTTTATTAAGTAACCAGGAGAAAAACTTAACCATTACCCAAAACAAAATAATAAAGCCAAAACTAATCCTTATATAACCCAACCGTAACCTAAGTAATTTGAACACTGACCTACGATGAAACCAAGGAGATATGCTATGAATGTTAAAAAACAAAACAAATGAAACCATTAGATTTTTTCAAAATGATCAAACAACAAACTGCATCGGTATATAACTCCTCTTGTGCCTTCATCAACTCTCCGTGCTTTTTTGCTTTTCCACACAAACAAGACATTTGGTCTTATTTTACAACATTCAAACTTTGATTTTAACACTTCCACTGGGCCAATGACTATAATAATACATTATTATATTATTATAAGACATGTTGGTAAATCCAGGTCAGTGGACGGCAACACCTTGTTTTGTGGCTTTTGGACTTTATATTTCTCTGATTTATATGTGTATGTCTCTAGTTAGTGTTCCCCCATCAGGCCAATCTGAACACGAGGCCAAACTGTGTAATCCTTTGTAACTTTGTGAAAAAGGATGAAGTAGAATCATAAAAGAAGAGAGTCAACATTCTCACGGATCCACACGCGGTCATATTACCCTGGATGAGGTCAGTTAGAGTTTACAGCTTTCTGAACCAAATCAAAACAGTGCAAAGTAACCTATTGGTTATATTAACACAATAATGTGTGTTGTTAATACAATGTGTGAATAATTTCCCCTCGTTAACAACATTACTGTAGTGTGGTAATGCTGCTGCTGATAAGACACCAACTTTAAGGCAAGCTTTACTTGAAGCCACCTGCTTCTTCTTCTACCCTTTAACCTTTTAATACACTGTCCTTATGCTAGTTCATATTGTTTGGGCTTAGGACCAAGAGTTACAGTGTGAGACGCAATCAAATGTACATTGAAGGGGTTGTCAAGATAAAACCTTTTAGCTCAAGTGTAATATCCCATTTTCATTTCTCATGTTTTCAGAAAGAGACACATTTATTTATCACTGTTTACTAATGAACGGTATTTGTATAATAATAATAATAACAATAATAACAATAATAATAATAATTATAACAATAATAATGGTAATAATAATAATAATGATGATGATAATACTAATAATGATGATGATGATAATAGGGATGATGATGATAATAATAATAATAATAATAATAATAATAACAATAATAATAATAATAATAATAATAATAGCACGTTTTCTTTTTATTTAAAGGTATTTCTCATTGTCGACAAGTTAACATATCATAGGAGGAAAATCACATTACAGGTGTAAACTAGTAAGCAATGTCCAGAGTGGTGTTTTACTGTGTGGACACTTGAGTGAAACAAATCCATTACATCATCTGAACCGCTTATCCTAGTCAGGGTTGAGGGGGAAATGAAAAATTAAATTAAATTAAATTCAGTTTATTTTGTATAGCCTAATATTACAAATTAAAAATGTGCCTCAAAGGCCTTTACATCCCTGTCACAGGACCTCACATCGGATCATATAACATATCGTTAATGATATTAGTTACACCTGTGCTCTTCCTGCCATGACAATGTAAATATCTGCCATGACAGTGTCTGCTCCTACTTCAATTTTCAGCTCAAGCTGATCACATGACCAGTCCTCAGCTTTTTTAACCCTCCCTTTCCATCATCTTCCTGTCATCCCCTGCTGCTCCCCTCCCCCTTTCCCCCTGTAAGCTGACACAGCGCCTTGAAACATTAGCTGCTTTCTTCCTAATAGGATCTCGTGGGCTTTAATTGTCATCTGATAAAACTAAGGAGCTTGATAGCTATGCAGCACCCTCTTAACCAATTTGTACTCAATTAGTATAATGGAGAAACAAGCAAAGAGGGACAGCTTTAATATATTAATGTGATACAATGATTATCAATTTCCCTTGTCTACGACTTGGGTGGTATTAGGAGCAGTCTATTAATTTATGTATTTATATATGTATATATATATATGTGTGTGCATATGTATATACATACATGTATAAGCCATTTTAAAATGGGGCAGAAAGTAAAGAATATCAGTAATATTTCAATTAGATCTGAGAATATTTTCAACATAATGTGTGCCAGGTGCATTTGTACAAATGTTTAAATGCAAATGTGAGAGCAGTATTGCATATTGGTGTGTCCATCCATGGCTCTTTCATGCATTGCACTGGCACACTAAAACCTTAATTTATATTATGAATTACAACTTTTTGTGCTATGCATGTCAAAATGTTCAGCAGATACATCCCCCACAATTTAAAGAGGAACTCCAGTTTTAGTGTTTGTATTTAGTACTTTCACAAAGTAGGGTTGCAAGAGACGGATTAAAAAAAGAATAGCCAAAAGCAAAGCAGCAGGGGCCTTTAGCCAGCCGTTGTGTCCCTGGTATGGGTTAAGCTTTAAAAGCCGTGGATACTACATCTCCCACAATGCAACTTGAAAGCCTCTTTATATCAGGCTCCACCTGTCCACATCTAAACTCCCACATCTTTCAAACTGACCACGTCTAGTTTGTAACGCAGGAATTCAGCTCAGAAGTTACGTTTACTTTTGCTTGATGTCTGTAAATTATGTATTTGTAGTTCAGTATTTTACCCTAACAACGAACATTGACAGTATATGGACTGTGTATCATAACAGATTTTAACAAGTGTTCTTGACAATCAACCCTAAACAAATACCAACAGACTTTTTATACAAATGATTACATACTGATAACTCTGTAAAGACTAAATGTTGTTCTCGATAATGAGTTAATACCAAATGTTCTTCAACTAAATGAACGGAATCACTTGCAATGAGTCTAAGTGTCACTAATCAATGGGACTAATTATCATCCTCTAAGTCCATAAACTCTCTTAAGATATCAACTTACGAAGGCAATTAATGCTGCTTTCAATGTCTTGTCTTACTCGAATATTTCAACATGATATTTTAAATGAAGGCACACAATAGAAAACCAAAACTACCACTGATTAAAAAAACTGCATTAAAATGTCAATACTTAAATAATTAACAAATACAATTTTGGAATGACAATTTAGTTTTCATGCATGTACTGAAAGTTTGAGAAAATTATGGTCTGCAAAAAATTATACACAGCTGAATTTATTTAGTCACCTATTTATTATGTATATTTAATAATAATAATAATAAATAATGTCATGAAAATTCTTCCTGTAAGTCTAAAAAATATAGGCAAATCACTAAAAAGGGTGTGGGTGTTAGAGGAGTAATAGCATAATATTATAAAAATAATATTAGTATGCTATTGTTGTGGCTTGGTTGATGCTTGATAATACTTTGTGCAGACATTTTCCATGCACCTCAGAGTGAGGTCAGAGAAAATCTCTAGTCAAGTGTTTATTCCTTCAGGATGGGATTGATCTCTACAATACGTACCGGAGCTGCTTTTGGTCAGCCAGCTGGCAGAGGAGGAACCTGCAGGAGGCAGGACAGCGGCCCGATGCCCCCAACACAAATCTACTGACATGATCAGAGCCTCAGCAACTACATTATTCTTCAAAGATGCAATGTTATTTTTTATGTATTTTTTTACACATGTAAACAATATGGTTGCATGTCACACAGTTGAAACATGTTAAAGGGGTGATAGGGACTGTGTTCAACATTTGATTTAGTTTGAATCAATTCAGTAAAATAGAGGATTGTATATTTTTACTTTGCTTTGTACTATAAAGCCGTTGCTTTTTTGTTTTGGCATGAAAAAATCTGATGATAATTATTATTATTATTATTATTATTATTATTATTATTATTATTATTATCCTATTTATAGTAACTTGTTCTAGTTTGACAAAATTGGAAACTGTTCTAACTATTTTTATTTTATTCAACAAAATCATAAAATGTGATCAAATTGGCTTTGAACAACAGATGATTCACGTCTTCATTTTATTTAATTTCATTACTAAAACCAGCTAATCCAGAAGCAATGCTGCTCATAAAGAGTTAAGTGCCCACTTGAATCAAACCATTTCTGAAATACAAGTCTTTACAGTGTGTACCCATTCAAGTTAAATGTCCATCTCTGTGTCTTTTCTCCCTTATATTGTTTATAATGAAGGGATTAGCGAAAACTCTCAGTACGAGCCATTATCTTTCAGACAATAGATTTTTTGAAAGAAAGTCTTGTTGAGGCTTCATTAGCAATGGCCTCCCTCTGTGGTCTGAATGCAGGACACATTTGGAGCAATTACTTGACCAGAAAACAACTGTCAGTCATTCTTAAAGGGGAAGGATTCCAATTAATAAACCTCTTAAACCCTTTGGTTTTACTACCATTCCCCCCCCCAAGCTTTGGTGTCCTGTGTGGTTCAGGAGAGTTGAGTCAGGAGAGAAAGACGTTACATGTGCCGGTTGCTCAGGACTCCAGGGGTACGAGGTTCTTTGCTCACTTGTGTGCAAGGGATTTCAAGGACTTAACGGGGAGTAACAAGTGCCTACAGTAGAGATTGTGAGTGTCATTCGTGGATTTATGGACTACAGAGACATTGTGTATGTAGCGTAGCCCGACGGTGGGATCTGAGAAAAGGTAAGATTACTTCATGAACTTATTTACTGTGCATTATGTACATGTTGTGTATTGACGCACGTGTTTTCCACAATGCTTATTGGAAATATTGTCCGAGTGCAGCTTGCATTTGGTGCCTCTAAAGATGTTCTCGAATGTCGCCGAGTGGATTACAAACCAAATTCATTCCATACTTGTGTAAAGAAAATGTAAATGCTGAGATTTTAGATGTATAAATCAAAATGGATTGTTTGATTGCTTTTTCTAGACATTATAGGCTTAACAATTATATAATAGTATTCTTTCTTTGTTCCCTTCTGAATTCTTTCTACATCTTAGTTTTGTATGTTTTGATTATTCATCATAATGGATATTTTACTAACATAGCATAACTTTATGAAATTTTAGAAGTTACTTGTGGATAGTCCCACTCACTATTTAAAGGGCTCCATCTTAATATTGAAAACAAGGGACCCTGCCTACTGATGCATCACATTGGCATGTCTAATGTCTAAAGTGATGTCTTCTTTCTTCTCTCTCATCCTCTTGCAGACAAACATGTGTAGATAGTTCGGCTTTTGTGTAAACAATATATTCGGTCTCCTTGAAGAACACGGCCCTGGCGCTTCACATAAATCTGCTCCATTTCACGTGAACAATCGCCCTGCTTTGTCACACTTTGTAGCATATTGCTTTTTTCTGACAAAGAAGAGAAAAGGTGTCTCAAAAGGCTCGAATGCATTTGTCAATGGATACCCTGGGAATAGTGGACGATAGTTGCCTGGACAACTATGACATGGCAAAAGGTGCTGGGCAAAGTGGTGGAGGCCGGGTCCACAGCATTGATGTCATACTGGGCTTCACTAAGGACCAGGACCCTTTACTCCATTCGGAAGGGGATGATGACACCCACAAAGCCAACGGTGAACACACACAGCACCCTGAGAAGCACGTCCCCTCAGATCCCTATGGGCACCTTCCAGAATTGGGTGACAGCTCCCAACATTCCTCCTACCATGGTGAGTTTTTTCAGAAAAGAAACTATTTGGCACAAAACTCCCCTAATGCAGGATCATAATGAGACTTTTGTCTTAATCTGTACAACAAGCGGAAGTAGAGCTGTAAGTTTCCCATAGGGCCATTTGTCTGGTTTAAAACACGTTACTGAGTGGAAGTGGAAGAGCAAAGTACAACATATATTTGTGAATTTAGATTTATCCACTTCATCTACGGAGAACACACTTTACAGTACAAAGGCAGCCAAAGAAAGATGAAATAAAAGCCAAGTAATGTTTCCCAGTCGCACAAGTGTCCCAGCTACTCTGCTGCATCCTCATTTTACAATTAACTGTACCCATTTGTTGCTTTAAAATATATCACTCTGTATCCGCTTGTTCTAAAATATAATTGAATCTATATGAAGCTTGATCTAAAGTTAAATAACTTAAACTAAGTTTATTATGGCTGCAAATGTACTGGATGTGGAACATAGCGGTTTCCATAGAACACAATGGTTTATAGTCCTATTTTGCTATATAAGAAAAACAAACAACTATATGATATGGTGCAGGAAAGAGTTTCACATTCTGAGGAAGGAAGTTCTTCATTATAAACACATCTTCCAGTTTGGGTGTCTCAGATCTTATTTTCACTTTACTCACATTTAGTTACCAATATGAATAAAGGTTACATTCCCTTTGAGAGTTTCAGTGCCACGGCTCTGGTGTTGTGCATGCCAGCTGAAAATCAGCTCAACTTGAATGTGATAAGGGAAGTCGTTTGTAGCATACTTTAGTCTTTATTCTCTCTGTCACGACTACTTGGATGCTAACATTGTACCAACGCCTTCGATAGGCATGACGCTTAAATGATCTACGGCAATATTGCTATACTTTTTTATATAATCTATGGACAAAAATCTATAAAATCTCTGCTGAATGCAATGTAATGCTGCACGATGGACATGATCAACTGCAACTCATATCTTCTCTCAGTGTCCATGCATGAAGATGGCCAGCTAATTATATACATCTTATGTGCAACTGAGAACTGCAGATTTTGTAATAACCCAAAGACACATAACTTTTTCTGTATATGTTGGGTGTAACAAAGAACGTCTTAATATGAACTGATGTATGGAATATTGACGTAACTTCCACCAATGAAAAACATAATGTGACTATTGTAAGTAATTCATAGATTTTTTTTAACTTCCGATCAATGTGCAAGTTTGATTTTTGATTAATTTATTAAGCTTAATTTTCTTTCCACCGCACATGATCATCAGGACCATTTTTGCTCCATAGACATGATTGATATTGTAAACTACGCCCGTCATTCATGGTGCTTTATACCTGTAGCTTGTCCTAAGTAATTGTAATTATGAAAAAAACACAAAGGGACTTCTTTGCCTAGAGAGTTTCATGTTTAATCCAGAGTTCACTATATTACGGTTAATGATGATACAAAGAATGCTGATGAGGAACAAATTTTCCTTCAAATTCTAATCAAATTAAGGGCAGTAACTTTAAATTGGTAATAAAAACCATCACACTGCTCTGTCTCGTGGTGGAACCTTTAAAACAATCACACTTTAAAGAGTTCACAAAAGATTTGTTATTGATCTGTTGACCATATTGTTTTACACAATTTGGTATGATTAACGAGCTTTGGTGCAGTTCACTATTGTCTCACTTGCTCTACATCCACGTCTTGGAAGACACAATCTGGACTACGACTGTTTACTCAATTTGTGCAGAAGCCAATTTAAGTCCCTTATTAGATTAGAGGAGGCAGGGAATCATAGGTTTAACTGGTAGCATCTGTTACTGTGATTACTGCAAGGGAAGAATTCAGTGAAAGACCTGATGTCATGTGGACTTGCCCAACCCCTGGTGTTTGCAATTCCAAAGGTCTGTACAAAGGTCATTAAGCTGTTTTATCATGAGGAGAAGAGTTAGGATTTCACTTTTTGATCAGGGCTGCATGTTCTAATGTTATATAGATTGTGAAATTATCAAAAATCACACATAAGTAGAGGTGTTTTCTTCTGGTGACATTTTTGTGTCGTAGGCAAAACACAACATATGGTAGATCAGGTATAATGCATTCATGAATTATTTGATTTTGAATAGCCAGATATAAGGGGAGTCTTCAGGCTGAATGAAATAAGTCACTTAATTATTGGAATAGCTGTAATATGTAATCCATGTTCATGCAACAAAGTCCAGATGGTCAGACATGTTTAATGCTGGTAACTAAATCTTTGGTTGAAACAAGTTGACAAGGTGGCAAAACCTTCTATTCAGTATGAATAATTGCTGACCGACTTCTTTTAAGAAAACCAAAAGATACTTTCAGGTGTAGACTTCTGTCAACAGCTTGTTTTTTGGCTGTCGCCCCTTTTTTTAATGCCATTTTTAGGCGTCCAAAACTAATCCCATTAACTTTCATGACCTGAAGACACCCTGTGAAAGACCCTATCTGGCATACCCTGTTTAATTGTCTCTTTTATTCTAAATAGGAACATTATTTGCTAAATGAACATCATGATGTATTAAAAAAGACTACTGATGGAAATCATCAACTCATGTTCAAAATATTTACTGAGAAAATAAATCAAGTGAGAAGTTGAGTCATCAGACTTCATGTTGCAGCCAGAGCCCCCTGCTGGCTATTACAAATAATGTAAGTTTAACGATTCTGTATTGGCTTAATTTGTCATACGAGGTCTTACTGGCTTGATAGCAGCCGCACACCAGTTGTTTGTTTAAAATGTTAATGTTTTATGTAAATATATAAAAGAAAAAAGGTAATACATTTTTCAGATTAGGATTGGCAAAAAAAGCGGATAGAGATGGATAGAGGATTGGCAAAAAATCGAAAAGATACAAAAATCCACAACATTGCTGATAATTCTTGTGAAATTATTATTATCGTATGAGCTGCATGATACTGGAGTAATTTACATACCAAATAAGAAAATGTGTAAATAAGGGATAGGTATCTCGCCAAATATTGCCGATAGCTAGAAAAAAGCTACGACCGACCCGGGATCAATGGGTGGAGACAAAACTAGATAATGGGGAAAAGGATGCATTGTTTAAGATAGCAAGAAGCACAGATAAGAAAAGTGAGTGACTTGGACATTATAAAGAACCCAAAACAGTGACGAAGACTGCGAAAAGGACAGCTAATCTAGTGGATATACCTACATAAACTAATAATACCAAACATTTAATTATTTCTTACATTTATGTTTGTTTGTTCCAATGTTTAAAGACTGCAATGGAAATAAAATGTGAACAAATGGATGTGTGATTGGATATACTAAACTTTATTTCATCTTATACTATATGTGTACTTTCATGTTTATTTTAGAATCTGACCTATTCTCCGGAGACAAGTGTGATGAAGAAATGAGTAACCTGCAGAAGGAGGAGGACGTTGCTGAAGAGTCTCCAGAGGCCGTTACAGAAGAAGAGCACACAAAAAAGAAACATAGAAGAAACCGGACCACCTTCACCACCTATCAACTCCACGAGCTGGAGCGAGCCTTCGAGAAGTCCCACTACCCGGACGTCTACAGCCGCGAGGAGTTGGCGATGAAGGTGAACTTGCCCGAGGTTCGTGTTCAGGTAAGGGCGATTTGATATCCATCTGGTATAAGATGTTGGCACATGGTAGTGGTACTGGTTACATGGCCTGTGCTGTGCTGAGCATAAACAGCAGCTTAAAGTTATGGCTAATTAGGCCTAAAATAATTTATAATTTAACATAACATATTATTGTTTTCTATACTTCATGTTGCATCTAGCTGTAAGAACCGTTTATACACTTTTGGGTTAAGTTTAACTTGGAGAACACTTCTCACAAAACAACGTTTCCAAATGTGTTAAACTAAGTTTATCTAAAGGTTATTTACATATATATATATATATATATATATATATATATATATATATATATATATATATATGTATATACATTTATATCCACAATGAATAACTTGTTAAAATTCTTAATTAATTTACTTAATTTACTTAATCTTTGTCCAGGTGTGGTTCCAGAACCGCAGGGCCAAGTGGAGACGTCAAGAGAAGATGGACACGAGCACTATGAAGCTCCACGATTCCCCCATGTTGTCCTTCAATCGTCCTCCGATGCCTCAGAGCGTCGGGCCAGTGGCCAACCATATGCCCCTCGACCCCTGGCTGACCTCGCCCATGTCCAGTGCTACACCCATGCATACCATCCCAGGGTTCATGGGTTCACCCCAGGGCATGCAGCCTGCCTATCAAAGCCACGGCTATCTCAACACCCCACCTGGGATGGTCCAAGGCATGCAGCCGATGGGCCCTCCTTCCTACCAGTGCCCACCCAGCTTCAACGATAAATACCCGATGGAGGACGACAGGTGTTCGAGCATCGCGGCGCTCAGGATGAAGGCCAAAGAGCACATTCAGTCCATGGATAAAACCTGGCAGCACATGTGATCTGACGAGCCACTGAGGAGAGATTGTTGAGCTGCTCCCATGAATGTTTACAAACTGCTTTTCCACTGTTTCATGTGTGATGAAGACGTGACGCAGAAGAAGTCAGACATTTTCTTGACTGGAAATTTGAATTCAAATCTCTGACGCATTTATTTTGGTTCAACTCAGAAGGTTTGGAAATGGACTCTTGTTTATCGAACGTTCTCTCTGTTTTAACACTTTTGTGTCAACATTAATAGAGTAAATATCTGACAGAGGGGATACAGTGCTGGTAAACTGAAATACATGAGAGCCATGTGGTCAGATGTAGCAACGTTTGCGGTCGGCAATCCTTTTTATTGGAAAGATTAAATAAATGTAATACTGACCTCAACTCTCTCTTCATGAACCTACGTGTATGACCGTCTTGCTCCCCTGAAGTGACGATATGCTCATGGGGTTTAATGAACACTGTGCTGTGCGTTGTAAATTTGCTGGTGTCTAGATTGTCAGAACTAGAAAATGTTAGGATTAATTTGGTTTTGTTCAAAGAAGTTTCCCCCTTTGTCTTATTTTTGGGGTTTTCTTTTTTTCTTTTGATTCTATTATTTTGTTCTGAAGAGTGTAGTTATTGCCCAGAATGTTCTAGTATATCTTCAGGTTTTATTTTTTTTTAAAGACACTTCTCCCACTTAAATTGAAGTTTGATTGGTCCAAAAGTGATGCGTCTTATTTAAATCATTAAACTGGCCTTTTAGGGAGCATTGAGCCCTGATGGTGGAGGTTATCGGAAGTCACAGAGCGTAATCTGGTTGGGAGGCTAATTTAAACAGACGCGCATACCTCTTAACACCTAATTACTGCTTTTAAAGCGATTAACCCCGGATTCTCAGTCATAGACAGAATGGCCTCAGATGCCCCTGAAAAATCCTTTTCAAGACCTGCTTAACTTTGCCCCCCCCCCCCCCCCCCCCCTCAAGCTTGACCATTTATATAATTTCTAATTTAGACATACGGCACAACATATCAAGGTTGTTTTTTATTATGAATAACATGTCTTAAATATTCATCTTAATGGTAAAAAATTAACTTTATTGCGTTGTTGACGAAATAATTCAGACAGGTGGATTAAGAGTTAGAAAGTTAATCTGTGCTGGCAGCCTCTCCAACCTGGGATGTAGCAGTTTGATGTAACTGTTAAACCACAAGCAGAGGCAAATCACCTTTGACAGAGACATACATTCATGAAAACATTGCTTGTGTGTTCAAATTGTATGTGTTTATCTGGTGTGTGTGCATTCAAATTATGCAGAAGGGTGCTGCGCTATCAAAGTACATTTTACTATTAACATTTTCTCTCTGGCTTTTGAAACAGGTCAAAATCATCTCATCGAATGGAATCAAGGGAAGAGTAACATGCGATACATTTTCCACTATCTTAGTAAATAATATGTCATTAAGCTTATTATCATTCCTTACCTGAAGGTTTTACCGACTAATGCTTTAAGGGGCTATTGTCTGAAACTGGAAGTCCCCTCTGGATTAAAGTGTAAGGAATATTTGCATCACTTCAGAACAGTATACATCATGGCCTTTAGAAATGACAACAACCACACTGTCAGTTTTAGAGTTTTCTTTTGTTGATATTGTTACAATCCCTGTTGACAACAGTGGACTAAAACGCCAAAGAAATAAAACAGAACATCTCTAGAAAAAACACACACGTACATAAATGTGTCAAGATGTTTATTATTTTAAAATATTTTTTTTTCATAAAGTTTTCAGAATGTGATTTTTTCTTTTGTCCACGTGCAAAACAGAATAAAGTTACAGTAGCACCACTGTAGAAGCACTTTGATTGTGGATATTGTTTCTTCTTCCTACACATGCATTAGCGAGCTAGCGACATGAGTGTCGTTAATGAGCGCTTCTGTACAATAGGCCATGTAAGCTGTGACGGAGAGCGGCGGCCCGATGGAGGCCTGTTGTGCTCGTCCAGGCCTGTGGAGCTTTGCCAAGCCGTTAGGCAGATGAAGCTCCACTCCATCAGGCCCATCCAGGGGTGTCAGGAGGCTGCAGAGGCCACAAGGGCTCACGTTATAATTGCCTTCCAGTCGCCTGGTTGGTTTAGCTGGTCCAATCTGTTCTTAGATGCAGGTTTGTAAAAAGGTCTATTTAGCATTTGAGTACTTGTAGTTCTCTACAATGTAATATTGTTGCTCAATAAGATGCTTCTTCTGTCAGATGCTTCAAAGATTATATCTGTAGTAAAATGTATTTGAAGGTTGGGATATTAAATTGTTTGATACTGAATCAGAGGCATTATGAGATGTTAAGCGTTCACTAGATTACAAAGAAACAATGGTGTGCAAAGATTCTCTCAGGGCAAGAACAACTCTTTTGTGTGCAGGGTTATGTTTATTTGATGTCATAACACTGCACCAGAGCACCACTTGAGCTACCAGGTGGGCAGATGGAATACTAAATCTCTTTGCAGCTCAGCACTACAAAAATAATTGCCCAGGATAAGATTTTATTTGTACCTAATTTCCTTTTTTTCCCAAGTTTTTCTCCCATTTCCCAGCTTCTAATTGCTACCCTTCACTTTTGCAGGTTGAGCATATTCATTAAATGTATTTGCCTCAGCAGTTTGGCCTCAGTGTTAGAATGTGCTATATTTAGTGATAATCCTTTTTCATCAAACCTATGTCGGAAAGACTAAATGCAACAACACCCAGAATTTACTCGAGAGGCCCTCAGAACATTATTGTGTTATTTTGCTTGGCCAAGCGTGACCTTTGCTGGGGCCCCGGCTCTGGTTAACAGGCTGACTAGGGGACGTGGTCCACGGTGGAAATAATAAAGGGAAAGGAGCGGAATTAATTGGGTTTGATTAAGATTTTTTTCAAAAAGACACGCTTTTCCATCACTGACATCATTGTGGATCCCTTGAAGGGTGGGGGGGATTATGATCGCTGGCGCCAGTTGCTCGTCTTTGTCAGTGTCACTTTAAAAATATGTCCCCAGTAAGCACTCCCTCCCTCGCCTGTCACACATCACATGTGCTTAGCATTCACTAGCACACGTTAATGGGAATGTTTTTAATTCAATATTTTGAATAATGAATACCCGTTACTCAAAATAACTTTAACTGATTAATGAATTACAACAACAAAAAGAGTGCTGAATGTAGCCAGACTGACAACACAATGGAGACAAACTGGCTAGAGTGTCTTCCTCGTTGCCATTTTATATTTAATAAAAGGGGTTTTCAAAAATTAAAGACTGTATTGAGTCTTCATTGCTGTTGCATAATTTTGGTAACTTTAGAAATGGTGAGATTATGAGCAGTTTTAACACATTATTTTGTTAACTTGACGACAAATGATTACGGTCATTCAATTCAATATATTTAGTTTAGCCCAAAATCATCAATGTGCCTCAGATTATCACACCTCTGGATTAGCTTGTGTACATTAGAACACCTGTCTCCTGATTGGTTAGAAGCCACATCTATATGGGGAGTGACCATGAAGAGTCTGTTTATACCTAAACTGTAATACATATTCGATCAGAATTTAGTGCAGCAACATGTTGTCAACTTGACAAGCCGGTCCTTAGTAGACGGGATTTGTAGTTTGAAGCCACGCGGCTGCATCAGGTCCTGAGCATAAAGAACAAGCATGGACGTCAGTTGGTGCTGTGATGTCTGTGTAGATCAGGAGTGCTCATTACATCGATCGCGACCTACCAGTCGATCGCGGCGTAGTATTGGTAGATTAAAAAAATTGGCCCGCCACCCTGGAATTGTTTCTATAGCACGTCGTCGATTTCCGTTCGCTTTTGACTATATGGCAACGAAAGAGGTGAAAACCCTTTACAGAGAAAACAGAAAACCCCACATTTCAAATATGCCAACAAAAAGCACTCTTTTCAATTTGCACCCGTGCATTCTGCATGAGGACACAACCTACATTCACCACCTACAGATCCCCAGCTGTGCTTCCACTAACATAGACAAACTCCATCCTTTAACCCCAACGACATTTGTCAACAAACAGTTCACCCCTACACATGTGAGCGTGTTACGGAGCCTCATGACGTCGCTGACGCTCCCGCACCGGCCATGAAAGTCAAAGTCAAAACAGTCCGTCAGCGTTCAGTTTGCCTCCCTTACCGGCTGCCTCTGTGGACTTGTAGATGCTCCGTTCTAGTCCGCACTCCGCAGACAGTCCGCTGCGTACTATACTATTTTCTTGTGGTGTTTGTTCATCACCCCCTTATGTGTCTATAAGCCTCCGCCCCCTTTCCCAATTGCTTGTTTTATTTTACAATTCTCTCTAAACATTCCTACGTGCTTTGTTTGCATCCCAATTATCTGTATTATATTTTGGTTAGAAAATTTAAACTCGTTTGACTTGACACACATCTAACTGTACTTGTAAGAGTGCATGAAAGCTTTTCAGTCATTCCTGTCAGAATTACGAGCCAACGCAACTTTGTGAGAACATTTATTAATGTTATCGGGATGACTAGATTTAGGAACCACATTCAGGCCTTCAGCATAGCATTAGTTTTCATGTGAAAGTACTTCAAAACAAGTATATATCTTCAATAAACCTCTTGACAGGCATTTGATAATACATTTTTTTTTTTTCATAAGCTGTCTTTTATTTGATGTCGCAGAGCAGGGCAACCCCACGAAAGGTCCAGGGATCGGGTGGTTGTGATGGCAAGGTAGGCAACACCACTGCTGTGATGTAGTTCAGGTGTGTTCGCCTCGGTTTCTTGTAGATGGGGCAGACGTATAGCTTAAGATCCATATACATATATATATATATATATATATATATATATATATATATATATATATAGTTATATATTGTTATATATATACATGTATATATATTGTTATATATATTGTTATATATATATATATATTGTTATATATATATTGTTATATATATAATATTACATATTCTCACTTCAATATTTCCCTATTGTTCTTCACCTTTTCATTGTGCAGCTCTGCTGCCCTGCGCGCTAGTTCGTTGATCTGTAGATCCGCTTGGGTCCCCAAAAGTTTTCAAAGCACCGATGCTTGTAGGTGCCCAGCCGTACTTTGGTGTCTCGTTGCTGCCTTGGTTAGACAACTCAAGTTTGCAAAGCCAGTGTGGCTCCAAACACCAAATCGATCACTTGCAAACAATAGGCCTTCCCAGCAGTTTTGCATATACCTGCCCAGAGGACCCGCCTCTCAATATTCGTAATCCAATCAAAAGACGTCCTGCTTGCTGGCTCCTGTGCCGGTTCCGGGGCCAGCTAGCAGGCCTACAGTAGCCAACTCTAAAGCTGATTGGTTGACTCTACATTTTCATTTCCATTCACTTTAAGCTACCAGCGCCCGCAATGTTGATTCTGCAGGCCTGATGGCAGATTTTAGACCCCTGGCAACACATGATGGCGGAATATGATTGGATAAAAGATCTAACATAAAGACCAGTCCTCCAAATCTTAACCTGGGGCTGGCAGCAGTGCAACCAAGACGAAAGTTATTCTGTGGAATAATTGAAAACATATTTATGGGAAAATATTTTTTTTTTTTATTAGATTCTGATGATGTTTAGGCCAGCAGAGAAGGCCTTGCTGGCCCTGACAGCCCACCACTGTTAGGATCCCAGGGGGCGGTTGAGTTAATGGCAAAGATGTGGATGATTGGCAAGCATGTGATCAGCACTTTGGGGGAGGACTCAATGAGAATGGTGTTCTTCGTGTCCCAGCCGGCGCCCTCCAGATACAGACCATAAACGTGAACTCCCTCCTATGAACACCCAGCTATCGAACTGTTTGTTTCGGTCCAGAAGCTCTGTGAACAAAAAGCTCAGTGTGGACGACTCCCACAAGATTTTCCTCCACAGGTTCGGCACACGGGCGTCACAAATATAGTCCAGAGCGTCACGGAGGTTCTAAGGGCCAAGTACAGATCAGTAGTTTCACAGCACTTTACATCCTTTTTATACAAAGACAATTTGTGACATGAATTGAGACGTATCAGTTTAAATGTGCACGGAACTTTGTGTGACAAGCATTTCTTGGCTTTAAGTGTCCTCCTCCACTGAGTGGAAAAGATCCCATCAGTCCAATCACTGGTTGCTACATCTAGACGATCGAAGATCTGAGGCGCAGCGATTGCTTTGGGGTTCATGCGCATCTCCCTGTGTGGGGCTCCACATTAACTCAGAGCTCACATGAGCAGCTTGATGGCTGTGGTCTTCCCAGCTCCACTTGGGCCCAAAGCCATCAGGCCGTGGCGCACTCTTGCAGTCTCATAAAGCTGATAGTGACAGTAACAATAACATGTCAGGGAGGTATAATCAAAACAATAACTTGATCACACAAATTATTAGCCTGGATACCAGACCGAACTTAGCCCCGCCCTCAACATTTTAAGTCGGGAAGCTGGGTCTGGCATTGCTCCATTGGGGAGAAATTATCTCCGGTCAGATATTGGCCGGACCAATCAAATTGTCAAGGCGGGCTTTATACGATGACAGACATATGATCAACAGTAACGTAACCAACCACGTCATAAAAAGGCGCTTGGTTTGAATTTGTTTACAACAAACGTGGCTGCCGCTGGAGAGCTAAGATGTGTAGATTCTGCCATTGAGTCTGTTTTAGAAGACATCGACAGCGCATTCATTTTGAAAGAGGAACAGAGAAACGCGATCAAGGCATTTGTAGATCGAAAACTATGCGTTGCTTAAAATACGTCACGTACTCCGTTGCTCTGATTGGTTGTAGCTCTATCCAATTGAGCGAAGAGGCATTTTCTTTCCTGGTTCGGTTGAAACACGCCCCATAATCACAGCCCAACGGAGCGGTATCAGACTCACATTCTGACTATGAATTATGAGTATGACATCGTCAGGCTAACAAATTATACTAAGAGGAGCTGAAAGTGTGAGGAACTTTGAGCTGGTTATGAAACAGTCTCAATTAAATACTGATGCCTCCATATGACCAACACAACTTAAAGAAAATATCAGCGAGAAGACTATCTATAGCTACGCAGTTATTCTCAATGCTTTTCATCGTTGCCACCAGGTCGGATTTCACGCAAAATCCGATGAATGCAGGTTTACTCCTTCAGTTCAGACTCCAGCTTCAGGAAGCGACTAGCCTGCTGCTGACAAACCCAGAGACACCGAGCTGTCGCCTTCAATGGCCACAAGCTCACCCTGCTGGGAGCCAACAATGACACTATGCTGCTGGAGGCCACGGCAGGGAAGGGAGGCGTGGGGAAACCAGATCAAGGACTATGCGCAGCAGACCGACAGACGCCTACTGCAATAAAATTAGGCTTTCTAAATCTTGTTCTCGGAAGCCAAAATCAACACAAAATGAAAGTTCCTTGTTGTAACTTTAAAATGCAGATAAAGAGGTTTTGAGATACCTGAACCAGTTTGAGGTTCCATGGTGGGTGGTTGACAATACCATCAACTTGATGGGACACAGCAGCTTGAAGTTCAACATATGTGGTCCCACAGCCTAGGAATTCATAATAAGTGAAGTCCACATTAGTAATTGATACAAGGACCGTATCCAAGTCATCTTTGAAGTAAAAGCTGCTCTGCTTCAGCCATTCAAAGTTACCGACAGATTTGACACGCTTTTTTTACCTGAGTAGAAAGTAGGGTCTGAATGTGTTACACATGACAGCCAGTTATTAATACGATAGGATCTATGACAAGGGAGATTTCTCAGGGAACCTATAGGTCATTAAATATATCACTCTGGTGTACATAAATTGTGACGAGCGTCTCATTTTTTACTGTCAAATTTGCTCAGGTCACAAGTGGTTTGTTTAATGAGTGTCCTGAGTGGATTTAGGAATTTGTTTTTGGTCAGAGGCATGATCTCCTCGTCTTCTTCAGCATTTGTTAGTGCCTGTTTAGAATCTCTTGTCCAAAGCATCTGGATTCCCAGCAGGCCAACCTAAAAGAGAGTACAGGAGCAAAGGACGAAGAAGAAGATGCATTTCATCATGTGAATTATCTGAATGTGAATTGAACGCATTAGCTAACATACATTAGACTAATGCAGTGTCATCCTGTACTTTAAAACCACCACAAAATAAATACCGACGTCGCCAGTCTTTTTTTATATCACTCAACACTACAAGTATATTCATTGCTACCATTTGTTAGGCTGCTGAATTGTCAGGTGATCACCATGTACAAGTTTGATCTGAATACGAATACGCCTTTCTTTAAATGTGTATTTAGGATTTTCTAGTACCACATTAGGTAACCACATAATGAAGACTGTCAATGCATTCAATATTCTCACTTCCGACCTTTGCTTGGAAGTTGTTGAGGAAAAACAAAAGATCAAAGTCGGGATCGTTGATCTCTAGATCTGAAGCTTTGATAACAGAGTGTAACGAAGCCTGCTGTTCTAACAACAGCTGTCAGAGCCAGAGCTCCACTGCTCCCTGTGCTATGACAGGAGTGTTTAGCCGAAACCACAAACACACAACAAAGTGTATTCAGCAAAACAAACAGATGCACACATGATGCTACAAGTGCTTTGTGTACAACACGAGTTCTTCATTATATTTATATTATGTTAATGAAATCATCACATTATATACCTTTAGTTTCTCTTCCTCTTGTCAAATAACACCCACAATCTTGTCATACTCAGTGCCATGAAACTCCACTTCATTGACATTGTTAAACACTCCAAGATGTGCCTGAAAGAAGTTAGTTAGTTCAACAAAAAAATTGGACTACGCAAGTTTGGAAAATATCAGCGGGACCAAAAACACAAGCGCTTTTGCAGGAATATTAAGAGCGAATAATTTTTCCACATTGTAAATTAATTACAGGAAAAGGCCAAGAGATATTATTAATTTAATAAAAACAACTTTGCAGCTACTATGCGTTGTTCCCCAGAAGTATACGTGGTGACGG
The DNA here is from genome assembly GCA_036178185.1 of Liparis tanakae. Classification (NCBI taxonomy): domain Eukaryota; kingdom Metazoa; phylum Chordata; class Actinopteri; order Perciformes; family Liparidae; genus Liparis; species Liparis tanakae. Next base: position 15,770,024 of record CM070098.1, on the reverse strand, counting down.
CGTTGCAAAATAACCACATTTTGAAACACCCTGTTCTGTTTCTCCTGTGTTTCGTGTCTCCTATGTTTCCTCTTTGTCTTCTCTGTCTTGATTGTTTAATTCCCTGCACCTGCCCTCATCCACTCTTGTCTCGTTACTGTCTGATGTCGTACACCTGTGTTTCCCCCTCTATATATTGTGTCAGTCTTTCCCTTGTCTCTTGTTGCATTGTCGTATATAGTTCCGGCACATTCCATAAACAATTCTACAGAATATCTCTATATATTTTTTTATCTCAGTGAATAGCAAATTGTCTGTATTTGTAATGTGCGGCGAGGCTTGGAGGCGCGTATCGACGCTTGCTTCATTTAGGGGAGGAGCCGTCCGAAGACTCGCTGCCCGGCTGTACCACGTGACTGCTTCCGGAAGCGGTTCAGATTTTGCCGGGAGGTTTGACAGCAATATAAACCCCTCAGGCTCCATTCAACATGTGGGTTGTTGGTTGAGAGTTTAGAGAGAGTTTAGAGAGAGTTTAGAGAGAGTTTAGAGAGAGTTGAGAGAGAGAGAGAGAGTTGAGAGAGAGAGAGAGAGAGAGAGTTGAGAGAGAGTTGAGAGAGAGAGAGAAAGAGAAAGAGAGAGAGAGAGAGAGAGAGAGAGAGAGAGAGAGAGAGAGAGAGAGAGAGAGAGAGAGAGAGAGAGAGAGAGAGAGAGAGAGAGAGAGAGAGAGAGAGAGAGAGAGAGAGAGAGAGAGAGAGAGAGAGAGGAGAGAGAGAGAGAGAGAGAGAGAGAGAGAGAGAGAGAGAGAGAGAGAGAGAGAGAGAGAGAGAGAGAGAGAGAGAGAGAGAGAGAGAGAGAGAGAGAGAGAGAGAGAGAGAGAGAGAGAGAGAGAGAGAGAGAGAGAGAGAGAGAGAGAGAGAGAGAGAATTCCCCTGTGTGGGAACACTTATTAAAGCCCCACTATGTAACTTTTCCACCTTAAAATAACAGCTTGAAAAAAAATTGTGCCGCTACAATGACTTTTAATATGTTGATTTGCTCCTCCGCCACTGCCATCGGGGGTCCGTGGCCAGAATACTGCTGAATGTAAGATGGTTGGGACCGGCCCGGTACTTCCGGCGGAAGTAGTTCAACTTGCTGTCTGGCAGCTTTACGCAACGTCTTATAGTGCCAGTCCACGCTCGCAGGTGACTTGTTATTTGCTCCGCTACGCGACTCGTAGAGACGGAGTGACATGCTGCCGGTCGCGATCAGCTGGGAGCAGACGAGCCGGAAAAGACATATATGGCTCGAGACCAGACGTTAAATACATAAATACATAAATAGGGGGCGCTACAGGGGAAAGTTACATAGTGTCGCTTTAACTCCTAATAAGGTAAGCTAAATCCAACTCTATTTCAGACACATTAGGTTTGCTTATCAAGAACTATATTTTTCACAGTTTCTTAATTTATTCAAAGGTGAGGTGTTTATTGTGCTCCAAGGAGTTGGGGTACAATAACAACACCTCGTCCATGCTAAGGCATTACCGTGCATGCCTAAGGTGCCTTGCATGAGAATAAGGAGGAAACTGGAGCTTCACCCAGCCATGGTAAGTCATTACAATATTACACATGCATCATCACATTTTTTTTCCCTGTACACTTTTGTTTATTGTGCACATAAAGACAGGTAACAGAGACTGAGAGAGGTAAACATTCCTATATCAAAATGTATATAGACTTGCTCTTGTGTTTTTGTGCACGCCAGCATCTTCTGTATCCGGTGAAAGGTTCAAAGGCTGGAGAAGTTGTGTAAAAAAAAAAGAGAAGGAATCGTTTTAAATCAAACACTGTTGAAGCTGTTATTTCTGAATAAAAATGAATACAATGTGTCCTGTGCATCACTGTCCAAGTTACACAAGCATATTTAGTCCCCTCTTCCTAGTTCCACAAGCACTTTCACTGTCCACTGCCTGCTTAAGCCCATGCCATTTTCCTAAAGTGACATAATAACATTATTCATGATACTACCATTTTGGGAAATTGTACACACACATAATACATTCAAAACATAATTTATTATGCACATGTGATCATTTATATACAGAAATTATTTGGTTGTACATTTTTGTAATTCATAGTCATTCCCAACAGCCATAACAGACACACAAATTGAATGCACCACATTATGTGGTTCAGATACAGCTGCCTGTAACTATACACTTGGCCAGGAGGTGGTTTCGTGAGCACATGAAGCTTCGAGAAATGAACCCTTTCTCGAACCAATTGGCTGAAGTGGTTCGATGCCTCATAAGGCTTCATCTCACCATCACTAAGGTTAAATATTCTAACTCAGTTTAACGTTACTAATTAGTTAGAGACACACCACCAGGTGACTAACGTCAGTACCGATGACTTCAGAGCCCTCTTCAGTTATTTCTTCAGTCGGAAATGATTGAAATAACCACTGATCCTGGATCTGGCTCTGGAGCAGACATGCGTTTCGTGGTCTCCTGTTATTGGTCCAGACACACCATCGTGCTGTCCAATGGCATGCGTACATCTGTTCGCTGGAGCGACTCTAAAATATCCTTTCCTCTTCCTCCTTCGCAGGGTATTCGGTAGTTAACGAGGACGTTGTCAGCAGTGGATAGTTGAGCCGAGATGGGGAAAATGCAAGTTTTGGGTGTAGTCGCGGTAATGTTAGCAGTGTACTGCGTTCATGCAACCGTTTACTTTCGGGAGGAGTTTTCAGACGGTGGTAGGTTTGGAATTGATACGTATAACGATCGCTCTGCATGAGGTTAACGTTGATTCATTGAATGCTAGCGTGACCGTTAGCCGTCATTTTGTCACAAGTATCATCTCGAGTTAATCTTTGGAGACTGTTCTTTTCACCAGTGTATTCTTCTGTCGGGGATTCAGTGTTTAATATGTTGCATCTCAGTTGTCTAACTTTAACTGGCAAATTGGCAGCTTGGCTAACGTTAACTTCACCAAGGCCCCGAAGCTAGCAAACCTAATACCCAAAGTGACACTTACATTGTTAACTGTGACCTATGTTGCCGTTATTAATGTGTTACGTTAGCTTTTCAATCCAATTTAGCTGGTTTGGCTATTTTAGAAGCCAATTAATTGACATGTGGGTAATGTGATTTTTCGAGTACTAGCGTGATGTCTTCAAGTGTTTAACTCTGCAAACGTGCTGGTCTCTTCCTGTGCAGATGAATGGAGAAGTCGCTGGTTGAATTCCAAACACAAATCTGACTATGGAGAGTGGAAACTAACAGCTGGCAACTTCTATGGAGACGCTGAGAAAGACAAAGGTAAACATTGTGTCGTATAATCTACATATTGTAATTTAAAACTATGTGTAATCACGTTTTTTTATTTATTTTTAAACATTATTTAGCGTGTATCATGCTATGTTCATTATAGTTGAAAAGATACCAGGGCACTTGATATATAAATTTTGTTGTGCAATGTGATATACTGAATTGATTGTTGATGGTGGAAATAATTGAATGAACCTGGTTGCTTCAATATTTTCTGATGTAATAAATCAACAAACCGTCATCTCACTGCTCAGGCTCTGCATTGACCTAAACGTCTCTTTAACAGCTCTGTTATGCTAAACATGATGCACCAGTCTGTTTAATTACCTTGCCGTCTCCATTATGTCGCAACATTGGCCAAAACAAATATTATTTTTTTACTTTCTCTTCAGGTCTGCAAACAAGCCAGGATGCTCGTTTCTATGCTACCTCTGCTCGTTTTGAGCCTTTCAGCAATGAGGGCAAGCCGTTGGTCATTCAGTTTACAGTAAAGCATGAGCAAAAGATTGACTGTGGTGGTGGCTATGTGAAGGTCTTCCCTGCAGACTTGGATCAGGCTGCCTTGAATGGAGAATCCTCATACTACATCATGTTTGGTACGTGATAATGTTCATGGTTATTAACAATTACAATGAAATGGTTACAATAACATGATTTCAATTGATTCACCCAGGCCCTGATATCTGTGGCTACAGCACGAAGAAAGTCCATGTAATCTTCAATTACAAGGGCAAGAATCATCTCATCAAGAAAGAGATTAAGTGCAAGGTAAGTCTGTCATTTTAAATTGAGGACATTTATTTTTACTTATTGTATCAAAACATGCACTGCCTCTCACCAGTGGCTTAATGTAAACAATTCTGTTTTTTCTAGGATGATGAGTTGACCCACATGTACACGCTGATCCTGAATCCAGATCAGACCTATGAGGTGAAGATTGATAATGAGAAGGTTGAATCTGGCAGTCTGGAGGAAGACTGGGACTTCCTTCCTTCCAAGACCATAAAGGACCCCAAAGCCAGTAAGCCAGAGGACTGGGATGATCGTGCCATGATTGACGATGCCGATGACACCAAGCCTGAGGTGATTAAGCTTATTTGTATATGTATTCAAACCGGTCGACTTCATCCAGCGTAATATGCGCCATTGTTCTGCTTTGCAAACACTGACGGTGCTGGTATGGAGTTTGTTTATAGAACCTCGACTGGAGGAAAGTTGTCCTTCTCTCCAGGATTTTAAAAGCTTTTTTGTTTTAATTGCATAAGTTAAATTGTTTTTGTTCTTCTTTTAGAACTGGGATACACCTGAAAACATTCCAGACCCTGATGCTAAAAAGCCCGAAGACTGGGATGAGGATATGGATGGAGAGTGGGAGCCACCCATGATCCCTAACCCAGAGTACAAGGTAGGCACAAGTTATATTCACGCTTATGCTTTGTGTGATGTTCTCTATCTGAGATATTCTTAATATTGCCTTTGCTCACTAATAATGAATACTCGTTTCCTTGTATTGCAGGGGGAATGGAAACCCAAACAGATTGATAATCCCAACAACAAAGGACCTTGGGTGCATCCTGAGATTGACAATCCTGAATACAGTCCTGATTCAAACATCTACAAGTTTGACAGCATTGCAGTTTTAGGTCTTGATCTTTGGCAGGTGAGAACGAGGAATAAATCCTCTTTGATGGTAATGTTGTTTCCATAGTGATGCTTAAACTACAGACTACAGGGTAACATTTGTTACTGTTTATCTCAGGTGAAATCTGGTACCATCTTTGACAACTTCCTTATCACGGACGATGTGAAGGAAGCGGAAGATATTACAATGGAGACATGGGGTGTGACCAAGGTGTGCTGCTATTCATTTAAACCATATGTTGTCATTTTTACAACACCCTGAGCAATTTCCAGGGATTTTAGATGATATGGTTTGATAATCTAAACTTTTCCCACAGGAACAAGAGAAGAAAATGAAACAGGAGCAAGATGACGTGAAACGAAAGGAAGAGGAGGAGAAGAACAAAGAACAAGACACCGAAGTTGTTGATGATGACGATCAGGACGAGGATGATGAGGATGAGGATGACCATGATGAGGAAGACACAAAGGATGACATGGAGGAGGCACTTTCAGAAATGGATGAGGAGGAAGCAAAGCTTAAAGATGAGCTTTGAGGAGGTGTGGCCAGAGATTTTGTCTGTCCCTCCTTTAGAAACTCTGTCCTGTATTTCTGGGGATATTGTGGCTGCTGTGCATCCTTTTCCTGAGTTGAGATTTGGACACAAACCAATTTTGAAGGGGGGAGGGGACAAGTGGATTTTAATAGACATAGTCTTTTTTTGTTTGGTCCTGATATATTGCCCCTTAACTGCTAAATTGATTCTGAGGTTTTCCACCTAAAGTCCATTCCTCTTTTGATGAGAACTGAAATCCACTATTTTCTTGTTCTACTTTAAATGCATATTCCCTTACACAGGTATCAGAGTTAGTCAGAAGCTGTGATTGAAAATTCACATTTGTACACTTGCAGGGAATAATAATTAGCCATTCATATTTGAACTTCCTTGTCTCAAGGTGAGAAAATTAATCTTGCAACTTGGAAAAACAATAAATGCTCATTTACATTTGAAAAAAACTGTAAAACCTACGCAAAATATCACCAGACAGAAAAAAAAGATTGTAGGTGTAACTTATTTTGGCTGTCTTTAGCAATGACTTTATTTTCCACAATTTGAAGGCATAATTGAATGAAGTGTTTAGATATGAATTAATCTTCATCTAAGTACACATGTTTTTTTCTACATGTAAATTACATGAATGTCTTTATGGTAATGTGATGGATCCTGCATCATTTCTGGAGAAACGGATGATGAGCCCATGGTGTAATGACTTAGCTAAGGGTCACACACTTATTTTTATTGGACAGAATGTTATTGATACCAAAGTTTTTATTAAAAGATTATAATCTTATTGCCTCTTCATGGTTTGTAATACATATGCACCTTTTTGTTTTGTCACAAACGATATCTGACTTTGGACCTACATTCACTTGATGTTTTGTGTTGGACAGACTAGAAAAACAACTACTTGAGACTGACATGTTACAGCTTGATAACCACTGGGTAACTACATTATTGGAAAGGTGTCTTTTCAACTTTGAGATGGTGTGTTTTGGGGAAAGATAAGGCTGACATGGGTCCAAAGTTAAGTTTAATTTTCTTTTTTTGAGTGAGGCAGGATGTGGGATATAAGTGTACTATCTATACATTTACCTTATCAACTTTGTTTGTTCATATGCTGTGTTTTTTGTTTTGTTAATGAAACATCTTAATCTCTCAGCGTCAGTAAGTGGTGGGTCCGTAGTGGTGGGTCCGTAGTGGTGTAGTGACCGAGACGTTTTTATTTGTTTTATAGTTTAGTTACACAGTAATACCATGTTTCTTTCGTTTTCTGTAGGAAATGAGAAGCTTTTATTTGAATCAAAAAAGGGAAAGACAAAAATCAAACTTAAATACCGAATTGATTGATTGATCCTTTCTTTTTTCTTTTAAAGAGAGATGTATAGCTATATACTTAAATAAATAATTTAAAATGTATATTATATCTCATATATAAAAATACTAAATATATCAAAATACAAATAACACATAAATATATATATATATATATATATTAATAGAAAATAATATATAAATAAATGTAATTCCTATATATAAATAATATATATACATATATTTGAATACAAAATAATATGTATATGAATACATAACAGTCTGTACAGTTTAGATGTTGAACGAGTATGACTGAAGGTTAAAATGGGAAGCACAGGTAAGAATAAACCAATTGTCTTGATATTACTTATTGTCTTGTGATCAACATATGCTTATTACTCTTCCATGTTGGAATGATTGGTTCTAAAATTACACAAATATAACAATACATGATGTATACAACTAGGTAAACTAGGTACTAGGTAAATGTGTATGTATCAATAACCTAGAACAAGGACGGAAATAAAACTATATGTATGGATTAAATACACCTATACTGCCCCACGAGTAGAAAGGGTAAACAACTTTACTCTGCGTCTCCTCATAAAGACTCCGCTCTGCGTTTAAGTAACCACCCAATACGGTGGAAAACAGCAACAACTCTGCACACAAACATGAGTTTGATTAAACTATAACTTGCCTACAACTTTTTATTTCGACAGACTCGTACTTCCGGGTCGCCTGCCTTGCTTTGCGTCTGTCTACAGAATAAGGATTTGCAAATAAAATAAATCGGTTATTTGAGTTCGGTTCGCTCGTATTTTCTTTTGAGGGATTTTGGAAAAAACATGGTATTTATGTATTTTCGTTTTTCCGACTAGCGTTAAACTATAAAACAAACCATCGGAACGTCCACGGAGCGAGACGGGTTCACCCACCGGAACCCGGGCCCCCACGATCAGCCGCCGCTCGTGCCCGCTCGGTTAAGGGGCGGTTGCGCACTCCCGAGACACCAGGAAATATGGCGGCGCTCATGACTCTCAGTCAGGTAACAACTCTCAATAGCTCAAGAAAAGTGTCAAATTGAATTATTGATCCTCATGAAGTGACAGTGACAGTATGGCCGAACCTCACCACTATTGTATCATCTGTTGTGAATCTCGCTCAGAGCAACCGTGTTAGCAACCTGTCGTTGTCACCTACATGAACATGGTTAGCTAGGTTGAGTGTTTAGCAAAGTTCCTTTACGTTTGACTCGAATAGGGAAGCTAACGTTCACGTTACTATTGCAAGAAAAGTGATACAGTTTGAGTGGAGAATGGCGCTGGTCAAGGTGAAACATGGCTAACTATTATTGTTGGCTACATCTGAATCGTTGATGTTAGTTAGTCAGCCGACGTTCGCGATCAAAGCTGTGTTTATCCACTTTTACCTTTTTCACGGAAAACTGATTGATGGAGCTACAGTCTGCTAACGTCATGACTATATAACAAACTTCATTTAATGTATGTGCTTTAGTAACATGTCTCTCCTGTCTGATCTCCAGTTATCAAGCGGTAACCCAGCCTATGAGAACTATTACAGACAGGTAAGGTCTGGATTACTGTTTTGGTTTCCACTTCAGAACTCCAAGTTTTCATTGAGCTAAATCTGATCTGTCATATTGCATGAATAAATGCATATATTTATGTCTGCTCTGTCCACTTAGTATGTTGTTACTTGTTCTTTGTAGCTGGATCCAGGAAACACAGGCAAAATATCAGCTGGAGATGCAGCTCAGTTCCTTAAGAAGTCGGGTCTGTCAGACAGCACATTGGGGAAGGTGGGTCACCAAATTGCCAACATATACACTTAAAACACACTTAAAAATGTAAACGATGGCATCTAAACTTTTTTATTTTTTGTATTTTTTAGATTTGGGATTTGGCAGATTCAGAAAGAAAAGGCTATTTGGATCGACGGGTAACTTGAATTTCTCTGATTTTGCTGTGACCGGTGATGCTGATGTGTGCATAAAGCACCGGATTTGACTTGCTTTCTTCCTCTTTTGTAGGGTTTCTTCATTGCAGTTAGACTTGTGGCCTCAGCCCAGGGTGGAAATGATATCAGCCTTCACAATCTCAACCAGCATTTAGCTGCACCCAAATTTGTAAGCGATTTAAATGACTCCTGACGATCCCAATATTTATATATCTCGTAGGGAACAAACTGAACAGGGAAAATGAATAGACATTGACTGTTTCAGAGAGAAATTGCATCACTAACTCTGTTACCGTGGGCCTGATCTACTTGTTTGTATCTTATTCTCACTTTCTTTTTTACAGAAAGATACTAACAGCCCATTATTAGGTGTTTCAACGACAGGACCTGATTTACAATGGTCAATAAGGGTGAGTTGATACGGTCGTTAACAACATTCTTAAGAGAATTATGCTTGTCCCCTAAACTTGTGTTTCTTTTCTTTCCCAGCTTGAGGAAAAAGGGAAGTTTGAGGGCATCTTTGAGAGTCTGTGCCCTGTTAATGGTCTCCTCTCGGGTGATAAAGTCAGGCCAGTTTTAATAAACTCCAAGTTACCACTGGATGCGTTAGGAAAGGTACATTCCTGTTTTTAATTGGAATGATGTAACACACAATCCTATTGAGGTCATTTCTGAAATTTCAAAGTTGGCAATTCAAAGAAACTAAAGCGTTTTTTTATTTTGTATTTTGTAATGTGTCTGTAGATTTGGGACCTAAGTGATGTGGACAAAGATGGACTGTTGGACAAAGAGGAATTCACAGTGGTGAGCGTGTGCCTTTTTTTTTTTTTGGTTTACTTTAAATGCTTTTTCTCCAATGTGATTTTGGGAATATTTTTTAATCATCTATTTTGTTCTTATTAATAAATGATCTGATTTCCCATTTCGTAGGCAATGCATCTTGTGTATCGCGCCATGGAAAAGGAGCCTGTCCCAACTATATTACCCACTTCCCTCATCCCTCCTTCTAAAAGGAAGAAGTCTGCAGGCTCGATGCCTGGTGCTGTGGCTGTGCTGCCTGCTCTGTCAGGGTTTTTGTCTGGCCCGGTTCTGCTCAAAGAGTCCCTGCGAAGCACTCCTCCTCTTGGCAACGCTACTCCCTTCAGTACCAGTATTGTCAACCTCTCTCCAAAACACTCCTTTAAATCCAGCTCACCGGTACGTTGCCTCCCTTGCATTTCGCTTGAGGTGTTGTGACCTCATCACTGCATAGATTAGTCTATAGAGCAGGAAGTGCTCTCTCCAAAAGCTGAGTGATATGGTCAACATGTGTATTGCAATAGTATGAGGAACACATGTCCTATATTGAGGCTAGTTATTTTCAAATAGTAAAAGATAAAACAATGCCAGTCATTTAGTTTTCCTTGACCCTCTCTAAGAAAGTGGCACAAGGGCAGAACCTTTAACAGTATTTCATGTATTTATTGTTTTCTATTGCTAATGGGTGGACTGGTTTGGCCACATTGTTTCGAACATTGTGCACAGGCAGGTGTTCCGTATTACCCATTGTAATGGCTGCAGGGATGGTGTTGGAGTAACAGGTTTCCTTGAAAGGGAAAAGAAGCGAGACTCTGTTCACACTTGTACCATGATCACCTGACTGACGCTTGTTGTGACCCTGTTCCTGTTATGCCACTTCTCAGTCATGTGGTTTTCTCCTCGTCAGTTGCTCTGTTGACATTTCATTTACCAAGGCAAAAAATGTGTGTGCATACCAGATTTCTTAAAATGTAATTTTTGTATATCACTTGTATTGGCTGCAGTAAAAGTTTAAATTTTTATTTAATATCATGGTTGTTTCACATTTTTAAGTGGATTACAAATATTTGTGGTAAACAGTTGGTAATGACAACAGTATGTTTGGCAAGATGTACAGTATGGTTAATTTTTTAAAACTTTTATCCCAAATACCTACCACCTGTTTTTTCAACAAAAAACGATTGTTCCTGAAGTTTTAGCCTGCGTTGTCTCCCTCATCTAAAATGCCATTAATGATGCCTTTTGTTCAATCCAGCCGGCGGTGAGCTGGGTGGTACAGGTTGCTGACAGGGAGCGATATGATGAGATCTTCCAGAAAACAGACAGCGACAAGGACGGCCTCGTTAATGGAACTGAGGTTATAGAGATTTTCATGCAGTCCAGTCTCTCCCAGACTATGCTGGCACAGATTTGGTAAGACCATGGCTCCGATTGGATCATCTTTATATGCATAGGATTTCTTAATTTCACAACACTATAAATCTACCACACCTATGTGAAGCTAGTCTCACTTTCAACTCTATAGCACCACCCGGTGGACAGTATAAGCCATAACAACGTTCCCAATATCAACTTCGAAAAATATATTAAAGTGTGCTATACCAAGGTGTTGGAAATGGGCCTTTTTAGAAGAAGTGGACACATTGTATCTTATCTTTTGAGTGAGAGCTCTCTTTTCTGCAGGGGCCTAGCTGACACTAAACAGGTGGGCAAGCTGACCCGTGAGCAGTTCTCTCTGGCCATGTACCTGATCCAGCAGAAGGTCACTAAAGATGTAGACCCACCTTCCACTCTAACCCCAGAGATGATCCCCCCATCAGAAAGGACTGCAGCTTCAGCAGTGGGCCCTGTGAGTCTGGACTTTAGCTCACTTTAACCACTACTTCCTCTTTTAATTGCCCTATTTATTGAAGTTTTCCTGTGTTCCAAAGCTACTTCTTTCTTACATCAGTATCTCAAGACTCTTATGTTATCCTGCTGCTATATACATTTTAAATGCTGGGATCTGCTTTCTGGCTTTTTAGCCTTGCCATGTGAAACTTTTTTTTACCTTTTTATGCTTTTGCTTTTTTGAGCTCTCTTCTATCCTGTCTAACAGATTTATGTGGGGCTTATGTCGGCTATGAGGCCTGAACATGCTGCAATACCTAATATACGCAGAGTGAGTAGTTGAACTTTGTTTCACAAGGTGGCGCTTTTGTTCTGCTTTTGTTTGTCTGTCAGTCTGAAGCACTCATGACACCATGCTCCTCATATTAGTTTGTGCAAATTATGTTCCCAATAAAGTGGAATACAGTATTTAGTTTACTCTTTAATATATATATATATATTTACATACTAATCTGTCATGTCTTCGATTTCCCCCAAATTTGAGCACAAAATAGTTACTTAATAATGGATGTAAAACCAATGCTGACACTTACTTTACGAGTTATTTACAAAATGTAATATCCAGAGCGACTAATGATTGAACAGGCGTTTTACCCTTTTATTTTTAAAGAAACGCTATTCATAAGATGTGGTTGTCGAAGCACATTCTTAAATGTTTGTCAGACCATCGAAACGGACATCAGGCTAACTCTGATAAAGGACAACAAAAGTACAGTTGACTTTGTTTCTCAGTTTTTGTTAAAAGACACATGAACAACCATTTTGGTCGAAGTGTTATATATATATATATATATGTATGTATGTATGGTTATATTTCACTACACAGTCAACAAGAACCACTATTCAGTAACTAATTGAGCTTTTGGAATTAAAGAAACTAGTACTCTGTGTCCGTAATGAAAAGATTAATATCATAACAAATGGCTCTTTTACACAGATCACACAATTCCTTGAACATGAATCTATAAAACGGTTCTGAATGGAGTGAAATAATTTAAGTGAAGCATATGTCTAACCAAGAAGAGAAGAGAAGAGAGGATTATGGGACACTGACTTGTCAAAGGCATGCTTACACTGATATATAAGCCAGATTTCACTGGAGTCTTTTGTATTGTCTTGTCTGTGTGCATTTCTCCTCATTCATGTATTGTATGGAACTACTAACACCCCCCCACCCCACACACAAGCTGTGTGAGGTTTTTGTATTTCCTTCCTGTGCCTTTTTGTTTTGTTAGACATATTGGCAGGGACACACACACACACACACACACACACACACACACACACACACTGTGCGTACCCTTCATGCCCTCCCTACACTCCTGCTCCCTCCTTTTGTCCCATTTCCCTATTTTTACATAGGCCCCTCTTCTTCGTGTCCAGGTTCTTTGTCCCACCTGCCCGTGTCACTCTTGTTGTCTTTGTTCTCACCTTCTGTCGCTCGCTCTTCCAGCCGTCGTACTTTTCTTACCCAAATGTTCTCTCCTCTCACTCGCCCGTCTCCGTGTCTCGCCTCAGGACAGCAGCAGCTCCACGGGATCGGTCGAGCTGTCAGGCATCAAAGAGCTGGATGACCTCAGCCAGGAAATAGCTCAGCTGCAGAGGTGAGCCCCCGAGTGGCAGGAGGACAGCTTTGTTTCTCTTCCACGGAGGAAGAGGGGTAGTGGAGGGATGTTCAGGTTCAAAGCTCTTAAACTCTTAACTCTTTACTTCTGTCAAATATAAGGAGCTCTTATTGCTAGGTTTTTATTCCAAGAGAGACTCTGCGAAGAAAGCTGTGTCACCTTGGAGCCTTGCTTGGGGCCTTTCAGAGAATATTTGATAGTCAGCCAGTGAACGCTGAATACTGATCAGATTGTGCCAACCGATACCCCAACCTTTGCTGTTGCTCATGCAATTTACTAATGATGTTGCCACTTATTCCCTTAACCCTCCTGTTACCTTCACATTTACTAACATATTTTACCCTCGGGGTCAATTTCACCCCAGCAATTAAAACCTCCAGAAAATTATTAGAATTAATATTTTTTCCCAAGTTTAAGTGAGATACTTTATGTTTGTTTGTTGACTACCTAAATATCCCTTTAAATATATTTAAAAGTTGACATTTCTTATGTTTGACAAATTAATCCCAAAGAACATCGACATTAAACATTGGATGGGGCCAAATTGATCCTAAAGGTAACAGGAGGGTTAAGTGAGAAATGAGTTGTTTTCAAATGTCCCAATTCCAAATTGACACAGTTTTGTCTTGAGCTATATGTTTTGCCCACATCGGCTTTGTGAGGAAACCATTTGTTGCTTAACTTCCTCCTCTGCCATGTCGTCCACCTACAGGGAGAAATTCATTCTGGAGCAAGAGATCAGACAAAAGGAGGAAACCATCAGACAACAAAATAGTGACGTCCTGGTAAGGCTGAGCCAAAATAATTGACAAGTTGGTATGTGACTATGTGCCAACTGCCCGAAAATACATTGTGCATGTATAAATCTGTAACCAAGGCAAGCTTTTAGTCATTTCTACAATGCAAGTGTTTTTAGCATTTAGAGATCCACTCAAAGATGGACAACTTCATCACTCTGATATGCGCGTGTGTGTGTGTGTGTGTGTGTGTAGGACATGCAGAATGGGTTGGACAGAGAGAGCAGCAGCCTGCAGGACCTTGATTCGCAGAAGCAGGATGCCCAGGAGCGTCTGGAGGAGATGGACCAGCAGCGCTCCAAGCTGGAGGGGATGCTCAATGACGTCAAGCAGAAGTGCCAAGAAGAGTCTCACATGGTGAGAGACGGAGTTATCAAAGCAAGAAATGCGATTGGGCCTCTTGTGATGTTCTTTGGTATTGGGAGTGTGGCACCAGATGCCAATCAAACCGGTCAGTCGAGGTTTGTTTCTCGGAATATTCTGAACCGTATTACCATCAACTAAGTCATAGATGCTTATTTTAAGTACGGTAGCTGCTATGTATTTAGCTTTTATTCTTGGAGGAAATTACATGCATATTAGGAGGTGAAGCATTGCATTCCTGGTTCTTTTGAGGCCAATGTTTCTGTTAGACCACCCTCTTACTGTCTTTTTGTATTCTTTCGTCCGCCTGAAAACAAGCTTCAATCTGTCCTTATAAGATTGTCTTTATAAGGCTGATTATGCTACAAATATAATATTGATTGTTCTACTGTCACCCTCCAGATTTCCTCCCTGCAGAGCCAGATCCGCTCTCAGGAGAACGACCACCAGAGCCAGGAGGAAGAAGTGAGCCGCACCAAGACGGACCTGGGCCGGCTGCAGGATGAGGAGGCCCTTTTGGAGCAGAGCCTGCTCTCTGGTCGGGTCCAGCTGGACAGCATCACCAAGTCTCTCAAAACCACTCAAGAGGAGATCAACCAGGTCAGTGCAGGCAGAGGACCCACCGGTCAAGGAAAGATGTTCTGCCAATAATCTCTGGATATCCCATCATCATACTGACTGCCCTGTGGGAGGAGAGGGGTGCGTCTGTGGAATTTAGACTTGTTTTGTGTTGCTGCCGATGGTTTTCATAACTCGGGCTGGAAAACATTAATTTTACTTTCATGAACTTTTGTACTAAAGTATTTTTTTTTTTAGAACCACCATTTATATAACAACAGGTGCATTCCTCAATCTGCCAAAGACTTGACTTTTGATGAGCCAGTTTCTTTTGTTGGTAAAGCTATATCCATGGCAGATTGGACTTCTGAAAAATAATCACATTCAAGTATTGGTGGGGAAATGATTATTTTTCTTTGGTGGCTTGAAATCTTCGCGGCTTATCCGTTTCTGCCGGGCGGGACATCGCCAGTATCGAGTCTATAATGGGAGCGCAAAGGAACTTAAATAGTGTTTTCTGCACTGTTTTCAGGCTCGCAGTAAGCTGTCTCTGATCCAGGACAGCCAGCGGGAGGTGACCAAGACCATCGAGCAGTACAACAGCGCGCTGAGCGACATCAACGGGGGGAACTTCAGCAACCTGCCGGACTTAAGTGAAGGGTTTGCGGAGAAGGAGAACGGAGGTTTCAGAAGTACGGTGAGGAAATCATGAATATATCCTAGTTTTCACCTCCAAGAATTTATCCTAATTTTTCAGTATTTGCCTTTTACCCTCATGAGTATACTTTCATATCACCAACTTGTAATGTGCCTGTTTCATGTATACTCAGCTGTCAGAGGAATACAAATGTACTCCTGAAACCTTTTTTGTTTTGTATTCCCAAAAGGACTTTGTTGCTTAATTTCCTTGCCCTATGCCATAGATGCTGTAACACGGTCACAACTGAGAAATTATAAGTGTTTGCTGACTTATGTGTCAATACGTGACTGTTGACGCGCATGTTAATTTTGAATTCATTCATCAGGACGACTCTTTCAAGTCGAGGATAGCCATGTTCAACAAAAGCACTGCTAAGGAGCCTCCAGCTGACCCCTTCCAGACGGATGACCCCTTCAAGGCCGACCCCTTCCAAGGTCTGAATACCTATTTTCTCCTGTATTTCTAAAAGGGTCATGGTTATTTCCTGCTCTGCCAGCTCTAATCTGCAACAATGTGTTCCTGTTATGGAGCATTTCCACTAAATACCTGAAATGTACTTGTATAGATGCCACGGAAACCTAATTTTCAGCCTTTTTCATGCTGTGAAAACGTCAATTATTTCTTCTTTAGAGGCGGAAGGCGATTTGAATTCCTCAGCCAGTTGCGCCCAGTTTACCGTCTTGTCCTCTTCTAGATCCATTTGGAGAAGATCCTTTCAGAGAAAGTGACCCTTTTAAAGGCGCCTCATCTGAAGATTTTTTTAAGAGAACCGACAAGTCAAACCTGTTTGCATCCTCGGAGGCCTTCGGTAGAAAACCCACACCACCGGCCAAGGTATTAAACTCCTCCTTCTTTTTACCGCTCAAAGGACGTGTGTTGATCATGGTTCTTTTGCATCCGACGTGAGAGAACCAATGCTCTTTTGTCAAAGTTCAAAATGAAGTTCCCTTTTTCGATGTTTAATAAGATGCTTCCGTTGTTCGGCTGATGGAAGCGAGCTCTCGCATGTCTTCAGTATTGTTTCACGATTTCTAGTGGATGTGTTGACATTGTCATTGCGGAAGTGTTTTAATGGAGATCTTTTGAATGTCTTACTTACTGCACTTGTGCTTTGCTTGCTTCGTTTTTCTTAGCCAAGTGCTGTGGGCAGTGCGGACCATTTCACTTCACGCAGCCCAAAGCCAGGTATGTTTTTGGCATCCATCGGAGCCGAGGGAGAGATTTTACTCTGGGTCTTCTCAGCTGTAAATGTAAAGATTCACTTGAGGTAGCATTCGTTTGTGCCAAAACATGTAAAATGTCTTAGTTTAGCTTAAATTATTTTTCTATATTGTATTATGTACATATTTTGCTTACTAAATTAAGACAGGTTGATAAAGATTCAACATTTCTTATTTGTTCTGGTCTGTCATTTTTAAGATGACGGTTTTCCTTCCGTCTTTCTGCAGCTAGGTTGGTGGTCGCTCTGCAGGTTACCGTACTGAACATCGTCCAATTGACATTGGTTCAAATAAACGCACAAATGCATAGTTGTCTCTGTACTATACACATGCTTATTTCTAAGAACGTGACACTGAACTCTTATTAACTGACATCTGGAAGTTCAAGAACATTTGGGTTTGTGGAACGAGTCTCAAAGACTCATTCTTTGCCCTTTTCAGTGACGCGTTGCATTTGGATTTTATTTTTGGGGCGCATTAGGGGCAAACAATTTTTACTCGCTGCGGCTTCATTTTTTCCTGTGGTTCAGGGCTATTTTTAGCCTTGTACCTACGCATTTAACTACTGGCCAACTAAAAATACTCCCCCCTACCCTGGAAAAACAGGAGGCTCTCAGGAGCCAAACATAACAGAAACTCTGACTGCTGGTCCTTCTCTACTAGAATACACTGCCACTCCTTTAACCAGTTCTCCCCTGCCTCTGTCCCGTCTTTATATCTGCTGCTATTGAACTGCTTTGCCTCATTCGTGGCGGAAGTTGTTTTAAGTTAGTGGCTAACTCTGGCCGATGCTACACACCTTCGGAAGGACACAGAGGCAACTGTAGACCTGAGCTGAGTTACTGTGCGTAACGAAGGAAAACACTGCCTACTTCACATGAATGGGGTCTCTTGTGGTTGCTCACTCACAACAAACATATTATATTACAATATTTAGTTTTTTCACTGTAACCATCTGCAGTTTGCTGTTTTTTATCATTAAGGGGCCTACCGCCGAGCTTCAAAACAACCCGGGCACAGTTCTGGTTAACAGTGCGCCTTTAATTATCTGATCAAATGCACACGTCACGTTAAACAAAACCTCCGCTTTCCAGGTTTTTGCTAAATGTCATGAAAAAGTAAACGCTCGTGCCACATTCGCCTCTCTGAAAATAGCACGCAGGCCCTTACTGATTAAGCCAAATGCAGGGATGACTTTTGAACGTGTGGTTTGAGTCTGAACTTCGTTATAATTTCTGCCATTTCCCGTAAATGTATTCAAACGCTTTTAAATGTACTGTTGTCCCAGATGGGTTCGGGACAGCGGACCCCTTCGGCAGCAACTCTTTTGCTAGCAAGGGGAGTGGATTTGCTGACTTTAGTCAGATGTCTAAGGTAAGCTCTGGAGACTCTTGGCGTTATGAATCAGCTGCCCCATAAAGCATCGTGTTCCGGTCAGCTGTGTTGTTATTTCTACGCGTGATCCTATTTTTTTCTGCTAATTTATCCCATTTATGAAGTTTTTTTTCTTTTCTTTTTCTAGTAGAAGGCCAGAGTGATTAGATCTGGGCTGATATTCCTGTGACTCATCATTTAGATTGTTTGTCTTTTCCCGTGTGTATGTGAACAGAAGTCGGACAACCCTGTCCTCCCGTCAAAGAAAAGTGTGCCGAACCGGCCTGCACCTCCCTATGGTAAGCCCTTATTTTTATTTGTGTGTTTGCTTGAACTTTAATTTGCTTACAGCTTTTTTTAATAGTTAAAAAATATGAGCTGTGACCGTCTTGTATTGACATCAATACACTTCATGATGCCAATGTTAATCACGAGGTTGGCGGTTCGATCCCCGGCTCCGGCTAACTCTGAGCTGGACGCTGGACCCCAAGTGGTTCCCCCGGGCACTTCACAGCAGCCCACTACTCCGAAATGCTTGACAGGGCTTCAATGCAGATGTCAAATTCCTTGTCTGTCATGTAAAAATACAAGCTGAACTTTAATTAGCTCTTTACCACTTTGGATAGTTGCAAATTGTCACAAAAGTAGTGCACAAATGTTTCTGCAGAGCTCATTGTCATCGACTGTTTTCCCCTTAAAAAAACTCAAATGCCCTCCCTGTTGCGCTGTGAGGGTGCAGAGAAAACGGTTTCTTCTCCTGAAGTTGTAAACGGGAAAGCTCTTGGCAGAGTATGTTGCTATGATTTTACAGCGTGAAGATACGTTTTTTTTATATTAAGACGACACTGGTGCAATAACTAGTGTTAAGTTAAACGTGTCTTCCCACACTATGCACAGGCCATGCCCACACATGCCATACTGTGACCTTGCACTTTTGACTTTTAGCAGAAGCCGCAGTGTAAGAAAGTTGTTGTTCCCCTTTGCTCTACCACACGCAGATGGGTAGAGATGAGTAACCGCAGTGAGAACGCCGGCCCCCGACTGATGGAGAAGTGAAAAGCCTCCGTGTCCTTTCGTAATTTGAAGCTGGAATTACTACCGTTGATTTTCATAAGATAACGACGTTTTTATTTCAGCTTCAGCCTTTGTGATGCCATCGAGAGATGAATGTAAGGGCGACATTATAGAAACTCATTTTAGGAGATGTCTCAAGAGTCAGTCTTTTGCAATTATGCATTTCATAAAAAGGACACTGTGCTTGTTTAGCTTCAATGCAGTAAGCCTTACTCAAAAACTGCGGTTAGCACCTTTTGGTTAGACCGATCTATATCTCCCCTCGATGACTACTCTGCGTGGCATGAGCTTCAAGTTGTTTGCTTCCTGTGAGAAATGAAGCAACACAATATTGCACACTACTCTGAAGGTGTGAGCTTGTTTTCCCAAGGAGTTGACCCGTGGTTGTGCTTCTGAAGCGGAGGCAGTAAAGTGTGTTGTCTGACATCGGTTTGGGGTTCATTTGAACGTCTTCCGTCTCCAGGAGGTGCGCTCAGTTTGACTGCATCACAGGCGTTCCCGAGCGTTTGCTCCACAGACGGGAAAGACTCTTCTGTTACGACACATTCATAAAGCATCAAGACTGAGCCTTGGGTTTGTCCGATTTAGTACTCTGTAGTGTCGTCTTCTTGGAGGTTTTTTTTGATGGATCGGGTATCCTTGGCTGCAGAGATGTCGGCTCTGTAACTGGCCCTCATTCTGCTAACTCTCCCTCACACAGCGACATAGGAAAGCAATCCCCCGTGCTTATTGGCTGTTGACGAACATCTGCAGGATTGACTTGGACGATCCTCGTTCTCGTGTCTGTCGATCTGACAAAGGGCCGTTTGAAAGCTTGCTGGCGTCTCTGGCTTCAGCCTTTTGACAGGAAGTCGAGATGTATTCAGTTTTTAGTCAGCGAGTCCTTGAACTTGCCTGGTCAGGTAGCACTTGAAGAACATTTTTTTTCAAGTCTCAAAGTACAAGCTAAAGGCTTAATTCCTGCCAACGCATAGTGTGCCTACTAAAGGGGAGCACAAGCGAGTAAATCTGCCTCTTTGTCTTCCTCCTTCCGCTCCTTTGCCGTCATGTATAGCCTGACAGCTGTGCATGCCGAGCAGAGAAGATGCACGGCGGGGTTTTGTGTCTGGTTTGTATCGCTTGACAATAACAGTGTGACATTTGTGAAAGATTTGTGGTGGTTGTTTTTTTATATCGAGCTCTGTATTGTAATTTTTGCAGGTTCTCAATGTGTCAAGGTAAGAGTGTGTAGAGGTGTAGTGGTCAACTTTGCATGTGAGCAACCCGTCTGCACTGCGTAGTCTGACTTCAGGCTACTAGTATGTCGCTGTGTCGTGGAAGAAGCTTCTAGTGTTGCTTTCTTAGAAGTGAAATCTAAATGTCCGTAGTTGTGCAGTTATTTTCCTCACTGCTCTCTATCTATCAAATCATTTTCCGTAATGTTTGATGTAGCTTTTGTTGTGCCTCATGAGATGCATTTGATAAAAAGAAATTTGCATCCAACGTTTTTTCTTTTCGCAAAGCGACTCCATGGCGACGTTTCAGCCCGCAACTCGACTGCATTGTGTTCTTCTTCCTTCTGGCCACGTCTAACGGTTGCGTCTCTGCTCTAGTTTGGAAGTGAGAACCAGCAGCTGGAGTGGGTCAAACGGGAGAGCGAGCGCGAGGAGCAGGGGAGGCGGCGGCGGCTGCGGCTCCAGGAGCAGCAGGACCTGGAGCTGGCCATCGCGCTCAGCAGGGCCGACATGCCCAGCGCCTGACCGGCCGTGCCCATCCACACCGTTGTTGACCTCTTCCTTCTGCCTCACAGTCCTCCGTCCGCAGGCTCGTGACCACGGCACCAACACTGGCCCGTCGTGACCTGCAGCCCCCGTTACCAATTTGTGTAGGAGGCCAGTGTTTCTCCAGGTATTGGCTGGACTCGAGTCGAAGGACTCTACATTTAGCAACCCGTTACGGTTCATTGCTCCCCAACTACATGGCAACTGTAATGGAGGACTATACGTTGCTTCTTGATTCACACCCGGTTCTTCCTTCAAGAATAATATCGACTTCACGCAACCCAAACCAGCTGATCCACTACAACCTCCATCTAGCTCCATGTCTTGTTCTCGCTCATCACCCTGCCTTATCCAAACGCTTTTCTGTTGCAAGAGAAAATAACATTTTAAAGAATATTTTACTGTTTTTTTTATTTTTATTTATATACAAAAGCAATGAATCTTTGGTATGAAGTCCTTGTAAAATGCACTGTACGAACAGGTTTTTTTTCTTCGAACTTATAGAAGCTAGAAAACGAACTGAAAGTCAAACCAGATGTGTTATCTTCCCTGGTGGCTTATGATTGGTTTGTCCACTTTCAGATGTTTTTGTTTGTTTTTTAAAGAAACTTAATCTACTGTAAATATTTTTGGATGGTTTTATGTACAATCCCTAGAAAAGGCCGTATTTAAAAACAAGCCTGTCTGAAAGTACTGGAGCTTTGTGAGGTGATCACCTATAACATGCTTTAGGTTTCTTTTTAGTTTCTTTGTTGGGTGTTTCTTGCCATTTATGCCTGCATGTGGAATATACATGGCCTTAAAGTATAAGGATGGAAGACTTTTTTAATTTGAGTTTTTTTTAATAATCCAACCTTTAACTGGCATCTTCATGTCAAAGTAGACATATGATGTTTAGGAATCCCTAACAAGCATTTAGGCCTAACATAGCTTTCGTTAAATATAGTTTAGCCCCATATCATCGGTTGCCTCTTGCATTCACAATTACGACGCTAGCAATAATCATTGAGGTTTTCGTTCCTTGTGAACGAATCCACCTGATGTCAACAGCCTGGGCTTCTCAGGAGGATTGTTATTGGTTGCGTTGTTATGCGCAAAGAACTTGCTCTCCTATACAACTTACAGCCTCTATAAAATGGAAGTAGTCTACAGTATTTGTACGGGTGCTGTTACCTTTAGTTGTATTCTTCCGCCAGTGTCTCACTACAAGGTCATCTGCTTCCACTGTTTTGCTTTTCTCTCAACACTCAAATCAACCGTTGGATATTTTTCTTTCATTTTATTGTCTGATGCTCCAGGCGGAGGACATATATGTTTAAATGACTTACAAATAATGCATCCTTGTAATATATGACACTAATCAGGTTTCTTTGGCACATAATGTATGCACTGTATATTCCAAACCTTACTGGACATGTACAGAGTAAAGGCGCCTTATTTATCAACATTGTAATGTTAAACAGTAAGTATGTGATTCTAGAAAAAAAAAATCACTGTAATGACTTTGAATTGAATAAAAGTGATTTTTAACATTCCAGGAACAAGGTGAGTGTTTTATTTAATTATCCAGTACTGGAGCGCTCGTGTACTGAACTGTACAGTAGGTGGCCTCAAGGACCAGCAGATCAGATGTTACGAAGGAACGCAATGTTCAGCTCTATTTTGATGGCTTAATCTTATGCGTTTTATAAATTGTACAATACATATTTATACCCACATGTATAACAGTTGGTGTTTATGTCTTGCCTTAATATTGGGGGTGAGGATCGGAGATACAGTTCCATCTCCCACAGCTGATATTGTTAACCTTAAGTGTACTTCCTCTTTTTAAATATATGATACATTCTAGTGTTCACCAACACATCTGAGCCCCTTTATGTGATTACATGATGAACTGAAGAGATAATACAACTGTGAGACCACTTTTGAGGAAGGGTGTGGTTTTACCACATTATTTTAATAGTTTTATAATTGTCATACAGAATACTGCGTCAATTATTTTTGAGAATATTGTTAAAAATACTATTTACTTGCATCTACTTTTCAAAATGCCATCTGGCTTTGATGGATCGACTCAATGCAGCCTTTGATGCGGGGGAGACAAATGCTCACTGACACTATGCAGACATTATATGCACAGACTCCGATACTTTGAAACTGTGCACAGTGACTGTGTAATTGTAGTATTAAGGCCCTTTGATGTCCTACTATAATTTCTACCCATCAGAAAGAGAGTCTAAGGGCTCCCTGATGAGGGTTTGCTGTGCCCCCTCTGTCCAGACGGCTCCCGGCTCACTCTGTAATTATGGAAATGGAGTGTTTGTATTTATAGGCTAAGCCCACAAGCGGCTGTCCTTCTGTGTCTTGCAGCTGCAAAACATCACAGTGGAAATCAAGTGCCCTTGTTTTAAAATTAAAGTGGGTATTCAATGGCAACATGTATAACCTATTTAGTGTAACTGATCTGATGGTGTGCAGGCCTGCTGCACCGACTTGTAAACACAGTATGAAACCTGTCTGGGTGGATGTGGTTCATTGAAGTAAATGTGTGAACAAGATGTAGCTGAAAGGACTGCATGACAAATAAAGAGCTCCCCAGGCAAATGTTCAATTTCATTGTTTTTTTTAATATTTACAATAAATATACATTTTACAGTATAAAAAAACATGTACATATTTATATAAATTTAAGTGAAAAATAATGCACAGGACATCAAGCCCTGATAGCGAACAGAGGGGCTGGATCCAAGAGTTTCACACGAGAGAAGACAACAGCAACTCCAAATAGGAATGATCAATAAAATAAACCAGTTCAGGCCATTCAGACATTGAGGCAGTTTAAATCAAACATTGTCTATGCACACGTTGATGTGCATTTCACCCCTGTCATTAAAAACATGTTGTGTGGCCATGTCGTTCTATCACTAAGAGTTTTACAGTAGCAGTCATAGAAAGGCACTTTTGTGTCAAACACAGCGTTCCAGTTCTGTCAAAGAAGAGTAGTATATGTACAGGGCCAGCCCCTTCTCGGTCTGCCTGTTCTAAAGCAAACAAAGCTTTTCTAAAGCTTTTATTGAACCAAAGTAGTACCAGCTACATTATTAGAATATAAAACCACTAAAACTTTTTCATTCAATATTACATATAAAAAGACTTTGGTCATTTTGAACAACAATTTAAATAAAAAAAAAACACATCAGTTGAATCACAATAGAAAAGAAAACAACACGACCCCTTCCCAAGTCCTTATGTGAGCACCTTCACATGTGTCTCTTCATGTGAAGCGCCAGGTGGTCAGACCTGGAGAAGGCGCGTTCACACAAGTGACACTGGAAGGGCCTGTGTCCGGTGTGTTTGCGGAAATGACGGGTCAGCTCATCGGAGCGGGCGAACTTCCATCCACAGCCTTCCCAGCTGCAGTGGTACGGCTTCTCACCTGTTTAGACAATACAAAAGGACATTATTATTAGTGGGAGACGTGGTTTTGAGCTATGCAGATGTGTGCGTAATTGCGCACAGATATAGTCATATTTATCATGATGGATATGAGCTCAGACTTACCAGTGTGAGTTCGGAGATGTGCCTTCAGATGTGAACTCTTGGTGTATGTTTTTCCACAGCCGGCGTAGCTGCAGGTGTGACTCGCCGTGCGCTTCCGCGGCCATGTGCGTCGTCCTCTCTTGGGTTTGGACTCCAGCAGCTCGAGGGGAGAGGAGGGCGGTGTGAGCATCACCCTCTGCGCGCCTGGCTGCAGACTGAGACCTTCATCGTACATGCCAAAGGCAGTGTGTGGAGCGTGGTAGGACATGTGCATCTGGGGAGCCTGAGGGTGGTGCGGGAAAGCCGCCGTGTTGTGATACTTTTGCGAATAGTTCATGGGCTGGCACATCTGTGCCTGGCAGTCCGAAGCTCCCTGGTCCTCGGGGCTGAGAGGCGGGGTCATGTTGCTGGCTGCCCGCGGGGAGATGGCAACTCGGGGCTGCTCGAAGGACATCATGCACGAAACGTTCCCTTCTTGCTTGATTTTGCTGCAACTTTGAGGCACCATGCCCAAAACGGGACCGTAGCCTTCCATGGATGGCTCCACTTTGATCTCCTGGCGAGGAAAATGCGCCGTGTTGACATAAAATCTCCCCTGGACGCAGGGGTTGCGCGTAATGCCATAGCCGTTGGTTCCTTCGGAGCGGAGCAGCTCTGTCATGAGGCTGGCGCCGTACGGCGGCGGCGGGGAGCGGTGATCGTCTGTGGCGTAGGATGGCACCGAGGCTCCCGTCGTGTACATGCTGAGATCGTCTGTGCCCACAAACTCCGCCGCGCTGTCGGAGCCAGTCGTGTTGGCGAGAATAAAATCCAGATCCAAGTAATTACTCAGATCCTCGTCGTCCCTTTTGCTATGATTGTCCAGGTTGTGTACCATTTCAAGCATGGAGCAGCTGGCGGAGACCAGCTTGTCCGTGTCACCTTTCCACCTCTGAGAGAAGAAATACACTTTGTTAGATATGATGTTCCTGTGAAATACAATACTATATATTGCATGTGATAACGAGTAAATCAACCCAGTAATGAGTTTTCTTTTCTTTAAATAGTTATGTTCCAAGATATTATTACAAAACAGGTACAACTAAGTGATATAGAGTATAACTCAAACATATCCACGGATTTTGAAACAGAATTCAATATCATTTTGAACTTACGTTTTCCCATGTTTTTTCTCTTTGGTTTGAGAATGTCGAAAATGACGGCAGCATCACTCCGGTTAAGGCCATCGTTTGGTGAAATAATAATTATATCTCTTGTTAAAAGTCGCACCAGATACTGCTGTGCCTGTCTCACTGTCGCTCTCCACAGCTGCGCTCCAAAGACATGAACGAGTGAAGAAGTGGAAGGAGGTCCTCCAAACTTTATAAGTCTCTAACCCGAGTGCGCCTGGCCAATTGTGAGAGGTCAGGAAACAACGTAAAGTTTGGTAAATTTAGCTCTTTATAAAGCGGTTGGTGCAGGCAGCGGGGCTCAGTGCTCCATATGACAGTGGACGAGGCGCAGAGGAGCCTATAAAGTGGAGCACCGCCCCCTCACTATGACGCAGGCACTCACAAGCCCCGCCCCCTGAGTTGGAGATTGGAAAAAAGTTGAAGGCAAATTACAAACATGAGCAATATAGCAACCATAGATACTTACGTAACATGTTGAAAAGAACAAGCTTAATGACATAAGTTGTTGGAGCCTGAGCTTAGTAGTACAGACTGTCTGCACATCAGTTAATTATTGAAAACAAACGAGATACTTTGATGAACAGTAATATACATATAGACTCAATAGTAACTTTTAACAGAAAAACACAAAACTACGATATAATCTGTAATACAATGCAAGGAATAGAGATAATTGCACACGTGTTGAATGACACTTAAAACGTAACACACACAAATATCTCACAAATATAAAGCAGCTCATTGGATCCGACAATACATTTGTACTTTTCCATTTGCGTAGTAAACGTAGTAAACGCTCTGACACATATACCGTACGTACTCTCCTTTTGTGTTTTCAAACCCGTGTCTCTAAAAGTGAAAAGAACAATGCAATATACTTGCGTATAAAGATCAAGATATTCTGCCTCCACCTGTTTGGCGCGTCTCGCTCGCGGATCATTATCATTAATGGAGACGGTTTTGTTCCCTCGCAGCGGGCTTGTCCAAACAGGCGCCAGGGTCGTCTGAAACGGTTTTCACGGCTTTTTAATGCTCTAACCAGTCATGATGTAAACATGATTTAAAGGGTAACGTCCTGTTGTTTTATCCATTCATGTGTAAATGCGGTCATTAGCATCACAACTCTGGCAGGCTTGCTCCTTGTTTCTGCTGAGATCTGGTTTCTGACACGTAGACAGTTGTTTTCTCCTCAGGACTCCTCTGGCTCCAGAGGTCATTAGGCCAACTGTAACTCTGCTGTAGCATTTGCATCACTCCTAGAAGAGACACATTGAGAATGTTAAAACATATATTGTTTCTTCATGTAAAATCACTTGGATTTTTATTTTAAGGTCACTTCCATTTATGAATAAAATCTCAAATAAACAGGAACTCTGTTAAACTAGAAGTAAAGGGACCACAGTCACACAGGTGGCACCTTAATTTCTTTTGTATTAATCATCAGTAGTCATGGAAGAAGTATTTAGCTGATTTTAAAAGAAAGTGTAAACATATTCCAGTATAAATAGAGGATTGCAATTTCCACTTTTCACTTTTCACTTTTAACTAAGTATTACCAACTATATTAGCTAAGTATCAAAAGTAATATCAGTTATATTGCAGGCAGATTGGCACTGTCAGCACGATACTGGATCACCGTTAGTGTAGCAGTCACCTGCAGCCCTTTATCTGATTTAGATTTATGTATAGGATAGTTTAATTTACGTAATCTCCCTAACAAGTAGTCTCAATAGTGTAATAATGACCTCTTATGTAAATGTTAAATGGACTGTACTTCATGCTTCAAAGTCTTCTGAGTTTGGCTCAAAGTGCAAAGTATGTGTCATCATTCCCCCATTCACACACATTCACACACGGTACGATGCCACCAGCCCATCAGCTAATCATTCACACCTATTACATTTGGAGCAATTTGAAGTGTCTTGTCCAAGGACACATCGACATGGACTAGAGGAGCTGGGGAACGACCCGCCAATCAGTCTTACTGAGGGACGACCGTGCTCTACCCCTAAGCCACAGTCGCCTTATGGTGCAGTCAAAGTATGAAGAGGTAAAAAATGGAAGTACAAGTAAAGTTTAAGTACCTCAGAAGTGTACATAATTTAATCTAAATCCCCAGAGACGGAAACACTCTCTTTCTGAAACAGGTGCAGTAACAAAAAGAAAAAAGACATAAAGAAAGACGTAGAGGTGCTCATTGTGATGATGATCTGAGCAAACACAGCACAACTGAGTTCAGATCCACATGACAGACACATCACCTTTCATCAAGCTGTCATATTCAACATCACCAGTAAACTCTGTCAGTGCAGCTGTGAGCTTTCCACATCCTGATCCCTGATCTGGGCTTGTGTATTCAGTAGAAAGTGCGTCACACGGCAGGCGTCCAGTAAAGGCCGGAGAGGAAGCGGCCGGCCTGATGTCTGAACCCCCGACCGCTGATTCTGACCTCGGCTCTGTGCAGCACTCCTCTGCTCTGCTACCAGTGAGAGTGCTTTCACTTCTCTTCTTACTCAGCTACCATTCACGCTTTGTGATACTCCAATGTTTCAATTTTAGGACATGCATGTCTTCTTCTTGGTAGTTATGTTCATATCTCATTATGTATCTGCATCAAAAGCCTTTTGCAAAAATGTCCCTTTTCGGAGGTCATGTTGGAGGTTGTCGGCGGGTGATGATCCGCGACTGATTGAGCTTCAATATTATCTCATATTGGTGCTATTTGCTAAATAAACTTTCATTTCCTCAAATATTTCGTTTTATGAATGTTCTATCCAAAACAACTCCCATTTAGTTTGAGGTTCAGTGCCTTGCTTCAGGGAATAGTTAGACATTTTTGGGAATACATTTTCTCTCTCGAGTTAAATGAGAGGATTAAAAGCGTTGAGCAAAATAAGTGCCTTTTCCAAAATGCCCAACTACTTTGCAAGGACACTTTGACATGATGAGTCAGGGACGGACGATGAAACAATTTTTTTGGTAATAAATAACTTTCACTTTAAATACTACAGAGCAAACATTACTAGTCCTGACCAAAAGTCACAGCACAATGGAGGTTTGTCATTCTCAGTCAAGCTGGTTTTCCCATTATTTGCAAAGACTCAGTTAAATGTCACGATGCTATCACACCAGGTTCACAGGAGGATTGTAACAGAACTGTATAAAGACTTTACGAGACAACTCCGCACCTGGCGGATTAATATGTCAGCCAGAAAAAATGCACTTGAGCAGCCTCAATTCTTGTGAAACTTCTCTTCTCCGTGACGTGCAGCGAAGGGATGAGCGAGGCAAAAAGGAAAGCTGCACTTGGCGAGTCTGGTGTTTCGCTGGAAGGGGTGCGCACTAATTCGCATGACGTTTAGGAGACAGGTTTGTATTTCATGCTGATCCGTCACTTCCTGTGGAGAAGTGTACGTACCCAAAGAGAGAATTTAATTTAGGCGACTTGGGCGAGAAAACAGGGCCTCACATACGATGGGTGGGACTGTTAGCAGCCCACATGAAAAACATTTCTCAGTTGAGGTTTCAGTTAAAGAGATTTGGAAGAAGTTCATGAAGAAGTTGGACTTAATTGCTCCATGTAGGGAAATTCTTCTTTTGCTTACCTCCTTTACAGAGAGGTCAGAGGTCAAATAGAGGACACACACCTTGGAGCATGCAGGGATTCAGTGTCCTGTTCAGATTCTTGACCCCGTGTCCTCTCATCAAAACACCGTCTCCCAACCAACTGCTTTACCCCGTGTTTCACCCCATGCGAGCTGCACGTCTGACTTTCCCTGCAGAAGAGGAACCGCTGAAATCATTGAGCGCTGATGAACAACATTACCACAGAAGTCTCACAAAACTATTTTTCCTCTGAATTGACATTTACACAATGGTTTTTACCATTGGGCAACCCGCTTTGTCATAGTATCACAGATGGAAGCGTGTACTGCTGCTGCGATATCTAGACTGTTCATTTACTAAGTTGTCAACAAGCTGTCAAGTCGCAGAAGAAGAAATGCAGGCACGTTACTGCAGAGTTGACAGCTAGATTAGAATATTCTGTTTTCTTAATGTGCTTGCCCTTACACAAACTTTGTCATGTACAGCTTGACAGTTATGTTGAGAATTTGAGGCTTTTGTCCTCTGTTTTTGTTTAGGATCATTTTGAGATTTTCTCACAGCGTCAGTTCTGTAAATGTGGAAAGAAATGACAAACTATTTACAAACAGAACTCAGACCCACCCCGCCCAAACAGAAAAAACAGGACTTAACTAAAATACAAAGTGGCTTCCTAGAAAGAAAGTTATACAAAGAAAAAGTATACAAGCGTAACTCCTTCATGGAAATCCCCGTGCTTCCACCTCATAAGCATCTATAAAATAAATATATATGTCCCACTTGAGGCTAATCCTTCAGGAGACCTTACAGTCTCCTCACATATGAAGTCATGGACAGAGCACGTACATGTGACGTACATTTGCTTTCAATAGACTGCACAAAGGGCGGGTTACACAGCTCGTCATATAGATGTATGTATCATATTCTCCATGCTGAGACCTCATGTTGTCACATACAAGTTGTTTTTCGGTTGTTCAATCAGTGACATGAATACTGGCGTTCATTACGTCTTTGTCAGGTCTGTTAGGGCTCCGTCACTGCGGTGAGGATTTGGATACACCAACTCTGCCTCATGTGGCAAACTCCATTAACTTCCATGGAAAAACAGTGTGTAAGTGTGAGAGTTAGTGCCGGACCTGCATGGGACGTCCTGACAGAGCGAGAGTCAGTGAGAGTTTAAGAGTGAGTGGGATCCTGCTCTGGGCTTATATAGCCCAGTTATTTTTAACCGCCCGCCCCTTGCTTATTACACAGTTTCCCCCCGGACCACTCAGGAAGCACGTTTGGATCCTTTTCCTGCTCACACGCGGCCAGATTCAAACAGAATCAAAGAATGATAGCATTGAGGCTCTCCATCCCCCCAGTTGGAAAAAGAACGGGGGAGGGAGGACAAGGGGGGAGAGAAATGTTCAGCAGAAAAGGTTGGCACGCGCCAATGGCATGACATTCAAAGAGCGAGCTCTAGCTCTGGTCCTGCTCCAATTTCAGAAACCCTCAAACATTTGTTAAAAAAACAGCACAGGGCAGGCAGTCCTGAACACAGATTTGTACCTGATGTAGAACATTCAGCAGGGTTTCTTGAGCATAACTAGAGAACAGTTGAGTTAAACTTAACTTAACTTAACTTAAGATAACTGTTGCCTAACATAAGTCATGTTTATTTGAAGAATGGGTTGCATGACACTGCCTGTTTGTTGACTTTACAACACTGAACCAGTTGATACTTGAGAATACAGAGAGACTAATTCAACTCCTGCCAATTCTTACACTCAAACCATCAAAACACCAATATGTCAGGTATTTGGTAACTTGTAATTATTTGTGGTGACTTTTTCTATGGACAAGAATATCTTTAGAAGAATAATTACTATTATTATATTGAGATTACCTTCATGCACTTCAATCATTATACTAATAGATGTATGCTTCTTGAATATGAAGTTTACTACTGAGGTTAAAAAAAAGTTTTCATCCAATTTATATCTACGAGTATTGACCGAATATAAGAAACACTTCTAATTAACACCCAAAACAGTTCAGCAGCCCCACAAACGACAACATCACCACGTAGCCCTCTGAAACACTCTATTCAAAAGTTGTAACCAATAAACCAGCGACTGAGTGCATGTCATGCATATTGTAGGAAACTTCCAGCCAAAAATGTTAAATGACCCAAGAGAAACAAACACTTGTGTTACTATGGAGACATTTTTAATAAATCAGTATTTAGTTTGCTATTCAAAGCAGCTCATGAATCTGTTTATTGTCACTTCACACATAACTAGGGTGAGAGGTTTTGGAAACAAAGCGTACATACTGGCCCCCGCTGCGTTCCACAACACCTCTGCACTGAAACAGCCAGCGTCTGGCTTCCACAGAACCCGAACATGTGTCTCAACAACCAATGTAGCTTTCAGCAAGTGTTATGGAAACCCACCTTTTAAAAATATGCAGCTCACTCCAGCTAACATGGCAGGAATAATGGCTACATGTGGATATAATTGAGCCAGTAGAGCACCGGGGGGATGGGCCCCAATTTATTAGCTGTTAACACCAGGAATCATACCAGTCTCACTCGTCATACCACACACACATGGCTTCACTGACAGAGAAAATGTTGTTTTTTACTCTCCAAAGTGCTAAGAAAGGTGCTTTTTATTTGATAAATGAACACGTGCAGGCTCTCAGGGGCTTGAAGTAGGCCACTCTGAAAAGACCGGAACATTTCAGAACGGCCTTTGGACACATGACAATTCAAAGTGCCGGCCAGACTCACTGCATGATATGAAATATAAGTTATTTTACTATTGAAAGTTGTTGTCATGCTTCCCCTTCACCTTACAGAATTACTTCACCCACAAAATGACCATTTCTACATCTCACCCTGTGTTACCTCGTATTCTTGAATACGTGTGTTTACAGACTCTCACTCAACCTGTGCAGAACATGTTCCCCCTATGTGTATTGTTGTTATACTGTGATTCTACTGTAAGTTGTGTATGTATGTTTGTGAGTTAAGTTAAGTGTATAAGCTACTGGTTGACCTACATTTCCCCCGGGATTAATAAAGTATCTATCTATCTATCTATCTATCTATCTATCTATCTATCTATCTATCTATCTATCTATCTATCTATCTATCTATCTATCTATCTATCTACCTATCTATCTATCTATCTATCTATCTATCAATCTATCTATCTATCTATCTATCTATCTATCTATCTATCTATCTATCTATCTATCTATCTATCTATCTATCTATTTATCTATCCATCTAATCAATCTAATTTATCCAGTCCTACGCTCACTACTTCGCTAAACACATCCAATTGCGATACAACCTAGCTATTTAAAACCTGCACGGACAGCTAGCGTGCCCGTGCAATTCTGAGACTGTTTGTGCGGAAGAGTTTTCATTTTCTAGTTTCATCTGTACGAAAACCGAAGTGTGCATGAAAACAATCATTTTAGCATAGCCAGGCTAGCTTTTCCTCTACACTTACTGTCTTTAAGCTAAGCTAAGCTAACCTGCTGCTGACTGTAGCTACATATTTGGAGTAGGACAAACAAGAGAGTGGCATTCATCTTCTCACCTAACTGGGCAAAAAGCAACAAAAAACAAAAAAACGTTAAAATACTTATTTTTACACCCCGTGGTTTGACTGTGCACAAAGTGTGTGTTCATTCTGCCTTCTCCGCTCAGTTTGCACTGATTTCTGGCACATCTAATGTCAGCAGGATAACTCAACTTTCAGTATGAGGACACTGTAGAAAGTAGAGTCTATCCTGATGAAAGCTCGGGGAGGCCTGTGTTTTTTTCCCCGAGTGTAGCTCGACAGCCTCAGACCTGTGCACATTTGAACATGCCGAACTAAACTGTGGCAGCTGTTCAAATAGCATCACCCCATTCTCGACACAGGTTCCCCATTGAAGCCACGCTCCGCTTGATGGAGTGATCCAGCCTGCAGTGCACTTTATAGTGTACACACCTCGAAATGGCGACATTTGTAAAAAGGCTAATAAAAACATTCCAGCAGCAAGGAATGCTCCAGGTATTTCCTTTCCTACACCTGGTTACGATTCCTTGAGTGCACTCGTCTGTTTTCATAGAACCACGCTCTTTCAGAGAGTGGATATTGATCCCGTACACTCCTGAATGGCGTTGTGTTTTTCTAAATGGATGACATTGAAAACAAGTTTGACACTATTTCAGCCTAAACTGCTGGGAGCTTATTGGTAAGTTGTTTGGGAAGTGATTGAGTATGACTTGTGATGTGGTGGGGACATAGATTGAACTCTACTGTCATTGCATGTCATTGCATGTTAAACTAGAACGGGCACTCGGTAGAGCGCATACCTTCGCATATCACAAGATTGGGCATTGAATTATGAACATGTTGGCATTAGTTTCATGCCAATTGGATAAAAATTGACCGCACTATGGTAAAAAGAAGATTTTGAACTTTTCTTGACCTTGACCTTTGACCCGATCAATCCCAAAATCTTATCAAATGGTCCCCGGATAATAACCAATCATCCCACCAAATTTCATGCGATTCGGTTTAATACTTTTTTAGTTATGCGAGGAACGCGCATACAAATAAATATATAAATAAATAAATAAACAAATAAATGAATAAATAAATATATAAATATATAAATAAATAAATAAATAAATACACGTCGATCAAAACATAACCTTCCGAATTTTCAATGTGAAGGTAATTAAGTGTGAGGCAGCGACAGGTCGACAGTTGAAGTAGAAGGGTCAAAAGGTCGGGATGTGTCTATGGTGACGAACCTTCAGCTGGACTGTATGACTCAACGTGGATGAGGGAGGTTTCTCAGCCACATAATCAGAGCTTCACATGGGTCACAAGCCATACAACTCATGTGTTGTTTTTTCACTCCATATGAAGTTCTTTTTACAGCAAAGATTATGAAAGTAGGAAAGTCCCGGAAAAATGACGGTGCAGAAGTTAACTCAACAGTGATGGCATTTCTGGACACTGGAACCAATCTACCAAAGAAGACCACCGTTTGTACATCTCTTGGTCCAGTGTGTGAATACTCTTTGGAGTCTAGTGTGACCTGGAGGGCCAAACTGGAAGTGTAGGGTTTAAAAGAAGAGGGAATTTAGACGGCTGAGATTTAGATTTTAGAAGGCCCCGTCAGGCTGCATTATGGGAAATGTAGGAGCCATGGTTTTTGGTGCTTAACTCATAGTTGGGACTTAAAGTCAGGATTTGTCCTCCTCGAATCTGTCTCTTCTAAAACTTTGTGGAATACCATATGAAGTTGAAAGTGACGCTTCAATAGAAACTGATGTCATACCATCTGTTGACAAATGTTGAAATTAAATGAAAGTTGTCAAAACTCTCTAACCACTGGAATCTAGAGAGTACATATAAAAGGAAATGGCAAGAAACCCTTGATACAAAATGACTTCTAAAGATTTCAGTTAGCAATATGTTTGTTACAGACTATTTGTTGTAATAGTATAACTATTAGAATCAAAATATCTAATGTGGCAAGTCCTTGTAAGAATAATTACAAAAACTTTGATCCACACAGGTGAAGTCCATCCTCCGCCATGTCTCAAAACCAGAGACCAGAGGCCGGACTAGTTTGTAGGTCATCCAGCACTCACTCAGTCAAAATCTCATCAGGCTGTGGGACTTGGGTGTGTGTGTTTTTGTGTGTGTGTGCGTGCGTGTGTGTGTGTGTGCGTGTGTGTGTGTGTGGGGGGGGGTTAAGGTAGTTCCTCTGCACATTACAGATGCTATCTCAAAGGAGGATGGGGACATTAACCCTGGGTCCCTGCCATAAAACACCCGTTTTTCAAGTGGGTGAGAATAGATGATATCTAGTGAAGCATACGTAGATACACGCTGTAATATAGATTCTTATTTCCCTTTTTTCCCGTGAACGTTTTTTCTCTATTTTTTAGGAGATTATAAAGCCCTCTGAGACAAATTTATAATGTAATTTGTGATATTGGGCTATATACAATTAACTGAATTGAATAATATAAGTATGTGTGTTTCAAATTGAGAAAAATACAGATAAAGAATGAATTTCTGGGGGGTACAAGTGCTAAATCAGTGTTTGTTCTACTTCGTACAGTTAGAGCAGTTAGAGGGAGGCTTCAGGTGCCGAGGGTGTATCTACAGCTGAGTAATTTAGATTGTTGGGTTTGGTTGCAAAACGGCAGAGAAATTAACAACCTGTGGTTGACCAACAAACGAGATCCGGTGTGCGTCGACCATTTGGCACGTGCAGAATTCATATTCTGATGTGTCCCTCTTTCATTCTTAGCCTGCTGACAGGAATAGGTGTTCGGAGTGTGGTTTTGTCAGCTAACCAAGTGGCTCCGCGATGCACCGAGCGAGTCCCCACCGATGTAACAGTATTCAGCTCGTCTGGTGTGAAGTGTGCTACCTCAACACAGAGAGCGGTTTGTTGAGCCGCATGTCGGTTTCCTCTCCAACTTTCTGCAGGGTTTTTTTTGTGGCCGTGAGGCTTATACTGATGAAATATATTTTACAATCTGTACAAAGTCGTTTGCAGTTGGAGGATTTTCATCTATTTGAAATATGGTAGTATTTTAGGATTGTAGTGCCCACACAGAACCCAACATAAAGTCAGACGGCTTTGAAAACTCCCCCAAGAAGCAAAGTGAGTCATTACTTGTGAAGCGCATACTTAATTGATTTACTTACTACACCTGGCTTCAATAAACAGGCACCACAGAGCAGGTTACTGGTCTATTTAACACTTCAACTCAGGTATAATTAACCTACTGTAATGGCCCAGGGGCCTCACTCGACTGGTTAACTTCAAACTCCCTCCCCCCCCCCCCCCCCCCTCCTCTCTGCTGCTCTTTAACCCGTATCTCTTGTATCATCCATGCCTCTTCCCTCACTTCCTGAAAGGGGCCCTGCAGTGATCAGGCCGTAATTTATCATCTTTTTGTGGCGTGAAGAAAGACGGCAAAGACTAAATGAATAGTGTAGTTGAAATCTCAGAAGATGACGGCATCTGACATCGGAATGATATTTTTCAAAGCGGGGTCAGGTCTGTATGTGAATGGACGAGGTTATTACTACAAGGATAGACTGTTGACGTAACAGCGCTGCAGTGTTTCATGAATCGTATTCATCATCCAAAATATGTGATCAATACACACACACACACACACACACACACACACATACACATTGCTTAGCAACGGCTCGTGCTCTGACAAACCTGGGAAAGCTGACAACTCCTGAAAAGCTGAAACTGCGACAACGTCTCAAAGAGTCAAAGGTCAAAGGAGCTGCTTCTCTTGAGTACATGACCTCTGGAGAGCTCGAGGTCACCACCCTCTCAACCTTGACTGACCACTTAAAACTCACCTGAGCTCCGTCTTAAGCTCTTATTAGGCCCATTTTGTTTGCAGCTCAGCTCAACTGTCAGAACCTGTTCTCTCAGCGGCTCTTTACAAGACCTGTTGCCTGCGCCATCCCTTGAGCTGTTGAGACTAACCGCTCAGATAATGACTCTTGGCTGGGTTAGTTCCCTTCTTATTTTTGTTTCTATCAAAGCCCTCGCTATCGTCGGCGTGCCCGGGCACTTCTCGGCAGCGGGACAGGTCACGTACTTCAACCTGCAACTGGCCGAGGGGATAAACACACTTGATCCACAAATGCATGCGTGCTCATTTGGAAGGGGAGCCCCGCAGCTCGGGGTGACATTCTCAAATGCAGCTGCTCTGTTTAACCTGAGGCATAGACAAGGTGCAGGAGAATAAGCCTTTACTAATCTACCTGCTTGGCATATTATGCAATTCAGACATTCTTGTGTTAAAGGGACAGAGATGTCCTTTGACAAAGTGAGTAAGAACAACTTTCCAATGACCGAGAGCTGCTTCTTTGAGGAACTACATTTCGGCACAAAGGAAAACATGTATAGTGTGCCTGTTTGAACATATGTGTCTTATGCAGATAAAGCAAATCAAAATGATATTAGAGCAGACGGTGGAACCGTTTTCTCAGTTCTGCTTCAGAGTTTTAAACTCGTCAGTTATGGGGGGTTGTCAGTGTATTTTGAGTGGCAGTATTACAGAGGTGTACTCTGGTTTAATGCAGCTGGTAACCACTTCCTGTTTTTTGAATAGTGAATCTTCTCACAGTTTGCCCATAATTTCCTGAAGCGCGTGTTTCGTATGTGTGAGCGCAAGCGTTTGTGTGTTGTGGGTTATCGCAAACTGAGGTGGCTTGCATGCTTGCAAAGAACAATCACGGTTCCTCTCTACTTGCACCGTTGAGCTGCAAATCGTATCTTCAGTTTCTTGCAAAGCTTGCAACTGTTTGTATCGACTTTGTTTTTGTGCAGGTGAGTCTTTGGGGGGGGGGGATGGTGTAATGCAATGAAAGGTGTGTCTTAAACACTATCAGGAAAACAAGGTATCATTTAATATTCTAGCATCATGATGTCTCATTCAGATAAAAAGTAACACGTTGTCCTTTGATTTCTGCGTCTCTCTTTTGTACTTGGTCTACAATCGGCTCAGCGTCAAATGTTGTCTTTTAAATCGGGGATTACCAGGAACACATGCACACCAGTTGTGTTTATAATGTGTGTCTCTGAGTGAGCCAAGGGGACTGCCGGGCCCTAATTTGTTTTTGCAGACTCTGTCCATCGGGTTAAGATTTATACTGTTAGCCTGGAAACACAGAGACAGGACGTTCTGTTTTATACATTCGATGCCCCGAAGAGGGATCATGGTGTTAATCCCAATACTCTGAAGACCCTGAAACACTTCATTTAGGTCAAACTCAGTATCAACTCAGTATTGGTCATACATTTGGTAGTGGTTTGTATCGCACACACACAAAAAACGAACAAAAGCGAAAGAGAAAACATATAATCTAGCAACCGCATCACATAGGTAGCCACATGCGCCACAAATTAGAGAAGTGGGCCTGACTTGTGGGGGAAGAGGTTCCCCACTGGTTTTACACTCAGAGATAAACAGCACATTTTGCTGAAAATAGATCCCCTTCATCTTCACTTGACCTAGTATTTGGGCATTGAGGGTTTTCCACCCAACCCTGTTGTTACCTGCTACTGAACAATTGAAGAGAAATCAGGGACGTTTAGCGGTTAGACGATCATCAGTCTTGGCTGTAACCCAAAGTAGCCTAAAAAAAAGGCCTTGGATAAGATGTCCTCCTTCATCCCCAAATATCCGCATCAGAAAACAAAAGGGGGTTATCAAGGAAATGTATGGCAGGGCGTGGCGTGTTATGAGAATCCCACAAATTAGGGACTGGTTGGGAATTGTTCTAATCTAGCAAACCGATGCTGCGGAAAGAGAGCTGCCACTTTGTGAAAGAGAAGGACTCAATTATTTCCAGGCCGAGATCTAATGGATCATGGGTAAGCTGTGTGGGCCTAGTGGTGCTTTTTTGGGAGGCGGGGGACCTCACAGTTTTTAGTTATTCTTTTGCATATGCACCAAAAAGTGAGATTGGAAAACAATGTGGAGGTTATAATTAGGGTCAATTATTTTCAAAATAAGGTTCACAGTCGTGTCTTCTTTTGATTTCCCCTCTCAACAGGGAAATGTGCAGAAAAGAGTTAAAATGTATGCATTTTCAGGAACTCAAGATTTCAGCTATTCGCTGGGTCCTCCATTAATCTTTAATAATAATATGCTGCACTTGCTCAGCTAGAGCTTCCATCAGATCTTCAGATGCAGCGACGTCCTGGATCATGTTGTATTTCTATGGCGCGCTGCTTTTCTTGGAATGTGCGCCGGCTCTTTGATTGTTCTGTTTCCTGTGATTCCAGAGGCCCTTTGTCTTCGCATGCTAACTCACTAATCAGGGAACTCCGTCATAGCTCCCCGTCGCCGGCCGTGCTCCCCTATTGTGTAATGATATTTTTGGCGCTGCTGTCATGCCTCTAACACTCCAATGAAACAAAAAAAAATGTCAAAGTTGGCAAGAACAATTACCTTTAGGAATGTGCAGACTTAAAATGAGATTGTGGCATCAGCGGCAGCTGAGGGGCAAACTGCTCCGTCATAAATAACAGTAAATCGCTCTCAGCGGGACCTTCCTCTCACCTTCAGGCCCGTTAGCTCCTGATTTATGACTTTATATATTACAGGCTAGTGAATACATGGATAATTTCTCCCTGTTCATAAAATGTGTGAGGAGGAACGGGGTCAGTTTTTTTTGCTCTCTGGGTTTCCCCCCATCTTCTTTTGCTTAGACTGTGGTTTCATGATGTGTTATGGGATCCATGAAACAACAACGAAACCAGATGTGCTTAGTAATGCGTATATGCATCTTAACAACTTTGCAGAAGTTGAGCTGAGAGCACACCATGTTCAGTGTGAGAACTTTGTGCCGTCTAAGCTTTCTGGAAGGTTTTCTGTTCTCTTTTATACCGCCTCTTAAAATAAGCCCCCTCCCATTGGCTGAGAGCAGCCTGGTCATTGACTCACATCAGGCCAATTAGAGAGTAACACTTCCTTTACGGTGAAAGATGTTTCCTGTTGATAGTAAACGTGCGGCCTGTGCTGAAGAGCAAATAGAGAGAGGGGGGGGGGGGGGGGGGTTTGTTGAAACGCTGTCAGCGTTTCCCTGACCTTTGTGGCCTCCATGGTGGAAAAACTGATGGTGTCGCTGGTCTGAGGTGTGTTTTTGTGTTCTTGTGTTTGCGGGTGCACGGCAGTGGTGGAAAGTGAGTAAATACATTTACTCAAAAAACATGTTGAAGAACTTGTGCTTTGAGTATTTCCACTGTATGTATTTTCATCTCCTAATACATTTCAGAAGGGAAATATTCCTCTTTTTGCTCCATGATATTGGACCCGTTACTTTTCTACATAACGAAACACGTGATGGGTTTATCAAATACAATACATACATATTGAACAAATGTTTTTACATTCTAAAAGAGCAGCGTCTAGTTTATGATCCACTACCATTTCAATTCAATTCAATGCACGGCTCGGGGGCCAAATAAAGCAAACAGGCACACAAGGTTTGGGGATTCATTTAATTTACAGGGAGAAGTGCTACATGCTGCTGCTTAAAGATTCAGTGGCGGTGAGGCTTTATACTCCAACAAAGTACCTGGAGTCATTTGACTGCCTAACGAGAACTTATAAAGAAATCGTTCCCCTCTAAACTTCTTGTCGTGGGTCCTCTTAAAGGGACCCAACCCCTGCACTATAGCTTACTGTATTATAAGTAAAAAGAACAATATCCGTTGCTGCTAATACTTGTGCATTTCTATTTAGTTGAAGGACTTTTAATAGTATTCTTTTTACAAGTTCAGCATGGGTCCTTTTACATTTAATAGATCTGAATACTCCTCCCACCACAGGTGTACAGCGACACACAGGCCGTAGGAGGGGAGCTGCTTTAGTGGGAACACACACTGACAGCATAGATGTGCCGTGTCATGTCTTCAGTGTCACTCGGACTGACGGCGTGTTATGAGACGTGAAGTGGTGTCCTCCCCGTGGGAATGGCATCTTCTCTCTGAGGCAACTCCTGCAGATGACATTCAAAGGCTGTATTTAGAGCAGCAAACAGATCTGATGTTTAACTCCTCGTGGCACAGATGTTGTGTTTTCACAGCCATCTAAACAAACAGAAGCCGCAAGGGATCTTTTTCTTTCTTACCTTTTGATGTCCGTGAGAAAATCAGACATAGGCTACGAAAGGGTTGACGATCCTGAATGTCTGAATCCTCACAGTGTCTCTCGAGAGATGTCCTGCCTGTTGACCTAACAGGGTTTCAGTGACCAGTCTCACCCCTCATGCCCACCTGTTTTTGCGGCCTGCATAGACTCAGGGTTGTTTAACTCTAATGGGACTATGCTGCAGAGGTAAAACCGAGGGGCCCGATGGTTGCGGCCACAGGTTGGAGGAATGTCTACCGTCTGGACGGGAAAATGTAATCAGCTGAGATCAGCGAATTAGAGGCCGGTTTCTCTTTCTCCCTTCGCGCTCTCACTTTCCCTTCATGTGCTTCTCACGCAGGCAGGCGCTCTCACTTTTTCTCACTCACACTCTCTGACACACACCCATACACACACACACATACATGAAGAAAAATGACACCTTTTCTTTCAGCTATTTCCTCTGTTTTTACATACTTGGGCCTGGTGTACAAGAGGCAACCGTGTGTTTTCATGTGACAAAACACACAGAGGTCTGTGTGGATTTGTGAGAGCTGAATGGTCTAATTCATCATTCGGGGTTAGGCCTGTCGAAGCTTCATCAGGGAATATCTCTATCTACACTTAAAAAGTGGGACTGTTGGCGCTGTCTCATGAGCTTAAAGAAACTACAACTCAGTGCTGTCCTCTGTTTGACTGATGGCTTCTCTGGAGAATCCAAATTCCACAGTTAAAATATGCTTTTACATAAAAGCTGCATGCCTGCTGCATTTTTCCTCTAAAGTCCTCCAGTCTGACCCAGGATAGAGGATTCCCAAAAACAATCATCAGCGGTGGAAGACATACCCAGATCTTTAATTTAGGCATGTACATGTTAAAAGTTATCACAAAAACAATGTTTATTGTGTATTACTTCAAATCTCAAATTGGCAGACTACTGGACTCTGTAAAGCGACTTTGGGTATTTAGAGAAACGCTATATAAAATTGAAAAAAATGTAATGTTAAATCTCACAATGTCCATTTGTCGTCCCCATTAGTCACGTACACACACAAAAAAAAAACATAAACAGTGTGTCCAGGTTGAAGAAATACTGACATACTGTACTCTATACAACATCTCAACCCGCAACTAGCTGTCACATGAACCTGAGTATAAGGTACAA
The DNA here is from genome assembly GCA_036178185.1 of Liparis tanakae. NCBI lineage: Eukaryota > Metazoa > Chordata > Actinopteri > Perciformes > Liparidae > Liparis > Liparis tanakae. The sequence continues at coordinate 15,727,927 of CM070098.1, read as the reverse complement.
TATTACCCACGGAAATGTACAAGAAAAAGACAGCATGGAATGATAATATTCATGTAAAGTAAACCTCGAGTAAATGTATTGAGCTGACAAAAGCGCCCCCCTGTCATCAATCCACTCATGTAGCACACTGTCTCACCAGAGGCATTATTTCTGATAATTGAGCCTCCATAGCGGACGTGAAGGGTAACAGGTCAACCACAGGCACGCTCAGCCTGCGCTGTAAGTCATCCACTGCCCGTCACGTACACTCACTCTCACACATTCTCACTTGCTCTCGCACACATGTTGATAACCACACTTGTAATGTGAACCGTACTGCTGAGGAGAGCATGCCTATAATTACAGAGCAATGGTGGGAAAGCCATAATCACAAAGACTCGAATAGAAATCTAAATCAACAGATGATTCCAGATTGTTTCGTTCCCTCTGTTTACACGAGGCCGGTTTGATTTACGCTCAGCACTGGAAAACCTATTGTCCTTTGACAAAATGTTCACAATTCTCCAATTGAGCCTCGAAGAAACCTGTAAGCGGTGATATGTAATTGTACTTTTTGTGTTTTTGCTTTCACTCAGAAGCCACATGAAAGGTGTTGTTCTCTATCTTGTCAGTCCACAGAAAAGGCTGTTTGATTCTGTTCACAACCTCTAAAAGAAAAAGAAAAACATCAATTTAAATCGGTGGCCAACTGTGAATCGCACTCCTGTGTTCACTCGCTTACAACAGATGCCTCAGTGTGTTTCTGTTGCACACACAAACACTGCATTTCCACAATTTCAGTCCAGCTGGCGGAAACCGTTAAATGAGCAGAAACTATGACACCTCCGTGGAATGAACATGAGATGCAATGCACATTTACTTTCATTACGAGTGTCTGTTATTTTAACGGGAGGAACGGTCACCTGTTTATAGACTTGTTGATCAGGAATGAGCTGACCTGTGTAATGAATATCTGGCAGGGCATTTGCACCCTTTCCCTTTCAATTTCCTTTTTGTAGTGCAGCTTGTTCTAGTGACTTTTGAAGAAAGAAAATAATCTTTGTGATGTGTTTACATATCTGCAGTGTTTTCAAAGCATGTGACATTTCTCTTCAGGTTCAATCAACATTCAGATTGCTCAGGCATCTATTAATTTCACTAATGCAACACACAACTCATGCATCACAGATGAGTTTTATATATGCTGTATATACATGTACATGTTTATATATGTTTGTATTATCTGACCTTGAGTCTGAAATAAAAGTTTGATTGATTGGTTGAGATGCATCTTTATATATATATATATATATATATATATATATATATATATATATATATATATATATATATATATATGCATCTATCTATGTCAAGTTCAGTGTGCACAGGCAATCGTATTTTCTGAGGACTTTCGAATCTTTCAACGTTAGCAGATGCGTGGGGAGATGTTTTATCACTCGGTGGTGGCCAGTGTGCTGAGCAGCAGGTTGAAGGCAACTGATGCCAATGGACTAAATTTTTATTCTATTGTTTTGTGCTATTCTTCTCAGAATCAGAATCAGTATCAGAAACCGTTTTATTGCCAGGAATGTTTACACAAACGAGGAATTTCTTTTCGCGGAAGGTGCAACATTTGACATGACAAACAACAATCAACATAAACTTAAGTACAAACTGTTGTAATCTTTGATGAAACTCTGTCCCATGAGTCCTTTGGGAGTACCAACGTTATACATTATCTTCTTTTTCCAGCATCAAAATGCCGACATTTGTTACTGTAGCTTTAAAAAAGAAAAAAATCCTGTTGAACTCACTGTCGTTGCTCAATGGCAATTGCCTAAGACACCCCATTGCTGGGAAATGAATGCGGGCCCTTGTTCCACATTTAGTTTTGCCCGCCACCATGGGTTGCTATTCGGTCTGCCATTTCTCAGGGTTGTGGGCTTCTTTAATGAGCACTTTGATCCCACTCAGGTCTGGAGCTGGTGTTTACGCGACCCTGGAGGAAAAAAAAGAGGAAAGGAAAGGAAGGAAAAAAAAAACCTATCCTATTCTCTGCTAGAGACCTCTGAGCTGTGGTGTCCAGTGTAACGAACGGCCACATCAGGACCCCGGGGACATCATCTTCATCCTCAGAGCCAGAGTGACCACAGACAGAGGTCATGACTTGTGGCCTCACTTTCAAGTCACAGTCGGGGGAATCTTCTCTGGCAATAAAACAGCAGATGACAAATGTACACTAGAAAATGGTTGTAAAGGTAAAACAAAAGAAAAGGAAACTGATTGTGAAACATGTACCAGTCAACCTGTCAGCTTTCTTTGGTTTACAAGTTCTCATCGCAGATGTCACTGGCAGCTGGTTTATTTAGGTTCATTTGTAGTATGACATGTGTTTTTGATTAGGATTTCCCTTTATCAGTTTCATACATTTCATAACTTAACTACAACAGCTTCTTGGCTCTCGATACTTCTTTTCCAGCATGGCTTTGACACGGAACAGCTGTAATGAGAGCATCAAGACCTGGGGTGTTTTCTGCAAGTTGCTGCACATGAATGCCTTCCCTGCAACCTGGATACACTTTACACTTCAAAATATCCTGACTTTAACATGCAAATCACACAGTAAAGAATCTCAAATATGTTCAACATTCAGTCGTCGTTACTCCAAGTCTTTCCTTTACTCGAAAAGAAACAAATTAAACTGAAGACAAATTAAATTATGTCACATTGCTAACAGATGTTCGTTTTTAAAACTCAGAAGCCATAGTCTTAAAAGACTCAAAATAGTTAGGCAGGTGTTTTCTTTTTATTTCCCTGAGGGCATCAGCAGGAATTGCCACATTCCACCAAACCGATTACCAGCTGAATGGGCACACATGGCAACACAACAAAGAGCTTTAACCAGGAGGACTGAATGTTCCAGACTCATTCATCATTTGGCACAGAGCCCCGTCTTCTGTCTCACTTTAACCAACCAAACAACCAACCCGGCCTTACAGTTCCTCAAATGGCAGGAGTCACATGTCAATGTTTGCATACGCACGTGCAGGTATCGAAATGTTCAGCATTGTGTATTGCATCAGATTCGTTTGTACCGGGTTGGAGAAGATTTTGACTGCTTTGTTCACTGAGACCCAATAATCTTTACATCCTGTTTGAAAAGGTAAGACAGGATATGTAAAAACTGCATCTGCAACTGTCAAAATGTAAGTGTGTGTGTGTGTGTGTGTGCGTGTGTGTGTGTGTGCGTGTGTGTGCGTGTGTGTGTGTGTGTGTGTGTGTGTGTAGGTGTGTGGAAGTTTGCTCATTGAAAGAACACCATCAAAAACAAAACATGACTTTGTATGTTGACATGTTTCAACCATATTTCACATACTTACTGTATATTATAAGAAACATGAACTGTTACTTCTGAGCAGGGGAAGGGAGACCTGGTCGGTCGTGGGAACTGTTTCGTGCCGAAGACAAGAAGACAACTTGCGTGTTGACTCAATGACTCAGCATTGGTTGTTGCTGTTTGCATTGGCTGCTTTCAGAAGTATATGGCCAAGTGAGTGAGTGGAGGAGCAGGATCTTCCAGCAGGTAATGAATGGAGCGATCCGGACACACAGTGTAAATAAACAAAAATATAAATGTGCAATGAAAGCAAAAATGATGCATGCACATGCGTGAACACCGACACATTGGGTGTAGAGGTTGGTTTGGTGTGAGATGGATCAGAGGATTCATCCAGGTGCACATGGCTGTCAGGCTGGATGCAGCCCTCTGCCCAGACTTGCCTGTTATGTGCCCATCCACGTGTTCTGGATACCCATGTGTCAGTGGCTATGAGTCATGCTAGACAACATTGTTTCTCAAAGCTGCCATGACTCATTGCATGATGGGACCCGGACTGACACTCTTTTCTCAAGCCTTAAGTTGAGCGTCTGTTTGACTTGGGCTTCTGAGAAGTATTCCTATCTGTGTTTTTTCGCATGCTACGACAACCTATCGAACTTCTTTTTCTCTAAATCTGCATCCTGCATGTCTGCTTTGTGTCTTTTTGATGGTATCCTCTGTGATGTTTGCTGGCCTTGTTTTTTGTCTGTTTTTTTTATTTCGGAAGAATGCCAGCAGAAGATATTTTCAAAATAAACCACAACAACAAGTGCACGCACACATTTCTTTGGAACTATGCGTGGGCGACTGTCAAAGTCATGTACCAGTGCCCGGCCAAGGGTTACAGCCCGACAGACATTATAGGTGTCTTATCTCGGCCCCTGGCTCCTTGAGTCCGCTTTACCACTTCAGCAACAGGACTTTATCGCAACAGAAAAAAATGTCCATAAACATAAAATGACTGACTGATAGCTGCACTCTGCTGAAAGATGCCCTCTAATTAGTGTGTTTTATGAGCCCAGGATCCAGAGAAAACATGTCCGCTCTGCGCCGGAGAGCAAATACCGCCTGGGAGGTCACTTTACCCACAGGGAGCTGTAGAGGCTCCTCAGACCAAGTTCAGGGCCCTTGGGAAGTCTCATGGTGGACCACAACGTATTTGCTAGTTGGATGCTTAATTACAAACTGATTCAGCTCCTTGACCTGATGGAGTCGTTGGCCGCTCTGATCCCAGTAATGTTAGCCTACGTTTCTTTTTCTTGGAAGGAGGAATTTACATATATGTGGGTAAGTATAGTATACAATCCTTATGACAACTAATCAAGAAGTAGCATCAACACAGCTGGGACAAAACTCAATAAGAGAGGGTAAGCACGCTGACCACACACTTTAAATAAGACGTGGACATATTCACCTTGACGTCAACCACTGATTCGTGGACTACAGTTTTTAATCCTTGAGTTTGGCATTTGGTCATCTTCATCTTGGTTTTGGGCGTCGCCATCTTGGTTTTTTTTGCAACCAGAAGTGAAACGAGAGGGTGGAGCTAAGTACAACCCAACGCTGAAGAAAACATTGGCCACCAAAAGTTACAATGAACTTTTATGAGCTCAAAACACACGACTGAAGGGTTAAAGTTGGAGACAAAAACACTCTGAGACGCACTAATTAATTCATTAATTAAAGCATAACCTGCTTTATCAGCTATTTTACTCTAAATGGAAACAGCATTTACTAAATAAACATCATGCTGTATTGAAGAAGACTTGAAGCTAGTGTTTGAGACCATCAACTCATGTTTAGAATATGTATTGAAAAAAAAAAGTTATTGTATTAATCAATCAGGTCCTTTTCTAATAGACTTCTATACAATCAGACTAGGACTCATCCCCTACAGGCCATTAGAAAGCATGAACGTTTAAGGCAATGCTGCATGACAAGCCAACGTTCACTTTGCATTCAGTACATTATATTTTGTGAATTAATGCCAGATTCTTGTAGCCTGTCAACCATATTACTTTAGGTTATCAAATGCTTGACTTAACCTAAACCCATATTAGTGCTTCAGTAATGAACTGAGATTCGGTGGTTCGATGTATAAGTGTCACAGAACTACACATCAATCCTGTGGGAGACAAAATGCTTTTGACAGAAGTATCTTGTAAATGAATACACTCATGCATTATGTAGTGAACAGGTAAGTGTAAAGTTATGGTAAATGATGCAGAGAGATGAAGTTGCTCATTTTGCAGCTTTCAAAACTAACAAAACATTTGAGAAATTGATATTGGCTTGTGGACTTGATGACTTGAAATTACACCAAATTATCATAGATATGTTACCTAAACTCTTCAATGATTGAATGATGAGAGATATACATTTGCTTATATTTTGGTAATTTGGTAATTAATCCCTGATGAATTTCTCCAGGTCCTGCACTCATACCCCCCGAACTCTCCGGTTTCACCTTCTGCAGCGCGACTGAAACAATGAGCTGTCGCCTGCGACAACACAGGTCAAGCTTTCAGCAAAGAAATGCTCTTTAAATGATTGAAATATTTCAGATGCTCCGACAGACAAAAGAAGTAAAAACAAGGGAGTTGAGTGAGAGGCAGGCGAGTTCCCTGTGACCTTCTGGTCAACCAGAAAGTGGGAAGGGTTAATCCTGGTTTACACTGACCTCACTCAGCAGCTCCTCAGCACTGGAGTGAATAACATGAGTACGAGGAGGATTCTCCTCTCACCTGGAGAAAACACAGTGCCCCGGGCCTGACCCCACAGGTGACGACAGACTTGACATGACAACTATACTGCGGGAGAGAGAGAGAGAGAGAGAGAGAGAGAGAGAGAGAGAGAGAGAGAGAGAGAGGGAGGGGGGGGGAAGGGGCAACTGGAAGCAGAACAAGCCATAAAGATAAGCCCTTTTCAGTCATGGAATCACTGAAATTGCTAGGTTTGTTTGTCTTTTATGTTAAGTTATGCTTTTTGGCTTTTCAACGAGAAAAAATCTCCTTCCTTGGTTGGCATTTAGCATTCAAGGCAGACATTAAATGAGTACAAGTACATGTAGATTGTCTAATTCAGCAGGCGTCATCTATATTGATCTTGTTCTCTAATTTCAGGCTCAGACTATTTTTCAGACATTTCATTTTTCAAAGCATCAAAGTTTGCTTCAAAATCTTCTTAATAATCCGTTAACAGCAGCTTCATTTTCTTGTGTCTGATTACATCTTGTACGCAAAAGTATTAACATATAAACACTTTTATTCACACTGTTATGTTGAAAATGTTATGAATGTCTTACAATGTTTTTCAGCACGTAAAATATAAAACACATTTTTAAAACGCCATATGAATGCCAGTATGCCAGTATGAATGAAACACCAATGGTTTGTATTTCACTCAATAGTTTTGAACACATCTCATTTAAAGTGTATCGCCTTTGAGTTTTGATAGAACTCTAAATATGATTCCCTCGACTGTTTTGCATTCTTTCCTCCCGTCGAGTCTCTTGCTGCTTCGTGCCGTCACAAGAGCAGCCGAGGAACTTTATGCCAAACTCTCGGATGAGAAACTAAAACTTGTTTTTGTTATAGGAATGTCCACAAACTTCAGATCTGATCCGTTTTGGTGACAAATGGTTCAAACTAAAATGGATGGATAGAAAGAGAGAAGCAGCATTGGAGAGATGGAGAGAAAACCGGACATAAAATCTTGCATTCAATTCACTAATCCGGTGTTTTCTTCTCCTTTTTTGCTTTTCAAGGAAACCAGCTCACTTTTCTTCACTCTTCTCTCGCAACTGATAAAATCCCTGCTATCGTTCAAGGTAAATGCAAAGTTCAAAGGATGTCACAACTGTTTGCAAAGCATTGGGCGTCGACATTAGCTTTGCAGCGATTTTTTTCTTTCTTTCATTTTGGACTTATCTTTATTTTTATCGATAAGGGGGAGCTGATTCATCAGTGTCAAGGGGTTGAACTTGATCGCTCCGGTTGTGACAAATGCTAAAACAATGTGTAACGTAAATAGTGTTGGTACAATAGTGAGGTTTTTATCTGAGCCCTGTGGTTTCGGTAATCCCTATTAATCAATCTTCGACATATTGTTGTAGTCCTGTAACAGTGTAGGTGTGTTTTGTTTTGAAACGGTTTATTAAACTATTGATGCATTCCACGTGTGTGTTTACCTGTCTGCTCTGGTCTCATCCTCGACCACACCCTCAGTGTTTTAGAGTAGCAGCTATCTATTCATATATATGTATTCATAGCATCAAGGTGTTTCGAGGCGTCTCCATCCCCCCCACATCATTTTATTTGTTTTCTATCACACAATCTGACGTGACTCTTATGCCACAATTTTAAAAAACAGACGTAGCTATAGCAACATACGAAACAAACATTTGTATTGTTTTTACACACTAAATCCAGTACAAACAATGGACTCACCTGAAACTCACTCTGAAAAATCAAGTTTAAATTGATGTGATGTTAAATCAGCATCAGAATTACAACTTTGCCTCCTGGAGATTCACACAACAGAAAAAACCTCCAACAAAGTGGGAACACTTTGTTGCAACCCGTTTGAGAGTGTCTTTTCCTGCTTTGTTTACTTCTTACAGCAATAAAACGGTAATAAAACGATCTACAGAGGAGCTTCTTGAACGCAACCTCCCCATAAAATGTTACCTGAAACTCTCCAAGTATTTTAATGAGCACATCATAAATGAAATATGCCCTTCTGTTGACTGAGAGATAAATAAAAGAGCACTGACTGCGTCTACCCGTCCTTTCACAAAGCACTTTCCGTGCTGCATCCGTCTATTACTTTGTAATTATTTACCATTTATAAGGAACATTGCGTCAGGCAGGAAAGGTCAGTTAAGGGCTTGATTTTTCTCACAAGCAACCAAATAAAAAAACGTACAGTTGGTTTACTCTTCAGAGTGCATGTTGTCCTTGTTGTTTGTGGGAGAAGCTTATAGGATTCATCACTTGTTTGTTAGCTTGTTGGCTTTGCAACATCCCTTTGATCTCCTATTTTCTTTATAATAAAGGACTCTCAAAGTAAGAATGCTTTGACGCAGTGGCAGCTAAAATATGGATGTGTGCCAAATTTTATTTTTAGACGCAAGAGGAGTGTTATATTTGATGGATGACAGTTACATCAAGTCAAACCCTGACTATCAGCAGCTTCAGTTGGGCGTGCTTCACACACACTCACTTAAACACACACACACCCACACACCCACACACACACTCACCCACACACACATACACACACACACACACCATGCACCTGTGCAGGATTGCACTGAAAAGAGCTGATAGCAGAGTGAAAGAACTTGACATTTGTTTTCCTAATCACCTCCGACACCTCCTTTCTGTTTGTGCAGAGCGAGAAGTATTGCAGCGCTCAACAAAGGCCCCATTTACTCACCCTCCTTATTTGTCCAAGCGTGTTTCCCTCCAGCTCCCTGAAACCACAAGCTCATTATTTCATTCTCCGTAATGTTAGCTTTTAAATCCACATCAGCACACTCATTTGGTTTGAGATGGTAAATATTTATGCCAAAAGTCACACACACATACACACACACACACACACACACACACACACACACACACACACACACACACACACACACACACACACACTCACAACTTGCAAAGGGACAAAAACGTGCAAGCACACTTTACCTTCCCATTTGTTTCAATTTTGGCTGGAACCAGAAGAGTTTGGGTCGTCTTAGTGTTGTTATCACTGATTGTTTCTTTTTATTAATTAATAATTGTGCTACGGCTTTTAGAGCTGATCACCGATTTTCAAAACAAAAGTTCTAGACAGACACTGAAATCCCTTTTTATTATTATTATTGATATAGCATTCTTATTGTGTGCTGCATGTTGTTTGTACTACATACCGTGTAATTGTGCTATTGGGTAAGAATCGTAATCTAAATATTTTGTAGTTGTTACTATATATATACTATATGCTGTGCAACTGTACTATATTTAATCTAACATAAATATAATCGGACATATGATCAATATTAAAGGATTCAATCAAGTTTTGATTGGAGGCTTTTGACTTTTCAAGGAGAAAATCTAATAAGAGTAATTTCAAGTGGAGGCTTTGGCTTAGGAGGGGCCCCTTGACTCCTTGGGGCCCTTGGTCTGTGCCCAGTAATCCATCCATGCCCTCAGTTCTGCTACATGCTCGGATAAAGAATGCTTGTGGGATACAGAATTGTTAGAAATAATATTTAAAAAATATTCCGCTGCCCATCATAGCTGCTGGAACCATCTGGAAGTGACGAGATTGTGTGTGTGTTTGACGAGAAACATTTAAAACACTTGTGCCCCTAAATGCTCCCTAAGTCACAAATACTTAAACATTTGTCAGGTAGATATTTCTCCACTCATTCATCCCCCCGTCCCTCCCCCTCCGTCCACGCCGCGTCTCAGGTTGCCTGCAGTCAGGTAGGATGGCCCAAGGCCGCAGGTTAAAGCTGCAGCCCAGACGTCTGCTCAGCTCGAGTCTGCCTCATCGGGAGACCTGCATTGATTGCTGCTTTAGTCTTTTGTCTCCCCTCATTGTGAATGGAGACCTGCATTGTGAGGGGGCCACTTGTATTGTGAGGGGCCTCTTGTAATATTGTCTTGCAGGGTGCTGGAGAATTGTGTGGGCACTGGGCTGCCAGCGCCTCCTGTGAGGTCTTGTTGACCTGTTGAATGGAGCCACCTGAGAGTCTGTCAGGGCACAGCGAGCCCGACGGGACTGAGGAATGTGGACAAGCAGCTGCCGTCTGGATTAATACCTAAATATAGAGACAATGGGAATATGTCAGTGGAACTTCAACAAAACACACATGATCACAATAATATACAAAGAACATGTGAATTCAAATGGCCTTGTAACTATTACTGCTAACAATTAAAACACAACGGTGTGAAAAGTGCTCCTTTTGTTGCATTGTTATTAAAACCAATCTTGTTTAAAATGTGGGGGAAACAGTTGAAGTGATTCGTTGACTCACAGCTTATTATTGAGTCTTAAAAAAAACGTATTTAATAAAAATAGAGAAAATTCCATTGAAGCTGGCGTGGTCCGAACAAGAGGGGCAATAGAACAACCTTCTTAAAACCCATTTTTATAGAACAGCTTCTAAGTGATGTCGTCCTTTTATGCAGTTCTTTGGTTCCCCTAATTTAGTTTGTCTGTTTTTATTTTATATTTGTATCTTACCATTCTATTTTGTTTTGCCTTGATTCTCTGTAGAGCAGTTTGACAACTTTATATAAATAAATCAAGTTATTATTATTATTATTATTATAGGAGGTGGGTGGGATAGTTTTTTAGATTAATAATTTCACCTTGAAATGATTTCAAATGTCTGAAAATATGGTGTAAAATCTGATTCTTAAACAATACAACATAATACATTTAATTGACCATTACAATATATACTATATATATTGAGTACTGTGGAAGGCAAACTGTGTTAGTACACAATACATACTGGAGAGAAGCGTTACCGATATTCAAATAAACCCACATTGGTGCTCATCGATGCCTGTATGCAAAAAGGCGATACTGAAACAGTAATTCTATATTTAAATGCACTCAGCTGCACATTCATGAGAGAGGAATGTAATGTATTTATGTTTGGACTCCTCATTGTTCCTGCAGGATGCCGTGATTACACCTTCAAATCTGTATCTGCTCTCCTTCTCTTCGGGGCTCTGTGTTATAAATTCTCTCTTAAACTTGTTGCAGAGCCATTGTCTCGCCGAGCTAATCACAGACTCTGCTGATATCAGATCAGGGAACGTTTTAACGTCTGTCAGCAGACCGAATCAGCCCAGCTCCCCCGCACAGCCTGAGCATGCAAGATGATGCGAAAAGAACAACTTTGAGGAGGGAGGGAATAAACTGTGAAGCTGATTTAGTTTCATTTCATGGAAAAGCCTGAGGATGATGAATGCCATTTAGATTACATGACCTCATATTTAGGGGTATTGTAGGCTACTCAGTGTGTTGACATGTTAACGTCATTCAGTTAAGTTCACAAGGTGTCCGCTATCTCTAGGGAGTCAAAATACAAGCGTGGTTAGAAAAGGAAAAACCCTGAGGATGAATAAAGCGTCTATTAAGACAATATCGACAATTCCTTTGCATGCCATTTTAGGAAGTACGTTATCAGCTTGATATAATATCTTCAAATGTATCTGTGATTTTCCCAATATTGATTGTTACTTCTCGTGCGTAAATATACAAGAAAACCGTTGCATTTGGAAACACAATCTTTCTTATGCAACCTTATCCTGACGGTCACGCAGACAAACGTGGGGTTACCTCTTCCGTGGAGGCACAGGAGGGATGTGTGCCGGCTTCATGTAACTGAAGCTCACAGCGAAGGTCCTCGGATAATGACGGGGACTGAGCCCGCTTCTATTGTTCACCTGCATTGTGTTACATGGGAATGAGGACGGCTGGAAAGCTAGCTTTTGTTGAACTCTTATATTTTGTATTACCACACCATGTGCTGGTGTTCTCGCATGCACACGCACGCATACCCACACACACACACACACACACACACACACACACACACACACACACACACACACACACACACACACACACACACATGCATTTATATCATATGCAACAGAGCTTCGCCACTTCAAAGGCTTCAATGGGAGCACAAAGAAAATGGCAGGAGGAAGTAAATTAGAAGGGGAGCACGAGTACTTCTTCAGAGGGAGAGGAAGCCCATCGGAAGAACCTTTAATCTCTCCCAACCCCGCTAAATTGAACACCCGGAGGAACGGACATCACATGACTAGCTGCAGTGATATCACATTGCAGAATACAACATTCATTGCTGTCTCCGATATGATTGTCCCCAGCGTGACAGAGGTCAGGTCTCTTGATAGCGAGCTTCGCATCCAACAGCTTCTCGGTGGTGTAATGTTGCTAATCCAAGCTGACAATGGAAAAAAAGTAGTCCAATAATAATATTGAATTATGTTTCTGTTTGATATTGGCCAACATTCCCAACGAGGTTGCGTGGCAGTCGTGTTAAGAAGCTTTCTGTATCTGGTTGTGGTGTTACATCTGTAAACATTGTGTTTTTACTGGTAAAGACATCTGGCATTTGAACGACCATTCAAAGTACCACCAACATGCAACGGCAAGGGTATTTGTTTTATTTTCAACATGAAGTGCTCTGTTTTATTCTGTGTGTACTGTGTGAACTATGTCACAGACAAAAAACATTGCCTTGTAATTGCAAATACTGACTCAGCAGACATTTATTTGTTTGCGTCATGATCATTGTTCTCTGTTTACAACATGAGAATGTTATAAGCTGTAGGGATACAATTTAAAGGCCTTTTGTTCTGCACACATGCACAACATTGTTTATCAAACCCAACATGGACAAATAAAAATCTAAAATGTAATTCTTAAGTTATGTGTTGAATATGAAGCGCTATGTTTGATGTAAATTGTAACCTTTAAAATACACCAGTGCCGTTCCATCAGCGCAGCTCAAATCATCCTCTCTTTCTTTGTGACAACCTATAATTGTAAACTTTTTAAGCAGCCCTGGAGATGTGTTGTAGATAAGCTATCCAGCTTAACACAGCCGAGGCTTCTCAGTGGCTTCCTTTTGGCATGGCGTTCCCGCAGGCTCCACATTTTGTGTGGCGGTGTCATATTTCAAAGATGTTATTTCAAAAAGCATTAGAGTAAAGACAAGTGATTCATCTTGTAATCAGCAGTAGAGCATTGATCAGATGTTACATGTTCTTATTTAAATGACACATGTGTTCAAATGTGCCACTGTGTATGTCTTGTATGTTAAGATACTGTAGATGTGGATCCATGGAAGGCAACCTGGAGGACACAAGGACAACAGTGGATGAAGTGATTAGTGGTCACAGCGTTTAGTAAAGGCAAACTCTTTAATTACAGAAAACACCAATGGAGGTAAATACTCCGTCACCTGATAGCATCTCGGGTAAAGTGCCCCCCCCCCCCCCCCCTTCTCCCATCAACACCAAACACTAAGTGCAGGCCACGAAGCTGTAGCCCTGAGGTCTCTCTGTCTCCAAACTAATGAAGAATGACAATAGAAGTAAATCTCATTTCTATTGTTAGAAAAACATTCAGGCAATATGAAACAGAGGTGTTTTTCAGGTAGGCATTGTGATTGAACGAATGCTCGTGATCAGAATCTGTCAGGTAAACCCCGAGACGTCTGAATAAACTTCTGCCTGGAAACTGCTCCAGCTTTGCTCCACGGAACACAATGTGTGACTTTCTTCCAGGATTATTTCCTGGCACAAGCCAGCGATTTCTCGTCTGAGGCTGATTAACATCCTGCTGAACTCAAAATGAGGAAGAACTTGACTCATCCAGCCGTGGGGTCTTTTGATCAGCTGTGATTAAACTCAGCATTCAAGATGGTTTACGTTCAACCTTCAATGCTCAAGAAGATGTAAAGAAACTCCTCCACATCCAAAATAAAGAAAGTCAGAGCCCATGTTTATACATTTAAAAAAAACACATTGTTACTGAGTAAGATTAGTGTTCTCCAGCTGGAGCTCCTCAGGCAGGTCTTTCTGAAGCCGAAAAGCAGGTCACCTTTGGTCTCTGACCTTGAATAAGGAAAAGTCCGGACATTTATGCCTGAAGGTCTCAGGTTGCACGAAAGAACCAAAGGATCAGAAATAAAGCAGCAACGACTCAGTGGTGATGCAATTAGCTCAATAAAAGCTGCTAATCAAATTCCAAACAGGTACTTACGTGTGAACAGATGTCTCACAGATAGTTTCCAAAGTACCACTTTTAATAAACTCTTTAAAAACATAAAAACATGTTTAAAAAATGCATTGGATGTTTTCTGACCCTATAAAAGAGCATGGCGAGACAATAAATCATTTAAAAACTCATTTATTCTGTGCATAATTAATCGCGTGAGAAGATGTTAGTGTGAATATGCCATGCTGTACTGGCAGCTTGATTTTTGAGTATGAGTCACCACAAACCGCAACCACAGGTGTGCCGCCTGATGTCCTCCAACAAACTAAAAAGATAACAAATGGAATCCGGCCAGATTTTAAATAATCTGAGGGAAGTTAGTTTTCTCCTTTCCATTTTGTATTATATACAAGGTAAATTAAGTCATTAGCTGATTAGCTGAGAATAATACAACTTTGATTCTACTTCTCATTATTAAACATTAAGCAACAACCCCCTGGATCTTTCCTTATCAAAAAAATAATACAATCAATTATACTTATTTCATTTAGTGGTATAACATATGAAAAACACAACTTGAATCAGTTCCAGACAATTAATCTAACAATGGGTTATGAATAAGAACTGTTAGATAAGATAAGCCCCGCGAGGAGATATGCAGATCGTTTCTCCACTGCGTTATAAAACTTGGCACGGATTCTATCTCCTCTTGCTGTAGATTAGAATAACAACTGGCACATCACCAGATTCAATAACTTCTGTAGCTAATGTTTTATTTGTTCCAAACCCGAGATAAGGCCTCAACTTTTGCAAACAGTTCCTCGGGTGAACGTGCGGCTCGGAAAACAAAAGCGAGGTGTGGGCGTAGACCCCGCAGGTCACATGTACAGCAGACACAACGAGTAGTAATTACCCCACAGTGGCACTGTGGTCACCCGGCCTGATCCTACAGGATCTGTGAGTTGTTAAGTGAGCACAGCCACGGATACGTGTGTCTGGTCTCAGACGCCGTGATGGACAGCGAGACGTTTACCAGACAAGTCACAGCAGAGCAGCGGCACCAATTATCTCTTCTTATTCTTTGTCCTGCTTTTCACGTGATGAGTTTATGATGAGTAATACATAACAGCACAGACCATGTGGAGTCTTGTTCTTTCTGCTAACAGCGATGCTGATGTGCATAATGACTCTCTCGCTCTCTCCATAATGAAGTTCTGCAACGAGCAGTATGTTTAGTATCTGACATATTCTCTGAAGCATATTCAACAAGCAGAAGAGGAAATATTTGACGTGTCAACAAGCGCACACGTTTTTCTTCAGAAGCCCAGAAATGACATATGCGAAGCAAAAATGTTTACTTTCCCTGATCCCTTTTAATAAAAGTCATGTTCATGTCTCTTCTGTGAGGAAACTCTTCAGAGTTCACATTTAAAAAAGTCAAAATGACTCCAAGTGATTTCACAATGACGATTAATTGGGTCAACTTTTTTGTAAAGGGAACCCAGTACCCACGGGTGCTTTGTTACTTTGTTCCAGCTGGTTAGTCACTTATGGTGCATTCTGGTGCATTCTGGGCAATTACTTCTACCACTGCCATAGGCACCAATTTACGCACGAAAATAATAAAATAAAAAACGTGGCCCGCAATAAAGTATGCTGCAAGTGATGGAGGAGTCTTATTTCTCTCATTACTGAACCTTCGACTATTTTAACTATTCATACAGTATGTTGCTTGCAGTCAGGATGGATAACACCTGTTACACCTGCTCATGGAGCACCTACCGCACGACCACTTTGGGACAAGAAACTGAAGTGAAATAAACTTGACAGCTCGCGACATACTTTAGCCTCTCCGCTGGCCTGCTGTGCACGAGACGCGTGTCACAACGAGGGTTGCCGTGAGGCTGGCAACCCTCACTTTCAACTGACGTCAAGGACACATTAATACATGGTATGGTCCCATTTAAGGGTTTTTTATACCTCTTTAGGGGGGTCCAGGCCAAATTGAGGGGATTTCCCTTTCTCTGAAGCGTAAAATGGCCAAAAGCATTAAAAGGCTTCGATCCAGTTGTTCATTTCAACGATTCACTGATTACTCGGCCAGCCTCAGAGAGTCTGGCTTTCAAACCTCACTTTCTGAAAGAGGACTCCTCCCCATGCAATTAACATTTCATGAAATTTCAATAAATAAATAAATAATAATAATACTGGTAATGTCCCATTAATAATTGTTTTATGACACAATCAAACCCTTGCATTTCCTTCTGTTCAACAGTGGAAGATATTTGGTAGCGAGCGTAGACTGTATACGAGAAGCAAGCAACCAACGTTGCAACACGTTTATTTCTGAGAACAATAATAGTTGAAGAAATATGACTTGGCATCCTGATGTATTAATGCTTCAGTTGTTCAGTTAAGAAACATTTCACTTTCATGTTCATGTACAGCTCACTACAATCAGGCACATACCGTAACCCTAACCCTAACTGCTCTAGTTCGACTTAATCAAATTAATGAGATCTTTTATTAATGTATGTAAGTGTCGCAGTGTTACCTTGCTAAGCCCCACTCAGCAGCGAGAATCTTTAGTTACACCTGTTATCCTGTGAACTCTGTGTTTTTCAACTTGTTTCTTGGATGATGCTGAAACTGGACGCTGAACGCTGAACGCTTTCAACTCAAGTAAACGCCTACAGGACCATAAAATCCACATACTGGACAATGAAGTTTCAGTTGTTAAATATTTTATAGTGAAATACCCCTGCCTGTTCGCTCAGCCTCGTACTTTCAAGACGAAGTCAAACATTTACGGACCCTAAAAATAAATGTTTTCTGCCGATTGTATAATTACACGGCGCTAGGATGTTAGCGTGTAACGTGATGCCGAGCTGTGTGTGTTTGTGAAGGGAAGGGGTTGCGGAAAGGGGAGGGAGATGGGGCGGGGGAGCTTTGGTACAATATAATTATAATAGGATGGCCTTCGAAGGGCTCCACTTGTTATTGTCTTTTAACCTCACAAAGACGGCATGTAAAAATAGACTTGTGGCAGAGTTTTTTCAACTTTGTCCTCCATATATTTTAAAAAGATTTGGCGAACAAATTCTGCTTTGAGCCGGTGACTATGAGCAGCAGCTCAATATCTAAAGGAACGACAGCCTCACTATTCCCACAATCGCGTTGTTGTACCTGCACATACCAGTTGCATGTATGTCTGCTATAAACCTGTCAACACAATAAATCCTCTCTCTTTAAATAGTCCTTAAGAACTTCAGGTAAACCTTCATCCGCTGGTGTTCACCCCAGTCAAGCCAGCATTTGCTTTTCTGACTTATGCAATTCCATCCAAGAGGTATTTTATTGAAGTGGTTGCCTATTTGCCCTCACATTAAACGCCTGAGGAATTCGTCCCCGGGTTTGCTGAGGTTGTTTTGATGTGAATTCAAAAAGCCTGTGTGTGCAGAAGGAGCTCATTCACAGCTCACAGGGACTCAATGGCTTCATTTGTCCTTGAAAGTAAACACTCACAGAGGAGGCCCTCAAATATGGCCTTTTCAAATGCCAAGGCCCCCTCGGCTCTCCATCATATGTGACAATGAACAAATTCCTATTCAAAAGCACTTACTGTGCAATAGCGTAGCATTGTGGGGTCTTCAACACACCTGAGCAAATTAACTACATCTATCCGGGGGACAAAGCGTGTTTAGAGGGATTTTTTAAACTGTAAACGTGACATGCTGTTGGACAAATGCCTTGTTTCATTTCTCTAAAACCTATTTGACACATTTACATCAGGCAAATACAAAATGCTTCACTGGGGATTAAATAAAACAAATCTGTCAGGAAGTGAGATGTTTTTTACTGTGATGATACATTCAATCAATCAGCACTCATTCCAGATGTGTAAAGAGATTTGACTGTACTGTAGGTACATTATATTAGTTGTAAATAAATAAATGCAATTACAAATAACCTAATAATTGTAGAGTTAGAGTAAATTAGAGTAAAAAGGAAACATAAAAAAAACATATATTATTGAACTATTGCTTTGTTAAATTTTTCCTTTGTCCTTCTAACAGTAATCATGTTGACTGTGGATAGCTGGAAGTTAACCATTTGAATTGAATTGAATTGAATTGAATTGAATACTTTATTGTCGTTGTCGCGAAGACACTGAAAAACTGTTTAGCAGCTCTTACAGTAAAGACAAACATTTAAAAACAACCATAAAAACATTCACATCATAAATAAGCGGATCATCATAAAGTGCATTTGCCGTTATTTATCCACGGACTATAGTTTTAGCTCGCTTTTTCAACAGTTTATCCACTAGCCTACTTTTAGCAGACAAGTACAGCTATTCATCTGTAATTTAATTATTCAGCTAACAATTTCACCAGTTCTCACCTGCAGAAGTGCATGCTGGGTAAGTAAGTGGAGCACCTTTAGTCAGGGTTATTATCTATATCTTTGTCTCCTTGGCATCAAAAGCAAAAACATTGTGTTCTGTACAGTCCACTAATCTGCTTCAGGAAACATTTGAAAACAAAAAAATGAATCGAACACCAGACAAGCTTTCTAAAAATAAAGCCAAAGGCCATTGATCGTGTCTGATCTGATAAGTCAAAATACCAAGACACCGCAACACATTTCACCCTTCAGAATGCAACAATGACTCATCATTGCCACCGTTTATCCCAGGATGCACCGCGCCGGGCAGCGGCGTGTGGTTTTTGAGGCATTCCCGGGTGAGGTGTGTGTGTCTGATTGTTTGTCTAGTCTTTCATTGCACCTATTACACAAGACAGCCCTAGTGAGACCCTGATGCTGTTCTCTGTCAACGTCCCGAAGAGAGATACACCGACTAACTTCACGTCCAACAACAACAGCTATGATAGTTTGAGACTGCGTAGGAATGAAGATGTGTTTTTTTCTTAGAGGAGAGCCTCACATTCCTGCAACACCTGTACAATTCCACTCCGGATTTTAGTGTTGGTGCAGCCAAGCAACATCCCACGCAAGCCAACAATGCTCATACTTAAGATAAAAGAGGTGTAGTCGTGTGTGACCAAAGCCCTCAAGATTTAAACCCTGTTATTGACAGTTTGTTCCACCAGCAGATGTACAAACAAGATGCCAGGGTGTGTTGTGTCTTCTTTTTACTCACGCTGCAGACGACGACAAGAGTTTCCCCATCGGTAAAACACATTGAATGAGTTTGACAAATATTTGATGCGTGAATAGTCAAAACATAGTTTCAGGAACTCTCAGTCAGTCACAATGGCTTTGAATTTGCAAATGTGGAGATGTGAAGATTGTTTGATTTTATTCAGGTTGACTAGTTTTTTTGCTGTCCACGTTTTTGGAGGCTGTAAAAACGTCTGACCTTGTAAAATGTGTCATACTATCTTTATAATTATGCTGTAAGTATTTTATTATATTTCACATCCATCCACTTATATTCTAGCATGAATCTTCTCAGACTTTCCTTGTGAGTTTAACCGGTTCCAAAACTAACATTTTAACTGGCTGAATGATGATAAGAAAAGAGACTTTTGTTGTTATTGCACATCTGGATGGAAAACATTTCTGTAATGCAGATGGTGAGTTTCTCTCGCTTCCTTTTACTCTTTCATAAAATAGTTTGGCGACGATCTCATGTGTGACTTTTGCTGTTCAGTGATCCATTTCTTTGTGACAGTGTTTCCATCGCGGCGTGAATCAAATGGTTTGTCTTCTGGTTTTCCTGTGAATTCGACAAGCTTGCCTCCGAGCTTTCGGTCGCTCCGCTGACCCGAACAAAACAAAGAAAAAGAAACTTCCTGAGTGTGCACTGCATCAGCATTGTCTAAGCTCACCACATCAGCGTGCACATCATGTAAATTGCAGGGAAGGTGGGTATGTATACTGTAATTTCAATGGAATATGTGTGCTTAAATTAGAGCGCGGCGTGGTTAGGGGGCAAATGTAGCGAGGCGCTGGGGCCTCTGGCTGCTGATTGGCTGCGTGTTGTGCTAACAGACAGGGCCTTTCCACTGGTCGTGACGGGCGGTTCTGATGTGGCCGACCATGCGGCTCTGATGACGGGGTAGCATGTGTTCCTTGACCCAGACCATAATGGACAACTTTTACCAGCCGGAAGAAAATTACAGCCCCTCAGGAATGTTGCTGTTATTATTTTTCCTTCTTTATAGAAGAGGACATTTCAACGTGTAAGCCATTATAAAACCATCGCAGCTCACCATCCTCAGCGGGAAATTGACTTTCTGGTTGTTGTTGTTGTTGTCCGTGTAGGAGGTTAATAGGTAATTATGAGGGAGTGCAGATGAGTTTCTGGGGAAGTTCTGCTCAATTAAAAAAGGACAATCAACACATTTGACTAATTTCCTCCTCTATAACCCGCCTTCTTCTCAACTAATTCTCTGCCATGGCTGAAATGTCAATCGATTTAAATCAGATGCAAAGGGAGTGGATGGTGCACATTGTGTAGTAATTTGGGTCAACGAAGGGCACACACAGTTTTCTTTCTGAGGGAACACATGTTTGAGGACTTTCCCACACAAGCTTCTAACAATATAACTCAAACACTTTAACACATCTCCTGTGGGAGTAGAGCAAGTTAAACTCCTAAATCATCCTCAAAATATATCTCCTGGAGGATTCCTTCAAACCAACCTGTGCACGCTGGTAAAACTAAAAGTAACTCAGTAAAGTCGACTCCATATAAACTGAAATTGCGTTTGGCGCGAGTCATTTGGGTACATTTAATGGGGTCTGTAAGAAGCTAAATAGAATCACCACATGGGTCAACACTAAAAGTGAGGCTGGTTTGGCTACAGCAGGTCCAGCATCTGTTTAAAAGCTATATGAGCTTGACATAAATGGGAACTCTAGCTCACCCTCAGCTTCCTTTAGAGAGTGGAGCCCAACTAGCAAACAAACAGGTGGCAAAGCAGAACTGGTTCATCCTCTGGTAGTGAAACTCCTCATTTGGGTTCAGGTCAAAAGATTCTGTTGAACTTTGAGACACAAAACAGTCCTTTTTGGTTCTTTGGTCCTTTTTATTTATTTTTTGTTAAGTGTGGAGATAAAGATCACTGAGATTAGTGCAGCTTGAATGTAGTGGGTTGACTCGTAAGGTCTTTTGGGGGGTAGGGGGGGGGGTGAGTTAGCTTCAATGATCATATCTGCTGTGGAGGATCAAAGAAGAGGAGTCTCAGCCCTGAGGGATGCTGATGCCTCTTGTTGCACCTCACCTCGTTTCACCTGTCCTGTCAGGTGTGTATGTGGAGAGAGAGAGCGAGAGAGGGAGACAGAGAGAGAAAGAGAGAGAGAGAGAGAGAGAGAGAGAGAGAGAGGGAAGTAGGCAATGAATGCCCTTCAATCTTCAAACATTTGACATTGGGTTCAGGTAATGAAAGGCGTCCTGCAGGCACATTCAGATTCATACCTCAAATGTCTTTGCTCCAACAACTCAGAATCAGAATCAGAATCAGAATCAGAATCGGTTTTATTGGCCAAGTAGGTTTGCTTCTTTAAGGATGCTGCAATATTTAAGGACACTTGACAACCAAATACCAATCCTTTCATTTAAGAAAGGACTAAATCCTCCTATGTTTCAGCACAGACAGATCAACGTGGTGCTCACAGCTGGATTCCCTTTAACATCTCCCTTCTCCCTCATTTGCCGTTGCAGCTTTCATTTGCTACAATAACAAAGGCAAAAGTGACTCCAAATATTAGAAAGAATATATAAATGAAGTTAAACAATCTTTCCATGACACAGGGGTCAGCAAGTGTGTGGATATTTGTGTTAGTGTGCAATATTCAATAGTTGTCAAAACATATTTGACAAAAAGATTTGAAGAGCTACACACATCTTTAAAGCCAGAGATCATGTGGACTTATGAAACCTGTGTAGTTGACAGAAGACAACGGCATGCAGCCAGAGGAGGTGCATCACTTTTTATATTAATGATTTCCCATTTATTTATTTAAGACAACAATATATAAATATGTCAATGCTAATGCGGTTGAATGATCCCTGGTGTGTTCTTATTATAACAAGTTGTGCGTGCAAGAATGCACATTTTATTGTGACAGTGACACATAAAACAGGAATAACTTGCACGCTGCTGAAATGTTGTCAGGGAAACCATTTAAAAAATATTTCCAGTTCACACACTCGGAACCACATTCTTTTATTTAGTCTTGTAATTTATCCCACGAGTGCCTTCTGGTCTCCTGTGGGCATGCGAGTAAATTGCTCTGCTGTGTAGATGTTGAGATAGTGATCACAGCACTACAACCTCAGCTTGGGTGCGCTGACAGACGTCAGCTGAAGCTCTTTCAGACACTTGTGAGAACTGAGAGTCGAGAAGTCACTTCACCTGAGGTGAAGAGATCAATTTAAAGGATCCGTTCACTGTCAAGTATTCATGTCTCTCAGATACGGTATAACCAGTTTCCCTTTTTGTAACCACCTTTTTTGAATATTCTTTTGTCATGTGAAAACCTTGTACTTCCAGTTATTTATTTCTTTTGAAATGAAGGATTACAGATGAAACTAGACCAGCAGCTCTGTGAGGGTGTACTACTGTACTTAATGCCAGCGTGCTGGATGTCTTTGTCACAACTCCAGAGATGAAACCTACGATGATGCTTGGGTCAGAACTTCTCTCCTGGGCACCACGGATGTTTGTGAAACTTCTCATGTCAATAGTTGTTGAGATATTTAAGTCTGAACCAAAGTGGTGGACGGGCCAACTGTCTGACTGAAAGTGCTGACACGTACTTAAAGTAATAGCGTGGTTACAACTTTACATTGAGATTTATCAATCTCACTAAAAAGCCAGTTCAAAACGAGACTTTTGTTCATGAGAAGATAAGATTTATTTACATATCAAAGTTTAAAGAGCCTAATAACTAAATAAACCGTCTGCCTGTAAACCTCAGGTTGTCTGACTTAAAGCATTTAAGCTGTTAATGAAGATATGTTTTGACAGTTATTCCCCATTGTGAAATACTAACTGTTACAATACTAGGCCATAAATTGTCCCAATAATTACAGAGACAGTAATCTCTGTAATTGCTCAAAGGGGGGCGAAGATCGTGTCTCCATGTCTGCGTGCCTCGTACCACATCTACAGGTTAATCAACGTGGGAGGCAGCCACACCTCCTAATATGCAGCAATTACTACATCAGACTGCGGTATGAAGACATGCCGTGTTTGCGGAAAGACTGAGGAAAGAGCATCGGCTAATCTAATTAATTTTATCCGAGATTAAAAATAAGTGGCATTCTCAACACGTGGGTTTATTTTGGGAGTGTGTGTAATTTCAAGACGTTTTTTTCCCCATCTAAATGCTTCAGGATGTTTGAATTCTTAAACCGTCTGTGTCTTATGCAGAAGCACACAGTAAGCTAACCATGTGCGCAACCACCCTACCCCTAATCATAAATGAGGGGGAGCTTTTAAAGCTCTCTGGAGAGACCCCATCATTGCACCACTGAAATATATACCCATCAAACAAGCTATTTCTGGTTTCACCTCCTTCATGTGGTTCAATGTCTATTTTTGCCTCACCCTTGAATTTTAACTGAATGATATTGTATACCCTGACCGTACTCCCATTGCAAATTATATGAGGGGAATCATCTGCAGATAGGATGAATCACAGTAGGTTATCGTAACCAGCTCAAAGTCAAGCACAAGTTGCACTGAATGCATTTTCAAACCCCTGTCCCAGGATGCGTCCCAAAGGTTTATTTTTACTCGGCTTTGAATGGTTATGGCAGCAAACCGCCATACGGCTGTAAGATTGAGTGGTCTTGGTGGAAAATGGGGACGGAAATTATAGAGGCTGAGAGCCGGTGTCACACAGGCCTCTCATTCCTCCTCTTCTCCACGAGCTGATTGGGTAAATACACTCTGTGACCGGGAAACAATTACTGGTTGGGTTCATGAGGATCACTGGTCAAACGCATCACCTGCCTTTTCAATGGGAGAGTTTTTATTCGAACATTTCATTCAGAAAGTTGCCAGGCGGGCTGCTCTTCTTCCCATGTTTACTCCACATTGACAGTCACTTCAGTTTCACAAAATTCAATGAAATTCCAAAAATCAGACTTTGTGTTATGGCGCACCGCAAATGCACCGCAAATGTCCATGTGTATGTTATGTGAAAAGGTTTTGTATATTGAAACCTATATTTATTTATATTTATTTATATAGGATATATGTATGATAAATATATATATATATATACAAATATATATTTAATATAATATATTATATATATATATATATATATATATATATATATATTTATATATATAGGATATATGTATGACATATATATTTATAGGATATATATATACATATATATATATGTATATATAGGAGCTAACAATGATAATGGGGTTTGGTTAGAATGGATTTTAGGGTTAGATTTACTGAAGAGAAACTGAAAATAAAAACTTCACTTGCAGTAAAAGTCCAAATCTGGCAGATTTGAAGGCAAATCCTCCCGAAGTCCACTGTTTTCTTTTTGTCTCCTTTGTGTAATCCTTCTATTTTGAGAAGAATATCTCTCAGACTTTCCCTGCATGTACTGAATTTTAATGTCATTCTCATTTCAAAACATTTCATAAGACTACATTTGGTGTGACCTAATATTATCTATTAGCTGAAACACACATTGTAGCTGTTATATATCCACACCTGGGAGCCACAAAGCATTTTTCTTTTCCACTAAGTCATCAGTAGCACAGCTGGAGCGATGGGCCTGTTCAGTGTCGGAGCTCCTCAACAGTCCGACAACACGGAGCTGCTCGTTCACCTTCGCCAGTCCGAACTGTCCCTTGGCTTCAGGTTTCTGAGTGATTCGGTGATTTAAGGTCGCTTATGACTTTGCCCTTTGATGTTGAGCATGTTGAACATGCCTCGGTAGTGTCGGAGACTTTCTTGTGGCGCGAGACACGCTGTACTTTGTGCGTGTGTTTACTCTGCTGCTATCCAGAGCCCAGCAGCCCAAACAGATTCAAAATGAGACAATATTGGATTCCAAAACACGTTTAACCTCAGTATGCAGGGCTGTCCTCGAACATGAGCTCATTGATTGGACTGTAATTACTCTTTAACATCGGCTATTGTCACTCGCTCATTTTTGAGGAGTTGCTGCTAGGGGACAAGGAAGCCCCGCTGCAAAACGTCCATGGCGGGTGACACTGATGTCAAACACATGTTTCCCCCCGCAGCCCAACAGAAATAGACAAGCCTATTTAGAGGGCTGGTTTGCATGCAGGCTCCAAGGACTGATGTTTGCAATCTGGGAGCCACAGCGGGTTTTTACATGATCAGTAATTCAAAAAGTGGTTGGCCAAAGAATTCATCTTGAGCCTCTTTGTTTTGCTGTTGCCATGCACTTGTGCTAAAATATCATTTGGCGCATTAAAACAGCAGAAAGTATGTTAGACGACGTCCAAGGCCGATCAAATGTCCAGAGGAGCGAGAGAAACGGGAAAAACACAAATATTTTCAGTGGCAGGGACAAAACCAAAAGGCTGGACAATCAAAGTGAATTAGGAGGTTTCTGACCAGAGGGTCAATGTTTATTACAGCTGTTACTGGTCAGATGTAGATTTGTAGCTGGTCAAAAAGGCAATTTGAAGGACAGGGAGTCGAGGTCCGTCCTCTTCAGTGCTGCTGAAGGTCTGCAATTGTCATTAGCTAGATTGCAAGGTGTCTTTGTGCCTACTGTGCACTTGTCTTTCTTTATTCAAATATAAAAGAAGAACAGAAGGTTACTGAAAGCTCCTACGGGCCTTTGAACTTACATCTAACAGCCAGGTGTCCTGTGCTTTCTCAAAGAGGACAGACAAGGATTCCGCCATCTATTGTTTGACAAGAAAGGACATCTCAATCAGCATTGTGCCTAAAGCAACAATCATTTTGAGGGTTTTGTTCGGCGACAGAGAAGATTGAAAGATGTCCCCCTTTGTAATAAAACATTAATTATGCCCAGTGATACGTGAACATGCTCGGTGCTTCTTCTCTTTTTATGTATTTTATTAAAGGAAGACATCTTTTCTTTTCAACAAGACAACTTCCTTCTCACACAAGCCGGACACGTCTGTGTTTATTTAGTGGGGGGTTGCTCACTCGCCATTACAGAGTCGTCAAAGGAAAAACATGATTCAAACTGGCCAGTAGATTTTGCCTCAGATTGTACAGAACCGTCATTATAGATATGTAATTTTAGCATAATCCTTCTGCAGCGTCGGGCATGTCGTGGCACTGCAGACTGCACAGCACAGAGGAAAGACAAGCATGTAAATATAGAGAGAGAGAACGACCGGGGGCATATTTAGAACGCTTTATTGACATTTAGTGTAAAAGGAGGACACGTTTACTGACTGATAAAACAAACAGCGAGCCTTTTTCGTTTTAGACGCCATGATGGTATCCAGGGTAGTTTTCCTGTACTATGAATAAAAAACACATTAAAAGTTAAGGCTGAATACAAAATAGCTCCAGCTTTTCAATTGGAAGCATTTTCTGCATTTCTTTGTTTTATGTGACTGTAAAGAAAAAATGTCTGGCAAAAAGCGATGTGAAGACCCTCATATTGGGCTCTGGGATACTTTAATGGACATTTTACTGGTCAATCAATGTATCTAGGAAATAACTGTTATAGTTTGCAGCCTTGACGTGTCTACTTGTGATCCCTGTGAGATGTTCACATTTATTCTTCACAAGGTTTGAATTGATAAAAGATCTTTAGAGGCTTTTAGAGACGATCAAACTCCATTCAGTGGATGTTGTTACCTTTAGACTAGCTGTTTCCCACAGTTTACAGTCCTTATTGCAACACTATTCTAAATGGGTTTTTTTAAACCACAAGACATGAGGGTGATCTAGATCTTGAATCTTAATCTGTAGAAAGCGAATAAACTTATTTCCCACATTTCTTTTATTCATCTGCTGACCTCTGTGATTCATCTCGGCACCACTTGGGGGGTCCAACCCCCGGTTTGGGCTGCATTGCCCCGGTAGTCCGTAATGATATGGTGTGTGTGTTATGAAAGGAGGTTGATAATAAGGCTGTACGTGCTTTACTGTACTTGCTGATCCCTCAGACTTTGGACCCCAGTGCTGATGAGTCAGTTTCCAAGGCAAAGACATAACAAAACACTTGTTATATGAGATATCTTAATGGTAGGTAAATATAACAGTTGCGCCATATGCTTAACCGGATGTGCACTTTGACCATGTGACACAACAAGTAAGTGACCTGAGATGAAGTCTGTGATGAGGCTGCCTGACCTACGCTACACACTGCACAGGGCTGTGTCTGTCAGTGTGTGGGCTGGAGGCCCGAGGGGGAACAATAGTGCTTCAAGGCCAGCTATGTTGAACACTCAGCTATTTGCTCTTTAGATCAATATTGTTCTACAGTCTACAGGACGAGGGAACATTTAGAGGAATACCCTCCTGTAAAGCCAGCACGGACCACACACCGAGCGCCTGCTGCTTTCCGACCAGCTTAACAACCTTTTCAGGTTTCTGTGGGAGGAAGTCCCTCACAGAAAGAAATACCTTTTCTTCAGTTACTGTCTCAGGGTGACTCAACTATTTGTATTTCACAACTGAGGGCGAGAGACTTCACACCGGTGATTATAGGGTCATCTCGCGTGCCTGAGAGGGGAACGACCTGTTTTGACGTCACGCCGAGATCACAATCCTGATGCGACACGAGGATTTCCCTCGGTTGCTAGGCGCCGGGGTTCCGTGTGTGGGTAAACACGGGGTTCCTCGTGGCACACCTGTGTTTGAAGTCGACATTGCCACGCTGTCAGATCTCTACCTGTTGCTTCATCACACTGTCTAGTAACCATAGTTATATTCCATTGACAATAACCGAAGTGCAATAAAATGGTGACAATGGTGCGTTGGCACGACAACCAAATACCTGCACGAGGAACAGGGTGAAGCTTTTATTTCATTCACCTGTTAGCCTAGTTATGATGAAGGTGTCACAAGGTGCATGCATGATGTTCAGTAACATTCGGGTTACAGCCGAATGTATTTAACCTTAAAGTTGATGCAAAGCACTTTATTTCCTAGAAGTTAGTGTGATTATTGTACGTGACTATAACATTTTACAAACTATGAATTGCACAGCTAATGAAGTTAAGTTTTAAGTTTTTAAATGACAAAAGCTTTGACGGATTGTTGTGAATATTTTTTTAAGAATATCTGTGTACATTTTCAAAGGGCATTTTTTAAATCATAGTACTTTAACTTTCAACAAAACATAAACAAATATGCAGTGGCAGAATGTAATTAGTGTGTTTGCCTAAATACTGTTCTTCAAAGTAAAAGCTCAACTTAACTTCTGTTTCTGCAAAAGAGAAAGTTTGTTTTGTGGATTACAATTTTAGAGTCGATTAAATGTATCATGTTTATAAAAGTAGTTTAAATAATTGTATTTAATCATATTATAATGTACAACAGACAGAAGCTGTTCTGCTGCATAATGAATCGTTTTACTTTTGATACTTTAAGTAATTTGTTCTGATAAAACTTAAATAGCAGGACTTTAACTTGAAATAGTGAATATTTATACATTCACATTGCTACTTTTACTTGAGTGGGGAATCTTAATGATTCTGCTTATGACTTTCTTTATAATTTCACAACATTTGAACATAAATGAGGAACATAAATGCCTCTGAGAAACATGTCATAAGCCTGTGGTTAATCTTAGATAAGAGAGTATATGTTTATGTTCAATATTTGTGAACATAAAAAAGATTCTCGTGTTTTGCAAGCAATCTTGCAACATGAGGTGTGTGTCAGATCTCCCCTCCGACTCCCCAGAGGTTGGATTTGCTGCATGAATGCAATGTTCTCATCGTGTGCCAAATACTATATTCACAGTCTCTGCCAAGTATCACAGAGACTTTTCCCCAGCGAGGGAGAGGAGTACGTCTGTTCCACCAACGGCTGTGCCGCGGGGATTTTATGACCTTAAGTTAGAACATCTGAAATGATGATGCAGTTGTTAAAGTGGCCGTGTGAAAAGACAATCCTGTAAAAATGTCTGTACTGTATTTCATTTAGAACCAAAGCTCTCCCAACATCAGCCTGTTAACAAGGTTGATGCAGACAGGATAACATTGAAGGATAACATTGAATCTGGTCAGAGGAGGTGTTATTGCCAGCCTCACACCTGTCATCACTCTAATGCGGGAGCTCGCTCAAGGGATCAGGTCTGCAAGTCTGCAAGAAGCTCAATAAACTCACTTTGCTTTTCTCCAAATTCAGCAGATTTACTCGTCTGAAGAACGACAATACCGAACAAGCTTTATGAAATCATCTTCTGTTATTGTAAATATGTGAGATGTTATTTCAGAGAATAAAAAGTTAATGTGCTGCTGGTGGGAAAAAAACAAGATCATCTAAATAGCGGGAGATAACATCACTTTAGCAGCTCGCATGTTGCGGTTACAGGCGGGTTCACACTCGATGACTATCGGGAACATTGACTGCAGCATAACCCCGACTTCTCTCTCTCTCTCGCTCTCTTTTAAAAAGTGACTCATATTTTATTCACGGACGAGGCACACCTGCAACAAGAACAGGTGCTTTAATGAAGAATTTAAAGAAGAAAAAAACCCATCAATGACTGAATCAAGTCCACCGTGTGACGAGTTAAAGACGTCAGGGCACGGTGAGACGGCCCTTCAGCTCCCGCTTTGAGTCTATTAAAAGTATCACGGCCCCCTTACTGGACACACTTCAGGAATGACCTCATGCAGGACCACTGCAGTCTGGCTTGGCGCGAACAATAGACGGTCTGTGCGGGTCCATCCTACGTTTCTCTTGAGCAGGTCTGTGAACATTGACCGCAGCTTGAGTCACATCCTCTCCTGCTCTCCTGTGTGTTTACGGAGTGCCGGTGCTCAATTACCTATGATATCACGGGCCCTGCGTATTAAGAGTGGCACTGTTTGAAAAGACCTCCAGGACGGGGTGGAAAGAACCAACGACAACCACACGCCTGATACAGGAAACCCCTCCCCTCCCGAAGAGTTTTCCTCTTCGCTCTGTGGGACAGGTGCCGGCTGATGACACTACGACAGCCCGCTGGACGGACATCACAAACAAAATGACGCAGGGAGGCGGTGGAACGGTTTTCTCTAAATAGACATTTAATGATTTAAAAGGTGTGTGGGTACAGACAGGGGAAAGGGAAGCGAGTGTCGGGTTGGAAAAGAGGGATTTTCAACTGGTATTCTTTTTACCGCGAGACTTAAACTTCATGTTTTCTGCTAAGCCGAATGTCAAACTGATGAGAAGCACACCAGCCATGGAGCGGGGGGGGGCAGTGCTCTGGCAAGTAGCAATGGCATCACAGGTGATAATACAAAAAAAAAGAAAAGAATATAGACGTACTTTGCTTTGCAATGAGCAAACAAATAACACTGACGTTCATTAACGTGAAACAAATATATACACATAATCAACAAATGGGAATTGTGGCAAAACAAAGTAGCTTTATGTAAAAAAAGATATCCTACTCAGATTGACCCGGAGAGTGTGTTAACCTGCGAGGATGTGATTACAGTAACTTTAAAGGAGAATTGTAACATGCTCTTTTTAACCATATGACCCATTGTGATAAGATTGTGTACATCTCTGCGCTTTGCGTGTTGGATGTAAACATTACTCCTGCTATTCTTGGCCTCGCTCACATTATAGGAGCCACATAGTAAAACAAAAATCACATTTTATATGATAACCTTGCCTACCTGAAGGTTACAACTAATATTTGCATTGATCAGAAATCAGAATAACTTCAACAGATACAAAAACTAAAGAAAAAGACAGTCCTCTGGTCTCGTGACTGACACCCGCCATTGATAGCACATTAGCAGCTCCACGCCGCCCCCTCTGATTTCCACCTGCTTACAGCCGGCTGAGGCGCCGCCTACTGGGTCCGGAGCTGGTAATCTGAGGAGGAAATGGACAAAACTTAATCAAATGGACAAAAGAAAAGAGAGAATCGGAGAGAAATCAAGTGGAGGCAGCTGATGCTTTCCACCCAGAATGAATGGAATACAAAGGAAATGAGATAAGGATGTTTGGCAATTAGTGGCAACATTAGTGAAAAGACCCAACATGTGCAACGTTCGAACGTTTCGGGCAGATATTTCGATCAGAGAAACGCGACAGGAAAAAGTTAACTTTCTCACATTTCGCAGGACGTTGCCACATTGCCTCATGTTCTACACTGTATCCCCTTTTCATAGAACTGCATCAGTTCAAGGCTGGTTCCCACCACGTTGCACTGCATTGCCCAACTGTTGCCTAAGATCTGCACACACGGGCACTCGGCACACGAATTAGCTCAATCATAACCTACCTCCATTTTGGGTGATGTAGCGCACCCACGGCAGGGCCTGATAGCCGCTCTTCTCGATGATCTTCAGGTAACGCACCTGTTGAGGAAGACAGAGATGAGTGACTGGTGTGAAACACGAGAGATTTCTTTTTTACGGAGATTTATCCAACACTGAATTATTGGATACGAACAGTTTGGTGGTTTTCACATTATTGCTGGGTCGTAGTGCAACAAGTAACACAAGTTATTTTTTCTAGAAGCTAAAACTACCTATTTTTCAACAGGTCCACAGTCTGAACTTATCCTGTGCATGGTTTCCCAGGAGGCTAGAGGTCATCCCAGCATGCACTGGAATTGCATTACAGTTTGAGAAGTGTCCTATACATATTTTTGATACAGTATTTTGAGTTTGTTGCGTCTTCATCGTCTGCAAAGGAACACCGCCACACACCTCTCAGAGCCTCCTGTCAAACCTACAGAGAGTAGTTAAACACTCAAAGACACATTTTAAGTGGAGTTCTCCTTTAAGCTCGTCGCGAGCTGCAAGTTGTAGTACGAGTATTGTAGATGAGGAAGCAGTCGCACGAGAAGGGAAGCAGATAGAGAACAGCTTTCAAGGGAAACTAAGGTCATTTACATAACTATTTTTTCAGGCCTGGGAGAAAAAAAAACCCTGCACATCAGCATTATCCAGATACAACTTTCACAAGCCATTAACTGATATTTCACCAGACCGGTGTTACAACAGAGATGATTCTCAGATACACTCTAAAAATACCATGCCATCTTGTCCATCATTGAACTTTGCTTTTCTTCAAAAACGAAATATAACTTTACATTATGGATCACAACTCTACCACGATGGCATTGAGGACCTCTCCGTCGTATATAAATTCATCTCGAGGTAGCAATGCGTATCCGTCACAGCTATCGTAGACATTTCTTTCATGCCTCAGTGTTCTTCTGCAGGAAAAAAGTTTCACCCTTTCAACCCTTCTGCAAAAAAACAAACAAAAAAAACAAACAAAGAGTTCCGTCTTTTCACAATTAGCGGGGATGAAAGCGGCCACTTAAAAGGCTGACATGACCCCTCTCTGGGAGACGTTGGCATGCCGTGTCTCCATGGTGCCAGTTCCCAGCCAAACGCTGGACAGACAGGGCAGGAATTTGCGGGTTGAGTGGCGGCGGTCCTCTGGTGAGGCCTCGGTAGTGGCCGCCTTGTTATTACCCTCCACTACACAGTGAGGTCAGAGAGACGCAGAGCGACAGAGTGCCTCGGTCACCAGACGCATGACGACAAACTCACAGACGCGGGATCACCGAGTCTGTCGGCGCAGCACTTCTCCCTGAACCCCGGCAGCCAAACACGCCGCCGGTCTGACCGTGGCTACGCAGTCAGCAAAACGGCATCAAAAGACGTCCTCTGCAAAATATCATTATGGCTTGTAAGATGAGAAGGGAAAAGGAGGATGTTTGTTGTGTCTTGTTTGGTAAGTACAGACTACATGTGTGGTCTGGATCCATCAGGCTTTTCGGAGACGCTATGGCCCAAAATGCATCTGCCTACTTGTTTGGGTTGCCTCGGCGTCGACCTTGAGACGGGACATTTGGAACTGCAGCGACGACTCGGTCAAAGTGTGAGGTTACTCCATTTCTACTTGCGTTTATACGCGCAGCTACGTGCATCATACACACTTCACATGTGCGCTCCCCTACACTTAGTGGTAGAGTTAAGAGGAACTTTCTCATGCTTTGATATTTACATGTGTCTAATTAAGCTTTACAGCCTCTTCTCACACGTAGAGTGGTGTTCCTGGCGGCATTAGAGTCTGAGAGCCGGTCGGCCGCTGCCCTGTAATAAGGGACAGGTTACTGGCCTGACAAGAGTTCGATGGGAATACGGCTCTTAAAATCGGTTCCCTTTGAGATGCCGGGTGCACCGCAGTGTTTGCAAACACTCAGCAAGATGGTTTTAAGCTTTTGGCTCAACAGTTTGGGAACTGGTAACGTTCTACAACTAAAGAAACAAGACAAATATTCTAGACTGATGCACGTAGATCCTAAATTCCAGTGGGAAACCGTATTTCCAATTTCACCCGTATCTTCTGTCACATATCTTCTTTAAAAAATGGCCTAAAGAAAATGTACCACTAAAACATCCATCCATCCTTTGTCACCCACTTATTCCGCGGGACTAAAACAAAGCTTCCTCATCAATAAGTGTAAATATGGTAAATGTTATATTCTTCTATTCTATATTTGTTTAAGTGAATATATTAGTGTGATTTTTCAGGCATTTTCTTGACATAGAAGCCATTACATATATTCTTTGTTGACATTGTGTTTGAATACAAGTCGCCAACCTGTTATAGAAAACCACAAAAAGAGGATCCATCAACCATCTAGTTGCACAAAGATTGCTCTATTTATTTTTTGACTTCTTGTTGTTCTTCTGTTCCTTTAGTTATTTTTGTTTTGTCTACTTATTTCATATTTCATGCTTGTGTTGTGTGTAACATGTTTTTAATTTTTCCTGGTTTTGATCAAAAAAGAGTTGGAAAATACCTTAGATAATCATATTCATAAATAACCAAACCAGAGCCAAAGGGTTAGGGTTAGAGCCAACAGGACCAAAAAGCTTATATCTATCCTCGTCTTCATTTCATCCTCAGCATCTCACCACCTGGCTTTGTCGCCGCACAATGACTTGATTAATGACTCGATGCATTGTTTTTAGTAAGGCTTCTGTTCATTTATGGATCGTCAAAGATGTGAAAGGAAGGCAAGGAAAGAAAAAAGCATTCTTGTGCTGCCAGACCCACCCCAATTAAAAATAGCACATATTTCAATTATCGTGGGTTCAAGCTACTTGTTTCCGAGTGGGCTGCATAATGTCCGTATAATTTAATAAGGTTTGATACAAAATGTGGAGAAGCTGGAAAAAAAATTTCCTCTGAGCTCTTTTTTTTGTATCAAACGGAAAGCAGTGTTAAAATTAAGAAGTAAATACAAGTGTAAGGAGGAGATGTTCAGGCTGAGAAGAATCAAGTGGATCAAAGAGCTCCATTTAAAAAAAAAAATGTTTTAAAAGCTATTGAAGTTTATATTAAAGTCTATATGTTTATATAGTCTGAAGGAAATAATGTTTTAAGAATTAATTAATGCTCAATAAGAAAGTTAATCTCCAGTTTCCATCACTTTAAAGCTTTAAACAACGGTGACATTGATAGCTGGCGTCTTTAGAAAACCAGCATTTACATAAATGCACCAGTATTTTACAACTTCTGGTTCAAACATCAGTTGAGAATATTCAAATTCAAAATTTATTGATTAAGATGAATACGCATAACACTGAGATGAAGTAATGTAAATCCTTTGTGAACATTTCCTATTTTCAAATGAAGTTTGTCGAGTTGCAATCGTTTCCTCACACCCAGACGTGGAGAAACATAGGTTTGTGTTACTGTAATGCTGCACACATAATCACAGGACAGCTGGGTTTATACATCTGTGGCCACTCAAACACGAGTCGGAAAAACATTACCTCTCATTTTCATGGGAATCCCAATAGAATTCAGATTAATCTACTTGCCTGTAGCTAAGAATTACATGTTCTACGACTGTGATTAACATGAAGGCCGAGGGCTCAGTCCAGGTTGATGAGCACTTGCTTTCTGGTTTGTTCAACTGGAGACATTTTCTCTACCACAAAGAGACTCTCACAGTCCAACAGTGCTGCCGTACTGCCCCCTCTGGCCAAAAACAAGTCAAATATGAATTGTTTGAATTCCTGCTCTGAAGAGAGACAGTGAGTTCATGTGAGAGACGCTGCTCCGTACCATGAACTCCAAATCCAGAATGACAGGGAAACAACCAGCACCGCAAGCTATGTGGACTATGCATGCATGGACACTGGGAGATAATCAGACAGCAGGTGCAGATAAACTTTGGCATTTGCTTGAACTTCCTCCCAGGTGGTTTAATAAACAGGAGTCATAAACACAGTTGGAACTGTAAGCAGATTTAGTGAAATTCCCTGTGATAAACACCTTGTTTTTGCGTCGAGGGGAATTGAGTTTCGACGTATTTGACCTCTACCGTCACCCTACTTCAAGGGGCTTAGAAGAATTACTTGTGGAACTATTTTCAAATAATGTTTGACAGAAGTTTGTGTGTGTGTGTGTGTGTGTGTGTGTGTGTACCTGGATGCCTGAGGTGGTGAAGTATGGGATCTCAAACTTGACACTAATTGGCGGCTTCCCCTCCTTGTCTTCAGCCTCCACACTCGGCAGACCGAAGTGGGCGCGCATCAAATACTCCTTTCCCCCCTGAATGAAGGTCACAACACAGATTTGTGAATAAAAAAAAACTTGAACTTGATATTCTGCTTAAGATACTTGATATTCTATTACTAAGTTATTACCAATGTTATCATAGCACAAAACTGCATTACAAGTCAGATGAGAAACACAAGTAAACTGCAGTGCAAAATCTTGCCGCATTCACTTTGTAACATCTGTATGAGACTCATGGTTCATGCTCACGGGGAAGGACTTGATTGACCAGACGATCTCGCTGTTCTCGGGCACCCACTTCACGCTGCCCACCGTGGTTTTGAATTTGGGTGAGTCAGCATCCGTTGGCACAGGAATGTGGATCTCCACGTTGTTGGCTGTGGAGCGCCTTTTGAACTGGCTCTTCGCCTGGGACGATAAAAACAAGCAGGTCAAGTTTTAACACGATGTTCCGCCGGCACAGGCCATGGAACCAGGGCTGAGGCTTGAAGACGGCATTCAATATGGTCCGTTTGCCTCGAGTGGAAACTAAACTCCCAACATAAGGAAACAACTAAGTCGGCCTGAACCACATTACCCTCTAATCAAATGTTTCTTTCTTACTTTTTATTTTACAAATAAACTACGGGACCAAGATGTGACAACAACAACAACATTGCTAGAGATGACATGAGTGCAAAGGTGACCTACCTTGATCATGTACTCGATCCGACTGTGGGAGTGCTTCTCGATGACAGATTCAATCCAGATCAAAGGCTTCACCTGGGAAATAAAAGAAAAACACGTTTTAAACACTCATTAATTCTGTACAGGCTATTTCACACGGAACATAAGCGTCTGTACAAATAACACATGACACAGGCACCACCTGGTGGATAGCAGATATTACTGCAGCAAGAACCAACAATACAATGTTTAAGAGTAGGACATACTTTTGTAGGCAAAGATATATTTACTAAAGTAGACATATACTCAAACTTTGTACTGCAAATCAGTGCTCTGTGCTCTATGTCGTAGAGGAAATCGAGGGAAAGACACAGATTTTTGATTTTTTATTAATTTCTTATACATTTTTTAGATAAAGAAAATGAAAAGAAATGTATCTGCCAATCAGAAGATAATGAGGCACAACATGTTTTAACATGAAAACAATATTGATCCCTTAAATGTGTTTTTTTAACTATGTGTGACCAAGATATAAGCTGAGCCATACTTTAAATGAAGGGATATGACACTTTTAACTTGTGTTTATTCTTTGTATTTCTTTCTTTACCACAAATCACTCGTAAATTTAGGGTGAATTTGTGGACGGAGGTATGATTGAGTAATATGCAACTCTAGAAGTTTCAAGTTTGACCCCGAGTAGCTACAACTAGAGAACTCTGCTCCACTGTGCTACTTCCTTTCCCACAAGCTTACTGGGAATTATATTGTGAAACATGGTTTGAGAATTTCAGGTCACATTACATTTTCTTAACCTTAAGTATTTCCTAAATCCTCCCCCTGTCCTCCCCCTGTCCTCCTTCCAAACCACCGGGTTTTTGGTATTTGAAATGCTCTCGAGCTGGTTGATGATGAAATGAAGCCTCATTTGAGCAAAGGTTGGTTTGGCCAAAGATCCCGACGCTTTAGTTTCTTCCCCAGGTTAGCAGTTTTGTGCATAAATATTAGATCGCCTACTGTGACTGCAAAAAAAGTTGTTGTAAACACCTTTGCTAAATATAGGCCTTCACAAAGGTTATTCTCTAGGATTCACAGTAATAAACTGCGACTGTTCAGAGTACCAGTATGTAATGTGGTGGACTTCTCAATACATTGAATCAGTGAGGAAATGTGCCTTGTCTACCTGATTTCCAGTCCAAATATCTTTCTACATCTGATTTATTGGTTGATATTTATTGGTGTGGTGGGATTTGGTGCTTGCCAGGCCTTAAATTGACACCCTTCTTCTGGTAAGGGGTCAGTTTATCGGACCGCCAGACCCCGCCGGGAGATCTACGGTACTCACGTGGGTGTTGAGACGGTAGGACATGAGCTCAAACTCTCCATCGGGAGGAATGAAGGAGATGGTGCGGTCGTTCTCAAAGCGAGACAGACGGACACACTGGTGAAACTTCACATCTTCCAACTCTACAGATTTACTCTTTCCTCCTCCATGAAAAAACAAGAGATAAAATGAAAAGAACAGAGAAAAACACAAGCGTACCTACACAGGTAAAATTGCATTTCTAGCTAACTTTGAGGGTTTTCCTGATAAGTATGAGGTGACAGATATGACGCGAGACAATATGTGCCAGGAAGAACCGTCTAATTTCCACACTTCTATAGTTTGAAAGATGAAAGTTTGATCATAAAATCGTCTGTCAGGCATCTCCTCCCCCAGCTCAAATATTGTGTTAACATATAATAACATCAAATAATATGAGAGATGACTCACTTCCAGTGTTTTCAAACAGGACCTTGTCATTCAGGCCGAGCCGCAACTCGGGCATTCCAGACAGGAAGACACGCATCTTAATGGAGCCAACGATCTCACTACGTAGAACATTACCGTTGGCACTAACCTGAAAAATAGAGGAATAAAAGTGTTACAGAGAATGACATCACATGAAGCACAGGTCATTTAAAGCGAGCTCTTATAGCGGCCCACAGAACATATAGAAAGTTTAGATAGCTAATGTTGTGACGCACAGAGGGAGGAAGTTTAGAAGCATTGTGACCTTAAGCAACACAGTGCTTCTTAAACAAAGAGTTCCTACCAGGAGGTTGACTGACTCAATGACGTCCAGGAAGACCTCATTCTTCCTGTACTTGATGCCCTCTGACCTCCAGGAGACGGCATTGGTGACTGTGGCGGGGGGTCGCGGCGCGCCAGTGTCTAGCTTGTGCCCCTCCTGGGTTATATATCTGAGAGACAAAAAAATGTAAACAGAGGAAAGGGAAACATCAACCGTCTGCGTAGGTGAGTTACAAAAAAACTCAAAGAGGAGCAGAGACTCTTATGGTTACCTAGGGAGGATTGTCTGACTGCACTTACTCACGACACAAGGGGCAAACCCAGAGTTAGCTTTATGATCAGGACACTAAGCTCATGTTGCCATATATATATATATATATATATATATATATATATATATATATATATATATATATATATATATGTTAAACCTGATTAACACAAAAAACTATGTATAATAAACATTACATCAAATAGCTGGTTTAATGCTGTGTGCTAAACTGATTGTTAAAAGCAGGAGGAAATATCATTATGAATATCAGCACGTTAACAAGGAAAATCTCTTAAAATCACCCAGTTAGAAATACTAAACGTTAAAACTTATTTTTAGTACCAGAATTTTTTTTTCATTAATGGATCAACGATGGCAAACTTCATTTGTTGCATCTTTAAAGAAAGTACATAACGTAATTTGCAGTGAGACTGCGGCGAGGAAGAAACTCACTCCTGCAGAATTTTGCTGTCGGTAGTCTGGGGGTAGCCAAAATCCATCAGCTCATCCATCAGCTCGTATATGATCACAAAGTTATCTCTGATGCTCTCTTCCTCCAATTCTTTGAAATACTCTGAAAAAACCTGAAAAACACAAATGATGTTTTATATTCCTATTTGACCATCAGTATAAACACCAAGTAAATGGCGTTGTTAGTGTTGCTTATCTAGTTCTGCTGTAGACACTTAAAAGACTTCAGCCCTACCTGGACAATTTTATACAAGAAGGAGAAGACCAGCGAGACGCTAGCATTTTTCTTGGATGTTGCAACCACTGATGTGACGTAGGTTAAGAATATTAGCTACAAGAGTATATAATACAAGCGCCACAGTGGCACAAGAGACATGATACTCAATCTTGACCAGTTGGTTAGGTACAATAACAATCAATGAAGGATACAGTAGAGGTTATTGTGTTTGATCCACATGAAACGAACTCCCCCATGGGCCAGGATAGGAGAGAGGGTCCCCTCCTCCTCTTTGTCCATCAGAAGGGTCATGAAGTGCTCAATCTCTGACATGTCCACATCTCCTCGGTAATTTCGGCACACGAGGACCTGCAAAGAAATAGATAGCATGTAGTAATCGTCGACAGCCTATGAGGGATATATAGTAATACATGACATAGTTATTAAAATGCTAGTCGCCTATTAACAATGGGTGAGTTTCAATATAGTCATATGGCTGTATATAGTTGTAATAATAATCTATCTCATCTATAATAATATGCTGTATTTTGTGTCCAACCAAAACGATGGACACATCTGACGATTTAATATACAGATAAACATCATTATAATATCTACATTTGACGTACGACTACCTGGCTGCACCTGTTACTTTGAAATGTTTTACTAGCTTTCTACGCCGTATTTACCAGAAGACGCATAAGGGTGAAACTAGGATGTAAGAACATTATTAAATGAATGTAACTCCGTGCATCCAAGACAAGAAGCGTTGAAGTGTAGCGCCGTGAAGACTGCTTTGGCCGCCGTTGACATTTCCTGATGCTAACAGCTGGTCACCGGTTTGTTATCCTGTCGCTACGTGGCCTAACATTTCTCAGTGAAACCATCACGTGCATCTGACCTCCTTGTGCACTTGAATATATTACATTAAAGGAGCAACACTCGAACAGGAATAGCAACCTAGGCAGCGGCTACTCTGCTGCGGATTAAGTCGCATCAGGATCTGTCAGCGAGGAATGTGTCCGCAGGGCTACGAGCTAGGCTAACGCCAGTTTAGCAAGTTAGCAGATTACCCCGATATCTTACCTTTCCTTTTAAATCCAAGACGTACACCGCACTCGCCGACATCTTTAACTAATTTACACGAGCTTAGCTCGGCTCCTTATCGGCGGCTTATTGGTAATGTTTGACAACAACTACTT
The DNA here is from genome assembly GCA_036178185.1 of Liparis tanakae. Classification (NCBI taxonomy): domain Eukaryota; kingdom Metazoa; phylum Chordata; class Actinopteri; order Perciformes; family Liparidae; genus Liparis; species Liparis tanakae. Next base: position 15,687,191 of record CM070098.1, on the reverse strand, counting down.
CGGGGCTAAATTCAAAGAAGAGACTTTCATTCATAATACTGAAAAGAGGAAAGCCACCCTTCCCTGTTTGGGTTGTCGCACCATCCGGGTACCTGACTAGCGCCCCCTGTGGACCCGGAGCGCTATGCTCCAGAGAGCTTCTTCTTCGTCTTCTTCTTCTATGGCGGTTGGCATTCAGTTTATTGTTACTATACCGCTCCCTTCTGCTCCGGAGTGTGAATAAACTGATAGATTTACAATCCTTCCCCCAAAACAAACATATTAAAACAATCATAATTAAATGAACAACTATCCAGATATATATATTTTATTTTATTTTACAGTGCTTATTTATATTTACATTTATATACATGTTGTGTATATGCTGTGTATATATACATATATATTTTATTTTATGTTATTTTGTATTTTATATTTCACTTTGCACACTTTACTTTATGCAGTAAAGTCACTTTCTTTCTTTCTTTCTTTCTTTCTTATACTTATATTTTATTGTGTTTAGTTTTATCGGGCTGCTTCTGTTGTTGTCACCAAATTTCCCCTTGGGGATTAATAAAGTATATTTCATTCATTCATAAATGATATTATTATATTGTATCCTCCGTGTTTCACACTGTAGACCTACAGGATCCTAGCCTCTGACAAGCACCCTTATACCAGGTGCCTGCATTTCCATCATATCAAAATCTCTGTGTTTTTAAGAAAGCCCTAGTACCCTAACATGTGCTCCCTCACGCATGCTCAGTAATCCCTCAAATTATTCCTCATCATCTCTATATCTGCATATCATACTCACTAGAACTCACAACTACTTGCTGAATTAATTCCTCTTCTCCACATCCTTCACATAACCCCATCTGGTGTTTCCCTCTTTCATTTTTCGCACAATGGCCCAACCACAACCGTGACAACACTGTTTCCTCTCTCCTGATCCTCCTACATGCCTGCCACGGTATAAACCACAGGATTATTTGATGTTCTTCTGTTGATTGCGATTCCTTTAGCCCCCCCCCCCCCCCCCCCATATCCTGTCTCTCCTGTTTTAAAGAGGTTAAAACATCCTTTAATAGATATATTCCTGTGTGAATAGCTGATATTGTTGTGTCCAGGTTTAAATGTAATCCCATTTCTATTGACACGAAATGGACATATTAGGATATAGAAAATTATTAAATTGTCCATATAGTATCTTTTGAAGTAAAGCGTGTGTATTAAAATATTGTTTGATAACGTGTGGCGAAATACAATGTCCATGTATTGTGACAGTTTCAGAACAAAATACCGGTACATAGATCTGAACTACAATACATTTGACCGAGCGTTGACCAACTGTAAATTCAGAGTTTGCATCGCGTCCATGTAAACATCCATGGTTTCAGAGTCATGTTACACTGACCAGCTTCTTTCTGTCATCAACCTTGTTTTTATCCTGTAGTTCCCTCTTCTGGATGAATGGTTGATCTGCATCATAAGATAGTACCATTTTCAAATGTTTGGATAAAACTGCAACGCAAACACTTCCCACAACGTTGACAGTAAGGACACACCATGTCTGATATTGTTTATGTACATTACCTCTCTTTCTTTGATCTTTTCAGATGATATGAAACTACCAAAATCAGAGGTAAAACTGCTCAGTTTTTGTATGCTATTGGCAAAAGTTTGTATAGCTCTTCAATGGAAAAAACCTGACGCACCACTAATAATCAATGGCTGACTTTCCATGGAAATACTGACGTAACTGACATTTTAAAAAACACATAATGCACTACCTGAAAACCAGACCCAACGACACTGTATTTTTCTGATAAAGAAATGTAGCTTATGCATGACAGGATAACCACGTGTTTATCTGTTTTGCTTTTTGTGTCCATTTTGTGGAAATATATATAATATATTCAACAACAACAACAACACAAAAGTACAATTACGAGCATGGACACATACCTTTGGTCCTCTAGTATGATTAGTTGGGTGCTCGGATGGTGAATCTTGCATAGCCAGCCACTCATTATGTATTTTCTATTGCAATGGTGCAAACATGTGTCTCACTTCACGAAAACTGAAAGTAGATTTTTATTCAACTGCTGAGTTTGTGCACGTCTTTACTTGTAGAAGTGCTCATGTGAGCCTGGTCCTTTAAGTTCATACTGAAACTTAACAAACTCGATCATCTCACAGACTGCAGGTCTTATAAATGGCAGCCAGGCAACAAATACTGACATTATCAGAGACACAAGTACAGCGTTTCTGCTTCATACTTCTAAAAATATACCACTTATGGAAATGTCACAGTGTGATAATACACAAAGCTACTGCAGTAATTATGGAGGTAGTACAGGCTTAACATTAAAATAACTTAGGTTTAAAAGCCTACTCAAGTACACAAACCCAAACAGCTCCTACCTTTCACCTCTGAGATGGAGATGTAAAGGGATAGCAGAGATACACATACGATGTGTGAATGCTATGAACAGCTGGGTAATTCTTGGAAATGCACAGTATGAAACATTTACATTTTGATAAATTTTAAAATAGAAGCAATTGAAGAGGCACAGTAAAAATGAGCACCGTCTGGATTTTCCTTCCTCCCATCTTGGCCCGAAAAGCCTGTCAGCGCTGGGCTTGTGTGAGACAACTGTGCCTCGTCAAAGTGACAGATCTCTGCTCCCTTGGCTGGTAAGATGGAGTCTAGACATTGTCAGAAGTCATAGATACAACTGGACTGAGTTACAGAGCCAAATATAACAGATTGCAACTTCCCTCAGCTACTTCGTACACTATACACCGTGTTTGTGTTTGGAGCTGGAGGTGGGGATCACTCGATGAAAGCTGCGTACAAAGACATGTTTTTACAGAAGCCGCAGCGCTGACTTGTTTACTGTCGGTGCAGAATGGGCTTGTCTCAGTATGAGTCAGTGCATCACACAGGTGTGACATACTTGATAAGTCACATGTGCAGGTGTTGCCACAGACAACTCTAGGAGTATTAGTCATTCGTTGTGGTCGATTTGGACTGATTACTGTAATACATGTGTTATCACTAAGTTCAATTGCTCTGTGGCGACATTTAACCCAGAACTGTTGTGTCATTGTCCACATATCCCATGACATCAAACACGTAAGGCTTTTAAAACTGCACTAGTTTAAATTCTTCATGGCAGCGTTCATATACACTCAAATCTGTTCCACCATTCCCATGGCTTTGTGATTTATACTTAGCAGGACGTTGACTCTATTCCCAAGGCGATCCTGTGGCTTTTGGGGGAGTTGTTACCATACAAGGAGAAGAGGAGTTTAGCTCGGTTTCCTGTGGGAGGGTTCTGATTTCTCTTACCCTGCATCTGATCCACTGCGTCTCTATTTATCTCCCTCCCTTGTACCTCCTCCCTCTGTTCTCCTGAATCGGCTTCAAACATCCTGGTCACTATCAAACCCAAGAATAATCTTATTGAAACGAAAACATCACGAAAACACCTCCAAAATCAATATCTGTCCATTAAATTGTTATAACTGTATCTTGGAAATCTGTTATCATAGCATTGTGTGCAGCCAACAACCTGACAGCCCAATCAAGGCACATCGTCACATTGTCATGATGTTAGCAGCTGTTAAAACCACGATTAAGTGTTGAAGCTATTAAACTTCAATCCCTTACATACACTTATAGAATCCAATTTCAGGAATATTGGTGTCTATCAATGAGACACTATTTGTGGATTAATGTATCCACTGGAGTATAATTTGGCACATTTCAGTGTAACACACCGTTCTTTACATTCCTGTGGATGATATAAGAGGCCGTGACCTCACAACAAATGATCCCATCTGATATGTTATGACTACGCTATGAAAGTCATCACTAATCTCCAAAATGACATCAACTAATTATAACAGCTTTTCAACAAAGCAATATATAATTAAGTGTTTTTAAATGGTTTATTTAGCTGAAACAAGAAAATTATCTTTTCACACAGATTTCACTGCAGCAACAATATGAACCAGAAAACACTCATCTATATATGGAAGGACATCCAAGAAGGTGATCCACACCGCAAAAGTGGCAACGCACATGAAAAACATGAGATGCATGTGTCCAAGTTTATCTTCAGATGTCACTTAAATGGCCGCTCAACGCCTCACTGTTCTTTGAGTTTCCTTGCTATCTTTATTTTTAGCCGGGGCAACTGGCACAGAAGAGTTGAAAGCTAGCAGACATGTCCATTAGCGCACTCTCATCACACACAAATACACACACACACACACACACACACACACACACACACACACACCCTACTTACTATAGCAACTTTAAATGTACTACTGTATGCACCCAGATGGATTAGAAATTTTAAAAATATCAATATCTGTTTTTCATTTTTTTCAAGTTGTGACATTTATGTTTCTTTACATTTTACTAAACCATTTTTAACTCAACATTAAACTGCAAATAGATGAAGGGATGACCCACTTTCCATATATCTCATAGGTGCAGAAAATTAAATTCCTGGAAAACCATCCCAGTAACACAAGTTGTTTCCACCAGCCAACAATGCTTTTTATGTTGTGGGCCTTACAAATAAGACAGGTCTAAATAAAGGTCCAGCAGACCACTTGTAATTGAAAAGATCTTAATTGCATTAGATGTAAGGTTTATGTGTGTAGCTCCACAGTTACGCTCAGCCGCCTGCTGTAGATCACATGCAGACAGCTTTGTGCACATTTTCTTTGGCTGGATCATTTTCCAAAAGGCTTTTCTTTCATGCAGCAGTAGAATGAAAACTATGTACTTTCTAACCAACTCTGGTATTAACATCAATTTGAACATTCCTAAGTAACAGCCCAAGAATATTGATATGCAGCCCAAAGTGGAGAAAAAAACTCAAATTACTAATGTGAACAATGTCCTTTTGATGCCTGAGATGTGGATCATTCTGCTTCTTCTCTCCTGTCCTGTTCAAAACAAAAGGATCATGATCCAAATAAGGAGATGTACACCATGTTGATCCTCCAAAGAGCCTTCAAGAGGTAAAGTTGATATGAGGGAGGGGGGCACCGTTGTAGAGCAGCCAACATGGGGAGTGGCGGAAGGGGTAAATAGTGGGAAAGGGCTGTCACTAGAGACTGGGGCTGTCTCCAACCTCCAGTCAAGTTTAAATCACAAAGAGCTCCGCCGACTCTCAGTTTGCATCCTCCTCTCTGCTCTCTCGCTCGGAGCTCCCTCTGCCTCTCTCCTCCTCTCTGCATCTGCCGGTCGCTCTTTCCCGTCAACCTTGTGTGGGCTCTTGTGAGGCGTCTTCCTCAGAACATCTGCAACAGCTTTTCACCTGAAGCAATAAAACCTTCTTAATTGTTCCTCTAACGCCTGTGACACACTGAGACCTAACTGTCACCATGGAGGCCATCAAGAAGAAGATGCAGATGCTGAAGTTAGACAAGGAGAACGCCATCGACAGGGCAGAACAGGCCGAATCCGACAAGAAGGTGGCGGAGGACAAATGCAAGCAGGTGAGAGAAAACTGATGGACCGATAGAGCAATGTGGGCTCTGGTTTGACACTCAGTAGAAATAGTTGAGCCATAATTATATCATAATATATTGACTTTAGAAGAAATAAATACAAGAACAGATGCAAAATGTCTTCAACAATATGCTTACAATTGTCCAAAATCAACATTACAACATTTGTAATTGAAGTTTTTTGTGATAACAATGTAACATCAACTGGATTCATTTAGATGCAATTTTATGTACATATCATGATAAATAATATCAAAAAAGTATTGTTACTCTCTTGCTTTTAACTATATTGTTAAATATACAGCTCCATCTAGAGTGGTAAGTATAAAAAAACATATTGTAAAAACGTTCATAGATTCATGTGTATTGAAATAAGTCTCTTCAGAAATATTTTTTAGTCTCTTTTATTTAGTATATTGTGAAAACAGCCCAGTGTGATTACTGTTCAACTTGTTTTTGTATGTTCTGATCTCCATTTTTTGTATAAATAAATGCCAAACCATCTATGCAGACAGCAGAGGGGCTCAACATAAAATGTCAAGTATTTCCCAAAGCACCAAATGCTGAATTACAGAGAGCAGCTGATACCGGCCCCTGAGTCTTGTCTTTTGATGGGCAGAAGGTGGAGGACGTCCACAGGGAAGGACGGACCGAATGGCCGAGTGACGACTGCTATCAGTATCCACAGTGAAGCAGAGGGATTACTTTAAGCTGCCAGAAGTGGTGCTGCAAGAGTTTAAACAACCAATCAAAAATAGCAGCTGTTGCTCTGACTCTTAAAGAGTACAGCCTTAGCCAGCCTTCTTATCTGAATTTAAATCTGCATTTGATCAACAGAAACCTTACGAATTCCTCCACAAATATCTCCACATCCATATTTACCGCTGCAGCGCCAGAACCTGAGACATTTGATATGTGAAGGGTTGACTTAATGATAGTGTGATACAAAAATCTGGAGATATAATATACCATTTGAGGCTAGTTAATGGAGGCATTATTTCCCAGTGAGACGTGGTGTTGTCATCATGGCGGTAGCAGAGGAATGCTGGGGAGCAGGGAGTTGGATCTACATTCAAGCAAGTGGAAAGATTCCTCTCTCTGGTCTGTGATGGTCTAATCATACCCAAGGACTGACAGTTCTCGACGACGGCTCATATGGACCCCCGGCATGTCTTCCACACCAAGGAGCAGTCAGCATGAAATCCTAGAAGACTGTGCACAGTTCTTTGGTTTGTTTGGATGGCGTTGAGTCAAGACGTGCCAAGAGATGCTTTCTTTGCTATTCTTGGCAGGATGGCCAAAAGAAATACTCAATCTTGCTATACACATCAACATTCAACAGCAGCAATTAAAAGGACCGGATCACCGACATTACAGCGGCATTAGAGAAATTCAGCAACAATGTGTCGTTTCAGAAGCAATGCAGACTCTTGATAATCCACAGACTTTACCGCAGGGTTTACATTGGAACTGCTTTCAACCAAATAATAAGCCCTGATGAAAACGTTTGACAGCTGGTTCTGTATATTTTGGATACATTTTGGTCTTTTAAGAACTATTGAAACAAGTATCAGGATGGATTGCTATTCAATCGTCTTCAGACATTCATGGTTCCCAGAGGATGAATACTGATGACATTGGTGGACCTCTGACTTTTCATCTTGGGCTATCGCAGGCCAAAATGTCATTTTTTCATTACTTTGCTTTTTGACCAAATACCTGGATTACTGACATTTGATTTGATTAGATATTTCTTTATTAGTCCCACAGTGGGGAAATGTCAGGATGGTCATCTGCCTCAACAGTATTTGTTGTTGACTGCTAATTAGCAGATGTTAAAATACATTGTACACATTATAACAGCTTAGATACAAACATATTAACATCAGCCATGAATGTTACAATGCTAATATTAGCATTTAGCTCAAAGCATTGGTGGGCCTACGTAGAGCCAACCAGAGCCACTGGCATTGCTTTAGAGTCTAGACCTTTAGCCTAGTTTTGAGACATCCCACTTTCTGAGGTTGGATCATGTCCCAACATCCAAATGCTTGTGTGGATTGACTTAAAGGTCTGTTTAAGTGGTTTTAATCTAAGAATGTTAACAAATGAGCTTTCCCTCCTAGTCAATGTATCAAAGCAATGCTGGATTTGACAAAGCAAGATTTTATTCATGGCTTTGCTCCATCCTTCCTGACTCTCTCCCCGTTTGCCTTCTTTCAGCTGGAGGATGAGCTGCTCGCTCTGCAGAAGAAGCTAAAGGGAACCGAGGATGAGCTCGACAAGTACTCGGAGGCCCTGAAGGACGCTCAGGAGAAACTGGAACTTTCGGAGAAGAAGGCCGCAGATGTGAGTTAACCACAGCGACGCCATCTGAAACACATTATCCACATTGCAGCGGAACGCCACAACTTCTGAGTTTCAGTTTTAAAAGATATTGATTACCACTCTTTCAGACAGGGTAAACTAAACTTCACTCTAGGATTGAAAAAAAGACGCATTCAGAATTTGAAGACATATATTCCTTTCTCGGAAATTATTTATTTTTTAAACATTTAATTAAGTGCAAGTCTGAGGATTGCCTCCAATGCTTACACACCCCAAAAGGCCATGCCTGGACTTGCTTTAATAGTTTGGTTGTTTCTTGAGTGATGCAACTAGCAACACAGTGAAGCGCAGAACAAATAATAATCAAAACCTGCTTTGAAAGTTATTTGTCAAGTTGTAACAAAGAGCCGTTTTCAGGTCCCTGGCTTCGATGATTTCCACAAAACTAATTAGGGAAATAGGTCAAGAGGACATTCATAACAAAGTGTTTTTCATGGTACGATACAGTTTGGATGTTGGAAACAATTTACACAAAACTACTAAGTATCTTCTCCCCCACATAGTGCAGAAGGTAGAGAACAGTGAGAATCATTGAGTAGTTGGTGTCTTTGTAATGTCTGTAAGAGCCGTTTCTCTCAAGCACAGACAGAACTTAGCTGCCCTGAAGCCGACCAGGAATCTCAGGAATGCTGCTTAAGCAAACAGAGAACCTCGTACTGCAGTGTCTAATGGAATCAATGCTTTGTCCTTCTTTTGGGGCAGACATATTAGACTCTGCTCTGTGCGGCCCTTACAGTGCATAGCATCTGATTACATTCAATTGATCCCAAAGAAAAGGTTAGGAGAGAAAAAAGACATGGTGAAACACAGACTAATTCGCTTTTTGGGGCAATTGTGTTCAATATTATTGATATTACACCAGAAATACTTTTCTAATGTTGTTTTACCAGTGGCGCATAATGATTACCTTCTTTTATGTCTAGTTTTTCAAATTTCCTAGGAAGATGAATTGTGAGTAACAATAAGATTAAAGTCATTTAAATGTTCCACTTCTGATTATGTATCATCTCCGTTGATCGTTCGATTTCTAAAAGGGCGTAAAATAATAAAAAAAAACTATTCTGACAGTTTCTCTCAATCACCATTTATCAAAGCACCATATGAAGTTGTTTTGTCTTACAACAGCAGTCCTAAAGAACCAAGGGATATTATGTATTTAAAAAGTTGAAAACTCTCTCGGCAGAGAAATTGGAACCGGTGTTGAAATACTTGCTAATGAAACTATTCCAGCTGAAATAATTACACTAAAAGGGAATTGAATACATATCATCAAATGAAAGCAGACTTCAAGAGAATCTAGTCAAAGATGAAACTCAAAGGTTAAAGGTCAGATTACAAGAATGCACATTATTTCTCTCTCAGATGATCCATCAGATGCCCACAGGTCTGCTTATTGGATGTCTGCCCACCACTACGTATTCTACTATATTTCAAACTGCTTGTAATGCATATTAAATGTCATACAAGGACAGACAAGAGACCATAAATAAAAGGTGAAAAGTAAGGAGGAAGAGGCGGCAACCGAAGGGGGCGCTGAAGGAACGTGTGGCCCCTCGATGGCCGCGTGTCAAGTCTGCAAACAAATCAATTGACATTCCTGGCCGCTGCAGGTCAACCACCCCCGTTGAGGAGGATTATAACCGCCCCGCCATTGACCCTTCCTCCCTCCTACAAGTAAATGTGTGGACCTTTGGGTTCTACACCTTACACAACTCCTTCACAGTTCACACACTCGAACGTGAACTTTTCTTATCTCTCGTCCCTATTTCTCCATTTTATGAACCAGTACACAGGATCACATCCTGATACATATGGGATGTGATTCATATAATGTGTATCAGATGAGGCACATCCTGCACGCGTCCTCTCCTGATCTCGGAGTTAGTGCCCTCCTCCTTTCAGCTGGGGCAGAAACAGCCCGCAGCCGAGGCAACACCTTTTATTTGCCATATAAGTCCACAATAAAGACTCGCACACTGACTTTACACACCCTCTTTGGTGGAGAAAAGGAGCAGCGCCTTCCCCTCCCAAATCCCGTGATGTCATCTGAGGCAGGCTTCTGCACATGATTGGAGGATCTCGCCATAAATTTCCTGAAAACTCCCAGCCCTTTTTTTTTTTTTTTCTTTTCTTTTTCTCCCCATCCCAACCCTGACTTCCTGCCCGAGATAAAACAGTTTCCCCTCGGAGCCTCCGACTTTGACGCAAATCAATAACTGTTAAGGACGCAGCACGTCGATCGACACCGCGACTTCACCTGCGCTCCAGATCGATTGTTTTAAACAACTTTTTTTGGAGAAAACAAAGTAATCGCTGTTATGGAGGTGGTGAGGAAGAAAATCCAAAGCCTCCAGCTACAAGTGGATGAGGCAGAAGACCGTGCACTGGGCGTACAAAGGGAGTTGGACACTGAACGGGAACTGCGCGAAAAAGTGAGATAATTAATCATTTATCCAACTTCAGTCTCGTGTTTTACTTCTATGTGTACTCTTGTTTTGCTCTCGAACCAGCCCAACCTGTTTATTGCGCATTGTTAATGATTTACAAGCACACGGCCAGTGTTGCACTGCAGGTATGGCGATCACTAAACTCATAACACTCCTGGAAGAACGTCACACTTTTTCCTATCCCAATAGTGAGTGTATCGCTTTAGTCTCGTAATGTGTCGACGTGGTAGTTTTCCAGGTTTATGGTAAGTTTCGACATCACGTAGCGACATTCCTCCCCAGACTTTTTGTTCGCCTGCATTATCTAACTCCAACCCGCCCTAGATCGTCTCAGACCGCCTCAGTAGCCTATGACACCAACCGCCAGCCTGGTTGTATTAATAATAAGGTGTGGCAGTCTTCTAACTTTTTTTTAAACTTTTTTTTTTTAAAGCTACACTTTCCCCAAAAAATATGTCCGAAACACTTAAATGAATGTGTTCACACGTTTCCAGGACTCTTTGCTCTGCTCGACCTGTGAATGTTTGGTCTGAAATAGTTTGAAATAGCTTTTGAGACATTTCCGAAATAAGGAGCTGCCTATAACCCCCCTCCTCCCCCACCTCCTCCTCCACCTCCTCGACATCTGCACAGGAAGAAGAGAGCAGAGGTGGCTATCTGTGATATCATTCCCACAGGAAACGGGCCCAGAAGAAGGATCTGTCCACCCTCAACCCCCCCCCCTCCACCCCCACATAAATGGTTAACATTACAAACAATCGGACCTGCTGTGCCACTTCCGATGTGAACTGGTTCAATCTGCCACTAGAGTTACTCTGCATGAGCAGTTTTCAAAGTGTCTGGTCAAGCTGCAAAGTCCAGAACTCCCTGTGACCGTTGTTAGTTAAGTTGATTTACATGGAAGAAATCTGAAGAAGAAAAAAAGAAAAACAGGATTATATGAATACCCAGAAATGGTTGCAATCGATTCCAAAGTATAACTATGAATAAATAAATAACTATCAAAATACAGCTCATAATATTGAGACCATTTTGATGATAAAAAGAGCATACATAGAGTGATTACACCTCACCTTTACTGCAGTACTATAGAGACAATCCACTCAAAACCAATATAACCTATTGAGCTAGTTTCTAATGTGCAGCTATGGCCATCCTCCACAGTATCCTTCCTCTTGAGGCAGCAGCTTGTTTCCTGGCTGACCTCTGACCTTTCTTTCTCTATCCGTGTGTGTGTGTTTTGCTGTAGGCGGAAGGCGATGTGGCATCTTTGAACCGCAGGATCCAGCTGGTGGAGGAGGAGTTGGACCGCGCTCAGGAGCGACTGGCCACAGCCCTGCAGAAACTGGAGGAGGCTGAGAAGGCTGCAGATGAGAGCGAACGGTGAGAATCAACACAGGCCTCAGTCATGATGTCATAACCACACTCATTGCAGGCACACCGACAGCTTGCAACATTGGAAAATGATTATCTCAGGGTCCCACAAATTGCCCAAGTTTGGAAGCGGTGAAGCAAAGACTCATGGGATGAGTGGGCGACACATTTAATTAGTGGACGACGTGGGAGAGCTATTCGTTCAGGAGATATGAAATCAAATACAATAAGTTCTCCAGGTGTGTTCTCCAGTGTAGTGGTGGATGCACAATAAACAGACCAGATAAAGATATACACAAATTATGAAATTAGAGCAGAATATAAGGAAGCTAAACTATTAATCTAAATTAAAGCTAAACACGGATACAAAATACAAATACTAGACAAGAGTTGGTCTGTTTTGTTATTTTTTTATCAGTTTAGTACGTCCAGTGACCTCATGTGTCGCAGCAAAAGGTGCAGAATAGAGTCCAAACATCCCAAAATGTTGGGACTCACGAATGCGTAAACGTGTCGTCAGAAGAAGTCAATTTGAGGCGTCTCTGTGGTCGCGTTTCACTCACGGCGGTCCGTCTTTCTGATCTTCAGAGGCATGAAGGTGACTGAGAACAGAGCGATGAAAGACGAGGAGAAGATGGAGATCCAGGAGATGCAACTCAAAGAAGCGAAACACATCGCTGAGGAGGCGGATCGCAAATACGAGGAGGTACGGACACCGGGACCACATTTCCGCCAACTTTCAGTTTTCAGATTCTGTTTTCGCTTGACTGTGATGTAACGTCTTTTTAAAAATGTATTATTGCATCAGGTTGCCCGTAAACTGGTCATCCTTGAGGGTGAGCTGGAGAGAGCGGAAGAGAGGGCAGAAATTGCAGAACTGTAAGCAAAACATTTAAGAAGTTTCACAACATCATTCAGTTGTTAACGAGGTCAACGTCAGACATATTCAGAAAGTAAAAATGCGTTTCCTCTATCCGTACAGCAAGTGTGCCGACCTGGAAGAGGAGCTGAAGAACGTCACCAACAACCTCAAGTCCCTCGAGGCGCAGTCTGATAAGGTGAGTGTTGACGACTCCTGAGCAGTTTGACGGTGCATTGTTGTCTCCGTCAGCTGTTTTTGGTTTTGTAAACAACTTTGCACATTCACAATTACCAGAGGGGCCCAGTACGACCCCTCCGCTGTTCCCCCCGGAGAAGCACAGCATCACTATTGTATTATCACATTCTGTAAAGCTGAGGAAGTGTTACCTACTCATTCAAAATACTTAAACTCTCATCTGACATTCTGAAAGAAAAAAGAGAGCCAAATGTCATGTAACATGTTTATTGATGTTTACGACGTAGATGTTGAGCACAAAGGCGGAATGAAGAATTTCCCCGTATGATAATGTTGCTATATTTATTGTTTTAACTATGAGGAAATGTTTGGCAACTATTATATTTCTGTCTCTTTAGTACTCTGAGAAAGAAGACAAATATGAGGAGGAGATTAAAGTCCTGAGTGACCGACTTAAGGAGGTAAGTTCATGCCTACTACCTTATATTGTCTGAGGAAAGCGGCGTCGGGATGGTTTACACGTGTTTTGTCTTTTCAAAGGCGGAAACCCGTGCAGAGTTTGCAGAGCGGTCAGTGGCTAAGCTGGAAAAACCATAGATGACTTAGAAGGTACACTTCATTATATTCCTTTTTCTTTTCAATCCTCCAGTGATCCATTGTTTCTTTACTTTACCTTTGTTCTAAACTTTAAACTTCTTAATTTTCTTATTCTTAATTTTTTGATCTTCTCTTTTTCCTCCTGACTTGCCACCATGGTCTACACAATTCTGCCTTGTCTTCTGCACCTCCTCCACATCCTCTCTCTTCCTTTGGCCTTTGACCTGCAGACGAACTGTACACTCAGAAGCTGAAATTCAAGGGTATCAGCGAGGAGCTGGATCTGGCCCTCAATGATATGAACACCTTGTAAAGCTTGATGTTTCCACTTCCCCTTCGTCTCCCCTTGGAAGCACTTTGTCTTTTCTTTTCTCCCCCTTCGCTCTCTCTGCCCCTTGCTCCCTTTCCATTAAACTAAAGCTCAATAAAGTTATTTATCTCTTTTATTCTGTCTTCTGTCATTTGACTTCTGCCTGCTGTCCATAACTTGCAAAAGATACAAAAAAAATGATTTAGGCTATTTTTAATATGTCAAACTACAAATTTGACCTTTTCATAACACCCTGGCTGTTATGAAAAGGTCAAATATGTAGTTTGACATATTCTACACAAGTCTACACAACACAACTCTTGGTATTTGTGCTCTAATTATATGATAATAGATAACTCATTGCACTTTCATGATGAAAAATATTTTCACTGACAGCCATTGCATTTTATATCTGACATGACTTTTTTGTTGCAGAGAACCTATCGAAAGAAAAAGAGCAAAATGTAGGAATGCATCGAGTCCTGGACCAAACACTGCAAGAGCTGAATAGCTTGTAAAATGCCAAGAAGAACATCAAGCAAATAAAAAAGCAAACATTTGTTTTGCAAAAGATCTTTTCTACATGCCATCTATTCTCTGTAATTGTTCACTCTTAATCCTGGATGTTAAAACAAATGTTCCCCTTTTATATATTTATGTTTCTTTTCCTTTTTTAAAATGGTTTTGGGTCCAAGTGCTGGAAATTGTGTTGTAGACCGAATTCTGAGCACAAATAAAACTGATGATGATGCAAGTTTTATGTGTCATGTTTATGTATGCACAGTTTGACATGTGTCTCTCTAGCAATCAACACGGCGCCATAAACTATTCTCTCTTCAGTTTACATGTGCTAACATGCACAGTTTGTTCTTTGTGCTCTGCTAAGATACCTAAAAAATAGAACGGTAGGTATGGCCTAGCTGCAGGCCCTTGATCCCACAACAATAATGTCAATGATTCAGACATTAATGTTTCAATTAAATGGGTCCATATGAGTAATATGTATGAAACCATAATTAAACTATCTTTATGGCAACTGAAGAAGCTTTCAATGTGTTTGAAAGCTCATAAAACGGCACATTAAGTGAACCTTGTATTGAGATTTATTTTGCCAAAAGGGAAAATAACTGCCTGCCACAGTGACTTCTAAAATGTAATACCACAATGTAATGTAAAGAAGTGCAGTCCCAAATTTAATTAAAAGTAAAGAAGCCGTATCATAAAACACAACATATGTAGTCAACTTGTCTAAAATGGCCTGCTTCTGGGTGTATATTATATATTCTATTAATAGTTATAGTCTATTAAAACATTAAAGAAGCCACTAATTAGCACAAGTTTGAAGGAACATACTCTATAGCTACAGGTACCTAAAGTATACTTAAGTAGACCATCAGACGCCCGTTGGTAATGGAAACGCCTTCTGGGCCAGTCGCACAGAAACAGAAGTTGGCCACTAGGGGGCGAAGTTTCTGCACATCCAGATCTCTCTTCCGCCAGGCGGGATTTCCGCAATAATATCAAGTATGGCGAAGACATACGACTATTTGTTTAAATTACTCTTAATCGGCGACTCTGGTGTCGGGAAGACCTGTGTCCTTTTCCGGTTTTCAGAAGATGCCTTTAACTCGACGTTTATCTCAACTATAGGTGCGGTTTTGGTGACGTAATGTTTAACTGTATTTCTGTGTTTCCAACGATGTGTTTCAATGGCTCCGTCTACTTACTGGATCGTTGCGTTTATGGCTGGAAGTAACATTAGCTTCTCTTTCTTATTCACATAGAGCCTGTAATTTAGATGTCTGATAATTAAGGCATTAATCCGAAATGATGAGAGGAAAGACCGTTTTCCGTCTGTTTAGAAGAAGTGTATAAGTACCAACGTTTGTGTTATATTATAAATGAATGCCGGCTAAGTGACTGTTAGCTCTAGCGTTAGCCATTTGGTGTCGACTACATTCTGGTATGAAACCGGAAAACCTGATATGTAACACGCCGTAGCTGGTTAATTTAAACACGATGCCATCGATGTTGATCTTAAATGAACAGATTGCTGTCAGATGCATTGACGAGAAGGCGAACGGCCGTTTTTCCTCGTCTCTAAGTGTCATTTTTGTATCACAGCAGTGACGACTAATGTTTGACAGGTAGCTACGAAGCTAGCAATTTCACGTTATGACTGACATGCACTATTCCTCTTTATCCCTCCAGGCATTGATTTCAAGATCCGGACAATAGAACTTGACGGCAAGAAAATAAAGTTGCAGATATGGTAAGTTTATAAACATGTCGTTCCTTTTAATTCAGTAAGTTTGTCATGTTTTGCCAGTATTGGGCTAATAAAGAAGGGTGACACACACTTAACTTAAGCTAAGTGTCCTTACATATGTAGAATAAAGTGCTCATTAACACTCTCAACTATCAGACTGTTCACTTGATTTATAATTGAATGTACACATTATTTATGGTAGTTTTAACAATTTATTTCACCCTTGTTTCACAGTTTCTCTCTTTAGTGACACAATCACGAGTGTGTAGCCTACAACTATCAATAATCTAATGCCAACCTTTAGCTTTTAATATACCAAAGCCTCTTAACTTCCTGCAATACAAGCGTGTTGGAAAAAGTCCATGTCAAATAAACCAACCTCCTATAGCTGGCATACTTAACTGCAGTAACATTGTTTTGAACTTTTCCCAATTGTATTTCCAAATATTGGTCTCAAAGGTGTTTCACATTTTTATTCTGAGAGATGATAACCTTGATGATGCTTTCAGGGACACGGCCGGTCAGGAGCGCTTCAGAACAATCACAACGGCCTACTACAGAGGAGCGATGGTGAGTGTCTCCACGTGTCCATATTCACTCTACTCTGCTATCAAACCAGAGATCCTGAGCTTTATTATTGTCAACACATTTGATTTATTCTTCTTCACAGGGCATAATGCTTGTCTACGACATCACCAACGAGAAGTCTTTTGAAAATATCAAGAATTGGATTAGGAACATAGAGGAGGTATTTAATGGCTCAAATACCCTTATTTATTTGCTTGCTATTGCTTTAAACATCAAATGGCACAATCCAGAGTTTGGGTTTTGTTAAATGTTTCTTCTCTTGATCCAGCATGCATCATCAGATGTTGAGAAGATGGTCCTTGGCAACAAATGTGACATCAACGACAAGCGGCAGGTGTCCAAAGACAGGGGAGAGAACGTGAGAAGCTTGGTTTACATTAAAATAATAAATTGTCACAGGGTTGTTTGATTATACATAAATTAATTGCACTATTAGATTAGTATGATATAGTAAAACATGTCAAAAGATTAAATCTAAGGCTTTTCTTTCAGCTCGCATTGGAGTACGGAATAAAGTTCATGGAGACCAGTGCAAAGGCCAATATCAACGTGGAGAATGTAAGTAGCTGTTCTTTGAGTTAAACGATGCTTAAGAGATCATAAGTCATCATTGTGCTCAACATGTGTATTTATTTTGATTTACAGGCATTTTTAACACTCGCCAGAGACATCAAATCAAAAATGGACATCAAATTGGTAAGACTCATTTTGGATTATACAACCTCGTTCTTTGCAATGTGAGAAACTGATAAATGTAGTAATTCATTTTCAGCGTCTCCTTCAATATTCTATTATGTAAAACGAAACCTCCTCTTGTGGTTGTAAAGTACGTTCTTGTAGAGGAAGTAGCCTAACCATATGAGAGCAGCTACTGAGCCATTCTCCATGACGGCATTGACCTGTTTATTTGTCATTTTGCAGGAGGGCAACACGGCGCAGGGGGGCAGTCATGGAGTCAAGATCTCCGAGCCTCAGAAAAAGACCAGCTTCTTCCGCTGCAGCCTTCTCTGAGGACCGAGGTCTTCGGTACTGGCTGCCAACTGGCTGAACATAAATGGACTGTGCTTGCTCTTAGCACTTCCTTTCCCTTCCTTCTTTCTTCCCATCCATGGCCTGTCCTCTCAGTCCACACGAGCCGTTATATATTCCCAGTAAGCGAAGATCTTCCCCTCCCTTCTTCTAAAAGCTTCCAGTGGTGCATCTCTTCCATTTTAAGGAGATCTGTTGTCTTCATGTGTCAAGAGTGCTTCACTGGGAGAGGATTCCAGCAGGAGCGTTGTCCAGATGTTCTTCATCACACAAACGACAGGCTCTTGATTATCATGTTGGTTTCTTTGTTTGACACTCTCGTATTTCACAAAGACGGTAGCACAACCAGGGATGAGAAATCATGAAGCCAATGTCAAGGCTTTGGGACTGCCAATACAAATGTGATATTAAGAACTATTTTTATTAGTACCCTTTCCATTTTGAAGTGCTAAATGGCAACCAGAGACTGATGGGCTCGAACTCCAGTGAAACAGAGTTGCAAATGCTTTCATTTTAATAATATATAAAGCTCATTAGTTTGCAAATAGTCCTTGACAATCATTTGATGTGACTAAAAATGTTTGACCCTTTCCTGCTATAGCTTTCAGGTGCTAGAAAGCAGTTTGGCAACAAAATCTAAAAATATAATCCAGATTTCTTCATCTAAAGATACATTTCTGCTGTCAAATTATCAGCAGAACATTGGCGAGGTGACTGATGTACTCCTTAGGCTTTCTCTGGAAAATATTAAGATGTGCACACAGTACTATATATATATATATATATATATATATATATATATATATATATATAATCCCAAATAGTGTAATGAAAAAGGGCAGTTTTGTTGCAGCTCTGTTTCATAGTTAAGCTAAATGATGTCTCTGGTTATTTCATCAGCAGTTAAAACCACTGTAAGCCCCTCCCCCTGCTACCCACACAGCTCTCCTTGCACTTTACTAGTAACTCGTGTTTCGTATGTAGTCTGTGCCAAGTGGTAGTTTTGAAGTCCAACAATACAATTACTTAGTTGAATAACGTTTTGAGTCTTATATAACGGGCCTAATTCCTCCTTCTTTTTTCTAACACACCTACTTATAAATGACTTGATCTCTTTTGCTATTTCACTAGTGACCCACCGTCCTGGTATTAGTTAACTGCGAAACATTGTACTAATATATATTTATAAAAGAAAAAAATAATTAACACGCCTTTGTTTCTATGCTACTGCCCTGCGACATTAGAGTTTTCTTGACTTATTACATGAACGCTGAAAGATGGCCCATTAGTATTATTGTACACTTTCTCGCGTGTCGCTTGATTGTGGCCCTTTAGTTGGACCGCTCGGTGGCAGCAGAGCCGCAGGATGGCCGTCTGGATTTGAATCAGTATTTTATTAACGGCGCGAGCGGCGGTGCGATTCCACACACGTTCCCACTATTTAACATCGATGTCGAGTCCCGATCTGTTTCCACATTTATCCTTCCTACATGTGTTACAAGTCTGAAAATCAAACTCCTATATGCACAATATCGAGGGAGGATTTTCTTTTGCTTGCCTGCACTTTCTTTTCAAAGTATCAAAGTCACGAGTATCATTTGTCTTAACCACCAGTACTCGGTTCTGTCGTAGGTGAGCTATGCATTGTGAATCTTGGACCTGTGCATCTTTGTGTGATGTCATTTGCGGACATACTTGTAGACCTATGCAGTTGAATGTATGGGCTTTTTGTTTTGTTTGTGTCGTTCACCGAGTCACACACAGGACTCTAGATATCGGATACTACGACAACGCCGGCGGATTTGAGCATGACGGAGGATGAAGTAGGAAGAGTCTGGATGTGGAAATGTGGACGTGGCGCTGGTGTCTCAACCGAGCTTTAAGTCGTAAACAGAGAGCAGACATTTTGTGGGACTCAAACGGCATCAATTCCAGCTGAAATTATACTTTTCTTTTTTTTATCATATTCTTTAATAACATACTGTACATCCCTTTTTACAGCCATATTTTCATTCCATCGATTGTGAAGTACACAGGGTGAATAATAAAATACATTTTGAAAAAAGACATTGTAAATATCACATTGAAAATAAGAAATCAACTTAAATTGTACTGTACTTTCTAAACCCACATGAAAATGTATCTACAATTTGTAGATATGTGTACTTTTGATTTAATAAAATAAGATTATAAAAAGTTACATGACCTTTTAGTCGCTTGTCTTTATTGGCTGGCTGACGGAGGAAACTACACTCAGCTGACCCCCGGCTCCCACAATGGAGCTCGACTGCGTCAATCAAATGTCTGTCCTGGTATCGGCCCGTATGACCCGCTGGAGTATTCTGGCATGTGTGTCTTTTATAGTCTCGTGTAACTGAACCCCTTTCGATACAAAACACAAATCTACTGTTGATGGTCATAACTAATGAGCCTTGCCTTGATGCTGCCTCCTCGTGTTGATGGAGACCAGCTGCAGTCACACCATGACCCGTTTCATTTCTGCAGTAATAATTATTTAAAATTGGTGTGTGTGTCGAGACAATTCTGTTTACTAAATGACAAAGTGGTATTATCTCTGATAAAGATAAAAAAATGTTTGTTTTTCCATTGAAGAAAACAAATCTGGACATGGATGAGATGAGATGGTTGATGTCAGGGTGATGTCATGATTTCCGCCACTTTCCAGACATTCTGTGATACTTGAATTAAGAAATAAACATGCTTCACTTCTTTATATCCTTATGTGGAAGGTGCTGTGAACAGAAATGGGAATAGATTGATTTCCTCATGAGAAGTCGGTGTTTAACCCTTCTGTTACCTTTGGGGTCCATTTGACCCCATTCAATGTTTAACGTCTCTAAAAATTTGATTGACCTAATATTTTTTGCTTAATATTTCATGACTTTTCCTAATTTATTGGGGACGTCTGGGAAAACATAAAATTCTCATTCAGGCTGTTTTTCACTGTGTAAAATATATAAGAAATATCAACTTTTAAATGTATTTAAAGAGCTATTTAGGTAGTCAACAAACTAACAAAAAGTACCTCACACTTAAACTTGGGAAACAATATTAATTCTAATAATTTTCTGGAGGTTTTAACTGCTGTGGTCAAAAAGGGTAAACAATATTAGTAAATTTGAAGGTAACAGGAGGGTTAAAAACTTATGTAAATTTCGTCAAAGTAGGTAAATGCACAATCATTGGTAAGCACCCCAAATATTAAAAGATGTATATTGCTGTATTCTTCGCAGGTGTGTTCACCTTTTATTATTTCATATGGTTATTGGTTACCATTGGCCTACCTGAGGAAGTCTGGAGCTCGAACAATCATGTGCTGGAAGTCCTCCAGTGACAGGCGTCCATCGTTGTCCAGGTCGGTCTCGTTGATCACCTTCTCACACACCATCCTCACCTCGTCCTCGGTCAGCTCGTTGCGGGTCAGCTTGTTCAGAGTCTTCTCCAGGTCCGCCTTGCAGATAAAGTCGTCATTGTTGAAATCTTCCAGAAAAGGGGAAAGAAGATGTTATGAAATGTGGTCGCTCATTGGTTAAGCAACAATTACGATATTTTCATTTGTGTTCTATATTATAAAACTGAATATTTTGGTATTTTGGACTCATTTGGTTGGATAAATCAAGCATTTCTGACATTATAAACCAAACAATTTAATCAATAGATTAATTGATAATTAGTGTTACATCTAGATGCAGCTGATAATATTCAGGATGTTGAAATTGGGCTTTTCTCTCCCAATAAGAAAGCATGGACTCTTTGTTTTACCCATAGTTATAGTCACACAGTTACATATTCACCCAACCGTCCATCAGGGGCAATTTTAGGGTTCGGAGCGAATGTGCATAATCTTTTACAGTATGCTGTCCTTTGATGAGCTCTCTGCCTCTATGACGGGCTGGTTAATCATTTATAACCTTCCATGCACCGTCCATCATGCTTACAGCTCCACAACCTTTCACAATGATCTCTTAAAATTCAAAATATGTCCATGTTTTCTCCGCTCTTATCGAACCTGCTTCATAGTTCAAATGTATGCAAGCGATTGAGTGAATTTGTTGCACATATTAGAGTGATTAATGTTACCCTTTACGGGACCCCGGAACCCTCTTTGACAGACACCAAAAAACTAAAAACAACAACACCGCTTGCTTTGGCACCAAGATACAAAATTACTTTCTTAATTTTATTTCAATTAATTAGAAATATTTTTTTGGACCGATTCCGTTACATAAAATGATACATTATTTCAGTTCCAAAATTGGCATATTTTTATTTATAAAGCTATCTTGGGTCTGCTCCCCCACTATTTATGTAACTACATCTTTAAATCCCAGAGCAGTTATTGCTTACGTTCCAACGAGTTTTATTTATTAATTATGCCCAAAGTTAACTCTGAATTTGGTAAGCACTGTTTTAAATTCGTTGCACCTGCTGCTTGGAATACACTGCAAAAAACTCTAAAGTTAAAGGAGCTCATCAACTATGAAACTTGTGTGAGGGAAATTGGAGCGGCTTCATACCGCACTTGTTCTTGTTTTGGTGTAAATCCGGAGCTTTAGTCCTGTTGCCTTATCTTTTTTAATGTATTTTATTTGTGTTATGTGTTTTCTGTTGTGTCTTGTAACTGTTGCAATTTTTCTATGCTGCTGTCTTGGCCAGGCTTCCCTTGAAAAAGAGGTCATTGTATCTCAATGGGGCCGACCTGGTTAAATAAAGGCTAATAAAATAAAAAATAAACATTTGGTCGAAGACTATTTGCTGAGGGACACCAAATAAATTGGCAGAATGTCTTCCATTTCATTGAGGATCTGGTTGCAGTACACATTTAAACCACATGAGGGAGCCTGAATGTTTGTATTGGTCTGATCATTTTCAGCTAATGATATTAAATATTAGAAAGCTATTGACATTCTGTTTGTTGAACTGGTGAGAGGAAATACAAAAAGATAGCTTGTTAACTCCCCCCGAATGCATTTATTTAGTCTCATTTATAGATTAGTTTACAAGTGCATATGCTTTCAGTAACATAAGCATAACAAAAGTTGTAATGTATCAAACATATATCTCTTTCAAATGGCTTGTTTACCTTTTTGAGATAATACAAGGTGGAAATGCCAGTAACCAAGTTTACTCCTCACGGTTTGGGTCATTTTTATCAAAACATAAAACAAGTCCTTATTAGGTGAAGTGTCAATGTTTTATTTATTTATTACAATCATATATGTTACTTTCTGCATTTTTTATTTTTTATTCATCAGATTTTTAAGTTCAGTTTGTAGGAAGAGTTTCCACTTAAAATTAATAATACAAATAAAATTCTACATATTTGGTTTGAAATGATCAGAAGAAAAGTGTGGTGGTATAGAAAGGAAAGTATATTATTACATTTTGTTTATTATTATTATTATTATTATTATTTACATAAGCAGCATTGTGATCTGTGCTACCCCAAAGAACAAGGAAATTAAACCAATCCCAACCAAAAATATAAGAACTAAAATTCCACTTCCTCATATAGTTTACCATAAATTTTGAAAGCGTAGTAGGCCTTGAGGTCGCGCGGCGCCATCTCGCTCAGAACCGAAAACATGTCCAAGAAGTCGTCCAGTGTCATGTTTCCTTCTCCGTCCTCAGAGAAAACCTCAGCGATCCTCTGACGAAACGGGTTGTCCTGGACGGAAGAGACACAGGTCTGGTCAAACCATTCAGGGCAGCTAATCCTACACCGCTAAGAACCGCTAATGTTGCATGCATGGCTTTCCTGTGCTCCATGAGTGTGTGTTGTTGTTCAATTAATATCTCATGTCCTTGTTTTATTAATTTTTATTTTTTCAAGTAGGCTATAAAATATGGAATAATGAATGATGGTGAGGGAAAGGTTTCTCGGGACGTGTTAACACGCCTGTTTACGTTGCCGTCATTGTGTAAAGAGGCATATAATTGACCCATTTCTAACAAGTGTGCCCTGAGGGACTCACCGGCATCCTTCAAGTTTAAAGGAGTCGGGTAACATATAAAGTTTCAAAGAATTCTGTCGATTAGTTTTCCCATTAATTATGGATTGGAAACACAGGGAGAGAGCGGGTCTGCTGCGTGTGCGTGGACCAGTGGGTCTACCTTCAGCTCTGGCATGCTGCCAATCAGCTCATATGGTAACTTCACATCTGGGTGGCTGGTGTAGTCAAGGGGAACGAGCTGCGGAGCCAAATCCCGGTAGCGGTCGAACAGTCTAGGAAGGTTTTAAAAAATACATTTAAAAAAAGTACTTCTTCTATATTATGTAGTTGTGTAAGTACTGTCTTCTATATTATGTAGTTGTGTATGTTACAGGGTCAAATGGTCATTTCTCTATATTGTGGTCAACACTGATGACAATTTCAGTTCTGTAAAGTTATGAAAGCAAGAATTTAAACACCATGTGATCCCGATGGTCGCTGGCCCCACAGGCCTCCTGATACTGTAGTTTAGAGTTACATAGTAGTATTGTGCAGAACCCAGCAAAATTCAGCCGTGTCCTCTGTGTCACACCTGCAGCGACTCCGATAAATAATAAAATGTTGTACGTCCGTGAAATAATCTGCTCACCTGAGAATTTCTTTTCTTGTAAAATATGTACAGTCCTGCAAACACGAGAGTCAAGTTATTGCAGCTGGTCAAGTGCTCTGAATCACATGTTTTACACAAGTTAGTAAAATATATTTACATAAGTAATAGTAGCAACACTGAACTACAGAAGTATTTAATTACAAGTAAAAGTTATGCATTTAAAACACTTTAGAGTATCAAAAGTACTCATTATACAGAATGGCTCATGTCAGTGCTTTACTATATTATTGGTATATATTGATACAATAACCTTTACATTTAGATATCTACATAGTTTACGTCTGAGCTTACACTGCATCATTTGTATGTTCTTTTATTTATACCCTTAATAGTAGTATTCCAAATATCTACTGTGTAGAAATGAATGTAGTGAGGTAAAAAAGATAATTTCCCTATGAAACGTCTAGAGATATAAGGAAGCATCAAATGAAAATACTTTCACGGCCCTCGATATAATAAATGCAGAACTATAGTAGGGTAATTAAGTAGACTAAATGTACCACCACTGGATGGATATGCACACATATAAACAAATAACACGTTAATACTAGATTAGTAATATGCTAATAATTATATGCACCCTGTCACTAAATAAATGGTTATTTTCTCAACAGCCGGGTTGGAGGTTGTGACGTGAAGTCTGACCAGCGCATTAACCTTATTTACAGATGCCGGTAGCTGATATTGATAAGAGAGGCTTAAAGTGAGCGAGGCTGATCGGATCATTCACACAGAAACAGGACTGCCACCAACCTGATAGGCATCGAGCTGCTGTGCTGTAAAGACGGTCTGTTTATTCCCCATGTCTGAGCACGCAAACACCAAGCCTCAGGTCCATCGCTGCTCCAGCATCTAGGGCTTTTTTAGGGTGTGTGGATATGTCAGATATGAAATACTGGAACAAAAGGAAGCCAGAGCCAAAGAGGAGATCGGGTGTCGGGCTGCCACCGGGCTCTTTGGTCCCCATTATAATGGCAGCATTTCATCGTTTTCTCCTTTGTGAATAGCAGACCCTTTGACAATGAGTAAGGGCTGTCGTCCAGCATCATGCCAAGTGGTATCAACCCCCCTTTAGTGCCACTCTATGGCCAACGCCTCGGTCACAGCTCAGGTTACGCTCTCTGGAGACAGGGATGTGTGGTGGGCAAAGAGGCTTTTTGATGGGAGACACGTTTTATTTGAGATGAGATAAGAGACATATATGTATACAATAGTTTAAAAAAATGTGTTGCATTATTTTAAATAGCAGAACATACACATGACTATTGTATGTATTCTACCATCACCTCACTCTGTTGATTTTTAGAAAGCATATTTCATACTCAAATTAAAATACATTTAGAGTTGGATCAATTCAATTCGGAGTTCAAATACAATCAAAGAAAATGATGATAATAATGATAAGATTCCCAAATAGAAACAATAATATTACAGTGATAAGGCATTTACGTTCTACACACATTGAGTTTATAATATAATATAATATAATAGTTGCATGAGCACTGAGCAATAAGGAAGACCCTAGGATAGAACTACAAGTGGTTTAAGTGACACAAATAAAGGTGTTTACGTCATATCAGCTTACATTTTTTCGATTTGCAATTCACATTGTTCTTTGTCACGGTACTCCATGATGAATGTCTAATGTTATTGTTCAGTTAAAAAGCAGGAAGTACTATATTTTTTTTAAAATATAGTTTTGCTGAATGTACGATCATCGGTGTGCCATTGGCCTGAAATCCGATGAAATCATGCAGGTTCACCAAATTCCCTCCTTGGTCCCAGACTCCAGGGGGGCCTGCTGCAGTAAAATGAGAGGTTTCCTAAAGGGAACCTGGTGCTCGGCAAACACTGTCACTTTCATCCACAGGGACTGCCCCAAATCAACACCTAATAAAGTTTCCTAATGAATTACGTGTTGCTGCTTAATAGTTTAGTTTAGATTAGTTTATTTATTGGATCCCCATTAGCTGACGCCTTAGCGACCGCTAATCTTCCTGGGGTTCACAGAAAGGACAAAATACAATACATACAAAAACATACAAAACATATCGTGAAACAAACAGTTAAAAATATTACAACAAAGTGAAGAATAGTGCAGTCAGATGAACAGTACAGAAGGATCAGATATATGTTATGCAATTCAACTTAATTCATACAAAGAAAAAAAAAAAGAAAATCAGATGATTAAAAAGCAATAGAATACGTCAAGTGGTTAATGTTCTTAGATGTGCTTTTAATTGTTTTTTAAATGAAAAATTATTGCTTATGTGAGTTAAACAAGGAGACAGTGAGTTCCAAGCGGTAATAGCACGATAGATGACAGTATGTTTGAGGAGGTTAGTTCTTGGGGTTGGTGGTATCAATTGGCCTAAACTAGCATTCCTGGTGTTATGGTTGTGTCTGTTAAATGTGTATTGTAACTGATTGAAAAAATATACCGGTGTCTGATTAAATATTACTTTCCTGAAAAACGCGAGAAGACAGAAGTGAAGTTTAGTTTCAACTGAAAACCATGACAGGCGAGAGTGCATATATGCAGTATTAGTTCTAAACGAACACTGGAGCGCTAATCTGGCAGCTCTGTTTTGAACCGTTTGTAATTTGTGAATGTCCTTCTTGGCTGCCACTGCCCATATGAACGGACAGTACATCAGGTGACAAAAGACCAGAGAGTGTAAAACCTGACAAACAATAGGGAGGGTTAAATAAGGAAAGCTCTTTTTGGTCATAGCTATACCCCTTCCCATCTTAGTGACTATGCCATTGATGTGCTCAGACCACGACAACTGTTCATCCAGCACGAGGCCCAGCAGTTTTACCTTCTGGACCTGTTCTATCGCCGAACCGGACATGGACAGGTGAAGCTGTGTGTCACCGTAAAGAGTATTCCTCGAGCCAAACACAATACATTTAGTTTTTGAAATGTTCAGGGCAAGCTTATTCACTTTAACCCAATCAGACACTCTCTCCAGATCCTGATTCAGAACTGTCGCAAGTTCCAGTTTGTTTGCAGAATGACTGTACAGTATTGTGTCATCAGCATACATGACCATGTTGGAGTTTTTAATTGACAAAGGGAGATCATTTGTGAAAATGGAAAAGAGTAAAGGGCCTAAGCAGCTCCCCTGTGGAACACCACAGCTGACATGTCTACAGTCAGATAAACTACCATTATAAAAGACTCTTTGCGATCTCTCAGAAAGATAGCTAACCATCCAGGAGAGTGCAGTTCTGCTGAATCCATAACTTTCAAGTTTGGTAATCATAATATCATGATCAATTACATCAAATGCAGCACTAAAGTCAAGCAAGACTGTGCCGACCAATTTCTTATTGTCCATCTGTGTCAGACAATCATCAGTTAGCTGGGTAAGGGCAGTAGCTATTGAGTGATTAGGTCTGTGTGCATGTTGGGAACTAGTAATGAGGTTATTCCAAATAAAATAATCCTGTATTTGTTTGAAAACTATTTTCTCTAATAATTTACTCAAAATGGGGAGTATACAAATTGGACGGCTATTTACACATGTGAAGGCAGATTTGTTGTCCTTAGGTATAGGAATCACTTTTGCCACTTTCCAGACCTTTGGGCATACACCATACATTAGGCATTTGTTGAAGATGTGACATATTGGTTTAGATAAGTGAACAGAAGCAAGTTGCAGCAGTTTAATGGTCTATACCCGCCGTTTTATCGGTTGGCAGAGACAACAACATTCTCTCGATTTCAGGGGAAGTAACCGGCACAAAATCAAATTGGCAGTTTTTGTCCATCATCGTGTAATTCTCAATCAGTGTGCATGAGGAGCCATCGGTGGGTCTCAAGTTTGTTCTCAGATTATCAATTTTACTCATAAAATAGTTATTAAAATAATTAGCAATCTCTTCTGGTTTTGTGAGAAACAAACCATTGTTTATTATATTAGGCTTCGCATGATTTGAGGACCTACCCATTATATCATTCATAATTCTCCAGAGTTTCTTCCCATCATTTTTTGAGTCATCAATTTTGTTTTGGTAATACTCTCTTTTTCCCTCTGTTCAATTTAGTTACTTGATTTCTTAATTTACAATACATTTTCCTATCAGACAGTAAGCCAGATGTATCAGCTACTAGTTTTGCCCCATTCCTTTGACCCATAAGTGTTTTCAAATCGCTACTGAGCCATGGGGCATACTTTGCCTTTACAGTTGTTTTTTTTAATGATGCATGTTTATCCACAATGTTCATAAATAATTTCATGAATATATTTAGGGCCAAAACAGGGTCCTCCTCTTGACACACGATAGACCAGTTAACATTCATTACATCCTCCATGAAAGATTCCACTTGGAAATGTTTGTATAATCTTTTATGTATAATCCTACAGGCAGCTTTAGGGATTTTTGTTTTCCTTTTAAGAGCTATTAAATTGTGATCACTGAAACCAAGAACTACTGACAAAGCTTTAGAGCTTTAGAGCAGCTTTAGACCACGGCCGATAGTCATCAAGTTCCTTCGATACAAGGACAAAGTAGCTGCTCTTCAGAATGCCAAACACCTAAAAGGGACGAACATTTTCATCAACGAGGACTTTACGGATACTGTCCGCCAGAAGAGGAGGGATCTCATGCCAGCCATGAGGGCTGCGCGTGAGAGAGGGGACATTGCCTATCTCCGGCACGACAGACTGATAACACATCCTCCTTCAAGACAACGAGAAAGTGAGAAAACCAACAATCTTGTGAGTGATTCGCGGCCATCAAGCCCTACTCTTGCAATGCAACTTTATACTGCTCAGTTTCTTTTTTATTATGGGCTCAATAACTCTTAATATCCCAGGCAAAGGCCTGCTGATTTCTCATGTAAACATCTGTAGCTTAAGGAATAAGATCCATGAATTAAGTTGTATGATGCTACCAAACAACATCCATATACTTGCAGTATCTGAGACACATTTAGATCCCTCATTTGAAAATGCAGAACTAGCGGTTGATGAATATACACTGTTCAGGAAAGACAGGAACAGATATGGGGGTGGTGTGGCTTTTTATGTCCAGAATAACATTCCAGTAAGTGTAAGAGGGGATTTAATGATGTGTGACATTGAGGCACTGTGGTTGCAAGTTCATCTGCCACAAACTAAACCCATACTTGTAGGTTGCTGTTATAGGCCGCCTAGTGCGGACATGTTAATACAGCTCTCCATGTTCTGCTGTGTATCCACAGATCATTTATGGAGAGGCATTTTGAGACAGTTTACTAAAATTAATTATATCATTTTTAATTATTATTATTATGTACTGCTGGAATGTACTAAAAAGTATATATAATACATAATTGCATGCCATATTGTCCTCACTGTTTTTCTATTATAATGTATGATGCTGAAACACATATGTGTATGATGCTGAAACACATATTCAATTTAATTTAATTTTGTATTAAAATGTCTTAAATCCACCACTGCGTTATGTCATATGCTACTTTACGACCCCCATCACATGCCTGATAGGGCGGTGTATTGACTCATACATTTGCTGGGAACTCACCTGTGAGTGCCTCAGCGCCCTCTGGTGGTCATGTGGAGGCTGTGCAGTGTGTTGACGCTATGATGGATCTCATCAGGCGCATGTGCGTCAAAAAGCATCAATCAACTCAGTCAAATGTAAGAAAACCAGTGAAATCTAACTGTACTCTGGGTCTTTTCAGACATGTGTTTCCTTTAATCTAGTGGCTCTATATTTCACTAAAATCTCAAATTGCTTATCATAATTTCAATCAAAAAGGATCCTGAAATACACATTTTGTGCAAAATAGCAAAAATACCTCTGGGATAAATATAATGGTTCATTTTAGTCAGTCTTTTTTGAGAGGAATACAAATGTGTATATGAGGCTTTTTTTCTTAATCTAATTGTTGTAGGTAGAACAACTAAAGTAATTTGAGAACATTACAAGCATTCTTCAAACTGAACATTGTGTGTAAATACTGCAGAGATTGGGAAAATTTGCTGGAGCAAGTATTGTGAAGCTTTCCTTTATTTGACCATTTTGATAGCTAACTGTGTAATTGTTCTATCATAATCAATAACACTTCAGTTTAGACTACATAAAATAATGTCACACTTCTGAGAGAAATATATTTAGCAAATACATTCATTCTATGATCTTTTTTTAGCATAATTTATTCTAAACGAGTAACAATTCACAACAGAAACAAATTAAATATCCACAATCACATTTTTTACAGGATTTCACTTCCAACACTGCCATATATTATAATTTATAAATATTTACATATATTACAACGCCTCATATTGGACTCTGCACATTATTAATTTAAAGGGCAGCGGGCTGCTAATGCACAAAAACCTCAATTAATATTTATTATTTTCTTTCTAAATATCTGTGCAGCCCAATGCCAGTGACTAGATGATGTCAGTGGCAGCCACAGCTTCCAGCCACCATGTCATTATACTGTTTCAGCACCACATTCTCATCGTCATCAAAGTAGAGCAAGTTGATGGAGAAGAGCTTGTCGGGCACGCAGCACGGCGTCTCGATGGTTTTGATGAGCTTCAGAGCATTGATGATGGACTGCACGGTGGCGTGGTTGGTCGGCCTCATGTTCTGACCCAGAGGGAATTGGCAGGAGCCTTTGCAGTGGTACGCGTTGTAACCCCGGGGAGACACGATCCAGCCCGACCAGCCGATCTCCTCGAAGTCGACGTAGAGGGGCAAACGCTGGCAGGGAAAAGATGCCCCTTCCTCCTCGCTGTAGTCCAGGGAGCGGGCCATGCGAGAGGGTGGACCTGACATCGGGGCCTGGGGCAGGCTGGAAGTGGCTGTGGCTGTAGTGTCATTTGGGTCTGGTGAACAAAAGAAGACTATTTTGTTAAAAATAAATAAAAAATGGAGCGAAGTGTAAAAAAGTCCATTGGTCCATTTTTCCCACATTGCTCTTTATTTGGATAATCAGATGTACTGTCAGGGCCAACCAATACAAGTTATTACATTACATTACATTACATGTCATTTAGCAGACGCTTTTATCCAAAGCGACTTACAATAAGTGCATTTCAACCTAGAGTACAAACTAAGAACAACAAGAATACAGAAAGTAACATTTCCTCAAGTTATATTTTAAATAGAAGATGTGTCTGATATAGAAATGTGCTAAGATTTGTTTCAGAGAAATTCTTTGTAAATAACTGTGTATTTGTACTATCTCGAGGCATTAAAGTTGACCAAACCTCACCTATGGTTTCCGGAGGAGTCGAGCGGCGGCGGCCATCGTCAGTGAAGAGGACCAACATGGGCTGCTTACTCTGGTGGTGGTGGCGTCCTGAAGCGAAGCGGATCAGTTTCAGATCCATCATGCTTCCTCCCAGTGTCCGAACCACCACGTGGAGCCCCAGGTTACTGCCCTCGTCTCCCATCCAGGAGCGCACCTTCATGAAGAAGTTCATGATGTTAGTCGATTCCAAAACACATCATTCGGGAAGTGCCGTTCAGAATGCACATACACAAGAGAAGTGGCTACTCACTGCTTGTGTGATGGTGAACACTTCCCAACCAGTGGAGTGGACTGGGATGAGTCGAGAAGAGAGCAGCTTCCTGTCCTGTGTCCTGTTGTTTCTGCTGGTGTCGAGCAGCTGATACACACTGACCTGGATGAGACAGAAGAGGTGCAGGGTTACTATAATGTCCAACAGAGATGCTTTGTATGGCTTCACTGTACTTCAATACATGGTAACAACAATGCTATGCAAAGGCACCCACCTGGCAGAAATGGTGCCTGTTGTATGTCAGTGATGCCTGCGGTCGCAGCTTGAAGAGATGGAGCTCTGCAGTGAGCACCTTCTCAGTTCTTGCGACCGTGGACAAATTGAACCTGAACTCCACCTGTTCACTGTGCACTGCAATGGAAATGACGTGTTATAGAACAGAAACAACTATTCACACTTTATTCTCAGGCAGGTCACAGGCACACGTCAAAATCTTACATTTGTCAAAAAAGCTGCGCACTGTATTCCCCTCCAGAAGATACGGGTCTTTGGTCACACCGTCCACATCAGCAACCGTGTTGTACAGGTCCAGCATGTACTGGGGGGCCTGCTTGTGCGCATGGGCAGCAGGGGGGTCCTCCATCCCAAAAACCTCTAAAAGTCTCTTGATGGCAGCTGAGCGTACTTCCACTGACTCGGTCTCGGCGGTGAAATGGTTCTCCAGGTAGCTGGGTGGAGGCCGTGGCGCGGCGTAGCACGCTAACGCCGCCAAGCTGAGAAGGAGCAGCATCATGTCTAAAAGTGAAGTAGATCCCTTTGTGCGTCGGTGTCCCTGGACCACACAACCGGCCAGCAACTTGGAGTACGAGTGACTGCGGGGTCCTGGAGGGTCGACTTTTTATATCAAATGCTCCCCTTCGCTCTGCAGTGTCCCCAGAGCCTCGGTAAACAGTAGTAAAGATGCTATTTAGTCGCAAATGTAAATCACCAATCAGCGAATGTAAAGGGAGACTAATGGCGGCGTAAACAAGGTGTGAACCCGATTGTAGATTTTATTCAAGCCCATTGTCCCCACGTCTGGCAATAAAGGTTCAAATAAACTCATTTCAGCCTTTGAAAAAGATGTGTACTTATTGACCAGCGATGTTGTTGTTGTGTGATATATTTCCTCTCTGATGTATCATGTTATAGATGAGGATAGTAACGAATATGAGCAGAATAAACTTGGAGCTGATCTCTTGAGGAAGTGTACTCACCATGGGAGGTTAACTGCTCCTAGATGAATCCATTAATTTAGAATAAAGCTCACAGTGTCTTAGGTGGAAACCAATTACTTCGATAAAGAGACGGGTGTCGCTGGTGACACGTCGCAATATTTACATAAACTGCTCATCAAGTTACAGCTGGATAATCACCAAAGTTGCAGTTTTGTGGTTTTAAAATAAATTGCTGGACTGACCAGTTGATGTGGTGCTGAATAGATGACTGTAACTTCCAGCTATTTCTTTATTTTTCCCCATAAAAAGACCCTTTTCTGTAATAAATATTGTCGTTCTGAATATGTTCGTATAAGCAATTCCTTATTTGTAGGCGCAGCATCTATTTTTTTTGCTGCAGAATTTTAATTCTAATGTATTATTATTCCACTGAGAGATTAACCGTAACCACTTTATAATCATATATATTATCCCTGGTATTAAAAGTAACTTAAACTATATTGTGTTTTATTCATTCAACTCCATGCCTAGCCAACTCAAACCATTCCTAAGAAGCTGTCGCCCTGTGCCATTTGGTTCCTTTGATCTTAACGCACAATTACGCACGAGTAAAAGACAGGTTGACACTGAAAAAAGTCGGTTTCCCCCACTGTAATAAACATTTAAGATCAAAGTTTTGTTCTATATCACACCTTGTAATCAAGTCATAAAACCGCTCATAGTGTGTCAGAAAAGATAAACACAAAGAATTGTTTCACACGTTTATATCAAAATAAGGAGCTATCAACTCCCTGCACGTGTTGTTGTTTTTTCTAAGTGACATTTGCGAAATTGGTTTTCTTTTCATGTGCTCCTTTCCAGTACTCCTTCAAAGTCTAGAATGTTGTCTCTTTCAAACTTTAGACCCTGTTACTTATCAATCTATGAATCAATTTAAGATATAATTGATTCATAGTCTAAAAAGTCTTGAAGTCTTGAAGTCTAAAAGACGGTCTTGTTAGGCCTCCAAATGCTTCCTCTTGTTTCTGTTAGGTTAACTGGTTTTATTTAACTAACTAAAAGTTGATGTCGTTTTTACACTGAATACATTTTTATAATCATTTAAAAGAGGTCTACACATTAAATGTACTCAAATGTACTTAAATATGTTAGACGGTCTTACCATTTCACGTTCTTCTGATCTTTCCAAAATGTTTTAAGTTTTATTATGCAGTCGTCCTCACACATCGTTGTATTAAATTTATTTACAAAATAATCATTTTTACATATATTACATATAATACAATAATACTTTAGGGATTCAAATTCTTAAACACGTGTTTAAGTAGTGGTGGGGTCATCAATGGGCTGTGAGTTCTAACTTCTCAACTCAAGAGAAGAGATTCAAAGTTGTTTTCCAGTAGGGGGCGCCGTGTTCAGTTTTGGCAAAGACAGGAAGTGATGGAGAGGACAGTGCGTATCTGGCCATGCTGGTTGAAGAAGCTGTAGCTCTCGTAGCCGTGAGGAGCGCAGGAGCTGGACTGTCTTTCAGCCCATAAGTGGCAGATAGCAGGTTCAGATTGACTCCTGCAAAAGAAAATAGAAACAACATTAAAATCACATGTTGGTTATCTACATATGGCCTCCTGATGTAGTGACACTGTGACCGCTAACTTTAGTATGTGAGCTTCACGGTATTATGAGTCTGAGTTATGAAACTGCTGATAAAATGAATACACAAAATAAATGTCATACATTAGTCTCTTATTGAAGCAGACTGACCTGCTGTTGGGGCAGTGATACCAAAACATAATCTGTATCCCAAAAATGTGCTTGATTTTAAATTAGTTGGAAGACCACATTTCACGGAGATAAAGAACCTTTCAGGGAAAATTGAGGGGACATGTGTAAGAAAATAAGGCATAACAAATAATTGGAACTTATTATTACATTACATGTCATTTAGCAGATGCTTTTATCCAAAGCGACTTACAATAAGTGCATTTCAACCTAGAGTACAAACTAAGAACAACAAGAATACAGAAAGTAACATTTCCTCAACATAGTCAAACTACAAAAGTACCATAATAAGAGCTATTTAAGCGCCACTGAAGTGCAAATCTGTGTTTTAATCCAGATATAGTCGGAAAAGGTGCGTTTTCAGTTTCCGGCGGAAGCTGTAGAGACTTCCTGCCGTCCTGATGTCAGTGGGGAGCTGGTTCCACCACTGAGGAGCAGGACAGCAAACAGTCTGGATGTAGAGGGATTAGCTCGAGGTGACGGAGTCACAAGTCGGTTGGCTGTTGACGAGCGGAGGGAACGTGCCGGGGTGTACGGTATTATAATGGTGTATCCATAAAACATATTGATTCTTAACTTGGAATATTCCACTCATTGTAAACACCATATAGCTTAATTCAAGTACTGCAACAATTAGACATGTAGATTTAATTTAACTGTACAACATCAGTTTATCTTACTTATAAGAAAAGAATAAGAGATTCACATATTGTTAATTTACTGTTTATTTCATGCATCATATCATTTAACTTTATTTTATGACTAGAAGAGAAAGAGTAGAACAAAAAATCAACCTCTTATCGCTTATTGTTAGAAGTCTGGGATTTCGAATTGGGAGCATTTGGTGAGGGAATTAATGGGGGACAACATGCTGAGTGCAGAACGTGTCAGAAGTCACAGGCAATTGTTATGAGAGAGGCAGAGGAGGTGTTGGAGGGGGGGTGAGGCAGCTGTGTTCATGCTTACCTGAGAAGGCATCGGTTTCCTGTAGTGCAGCCTCCCAAACATCTGCCCACATCTATTTCCTGTTGAAAATTAACAACACAGAGAGAGGGCAGTCAGCTCACAGCTGGTCACAAATATTGACCCAGTTGAGTTGGAGCCCAGCTGCTGCTGAACATTTTAATTGCTATGATTCGACACCTGCAGGGGCCATTTGTGTTTGCACTGTGCTCGCACCTTTGGATCCGAGGATCATATGACCAACTGTCTCCAGGAATTCAAATTGCATCTTAAATCTAATTATTCATCTCATAATGAATCATGTTGATCTTTGTGGCGGTTGGGGATGCACGTTGTAATAAGTGCATCACATGGGCTTTTGTGGAAAATAAAAAAAGAGAATAAATAATGTGTTTAAATTGTAATCCCTGAATAAAGTTGAGCTGGTAGTCAAATCTGCCAGTCTAGCATGTGTATTGTGTTATGAATAAGCACGCAAGCCATCCTGCAGTCCAGCCACCGGCCAGTGGATTAGCTTAATTAAGTGCTGCCTTCCACACGTGTCTGATGAATAAAGATACTTCTTACTGTCTGGCACCTAACGAGACCCCCGTTTCCTCTCAACTTTACTAGAAAAGTCGAAGTGTGAAACTGGCATCACATGTATCTCTCGTCTCGTGTTAAGTATGCCTGGATAATCAAAGAAGAGATGGAGCTTATTTTGAAATGCTGGATACAAACATATAGATTTGAATTCACACAAATATTTTGTTTTGGTTAAGAAGACTGCTGATTCATGAGAACTAGAAGAAGTTTGAGTGATAGCTCAGAGTTAACACCTACTTTGAGCCTCTCCTCTTTTACTCCATCTGCATGGTGGACTGTTTCATAGTAATACTCCACGTATGGGACCCTGTAGCAGCTTTCCTTCAGCTCACAGGCCGCCACTGTCTGGATTAGGTCCATTTTGTTGGGGGTTTCCACCGAGGCCGAGTCAAACTTAGTGGGGACACATGAGAATCCCTCTGTGGAGGATTAAAAATGGAAAGGTTAGAAGAGTTTTATGAGCATAACAGAGAAGCAACAAGTATAACTTTATCGTTATGTCCAAAAAGTAAGGGACGGTTTAATTGTATCAGCATAATGAGAAGTGGTGAAGCAGTGCAGGGCTGCTTGGACTATATCGGACTGCAGTGAGTATCAATATATATATATATATATATATATATATATATATATATATATATATATATATATATATATATATATATATATGTTACTTGTACGTCACACTTACATTACATTAAACACAGTGACACTGAAGCCAGTGGTGATTTGATTTGGTCAATTTAAAATTAGTATGAGTAATGAGTAAAGGAAATAACAACTATAGTTCCTTCATTTCCTCTTTGACTTGGTTTTCAATGATCTTGTATTTTTATTGCATTCTCAAATGTTTTAAATAGACTAAGTGACCATTTTTCTGTCTGTAGTATAATAACTTTCTATTAGTTTTCAGTCATATTTCATTTAATTAGCGGCTCACTTTAGTTGAGCCACTCTTTCGGTTTTTGATTGTTTTTAGACAACACGCGCGCACACACCCACACACGCACGCACGCACGCACACGCAACTACACGCACACACACAACTACACGCACACACGCACACACGTGCACAACTACACGCGCACGACTACACGCACGCACACACACATACACACAACTACACACACACACGCGCACACACACACACACACACACACCTGGTGAGCCCTTGGACCGGGAGCATCCTCCCACGTCGACGACTGTCTCGTACGGCGTCTCGGAGTGGTAGGTCCTCAGCGCCGGGACCCGGATGCACTGAGTCAGCTTGATGTCACACTGGCACTCCTCGATGACGTCCACCTCCCGCGGCCCCTCGAGTAGAAGCACCCGGTCCACACGCATGCCGGTCGGCTCACACACCTGGTTCATCCCGCAGGTGGGCAGCTGGCTCAGCGGCGGCGCGCTGACTGGAGCGGCGGGTCCGCGCGGCCTCATCTTTTATTCGGGTTGAGAGAAGTCGGTTCAGACATGTCTCAACATATTTCTGTGCGCATCAATGTAGCGATGCTACTGAGTGTGACTGTGAGTGTTTTTACACGTGTAGACTGTAGAGTATGATATGTTTGACCCCTGTACCTTTCTTCGAATATACTTATGTTTTTTTATAATTAATTAAGTGATTCGTGAAGCTTCAGTTATATCTTCATTTACATGATCATGTGTATTTTCTTTTGGGATTTGAGCAGGACAACCCTGACGACAAACGCAACGCCACAGCGCGCCCTGGTGGCCATTTGGGGGAACTTCACTTACTTTCTTGCTCCTGAGAAATTCCAGCATTGAGGAATGTTTGGAGTATTCCTGCTGTCCTGCTTCATGTGATGGTCTGGATGCTCCCCCACAATGCGACCTGCACAGCCCCACATCAACACTGACAGGACTCCCAGAGATGTCTGTGGAGACACACACACACGCACACACACACACACACACACACACACACACACGCACACACATAATAGTTTAAGAGTGAATTATTATCTTATCTCAACCATTAAATAATATATTGTCTAGGTTACTTGTAAATAACACTATTTGTTTAAATAAAACATATGTTTCTTCTTTTAGAGGACTGTGGCAATGGAAACATGTTTACTGACGTAGAACATGCGTTGGTGCTTTACCTTGACCAATGTAGACGTAGTGGCTCTGTCTTTTGCAGCACAGTCTCTGTGTGAACAGGTTTCTGTGATCTATGTGTTTGCTCAACACTCCAGTCCCTAGGAAACATAACACAAACATCAGGGTGTTAACACTGTTGACATTTTAGTTGTTGTTATAAGCATACTTTTTCTTAATTATGATACATTTTTCAAAATGAGCAAATTCAGATTTAAAAAAAAATTTAACGGAGGACTCATAGTGCAGGCTCCATGTTCCTCACTGAAATGCATTAATTAGCAGATATTTAGACCCAAACACTATACACTATCAATGTATTAATATATACACAGTATATATATACATTTATATTATGTATGACTATTATTATTATTATGGATTTGCATGAAAAAAATAGTTGATATTTGGTGAAATTAAAAGTTAATGGACCCTCCCCCTTTCTTGTAGTGTCACTCCCTTTGCTACACTCATGTTTACAGTTAACATAAGGGATGTTTGTATTTGAGCAGATCTGAGTCTTTCCAGTTAGTGAAAAGTTGATTATTAACATGTCACAACAGCCGTAGAGAATAGTGCAAACAGTACTTACAGGTCAGGTGGAGGACACACAGAAGGAGAAGAAATGGCCCGGGTACATCCATGGCTTTAGTCCCAATCGGCTCCTCAGCTGCCAAATACTGAGTGTCCCTCTGCTCCCTGCTGCCTCTGATATTTATATGGGATCAAGCTTTAGCCTCGAATGTCACCTGAGAACCAGCTCCCAGAGTGGTGTGGGGTCAAAAAAAAGTGAGAGCTAATCAAATTTCCATGCTGAATGCTTTGTGGGATGGAGTTCTTACAAGCAGAGCTCACTTCAAAGGAAATCTCTCCAGTGTTTCTGTTTCAGCCGCGAGGGACCCAGTGGCTCGAGTGTGTCGACCGGCTCGAGCTCACCCTAATGAAGGGCTTAAGTAGCCTAGAGCCAGTAAAGCGACGCTCATTCAAAGGCATTAATCATCTTTTATCTCAGGGGGAAGGTGTTTAGCACCTCTGACTTAAAACAAAACCCGGCCCAAACACATAAACAGGATCAGCGTGGGGGCCTGAGCCTCCCTTCAGAAATCTCCAGCACCTTTGTGTTTATTCAACATGACACCAAATGGCCAGACCTCTCAGAGCTGCCCTTAAAACCCACGCTTCTTTTTCATCTACGGTGGAAAAAACAAAGAGTAAGAATTAGAATAACATACCTTTTCAGACAATGACAATCTTTAAGATAACAATTCTGAGTTAAAATGGAAACTTAACTAAGAACATAGTTAACTATAGCAAAAAGGCCCAGAACACACCGCTATACATTCATCTAAAGGGGCAACCATATTCTGTATCCCATCGCGTTCTGAAAAGCCATGTTATAAAGTTGGCATATCTTAATACGTTATTAGTCATTCTTAGAAGTGTTGATATGATCCCCTCATTTTCAGCGGGGTCAGCGGATCATCGTTCAGATAGCCGTCAGCTCTCAGACACCTTAATCGAGGTGGTGAAGGTGACACCTTTAGGAAATTCAACTGTGGATTCCTTTCTTAAATTACAACAAATCGTATTGAAATGAATTGTAATCCTGGTAAAACCCAGATTAATTCATAGTAATTACTTGATTTAATTATGTATATTCTTTTAAACAACATGTTGTCAAAAAACTATAAAACTCTTTAAAGATGACCACAGTGGTTATAAAAAATGTAAGGAGCCCATAAGGAGGGGAGAGCTGTCCACCAAATTGTAGTGTAATTTTAATTATATATAAATGTGATAGAAATAATCTCACTAATGTCATCAGGGGTCAGAGGTGAACAAGGTTCAGACTTACAACCAAAAATAAACGTTGTACATTGATTAATGAGACTCAAAACTAAAATAAACTGAAATGCTGTGTGATTAATGGAGCTTTCGAATTTTTTACACAACTTTTCTCAACGCACAAGGTTTGCCCAATTTGACATAGAAGTGTCGTATTTCTGAGAAATTGAAGGTATTCTTGTCGATATCATTCTAAAGTTGAACAATTTTAAAAAGTTCTTGCCAACTGGGAAACAAATCCTCTGTTTAAGAAAATTGTCGCAGCACATCTGACAAAATAAATTGCTTAATTATTAAACATGTATGTATAATGTAAAAAGTAATTTCAAATTAATCTTAATTAAATATTCCAAACACAGGAAAGTTAAGCACTTTAACTGCACTTTATAACCTTTCCTCAGTCACTTGACCCCTAGCAGTGTAATCCCATTAGCGTCCTTTCCAAGCAAATGCATGTTCATGTCTGGGGCTTAAAGAACTTTAAAGCCTGTCTCTTGTCTGACTGTCTGTCTGGGAGGAGTCCAACACTTTGAGATCACAGGGCGTCATGCAGTAGTCCTGGATAATAGGAGGAGACAATACAGCAGCATAGAGAGAGAGAGAGAGAGGTGAAAAAGAGCAGCGGTCCTTCAACAGATTCTGGACAAGCAGATGGATATCTGAGAAACAAATATCTTGAGATGCATGCAGATGGTTTTTAATTCAAACCATGCTGCTCTCATCATTTTTGATCAATTTCTTTCCTGGATTTTTGTGGGTTGTAATTCACCACTTTTTTGTTATCTAAAATCTTCTGGGATATAAATCATGTATTTGAACAGCAGAAATAATGCCATCAAAACATAAAGGAAAAAGAACAACATAAAAGATAAAACAAGTGAGTACAAACCCACTGCTGAATTGACATTGTAATGTTATATTATTTAACTAGACTAGGCAGTAGAAACGTTGCTGTTGCATGCCTTGATTCTTTTCTCCTCAGTTAAAAACAACTCCCTGTCGTCGCCATAGGCAATGAACAAGTTCACTGCCTTGGAGACCAAGGAGAAGGTGCAGTGGAGCAGGAGTGGCAACTTCTCCCATCTTTGGGGACACATGACCTGAACAAAGGTGAGATTCTGGGTGCGTTGTCTTGCCAATAGGCAATTAGGCATGTGTTCCAAAGTTATTGCTCTAAATCTGTCAAAGCAATGATGAGTGGCCCTCAAAAGGCCACACCTCTTTTATCTCTCCCAGATAAAACATCCGATGCAGCACTGCAAACACTGCCAATAAAAGTGAGTCATGTTATCTCAACTCAACTGAATATAACTGTTTCAGCTAATCTGTCAAATCCTAGGTTTAGTTTTATTTATTTATTGTATATTATGAAAGATTTGTATTTGTATTAAATTATCCACTTAAGTATCATTAAAATTAATGTGTATTTGTGAAACTACTTGTTACCTGATATGCATAATAGTTTGGTCCAGCTGTCAGAGGACATCTGAAAACCAGACACTGTAGGAATTAGTAATTTTCTTTAGATCAACAACATAAAGGAGAAGCACCACTTCATGACAGAAGGAAAATGATTGATAGAAAAAGCACAGAAATAAATCAAGTGTGTGTTCCCTGTGGCCTCATTGCCCTAATCCGTCATCATCTGATCGAAAGAGTTGCAGTTACAATCCTGGATACGGTGTGTCTGAGCAAGCGATCACAATCACCTTTTGCCTCAGAAATCTCATGAATGGAGAAGCTGGTGAGTAAGCCAACGGAGGAGAGCTGTACCCCCGTTTCAGCACTAGGGGGCGCCTTTCAGACCTGCAGAGCAAGCGTCTTTTCTCAAGTCCTTTCTGCAGCTAAGTCGCATTGAACATTGTTTGCAGTCCATTTTGTTGTAAAATGAGAGAATAGATTCCCAATACAGACTACTTAGACAACATCATGCTTCATTGTAAGATACGTTTCTAGAAGATACCTGCTGTAATAAATACAGACATTGACAGTGTCCCATAACGCGCACTACGCGCTGTGCATAGGGCACCAAGTCCTGAGGGGGCACCAAAAAATAGGCAACTAAAAAAGTCATCATAGTTATAATAATTATAATGCCAATATTATTTCAGTATATAACTATTAGGCACCTTTTAGGCATGTACTGTATATCACAAAACAGGCAGAACAAGAGATATATTTAATTACTCAAAAAAAGTTACTTTTTCCCCAGCATGATAATAATATCATCCACAGGTACCTGAAGGCAGAGAACGTCTTCTATACCAACACCTGCTGCATTAAAGTGGGGGACTTTGGTTCCAGCACATTCTCCTATCCCAGTGATGTCCTTCACAAGTTCTGTGGATTTCCAACCTTGTTTAACCCCTGAGCTGTTCAAAGAGAAAGGGCACATTGGTCAATATGCCAATATGTGACTGCCACAATGACATTTAAAGCTACAAACACGGGTAGCCTTAAATGTGCTCCTCCACACAATATTTAGAAACAATAAATGTGTGCCACAACTTTTCATAATTTTGTTTTTCCTTTTGG
The DNA here is from genome assembly GCA_036178185.1 of Liparis tanakae. Taxonomy (NCBI): domain Eukaryota; kingdom Metazoa; phylum Chordata; class Actinopteri; order Perciformes; family Liparidae; genus Liparis; species Liparis tanakae. The sequence continues at coordinate 15,644,450 of CM070098.1, read as the reverse complement.
TCCATAAGTGCTTCATCATCATATTTCATGTAATGTATCAAATATGTTTTAGTGTAAAGTTATTCATCCACGTATTGTTTCCCTGTCTCATCATTTCTCCTTGATAAAAGAAAGCTATAACATTTCTGAACACGATGCCAACAAGCCAATTATTTCTGCCTCAGCACGCAACTCAATTGTCAGCATTGTTGAAACATAAACACAAAGAAACGAAAGTCTCAGCACCAAAAGTCTTTTCATGCTGAAACCCAATGATCTGACCTCTGGAAGTGGTTCATCTTTTAGTCATAGCCTTATGCGATGTTCAATGTCCATCAATATCTGATATGCTGTTAATGTTGTGATAAATATGATATATTTGCCAGGTTATCCATCACCTTGAGGCAATGTTGGCAGCCTATTCAAACAGATACTTCCCCAGCGTGTGCGAAAGATTTCTCATGTTGATTGCCCAATTTAAAAACATTGTATAACTTTCACTTTCATTAGTTAAGATGATGTGTTCGTACTTTACTTTTACGTAACAAACTCAGATTATGAATGTGCTGCAGTGCACAGACCTGCGCTGTCTGATAATGTTGCTATCGAGGCACAAGCAGGTCGCAAGATGAAGCCTCCGCGAAGCAAACTGTGTGGAAGTCATTCATCCATGTCCACAGACAGTGCAGCCATACAGCTCATAGTGAGATTCCATCAGCTGCATGTCCCAGCAGTTCTTGTGGGAGCCCATGGAGATGAGAGAGTAACACACGCAGATCGATGAGTGAACTCAGCACCATGTCAGATCAGAAACTGCTGGTTGTAAATCACATTCCCACTTAAAACTCATTAAAGCTTCATGTGTATTTTCTTCTGCAGATATGTTTGCACTAAAGTTGCAATCAGACTATTAACTACTTTCTTTTTGGCAGTTTAGCTTGTTAATTTGTGGGATCTAATTTACTTTGCAAAGCAAATAAACTGCAGTCAAAGTCCTAAATGCTGTGATATTTAACGTTTAAAGACGAGATAGGAAAGAAAAACATGAAAGGGCATCAACATCAAGTGGAATATTATAACATGTAAAGTGGTGAACGAGTAACTTCAACACTTATGATTGACTGCTTACATATCAACAGTTATGTAGAAATCACTTGTTTCAGGTCAGATCAGTTACATATCTACTTTTTACATATAACTGCGTCATATTAAAACTGTGTTTAAACTTATATGAATTAAATACTGTCAGCGTAAAGTACATTTAATAATGACTACATTAGGTGATGAGGAGAATTATACTTTATAGCAGCATCATGAATAAATCTAAAAGAATATGAGCTCATGTCTGAAGGTAAACTGTTGGACCACTAAAGCTGTGTGCCTCGTGTTCGTACAACATACTGTACATGTTCTTGAAATCTTTTCCCCCGTTCAATATTTAGGAATGTATTCCTCATATGATTCAAACTTGTTAGAGCAAGAACAGGAATGTCCTCTTTTTGACACCATATTCCCTGTTTTACATATATTTAATGTACACATACAGAAGTAGGACAAGAGAAAAACAGTGGAAAGCAATAAGAAAGTTTATTGTTTTAATGCATTAATGGGAACACGTAATAAAACCTATACAACACATTTACGAAGAGACAGATACTAAAAGATATGTAGAACAAATTCAGATAAGAGTTCTCCCTTTCTATGACACACATGCATATTGATAATGTGTGCCTGCAAATAAACAATCACATATATCTAATATTATCATTTACATTCTATCACCATTAATTAAACAGCTTATTTACTACCTCGTGTTTTTCAAAGGCAAGATAAACAGTCACAAATATTGTCATTGAAACAACCGTGCTATGGAAGGTTTCCATGTATATCTGCGGTGCCCGGTTGGCATCAACAATCAACAGAGTGCTGCTGTGTTTCTACCCAAGCTTTGACCTTTATCTTAGTGCAGAGTGAAAGCAAAAGTAATGCTATAAGAGTTCCTTGAACTTGAACAACCACTTAAAATGCCTTCCAGTAAGACACCTTAAAACCTTCATAAAACTGTGCGTTGCTCAATGGTAAGATTTAGCAGATGGATGAAAGAGCTTGGAGACGGCGGATCGCCCTCGGTTTCTTTACAGCCGTCGGTGCTGTGAGGAACCAAGACGTATTTGAATATTACGACAACAAGTTAAAAACTATGATATCCATTGGAAACTTGAAATATACATACTGTACTGGCAGTGTTTGTCAGAACAGTAAGGGGTTGAATATGGACTGACACAACTTCATTGGCTGGACAGTTGTACAGTGCAAACGCTTCAATAAGCACCCACTGTCTTGGCTTTCTTGTGAAGATCAGTGATGGGTCTCTTTTTGTCAATCTTCTTCATGAGGTCATTTACCCATTTCTCCTTGGGGTCTGTGCACAGCTCACGCCCCCTCCTCATGGTGAAGCTAGAGGATCATACATAATCAGAAGATGCTTTACTGGCATACTTAAGGAATTTGACTCGGCATCTCTCTCGACAGACAGGTAACCTTAAAGGTAAATGATAGACAGGACTGCTATGTATACAACTAGTGAACAAACATTGTAAATATAAATAATATATTAATAAAGATTTGAAAATGACTAACAATATAACAACTGAATAGTGAGTTCAGTTTCACAGTGAGCGTCCTCATCCTCTGTGCATAGGTACTTACACGATAGCAGGGATGTTGCAGCCTCCATCTACCACCTGCTCTCTGTACTTCACCGCGTGCCTTTGAGTGCGCTGTTTCATTTCATTCTTAACATACTTAAAGCAGCAGTCTTCATAGGTTGCTGAAGAATAAGAAATTCAGAAATTCAGTGACACCACATCATGCACAAACATATACGTATCACACTATTTGTACAACATAGTCACATAAATCAATCAGAAGGTAAGACGCTACTAAAGGTCCTGAACACATCAATATGAGCACAGTGAAGCCACATCTGCCCACACTGATACTGAGACAATTAACCTCATTGGCCTTCTTCTGTTTTTATTATATTTGCGCTATATCAAATGCCATCTATGTGACACTAATGCTATAAACCAGCTGCTCTTTTATGGTGTCTTACTTTGTGCCAGTGCAACACAGAGACCAGATAGGACCAGCAGGAAGAACATGCTGTTAGACTGCATGGTGTGGTCTGTCGCACTGAAAGAAACCAGAAGGATATCAGGAATTACAATGTTTAACTGCAATCAGTCTTATCACACTGTGGTTATTGCACCTGAGCTCCTCCCAAACGTTTTCCATTCACATTTGAAACTTTGAACCTTTAACAAATATGTCATATCCGCTCTCGTTGTATGTGCCCGTACATGTAGCCAACACATTTGACTTTTTTTTAAACTCTACAACTTTTCGTTGCACAACACATTGCAGGAAATGTTGACACCCATTGATAAGTAGTATAATATAATAATAAGTGTAATATTAACCCATTTGTTTTTGATGCCCGCAAATATTGTATCTGTTCAAATATTGTCGGCTTTTTATGGTTAAAATTGCAATGTCTTTTTCTATATAAAAATTACAATCTACTCACCTTAAAGCTCCAGATGTATGTGGTTTCTGTCTTCTTGTGTCTGTGCAGGCAAGGTGAGGCACTCTTATAAAGGACTGGCAGGTATCATATTTCCATAAACACACCTTACCTTTGCACTTCGTCTCAGCTTTCCTTTTTTTCTCTTTTGTTTCTCCACAACCAATAAACTCCCCAATACTTCGCTGTGTTAACATATCAGATATTTTAATCTTCATCTTGTAATGACACGTTTCCTTTTGAATGCAAGCATACACCTGTATGTCAGTGTGTCTTTTTACGATTTGATTTAAATGTTTTTGCTCAAACCGGGTAGATATTAACAAAGGAATACTAAATATTGTCAAATCAACATAACACTTGAAACACTTATAACACATGTACTATATATATGAATATGCATATGCATATTCACCATGGAAAGTATGCACATGCACAGACATTGACATTAATTCCATTCATACATCTAAATGCACAAACACATACATACACCATATCCTCATGTAACACATTATTACATGATATTGATATTACTTCAAATACATTTGCATACAGACACCTTTGCAAATTTCAGCCCTCTTTTTCTCACGGTTATTGGCGGGGTGGGTTTTCGTATGTGTGCACAATTGGTGAATGAGTGACACACTTTAAAAGCGCTTTGGATAAAAGGGACATTTACATGTAGTCCAATTACAGTTTTCACTGATTTTATATATTGTACATTACCATGTGATTCACAGATATAAACCTCAGAACATGATTCCTTTTGTGGAATATGTCTGTCAAACAATACTAATTTACATGTGAAGGTAAAAACATTTACATTTTAAAATTGAAAATAAACAGTTTTAATTTAAAGCTTTTTGAGGGCACTCAATTGAGGTTACTCAGTTCTACAATACAATATTTTTGTCTTGAAAAATACACTATAAATCAGTGGCGGGCCGTGCATTTTCTACCAAGGCCTTCAATGCCGTCTTACTACAGCTGAACAACCTAATGTAAGATTAGTTCACCATGTATTTATGTATGTATATGTGTATATATGAGATATATATATACACGCATATATATACACACACACATATACATATATATATATATATAGTTTAGTTTAAACTAGTCTAAACTAAACTATATATATATATAGTTTCCAGCCATGCCCCCTCACCGACGCGTATGACGGGGTTAAAGTCGGGCTAGTAAACTCACGCGAGTTAGCGCCATCAGTTCTGTGTGTGGCAGGTTTCACACACATGCTGACCAGTGGATCTCCAGGACCGTTATACTCTGTATCTGAACATTTATTAGTTAGTATCAACGATTGGTAATACTTTTCATTAAATACATTTTATTAGAACTTTTCGACTCCGGACATCTTCTTCGGTTCAGCACCAGGGGATTTTTGAATACATAACAATATATATATATATATATATATATATATATATATATATATATATATATATAATATTACATATTCTCACTTCAATATTTCCCTATTGTTCTTCACCTTTTCATTGTGCAGCTCCGCTGCCCTGCGCGCTAGTTCGTTGATCTGTAGATCCGCTCGGGTCCTCAAAAGTTTTCAAAGCACCGATGTTTGTAGGTGCCCAGCCGTACTTTGGTGTCTCGTTGCTGCCTTGGTTAGACAACTCAAGTTTGCAAAGCCAGTGTGGCTCCAAACACCAAATCAATCACTTGCAAACAATAGGCCTTCCCAGCAGTTTTGCATATACCTGCCCAGAGGACCCGCCTCTCAATATTGGTAATCCAATCAAAAGACGTCCTGTTTGCTGGCTCCTGTGCCGGTTCCGGGGCCAGCTAGCAGGCCTACAGTAGCCAACTCTAAAGCTGATTGGTTGACTCTACATTTTCATTTCCATTCACTTTAAGCTACCAGCGCCCGCAATGTTGATTCTGCAGGCCTGAAGGCAGATTTTAGACCCCTAGCAACACATGATGGCGGAATATGATTGGATAAAATATCTAACATAAAGACCAGCCCTCCAATCTCAACCTGGGGCTGGCAGCAGTGCAACCAAGACGAAAGCTATGAAATTAAGAGAATAACTCTTACTCTGTGGAATAATTGAAAACATATTTATGGGAAAATATTTATTTTTTAAATTAGATTCTGATGATGTTTAGGCCAGCAGAGAAGGCCTTGCTGGCCCTGACAGCCCACCACTGCTATAAATGCATCTCTGAGTGCATCACACTTTCAGCCTGTGAATGTCCTGTGAAATCATTTCTACTTCTTTTGATGAAATTAAGCAAATTAGCATCATGTTATTTAATAGTTATTATTTATCTCTCATTCATTATTTTTCATGCTTAGATACAGTCTTTGGTTAGCTTTTTTAAGTTTAAAACATATACACTACATATAATTTGCAGAACACTATTTAATGTACAATGTAAATGTGAACGTGTTGCTGTTGCTTCAGATAAACTTCCCCTTAAATGAAAAATACAAATTATGGAAAAAGAAAGTATAAAAAGTCATTGGTCACTTCATTTAAAAGTCATCTATACATGAGAGCTACTTCTAAAATTAAGTGTAAATTAATTATTAGTATATTGACTTGATTAGATTGACAAATGAAGCCATTATAAATGTATTCTGTCCGTACATAAACCAAAAAAGAATGTGAAAATACACTAAGTAAAAACCTGTTGACTCTCTCCGTCATGCGTATCAGTATTCTCAGAAGAGCTTGACGTCAGTTGTCCATCAGTTGTCTAGAATCAGGTATAGCTTAACCTTCCTTTTGTCCTATTGTGATCTGACAGGTAAGAAACGTTGCATTAAAAACACATGTCAGCATTGCCATATTGTGTATCCACTAAAGCCTTTCTGTTAACTCCTGAACACACACTGTAGTATTTGATACACAGACATTTTTGCTGAACGCTGTGTGACAGATATTAATGAGCCTTGAGCTGCTAAGTGGACATCGGATCGCTCTGTTCACTGTTTATACTCACTCACATCCAAACACTCTGCTAAAGCCCAATGAGGCGTTTCATGAAACTGCCCTTTTCTTTTTCTTGGCCTGCAGGATACTGGTGCTCACTTTGGATGTTTACTACACTTCTACCCCAGAACACACGGCATTGTGCAATGCGGCACACAGAAGAAATCATAGAATTTCCTTTTTCTACGCCGGTTGCCATCCGATCATAAAAACAGTTTATAGACTTCTGGTTTGCTGTGATTTTTTGACAAATTACCTTCTTTTTTTTTAGATGCTGGTCTTGCTCCCTGGAAATTTGATCCCAGTACACAAATGAAATAGATCTGAACGTCCTTGAGCAAAACAACCTGTAACATTTCAACGAGAAAAAAAAGAAAACACTCAGAGTTGGCTGCCGTTATTTCCCTGCATGGTTGCAAATGCGTATTAAAACCGTGATGAATGAATGGCATTGGATATCTGTCAGGAGGTGATGGTAAACTGCCAGAGGCATCTGGACGCAGGCCATGTCCCAATACAGTGTGTTGTCTCCCGCATTACTTTCAAACAACATGAGAGAGTTGTTTTATCCCTTCAGCGGCGGCGGTGTCTTGCGTGCGCATTAAAGAAGACATCTCTGAAAAGCCATTTATCATTGTGTGAGAAGCTTTACTTTGGCACACTCTGATTTAACATGTTTATTTTGCAAGCATCCATTTGTAAACTGCATATGCAAGAACATAACAAATAGTAGTCTTTCTCTTGCGGGTACACAAACATGAAAATAAAAATATCTATGTTGATGTCAAAAGGCTCAGGAGATTTCACAAGTGTAACTTTGCCCTGATTGTTTTCGGTGAGAATAAGTCCCAATATCAATCCAGTCATTGCTTATTAATTATACAGCACCAACCAAACAACATAGAAAGAAATTAATGGTCACCATCAAAGATTTCATTGTGATTTCATCAGACATTTAAGAAAATATCTTAAAAAGATACTTTAAAAAAAGTTTTTCCAAAAAGTACTTTGGTATAGATGTGTCTAATTGTGGTATGTCATGTAGCAATAGACATCATACCAATGTCCATTTAACATACGATCAATATAAAACAAGCAGGCAGGTGTTATTTTAAAATGCTAGCACCGGACGTGAACAAACACAATCTGGGGTTTTGCACAAACATATCATTTTAACATTCATTCTGTTTTGTTCAGGATGAAAAGTCTGACAGGTGTACGAAATAGTGCTGCTCCACTGCACACTTGTGAGTGCAGTTTCCAAGCTCTAGAATTCTTGTTTTATTCTAATTCATTCATTGCTTCGCTCTACTCAGAAGCAATGCTCTTCAGATGACACTGCTCCGGAGGTAAGATCAAATATCACACCACTCAACAAATGGGACCGTTTGGGGTTTTGTAAAAGAATGTTTGCATCATAATCCCCCGTGTTGTTTCCCCAGTGAAATTCCCCCACGGATTTATCTTCTGGTGTTAGTTACAATCATCATGGAGAAAGCCGTCTGTATTGTAATGTGTGTCTGAGGTGGTCTTACTGAACTTCAAAGCCGCACATATTGTTTGCAAACACATTAAACTGGATATCATCAGCTTTTTCAGTCTCTGATGGAGCAAATTTTACTGTTATAACAATGTAACCTATTATGAAATCTGCTACACTAGATGAAAACTAAGACAATTGTGTCAGGCACCACAAACAAGCACAAACATTTAGAGTATAATTAGAGTTTAATGGGAGTTAAGCTCCCTGGCCTGCAACCAATAAAAATGTTGACTGGACTTGCAGTGGACATTGGACAGCGTCTCTACGCTGATGGATAAGAAAAGAAACACAACTGTTATGGCCCGAAGCTCAAGCCAAGCTCCCCTGACAGATCAGGGCTTTTGTGGCGTGCAGCGTAAACACATGCAGTGGCTTGTTTGAGTTGTGCCTGAAAGGAAATGTGAAGTATGATTGTTGCTGAAAGCTTTTAGTTGGCATTGTGCAATAAAAACTCTCATGAAATGAGCTCTCTTCAGTGTTCCTTAACCATAATCACACTAGCAATGCAAACATATGTTTATGTATGTGCTGTATTTGACCAGTGCATTTCTGCCTAACTATTTGCCTAACTATTTGCTTTTTCGTCCCGCTGGCCACTTTCTCAGAGAAACATTTCATATGTTTGTGTCGGAGCGGTTGCTTCGGCTCTTTCGATGCAGAAAATAAACTGCTGTAAAGTACAGTAGAGAGAGAGAGAGAGAGAGAGAGAGAGAGAGAGAGAGAGAGAGAGAGAGAGAGAGAGAGAGAATCACTCCTCAACAGAGAGCAACTATGATTCATTTAAGTCCAGTTATCTGTGGGAAAGAGAGTTTGAGTTTCAAATGGCTTGTGACGTATTCTCGAAGTGAATATATAGTTTCTCCACGATTGTACTTTTATTGCCATTGATATAATGAGACTTGTTGGATGATGTCAAACATTCTTCTGCTCAAATAATGTATTAAAACCCTCCTCACGAAGCAAGGACAGAATGGCCTGTGCTGTTCTGCTCGGTGGGGAAGATGTGTATAAAAGGATTCCCAAGACATTTAGAATATTTCCATTTGATGTAATAGGACCACTTTAGAAGCATGGCGTCTTGGGCTTGTTAAATCTGAATGTTGTGTAGTTTCACTGGGGTGATCAATGTTGTGTAACTGTCTGTGTATAAAGTAGGATTATGTCCAGCATTAAGTGCTGTTGCCCTCTGGAGGCAGATGAAGTGAACTGCTTTAGCTTTAAAATAAAATAAAAATGCAAAGCAATATTAAAAGTAGTCTGTACACAACACCAACCTGTAAGAACAGCCTTGTGAAAACAGTTAAGACAAAAATGTCCGGCAATAATATTGATTAAAGATAAACTGAGAGGGACCAAACTAATTCAAATTATTCTTTCTTTTGTCATTCCCCAAATGTCTAAGCATTAGACACTCCAGGCAGGGTTTGATCAGTGGCTTTTCTGTGTTTAAAGTTTTGAGATGCAATCACACTGCAGGCCATGATGCATGCAGTCCGTTCATGTCTGATTCACAGCGTGGTGTATGTGGAGAGTGCAAGCTGGCGTTAACAATGCTCATTTCAAAACACATTTGTGTCAGGTTTTGCAAATGGTAAGTGTATTCAACATGTTTTATAAACCTCAAGATAAACATACAGGGTATTTATGGGAACAATGACTATGAAATAACTCAATAGACATTTTAGACACATTTTTAAGTCTGTTTAACTCATTCTTGAAGTTACTGCAGACAATTTACCAAAGCATTTATTTCCAAGAAACATAGGACTTTAGTACCATGTCTGCTGTTTTTATTATCGTTGTCAGACAATGTGAAAGTAAGGAATATCTCTCCATTTCATTGAAACCAATTCCCTTTCTCCCTGTGAGGGAGCACTGTGCCACCGTGGGAATACAAGTGAACATGATGAGACATGATCTGAGTCCACGAAATGTGAACTATGTCTTGTATGTTTACCTTGACATTATTTAGGCTGATAAAACAACACTTGCAACACGTCTTAAGAAGGCTTTCGAGCTTTTGCTAAAACTGGAAAGGTAAATGTGTCAAGAAAAAAAACAGAAAAAGGAACCATTGTGAAAACCATTTCTCCAGTTGTTTAATGAGTCACCTTCTGACTCCCCCTCCCCCTTGACACATCTGACTAGGAGTTATAATCTGCTGAAGCTTTAATTTGTCTTTGTTAAGAGCTGTGAAGCATTTCCTCCTCCTTTGTTTATCAGTCAAGGCCTTGGCCTCTATCTTTTTTTTGTAATGTAAATTACTGGGATGCCAAATGTCTCCATGGCTACTCAACAAACTCCATCCACCGTTGAAGATCATGATATCTGGCCACATATATATATTTTATTTATTTTTTTCCTGTCAAACTGGCGATGCTCTTTACACAGTTTTTAACCCTCCTACCTTCAAATGTACTAACATATTTTACCCTTTTTGACCACAACAGTTAAAACCTCCAGAAAATGATTAGAATTAATACTGTTTGCCAAGTTTAAGTGTGAGGTACTTTATGTGTGTCTGTTGACTACCTAAATAGCCCATTAAATAAATAAAAAAGTTGATATTTGTTTATATGTTTTACACAGTGAAAAACAGCCTGGGGTCAAATTGACCCCAAAGAACACCGATACGTACAAGTTGTGACATTTGATACATATCATCATGTGCATTTTATGTTTTCCCAGTTGTCCCCAACAAATTAGGAAAAGTCATGAAATATCAAGCAAAACAAATTATATCAATAATTGTTTTAGAGACGTCAAACATTGAATAGGGTCAAATTGACCCCAAAGGGAACAGGAGGGTTCATTTGTGTCACCACATGGTAAATCGTAAACTATTTCTAGAGGTCTGAGGAATTCCTGTAATAGCAGGATAAACTATCCAAGCACACTTTAAGCGGTTATTTACTGTTGGTTTACACGTGTGCTCCTTTTCAAAACATAAACATAGTGGTATTCATGGACAGTGAGTTTGTTCTTAGCGCCTCGCAGGGAGCGGGGGGTCGCGCTCAATGTGCTCTCCTCTTCGAGTGAAAACATTTCTGCTTCAACTTGTGTTATCTGCGCGGTGGGTTGTGGGTGTGTGAGCGTCGAAGTAAAATGGCGGACTTGGCAAACGAAGGTGAGTAAGTAGCAGTATGAGAAAAACAATACAGCTACTGGGCTTCCACAAACGATGCCCATACATTGTTTGCATATTTGATAAGTGAAATGACGCGGCTCGGCCGCGTGTTAGTAGTGAATTCGGGTGAATTATAGCATCGCGGCGTTTACAAGACTCCAACGTTAGCAGGCAGGCTAAAAATGCTAACGGCCGGGCTCCGGCTAATACCTGGAATGCCTCGGAACGCCCTCGAATGAAGCCTGCAACGAGCTGGCTTACCTCCTCACGCTAGCACCCGGCTATTTATAGGCAGTGTGTTTTTTGCCATTCGTGGTGAGCTTAAAACATCCAATGTGAAAAAATAAATCAACGCTTGATAGGCAGACGCTATACAGAGTGATGTTTCTGTTGATACCTACGTCCAGCGTTACGACATTCTCTTGGTTTAACGCAGTTAGCGCTTAATTGCAGGATTGCCGTACGTTCATTTAGGCGCGTAGGGAGAAAAACGTGAGCTAAGATGCTTTGGCGCAATTGTTGTGCTTCCTTTTTATAAACTCATTTATTCCACTCGGATATGCTCTTTATTGTATTGGGCTGTTGGGTGAATGCAAAGGACTTTTTTGGTGTCATTGGTTGTCAGACAAGATGACTCATGCGGGATGGAGCGCATTAGCGAGCTAATAACTAGCGTAATAGCCCGTAAGCTATGCTGCGCTCGGCTTTGGGGAATAACCGGTGGCGGCGGCTATTTGCTGGGACGAGTCGGATAGTGTAAATGCTAGCTGGTTAACACAAGCCGGGCTTCTTGCATTTCCACTGTGAATATCGGTGTTGCATGACTGCATTTTTACATTCATAAGCTAATACAACACTATCTGACTGCTAGCCGCAGTCAGATACAAAGCTGGACGTTAATATAGGTCACATTACATTTCCCGGTTGTCTCCGATTAAACACGTTTCATACATAAACGGCTAGTATCAGCCGTGATCGGTTGTTTGTGATGGTGAATGTCGGACCGGTAGATAATCCTAGCAACGTGCGGTGGGCTATTTGACTATTACCGCATGCTTTTAAACACCGACAAGGCTCACAACGATGCTACACCTGCTCAGTGTTATAGGCCCAACCCAGACAGAGGAAAACCTTTGTCTGTTAACGTTATAGGATTAGACAATTTACAAAGGTTAGTGTGAAGGTATACTTGTTAGGTGGCCTGAGGTGGCATCAGATTATTCTGTTGCTATTATTGGTAAAATATGCTGATGGTTTATAGCAGCAACACAGTCGTTGGCGGTGAGCTGAATGAAACCTCCTTTTTTATTTTAAAAGTAGCTTCAGTTTCAGTTTGGCCTTGTGTAATGACTGATTACTTTGTGATACATTGGTTTTTACGTTATTGGTTGATCTTTTTGGGGTATTTGATGATTGTTTAGTTTAGGTCAACATCTTGTTATTTATTTTTACTGGTAGGCCTACTCCTTAAATGACAAACTACTATTATTTAAGAGTTGATTATCTTTGACTCACTGAAATTCGACATTGTTCAGCATTATTTAATTGTTTATTTCTAGTCACCTTAGTCACTTCCTCTTTGACATTTTCTTTTTCTGAACCAGCACAATCTGACATAAATAAACTGAACAGTTGTTTTTACCACACTTCAGGGCAGAAACTGTACGTTTTTGAACCCTAACTTTTGAAGACCATCAGGATGTCCAAGTGCAGCTCCCCAGCTTTTGGTATCATACATGATAATGAATTTTCACATGTATTATTGTTCATTGAATGTTGGTGTTTGATTTAGTGCTAGGTGTTTATGCTGTTTAGTACCAATTCACACAACCTTCTAGCTTCATCAACACCCATGCTGTCACTGCTCAAAGCCAGGGAAGAGCTAGGCGATGACATTAGCTATTTTGTTCTCTATACTATGAAGAAGAATCAAACAGACAGGGTTGTTTACGTTAGTGCTTGGATGACTAGCCTACATCTTCTCTTAACAGACAAGCCTGCCATAGCGCCACCTGTGTTTGTTTTCCAAAAAGATAAAGCACAGAAGGTAAGTGTCTCTGTTATTCAAGTATCTATTGAGTTTGAAACCATATTGAATACATTTGTGGACTTTATTTAAATGCTGACATTCAGTGGCTGGCATTCTTTTAAAGCACACAATGCAGAAGAGTTTTTCAGCTCAAATCTTTCACTTCTTTTGCAGCGATCTGCGGAGGGCTCAAGTGCAGAGGATGGCGAAGGTAATGTCCAAACTAGCCTCAATCGTTGTTCATATTCTGGTTCTCATAATTTTTTTCAAATTGCAATAATTTCCCTATTTTCTTACCATTTTGCAGATTCAGATAAAGACGAGGGAAGCTATTGCCCCCCTGTGAAAAGGGAAAGGACGTCATCATTCCCACCCCCACATTCTGGTAAGGGCACATGGTGACTAAGCAGAGCATTTGGTTTTTTCTTGGTTTTTGCTTGTGGTGTACACATTGATTTGTATGCTGAGTGCAATGCTTGTTCGCTACTTTGCAGTTCCCAAGAACAATGTATTCATGCCCTCAAGTTTCTGCCAGTCTCCAACTGGGAACTCTGACTCTGAGCCAGGTGAGGCATCTAGACCACCATTAGTTTATCTTCGCTGCTTAAAGCCCTCCCCCCTTCCTGCAGTAGAAGTCTTAGTTTCAGAGGTTATGCATGTATATATATATATATATGTTTTTTGTTCAGTTTGTGGCTACAAACACAATAAATTAATTGCTAAACGATTACTTTTGCTATGCCAGAAATACTCTTTGACCATGTGTTTATATTTTCTAACATTGTCACGTCAATAGTTGTAAATTAAATCCCAGTGATGTTGTGTGTATTCCCTGCCTGCAAACGCACTCCATTCACTACTAGTTATCTTGCTTGTGGCAATTTGAGAGGGATCCCTGTGTAGTATCTGCTGTGTAGATCTGATATTATTCATGGTATGAGGAGTGAATGAAGAACTATACTTTTATTTTATTTTTACATGTGGTATTTATCTCTTATAGTATAACTTAAGTGGAAGACACCTAATGCGGCAGATCAGTGTAGTCAAGTTCACGTCTCTGTAGCAGTTCAAACTATTGAATTTAACTTCTGTTTGAGGTTTGGTTGTTTTTGCAAGAATTTGGTCCTTCTTTTTTGTCAATGGCTCCACAAATGGTTTGTATCAGTTTATGTGTTGCAAAAAGAACATGCAATACCTAGCAAGGGAGGTGAAGCCTATGTGTGGCATTTGTCTAGTAAGCTTATTATCAGTAAGACAGGGAATATAATTTGCTACTACTAGCTTCTCAAAACTCCCTACAATTCAGAGGAGGCTTCTTCATTGTGGGACCATTATGACCTATAAAGGGCCATCACCATACTATGAAGATTACCCCCTTCTTCTTACGACTATTCACTCCGTTTGTAAGAGAAACGGATCGGTCAGATTGTACAGCTTCTAGAAAAACAACGTTTTATCCTCTTGTGACAGCGTGTGTCTGAGTAAAAAAAACCTGCTGCTGTTGCGTCTCTACACACGGCGTATCCTGTTGTGGCCAACAGGCTCTGGCCCCCGATGCATTAAAGCAGCGGTGAAAGAGGGCGACAACGCAAGTTGGCAAACTTTTCCTCAAACCGATCATTGTTGTACTTTATTTAACTTTTGACGTCTTATGGAAAATAAGCACAAAAGGCAGATTTCAATGATTTTTTTTTTTTTTTTTTATTTATTTATTGAAACTAAATATGCATTAATCGCATGAAACAAATTACATCATCAACCCATAGTAAATAGGTTATTATTTGAAGGCCTATAAACATATTGATAAATAGATAAACTAACCTATGCCAACATATAGGCATGAAATAAAATACCTGGCTTTATTCAGACTGTCGATCTCTGTCGATGCGTTGCAGCAGCAAACATACACATAACAGCACCATCTGTTGAGGCATAACTCATAATTACTAATGTTAATACATTATCAATAATGTGAGATTATTATTTATTTCATGTGCTATTTGGGATTTTTGGGGTAAAAAACAAACAATATCTACTGATTTGGAAGCCTATCACCATGGCCTTGGTCAAAGCATCAATGCTTTTGTCAGCTTTAGCAAAAATAAAGACCACAATATTGGAATACATTTAAGATCGATATTGCTAACGCCACAGAGTTTATTATTACTGTCAGTGTCAAGAGCTGGACATTGTCTGTAGTGTCAATGAACTTGTCAGTGGAATGTCTTACGAGGGATTACAAGACGGGTATGTTTGGTGCTCGTAGGCGGATGTGTCATATTCTGTATAGACCGTACATATAATGTCTGTCCTCAGATTCATTATTTTGTATTTGAGAGAAAGGCTTTCTGGTCTTTATAAAATATATAATTTAAAATGGTGTCTTAAATGTGGCTGTGCCAGTCAGCAGCTTGTTGCATATTCAGATCTCGGGTCCAAGCTTGTGCAGACCATTTGCTGAGGTTTGGGATCTCTGCGGTTCAAACGTAGAGTATTTATCTGATTGCAGTTGGTAGCGTGCCGTTCACATCTCTGACAGAGTAGTTGTTCTAGTTCACCTTATGCATTTCATTGGAGGGAGTAATGTGCTGGTAGTGAAAGTATCGGGATCAGCTTCATTATTCAGGTTTGAGTACACATACCAGAAATGCATAAAATACCTGGCTTTGTTCAGACTGTCGATCGATCTCCTAGGCGAGGTTTCTGCAGAGGCAATACAACAACATGCAATGTCGAAGTCCGACTACTTCTGTAACTGATTAGTGACTTGTAACATGTGTTTTTTGTGAATTATTCAAAAGCAGTACATTTTCTGTTAAATTAAATGTCCTATACAATCTTTGCTTTGTTTAATTCTAATCACCAGCCACCAAATGTTAAGAGTTGGCAGGGAGGATGTCACCAGATAACGCAGGTTTACAGAGCGGATGGGGTACTTGAGCAACTAAACAGGCCATACCTAATTGCTGTTTTCAAGATATTGCATAACGCGGTCATTTGGAACTGAAAGAAAAGATGAACACCAATCAAACACTGATTGGTTGTTTAAACTACTTGCATAAAGAACTACACAAAGTATGGCAAAGTATTGCATACTAGTCGTTTGGCTAATTGGACGTTAATGCTTTTATGTTGCCTTTTGTCCATTGCATAGTTGTCTCTGGTGCACCTCCGTGTCCTCAGAATTATCCCAGTTAGTCGAATGAAAACAAGGCCTGAGTTGTAAAAATAAATAAAGTTAATGTCGCCTCGACACAAGATGATCTCGTAAATGTTGGTGGAAAAGATGCCGTTTTTATAAATGCTTTCTGCTTTAACAGGATTAGAGCCAAGTCATGTACAAACTAATAAAGCCACAGAGAGAGAAATAGATCAGAGATCCTAGAGCTCGCCAAGTTACTGCACAGGAATTGATTGCAACACAACATTTGTGCTAACGAGCCCAGAGTTTAGAAAGTTGCACAAGCAGAAGAACCATACAGTTGATGCGTTTTATTAGATATTATTTTAATGTCTTCCTTCTCCTTTGCTCCGTCTCACCAGAGGAGAAGCCTGTGGGATTTCGTTTAAAGCCACCGACTCTCATACATGGACAGGCACCCAGTTCAGGTTGGTGTTTGAGATTTTAAGCATTTGTCGTGCAGCATTTCTCACGCTGACTTGATGGGAAAAAAGACTTGAACATGAACCCAGACTTGCACCCTTTTTTATGACCCCTCTTAGAAATGGAAATGGTAGATTTAGACTTGAACATGTAGACCCAGAACTTCTCATTGTGTTCAAAAAGTATGAGACAAGTTGGCTCTGTTGCAGGCGTCCCAAGTCAGAAACCCAAGGAGCAGCAACGCAGTGTCCTCCGCCCTGCAGTTCTTCAGGCACCGCACTCTAAATCACATATAGAGTCCAGTGAGTGCAGCTTGGAGTCACCTGCACTCATTAGTTGATACTTATAAAACATTCTTAAATATCATTCAAATCTTCTCTGTCTGATAAATCATTTAACTTTAAATATTGATAACTTGCATTGTGCAAGTGCATCCTGTGTTGTTGGCATGTGCCTTACGGGCTAGATATCCTTTTGAAAAGTAAAAGAAAGAAGGAGAAAAATAAGTGAATCTTTTTTGTTCTGTTTGTCCATCTAGATTCCAGTTGTGGAACCAACGGTGTGAAAAAGTCGTCGGATGAAGCAAATTTGCCACAGTCGCTCTTCTTGAACAACACAGAGCACAGGTCACAGGTGAGGAGGGGCTACAGCTGCCTTTTATAATCAAGGGGTTATTGATAAATAGGCTTTGTTTAAGGCCCTGGAAAGAGGGGGGGGGACTAATGCATTGTAGTTTTTTACAGAAGATTTGTGGTTATTTTTATTCTCCTCTTTAATGAGAGTTAATTTAGTCTCGTACTGATAATTATGCAAATATTAGCTATTCAAATAACTGGTATTGTACGGGATTTTCGTCAGTTTTAGTAGCTCGTTTTGTACTCTGAACAATGTTGCATTGTTGTTGAACTGGCATTGTATAAATAGAAATACAGACAAATATGAAGTTAACTGGTGTTTTTATTTGTTCCCGTTTAAGAAACATGAAAATGAGGAAGATGGAGCAAGTGGGAAAGACGAAAGAGAGAAGGAGACGGATGTAGCAATATCTTTTGTGTTTGGTCAGAATATCAAAGAGAGAGCAAAGGTGGGTTATTTTCCATTTTCCCTCACCTGTTTCCACAGTAAGCGTGCAAACGGAGGTGTCGCTGTGTGATGAACACAAATATATATGCACATTTAAATGTAGCAGACAGAGCAGGATTTCTGCACAGTTGAGTAGATACTCCAAATAAATAGTTGCCTTGTAGTCAAGATTTAATGTTTACATTTGTGACTTCTGAAGAAACAGTGTGGCGTTAATGGTATGTTTTTTTTACTGTACTTGTGGGTCAACCATCCACTTAACTAAAATTGATATTGAAACAAGTTGTTGACGTTTGTTATGGCACCTTTTCGATGTTTTATCTGGAACTAGACGTTCCTTTGAAATACTTTGACAAGTAAAAGTCCTGCATTCATGTCCTGTGAGTGCTGTAGCACCATATAAAATAAGATACACTTGAATTATCTCCAGCCTTTTCTCTGATGCACTTCTGTCATTTGAAATATTGCTAGTACATAGTTTCAGGTGATGATATTTATCTACCTATGAATCTCCCAAAGTCCTTCAGACTGGTCCTTGAAAAGCATTTCTACATCAAGGGGTTCAGTTCCCTAGTTGTGACTTTCTGGAATGTTTTGTGGTCCCAGTTTAGATAATAGGTGCACTTCCTGTGATGCTTTGAATAATGTCAGATATAATGTTATAGTTGGCCTGGAGCCAATGGGGCTGGAATATTCCAACATGATTTTAGAAATATTAATTTGCTTTCTAGCATCTAATTAGTCAGGAATTTCATTAATGTGGATTTGTGAAAGATTTAGTAATTCTCACAGATTGCGTCATTTCAAGCTTAACTCCAAATGTAACAACTTTTCTCCCTCTAGTTGGAAGAGAACAGTAAAGAAGGCAAGTCAAAGGATGGACTGGACTCAGAGGGCACTAATTATTTCTTACAGTACATCTCTACCCCAAGGTAATGAAAACGTGTGCTCCTTTGAGTATGTTTTACAATTCCTCGTCATCTATTAAACTTCCGTCAACTCTTTTTTCTTTTTCAGTTCAAAAAATGCCACAAACAGTACAGACACTGGGGCAAAATTTGTTTTTGGGCAGAACATGTCTGAACGAGTTCTGGTGAGTTTGTCCAACCTGATGGCGATATTGAAAACCTGTGTTGATCGAGTTATGAACACATTCTAATGATCAGCTTTGTTGTGCTTTCAGAGTCCCCCAAAGGGCGAGTCCTCAAATGAGGAAACTAAAGAAGTTTCAGCGCCCCCCGCTTCAGAGCCCTCATCACAGGAAGCCACCCCAGAGAAGGGTAACGTACAAACCGCACTCATTATCAGAAAAAATGTGTTTAACTTGTCTAATAGATTTGGCTGCACTAGAGCGATAACTACAAACTACAAAATTAAGACCTGAGGCCATCAAAAATACTACATTACTAATGTGAGATTGAATATTGCATAACTTGGTTCGATGGTAATGGAGGCTATGGCTATACACTGACTTACTTTCCAGAGTTTTGTTCCAATTTTGTTATTTGGTTTCAGTCGAGAACTCGTACTTTACAACCGAGGTCAATGCAGTTACAGTCAGTTATCACCTAGTGACATAATATTTTATGTACATTTTTGTGGATTGAGTGTATGTTGCAGTGACTCATTTGGTCCAATGACAATGGGAAGACATTCTTCATATTCTAGCATATCTTTAATATGATCTGAGAGCTGTACTTACTCTTTGCATATGGTCTGAAGTGAGCTGTACAGCTCCAGTGCCAGGCATCCTTTCATTATCACGTGTCAGCACTTTATGGTCCTAAACTTTGCAGAATGTAGTTCTTGTGTCACTGCAAGATGGTAAAGGAGTGAGAGGAGACTCTCAAACTGATGCATCAGTTTTTGATCAAATATCCCAGAAACTAAACGTTGGCTCCGACAGATTTCTCACCACTGTATCTCTTTTATCTCACCAGTGAATAGTGTGTCGGAGTCTTTGGAGGAGTCTGCAGCAGCTTACACCAAAGCCACAGCCAAGAAGTGCGTCTTAGAGAAAGTCGACGTCAAAACTGGAGAAGAATCAGAAAGCAATGTTTTACAGGTAGAAGATTTGATTCAACGCATGCAGGGAATACATGTGGCCGAAAGCAATGCAACTCAATTTTCTTTTTTACTCTTACTCCAGACGCAGTGCAAGTTATATGTTTTTGAGAAAACTGCCCAGTCGTGGATAGAGAGAGGACGAGGTTTGCTGAGGCTCAACGACATGGCATCAACAGAGGACGGCACGCTACAGTCTCGTCTAGGTAAACACTCCGTCGCCAACTTTATTGGGGCTAAAACAATATATAAACATCTGATTCTTAAGAATGTGCACAGCACCAGTTGTTGTTTCTGGTTCAGTGATTAGGGCATGGTTTAATTTCATTATTGAATGCTGATGTTTCTTATGCGAGTTGATTATTCGTGCCAGATACATCTGGTATTACTTGGACATAACACACTATTAAAATACAAATGGTTCTCGGCGGTGGTTTTTACCTCACATTGAACACTAGGGGGCGCCCATTCCTGTGATACACACTTGTAAAGATGAGGCAACATGTGGTTTGTCATCAAAGAAAGGAATCGATAATGGAAGATAACATGTCATGCCTCAACTTCTGGAGCATTTTAAAAATATATAATTTCAGAATTTTGAAACCCGCTACGATAGAAAAAGAAATAAGAATTTAAAATAGATAAAAACAACACTATCAGATAATAGGTTCAACATTACTGAATTTAATAAAGTATTGGCAAAACTCCTCACAGTACTTTAGAAAGGTCACTTTTCTCTTTCATAACAAGAACCCTCAGCACTACATCGTCAGGCGGAATCGCAAAAATGAAAACGTACTTGAATCTGTTCTTCATAGCTTTTGTGTGTTTGTGTTTCTTCCAGTGATGAGGACCCAGGGCAGCCTCCGGTTGATCCTCAACACTAAACTTTGGGCCAAGATGCAGGTGGACAAAGCTAGCGAGAAGAGTGTACGAATCACTGCCATGGACACAGAGGACCAGGGGGTCAAGGTCTTCCTAATATCGGTATGTACACTAGTTGTGGGATATTCTTCTTTTATTGCTACTCGAATGCCAAAAGACTAATTCATGTGTTTAGGTTGTAATAGCTTGATTTAATGACAGGCCCACGTATACATATTTCCCTTTCCCAAGGTTCAGTTATTGTAATTCTGCAACACAGGGTAGCACAAGAACATGCAGTTGTCTCCTCGTTCATTTATGCTACACAAGGAAATGCCTGACGAGACAAAATGGCATTTCTTAAATGCTTTTATTTATTTTTCATATGGGGGAATTAAAATTGCGGCAATAAAAAAACAATTGCATGGGCAGAAAGTGACTGAAATCTAAACATTACAAATTTGACATCATTGATGTAAACAGAGTGACACCTCCTGTCGCCTGAACTCTTATTTTTAGGACATTAGCCTGGAGTAGGCTTAGTAGCGAATAGCCGAGGGTCCTAGTCAGCTGCTCCTCGTCATGAAAGTAAATTAAACCTTCATTACACAACACGACTAATAGCCAACCGTCTCGTGTTAATGAATACAATTACGCAGACAATTTGAATTCGAGCCACTTAGACCGTGTGAGGGTGTCGTTGCCCACGTGTGTGACGTCGTCGGGATCAAGCTGGACACGAATCCAACCTCCACACATTGTGTGGCGTTCGCCAGTCAGTGGCGAATGCCGCTGTTCTTCTTTTCAGTGCTAAGTAGTCTCTCCCTGTGTGTCTCCACTCTTCAGGGTAGCTCTAAGGACGTCGGTCAGCTGGCTGCAGCGTTACATCACCGTATCTTAGCCCTGAAGAGCCGGGCGGACCAGGAGCCGGACACCCCCACGACAACCATCCCCGATGCCGAGGTCCCACAGTCCAACGAAGATGACAGCGACGAGGAAGACAATGCCTCTGCCTCGGCTTCAGCCTCCACTCCTGCTACGAGTCAGTGATATTTATTGTTAGTGTGCATGTTTTGACACTTTTAAACCAATTGAATGTCATGATTTGGAGTGTTTGTGGGTTTGATTGCAGCCTTTTGCTGGTTAGATGTTAATATTTAGACGACTCGCGTACAAAGCCCTTGTCAACCAGCTCTCTCTTTCTTTTCTGCAGGTAATTCAGAGGGGGGAGAGAGCCAGGCGGCAGGAAGCACATAGCGTCACACTTGGACAGCCTGCTAACATGCTGCCGTTGAGGCATTTTGCTGTAGGCATCTCCATGGACACCCCTTGACCAACATGGGTCCTCCAGACCAGTACTTTTGGATATTAGAAGTCTAGCTCCAGGAAATAACCCCTTGTGCCGGAGTGTCTCACCCAACTCGTGCAGTTCATCTTCTCTGCATTCAGCGTAATATCTGGAGTCGTTTCTTCCCTCCCTCTCCTGTTTTGTGTTTTATTTTTGTTTTCGAGTATTTTTTTCCTCTCCCCGATAGCAAAAATAAAGACTTCAAAGCTTTGGTTTGGGACTTTTCTGCTCATCATATTGATGAGTGTAAGGGTGTTTTCCTCTACATTTTAAGGTATGGCACATGTTAAGACTGCAGTTTCTACTTTGGGACCTTTTTACTCACTCTACAGCCGTACCTCTGGACGGCACACATCCAGAGGAGCTTCATTCAGTGTGTTTGACTAGTCATCAGTTGTTCCGACATCGAGTCCAGCCATCCTCCCGGTTCCCCATCCAGTCTGTGCGTTACGTTTTGGCAAATGTAATTTATTTTGGATCGTCATTTTCATCAGGCATCTCAACATATGTGCTGTTTGTAATGGCTAGCTAAGACCACTCAAGTTGTCATTAATAGCATTTTCTTATATTTCCTATTGACCTATATTATACAAAATAAAAGACTGAAACAGTGCAGTTTCTGATAATGTGAGTTAATGATGTACGGACAAAACGGCTGACGGATTCACCTCGATCTCTAAATTTAATGTTAGGCATTCACCTTGTGGTTTTTTTAATGTTTATTTTTTTATTTTTAAGAAAATTTACTTCAGTCTACATTCTGCATGTAACTGTTATTTGTTTTTTTTCAGCATCCCAAAGGGTTTACTGTGTTTTTTTTTATTTTGAAGATATACAAACTTTTTATCCACTGTCATTTGGAATGGAGACTTAAATTCATGTGTTGAAAATCTGAGTGATAACTCTAATACCCTTTGAATGTCATGTACATTTTAATATATCATTTAGTAGCGCACCATGTTTTCTCATCTCCAAGTACCCCTTTACAAAATAAACCATTTTGGACTGACCTTTGGGTTTTTTTCCTTCTAAAACCTGATTTTCTGTGAAAGGTCCACATCTCAGAGCACATCAGTAGAATGTTGTGTATTTCATCAAAACATCTAACAAAGGGAGCGTGGTTCATCTGTTCTGTATTTATGTTTGATCTATGGGGCAGGAATAACAGCAAAACTTAAAAAAGAAAGTCACTCAAATATATTTCGGACCTTAAATGTTGACCGTATAAAACATATCTGTCCTCAATCCTAATCACAAGTTTTTTCACCACTGATTTCACAAATTTACAGAGACTTATATATTTGCATTCTTTTGTCATTTTAATGTTTTGCAATATTGTAACTTTTAATGAACATTTATCTTATCTCATTCAAAATGTTTTTTTCTGGTATACTTTTACTTTTTATGACAATTTTTATATATATATATATATATATATATATTTTTTTTTTTTTTTTTTTTTTACATATCTTTAAACTTATTTTACTTTTTCATCACATACGTTACAATACCATGTTTTGCAGGATATTCTATTCTTTTTTTATATACACTTTATTTGTAATCCTAACCTATTTTTAACATAATACATGCTTTACTATGATTTGTGTCTAATTAATCTTTTCATGACATTTGATATACATTGACATTTTATATATATTTTTTATGACATACCATAGAATAACTTTTTGTATGACATGTTATAATAACTACAATAATAGGTACGACAGACCATACTATGACCTTATTTCTATGACATACTTCACTGGCATTTTGAGAAATGTTATACTATGAATCTTTACATTTTAATCTTGTTTTCTTTTACATTCTATAATTGCTTTTAATTATAATTGCTTGACCTACGACATGATGGTTATGTTACAGAAACCAGGATGACCTGCAACTTCTTGATCCTAAACGTAACAAAAGTTATTTTTCTTGTCCCCGACCACCTCCAAGAAAATGGAGCGATGTTATTCCTCTCATGGCGATGCGCTGGCCTCCAGCTCCGACTTATAGATTCATGTTTATCTTTATCAGATCTTTCCTTAAATCTTAAGACTGCGTAACATTTCAAACATCAGGCACATCTTACATTATTAAAACGTAAATTGTTATTAAAATGTTTTCCATTTGTTACTTCTAGAATAGATAATTCCATTTATTCCTCTGACTCTTTTTACAACGTTTTAAGACACTTGTGACTTTTATAAACGTACTATACAATGTATATAATTTATTTCAACATAATATGCTCTGCTTTTTCAACATACTAGACTGTGAATATTTGATTTTTAATTTATTTTTAATATACTATGACTCTTAGATATACTGCTTTTTTAAATAACTTTCTTAGACATATTATACTCAGACTTTCTTTCCACACAATAGATTCTTTTAGAATACTATGATTTCTTCATGATTTCTTTCCCCATATACTATTTGCATGACTTTTTACAAGCTATACATTGACATTTTTCTGATTATATCTTTTCTACATCACATTGAAAGATTTTCTTTTTTTAACATAAAGTAGTAGTTTTTTAAGACTTGTTTAATAATTGCTATACTTTTGACTTTCCATCACATCACGGATCAGCTAAAGAAAGACGTCCCCAAAGCGTGACGCTTCACTCTGGGGATAGTGTTGTTTCCTCAACACATTCTCCTACATGTTTTTTTATAAATTTAGCCAGGCTTGGATGGTTTTTTTCCGCAACCCATAACCCAAACATGCAGAGTACAGTATGGGATGGAGATGGTTGTCACGTCACGTTACACAGCCAGGGCAGCTGCTCCTTTGATGTGTCTGTCTGCCTCTTGGAAGCCTCCCCACCAGATTTCTTCTCGTCTTTTCATCCATTTTGAAGAAACGTCCAGTTCTTGGTAATGTCACTGTTCGCCATGTTCCATTATATATGTAATATGTAATTATCTTGTACCCTTCTCCTGACTTTCAACAATGAGATCTCTCTTGGAAGCTCTCTGTGGACCACATGGCCTTCGCTGTAAAACACAACTAAGAACATGTCAGGAAAATCCTACCACAACAGCTGAGCTTTATTTGGGATTAATCAGAGTCTCTTTAAATAGCGGGAGGTCTGTACTGACTACTAGTTAACATGTGTTTGAATGTGATCGCTTCATTCTGAAAACAGCCACATCCCCACTTATTTATTTCCCCCCCTAAAACTTTCAGTTTGTTTTTCAATTGAATTGTTCATGTTAGAGGTCTCATGAAAAGTTCTCATCACCAAAACCTGGCATGTTAACAGGAGGGTGTAGTTGTATATCCACTGTATATATACATATTTGTGCCATAAGTATACATACTCTATAAGTATACACAGCTATAGGGAACAATTCAGGGTCTTGCTCGAGGAGACATCGACTAGGGCGGGGATTGAACCAACAGCCCCCTGATTGAAAGACGGACCAACCATTGACCCAGTTGCCCCATTTGGTATTATGTGGACCACTTTTTACCTAAATAATTAGTTACGTTTTTTAAATACATTTTCTTGACATAATACACTCCAAAAAATATTTAAGCCCAAAAGTTAAAATGGATGCATTTCAATTACATGAACATTTTCCATCTATTTTGATCAAATAACTCTAATGTAAAAAATGAAATTCCAATCCATGTTTCTTAATCATGTTCATTTAACATGAATACATTAGATAACTCAACATTAAATCAATTAAATTAGACTTACTCAGGTATTATGCATAAACCCAATGTATTTGGTTAGATTACATGTCATACTAAGTATACTTAGTATGACTTTTTAACAACATAAAAATTAATAATTGCAATTTAACACAGCCACGCTTTTGTTTGGTCCGCAGGCCTCACTTCTAGAAACCATGATCTGAAGATATTACAAGTTTAGTTAACACCACAATGTGTTTCATGCATTTCCTTCCTCATTTAGCTAATATTGCTTTATAGCCCCGCTCGTGGTCAAAAGCTCCACAGCGCATATCTTTATTGTTAATGAGGGAATGCTCACATTCTTCTTTCCTTGTAACCCAAATGAATTCCACTGAAACTGCACAGAATAAATTTGCATGGGTTGTGTATTCAACAAACTTGAATTTCAGACCAGGTGTAAGCTGTTGTAAAGCGATATGCTCCAGTTACAGCAGCTCCTGAGTTTCAGTAGACTTGGACAACTGTCAAGCCGATGTCATGATGTCAGAATAAGGAGCACCTAATGTGCATCGTTAAACATGTCAAAGCCCAGGAATTAACATATTGTCTTTACCCAAACAGCTCCTTTTAATAATTCATTATGAAGAACAAATAACATCTGTTAACAGAAGCCACCCTCCTCTTCTTCACACAGTCGCCCGTGGTGTTAACTTTATGTATTAAAAGGGAGTGCAACTTTATAATTGACTGAGATGTTACAGGAGTGTTCTCACCAGTGAGCTGAAGCAGGCTTACAAAAAGCAGATCTGTAAATGAGTCATGCGGTTCTGTCAAGTTGAGAAGTTTTGGCAACATTTTAAGGCCAATCATGTTTGAGTGGATTAAGTTCAGAAGAGAAAGTTGATAAGAGCTCAATTTGGAGAACTCTCTGGTGGAAAAGAAGGAGGAATGTTATAATATTAGCACAAAGAGGTAAATAGCCACATTCTCTTCTTCACTCTGATTAGCTTAGATACAAAGGTGTCATGTGGAGGTCTGGATCGTGGTCCATGCCTACTACCAACTATTCATAAATGCTGTCATGTTCAATGAATGTGTTGTAACTCTGTAATGATTCCTTCTGTACACATGTCATATATTGCTTCAGTCCATCCTGGAGAGGGATCCTCCTTTGTTGCTCTCCTGAAGGTCTCTTCCCTTTTTTTCACAGTTTTTTCTATTTATTGGAGTTTTTCCTGATCCGATGTGAGGACCTAGGACAGGGATGTCATATGTGTACAAATTGTAAAGGCCTCTGAGGCAAATTTGTCATTTGTGATATTGGGCTATACAAAATAAAGTGAATTGAATTGAATAAAGAAAATCATCAAAACCAGAGTTAACATCGAGATGATCTCCCATGAATAGGATTCTTCATTTGTGCGATTCATTTCCTTACAAGGCATCAAGATATGTATTAGAGAGCTGGGGAAATAAGAATCACCATTTACAATAAGCATCCTTAAGCAAGGGAATGTTGTATAAATGAAGATTACTGACAGGAATGGGTTAGCATGGTGTGGAATTTAAAGCCTCATCTTATAAATAAATGACTCAACAACCAGATATGGTACCGCACAGTCACCGGAGTCTGGGAACGCTGAACAGAAACACAAATAATGTTTTTATCCAGACCTTTGGTCTGAAACATTTTGACTGATGACAAAGAAACAAAGTAAAATGCACAGAAAGACAAACATGAGATGTCATGTATATTAAAGAATTATTTAATTGTATACCTGCTGCATTATAACTGCTTTCACTGTTGTAGAAAGCTTTATGTACATTTTGAAATACGACTTCTCAACATTCCTTTCCAATTTATAATTAATTAATTAATATTGATTTAAGATTGTACTATAACTGCAGTGCTATTGCTTGTATTATTCTCTAACTGTTATCTGTTATTGTATTTGTGTACTTTTTCAAATCACCATTCATTTCAAATGGACAGTATTTAAAAAGCTCACAATATTCATCAGTCAAATTTGAATATGGCCTTCAGAAACCCAAATTAAGTTGTTTATGTTGTCCTTCTGCTGTTCCTCCACAAGGGGGAGCTGTCATGTGAAAAGAATATTTAAATACTTCACACATATGCCCTCATGCTGCAGGATGAATTCATGAATTTCACATTACTTAAAGGTATGAATCACGGCTCCACAGAGGTTTTACTGCTTCGTGTGCTTTCAACATGTTGAACAGGAATGTGGAACCACAAAAAAGGCAGTTAGGGAACTCCTGTTCTGCGGGTTCATGTTGATTTTCACTATGGAAGTATAGAACTGTCGCTCAGGTCATTGTTGCCATACATTTTTTATTGAATGTGGACAGTAGAATCAAAATTCCCGCTAACAGAGTTTCAGCCACAACCTTCCGTGTCCCAACAATACAAACCTCGACTGTCGACCATCAGACGGGACAAATAATTCATCAGTTAGGAATATGGGGCCGAAGTGTCAGTGAATCTATCTGCATCATCGCTTCCTTTGGCCTTCCAGCTCTACACCTTTCCCCCCTGCTCCCTCCCTCCCCACCCTTTAACCCCCCCATTCTATCAAACCCTGCCACTCCCAACCATTACCCCACCCCAAAACCCCTGTAAAACACTCATGGATACGACAAAACACTCACACACCCACCAGCTCGGAAAAATAAACACGCTGACATGCACAGACATTTTTTACATCTGACTCAAATCAAAAGCATTTGACTTAAAATCGCACCCTCTTGCTTGCAATGTTTGAACCGTGGGGCCCTAATATATAAAGAACGGCTCCGAGAAGTTTTCAAGGTGTGGAGCATAAGTTATGCCATAACATTATTCACATGGGAGCCGATGACGTCATCGAAAAACACATTTAACAACATCAAAACAATCAGTATCACACGGAATGAAAAGTCTTAGCTGAGGCCGAGATGAATGTGTCATCGGGGCCTGACGCGTCTCTGCGTAGCATCACTAACATAACTGTTGTTTGTTAAATTGTATATCCATGTGCGAAAGGCCCAAGCAGCTGTCCCCAGTGGGAGCTGACCGCAGCATCTCCACATACGTAAGAACCAGGACGGCAGGGCATCGAACACACGGGTCTCTGTTTAGCCAAACGCACGCCATCTGGCTCGCAGAATGGCCGTCATTCTTTTCGACTGCAGAGATGCTGCCACTCAGGATTTATTTGAAGACAACAACGTCAAAGTGAGCAGCCTCCTCCAGCCCCGCCCCCTCAAACTCAAACCAGCCAATCACAAAGCTCCAGCAGCAGCAGCAGCAGCAGCAGCCCCCCTTGGACCACCACACTATGCTTTAACACTGTTTAACACCCATTTATCATTTGGCAAATATGGCCATTGAATAGTTACTTTCTGGAACACAAACTGTTTGCATGCACTGTCATCTTTGTTAATTCAGCAGTTATAGATTATCAGTGCATTATTAATGCTTGTTTAGGTTTAAAGGCTTTAAATATTCATGAATGCGAAATGCACATAAATTATGAATGAACACGAGGAGTCAATAATCCAGCTCTATTATAAAATAATGCATCCGTGACTTCACATTTGGTCCCTCACAGCGCTCTTGTATACATCTTGAAATGCAATTAAAAACCTAATGCCAAAATGTCTTAACGTAATCATGTCATTGTTTAAAAAAAAACCGGCAGAACGCAGCGTGTTGATGACTCTTCAGAGAGTTCAGCGTTGCTCCGCAGGAGGAGAAACACCTGCTCAGGCCGCCGGGTCCTCCAGAGCCTCCGCTGCATCCTCCGGCCGGCTGTCTTCCTCCAGCGACGGCCGGAGCCACCAGCAGGCTGCAGCTGCACATGGGAGGAGGTTGCAATACTTTGGCATGTTTATTGTAGATCATTTCAGGGCTGGTATCAATAACAGATGGCTTGTATACACCAACACTGTTATCCTCCAAGATGTTTCACTTTGAGGGGTTTCCTTTAAATCTGCCAGCACACGTAATTGTTATTTGGAGCAGATAGAACAAGGAGGGGATCATAATAATAGGTGAAGCGAGTTATTTTATTCTTACCCAACAGCTCAGTTGTAGTCCCGCGCTGGCAGAGATTCATAACTCCTGCTGGCTGAAGCCTAACCTGTCATTATTGCCCAATGAAATGATGTCAGGAAAAACAAATAGCTGTAATGGTTTCTTCTTTGAAAATGTGAAACCACAGTACATGCGTGGTACACATTCCTGGAGATGAATCACATTTTGTGATCAAAATGGATGCCATGTGTGATTATGCTGTTTTATTCTCACTCGTGTTGCTTTCATTAACTGTTTATCCTTCCCTTAGGTTCCGCAGTGCTTTGCTGTGGGTGTGTAGACGTTTTGGTTGAAGGCCATTAACTGCAGTGGCAAGTAGCGGAAATATCTGTTTATCTCAGATGTGAAGTGGTTGCACTTTTATTGCTGTTGTAAACATTTTAAGCATATCTTATGTGCTCCGAGTATAAAATAGATACCAAGAAATGAAGATATAAATGCAATGTGTTTGGAAATGCTCTCCAAATTGTTCTCTTTGCTCTCGTAATTGTCCCTATTGATGACATGTTTGTATGTGTTGCATTGCATCCAAACCTCTTTGATGTGAGGGTCTTTGCTTTTCTCTTATTCCTGTGGTTGGCTTTAAATTAGGAATTACTGAAAACACAAAGTGTTGAAGTCATTTCTCTCTCCAGCTGTAGTAAATACAGTAAGTCACAGTCAAACTAAAACATGTGCTCCACTTGGCAATTTAAAAGCCAAAGGGG
Source organism: Liparis tanakae (assembly GCA_036178185.1). Lineage (NCBI taxonomy): Eukaryota > Metazoa > Chordata > Actinopteri > Perciformes > Liparidae > Liparis > Liparis tanakae. The sequence continues at coordinate 15,613,781 of CM070098.1, read as the reverse complement.
AACAAGATTATTTTTTCACTCACAAAAAAATACAACTGTCCCCCAAGACAATCCATCAGCCACGTAATTCTACGTGTTCTGCTTCCGATCGACTCCGAACCGGCATAACTCAAGCGGACTCCTGTGTTGCCTCCACACGCCCGCAGCCGTAGTTTAAACTCCAAGAGGTGGTGTTGCCTCATGGAACTGTGGAGGAAGTTGCGTAAGTTTTGTTGTCTGGCCTTTTATAGGATTGTTGTGAACAAGCACTTAGTGTTCATGCAAACATAACCCAGGAAGGGCATTACTCCTCCTGTCTAATAGAACTGCTAAGCGGGAGAAAATATGATAATAACATGTTCAACTTAACTTCAATCTAAAGTTGAATTCAGTGTCTGGGCTTTCATCATGGGTGGGCCAGAGCGCGAACCCCCCACCAGACATACTGTAAGACATGTATCATACAGCATATACCTCAAGCAATTATTGTTCTTGAATTACCTCCACATGAAAAGCTTTTTTTTCTTTCAATACTGTATATATATATATATATATATATATATATATATATATATATATATAATATTGTATTTGGAAGAAAACAAGCTTTATATATATATATACATACAAAATAAGTGAATATATATACATATATATATATATATATATGTATATATAAAGCTTTTTTGTATGTATGTATTGCTGCTATCACTTGAGAACCCCCTGACTCCACTTTTGGTGTATTTAATGTTGTGACTCAAATACTCAAACAAGTATTATTAAAAATAATTTTCAATACATCGAGTTGTCAATAATTGCTGTTGTTAGCGTTTTCTGAATTAACCACATGCCCTAAACCCGCCTTCTCTCAGTCAGCGATACCCAGGAGTGTATTTTCAACAGTAACAGCAACAACAGGATCTTTTTCACAGCAGACATGTTGACCTTTGAGAGGAACATCACAGGCTGCACTAATATAATAATTAGATGCATTTTCCCTTTGTTCCTTTTATATATCAAAGAACGCCATGTCACTGAGACAGTATGAATGGGCCCTGGATCATATACGAGGTGAGGAATGCACCTGCAATTAATGATATTAACGTCACGAGTGCTTTACCTGCTATGGCATGCCAAACAAGTTTATTCTTGGAATTGAGTCAAAAAGGTATTCCCTTTTGTTGAATGCAAGATTCATTATGGCTGTGTTCGCTCCTGCTCGACTAATTTGTCCGTTAGTGCAGTACAATTCATCGGTATTCAATCTGCATGTTAATACTAAATTGCTTTTTTAGTCTTAATTCATAATAATAATATTTAATGCAAGTGTTCCCAGACTTCTAAAATTCTGCCCGTTGATCTGATTCTTTCAGAAACTCAATCTCCTTTGTTGTTGTGTTCAAAGACGACTCTGAAAGAAGTTTCCCGGTAGCAATGCCTGCCAAGTCTCTCACAGTTCACAGACACCTCATCCTGTGCCACATACCATGATCATATTGAACATAACATCATTTCAAACTGTCAACATAACTTATGACTCGAGTGAAAATTACATAGGCAGGAAGAAAGGAAAAGTGATGAGCTAACAGCAGACTATATCTGAATAATAGTGAAAGTGACAAAGCAGCTCAGTGTGTTTCTCAGGTAGCGATAACTCTGAGGTTCTAATAAGGACATTGTTGCTATGACGACACTTCACAATATGTCTCAGGGCATTGTTCCTGAAAAGACAAACTTCCTGGTGATTTATTTCAGTGTAACTTCCAATGCTAGCAGCGACAAATAAAATCTAAATGATAAAGGAGGCAGATAACTGAAGATCAGACACGTCTAAACCCAAACTCTCTGCATGGCTACAAACAGGGTTAGGAGAGAACATGATATATATTTAGATGGAACTACCGTATACAAATATAAAGTAGCTGCAGATTAACACACATGTGAGACGTGAGCTGTCACAGCAGTCACCGCCTGCCAGAGGGATCAACGTGTCTGGTCACGGGCCGGTTCTGTTAGCGTACGTCAAAGCTGCCGCTCTAGAACCGAGGGTTTCAGAACCTCACCTAGGGAACCAGCGAGGAAGTTTGAGATATTAGTCTAAAGGTGTTGTTCTGCGTTAACTTTCCTCACAAGAATCCTTTTATTAAAGTACATTATTTCGTTATTAACGCCATCTCGCATTTGAAGAGTTGTATTTAAGTGTTAATGTATTTTAAATACAATCCCAAGTACAGATGATTTGACACCCAAAGATTGAAAGTTTAGGAGAAATGATGAACATCCAAACCTCTGAAATTATGTTTATTCAGCAGTCAATATAGAATGTTAGATAAAACATTTTTTGGCACAGTTGCTTAATGATAATAAGCTGTCCCGTTTCTGTGTGGTAATCTAAATAAATATGCAAGACCATAATTTACTTCCCAAATAAATACAATATAAACTACAATAAAGATGCACCGCATCCACGCCCCACACTGCACATCCTCAGGAAAAACAAAACAAAAACATACTTTATTGTACTTCAGGCAAACAGTTTCCATGGGTCCGACCACATAAAGATGGTCAAAGGTGAAAAAGATGCTTCATAATTCACTCAAACAGCTTATTTTCCCCTAAAATCCGAGCAGGCAAAACAACGAGGAGGCATTCTTGGGGCCAGTAGAAGGCTATGCTGTGGGCTTCTGATTGCAGGTTTCATGGATGGGCGCAAACACATTTCCAGATCTAGACTCTACGTCATAGTTTTCTGTCGGCGAGAAAAAAAACATGCCACTACACATCACTAAAACCATTTTTTCTCTTTCACACTTGAGCTTCAGATTAGTTAAAAGTGTAAACGTTCATAAATTACACCCAGAGACACCGTTGAAGAGGTTATATCGCCTGCAACTTGAGACGGTAGATGTATATGTTTGAGATATCGTCATGCGTGTTGAACCGACTGTGTGTTTTGGCATATCTTTAAGGAACATAATTCCAGAGGATTATGGGTAATTACAATAATGGGTTATTTGGGGAAAGTATAAAAAGAATCAAAATGACAATTTCCTTGCGTGTGATAAGTTATTCTTTGCAGAGCAGATGCGATCCGTTTTCTCACGTTCTATGACCTAGGTGACAAAGTATTTATGTGTTTTGGAAACATCATTAATCAACACAACATCGATATACACAATCATTACAATTGGGTGTCAAACCTGGAGCTATAGAAAAGGATTTTCTTCTCTTGTCAAATTCTTATCAATGACAGTTACTCTTTTCCCTGTGTAATAACACTGCAAGCAGTAACAGCAATACGAGCATGGAGACAGGTCAAAGGTCATGACCCCTGATAACAGTCACTTAAAACACCTTTAAGTCCACATACCAACGGGCCAATACTCTGTCAGATCCTAAAGTAAACATAGATTAATTAAAGGTATTTAGTTTTATTCATGGCTTTGAAATGTATGTTTTTTTTTGCCTGGAAGGTGATATACTATCTCCAAGGATTGGACTTCCTGAAGTGAAATCTCATGGATCCAAAGTGTAGTAACAGCAACAGTCCCTCATGGCTCATCTTTCCCATGTAGCATACCTCTACTCAAATGTAATATCACAAACATAACCGTTGCTACATTGTTGTTGCACCACAGTTTACAGTGTTACTAGACAGATAGAAAAGATAACAACATCATTTTGGGATATGAACAGTCTGTGTGTCTCTGCGTGGCACACACACACACACACACACACACACACACACACACACACACACACACACACACACACACACAGCGCCTCCACTGGGATTCGACAGACGGCTAAAATGAGTCAAGTCCGCCTTTCTCAAGTTTATATTCCACGGTTTGTCTTTCACCAGCGTTCGCGTTCGACTCTTCCCTTTCGGAGGTCCGAGGGCAGCGGCGCCGCGCCCGTCCCTCTGGGTCACGCGCACCCGCAGTTCTTGGCCGAGACGTTCTGTATCGTGTGATAGCGGCTCTTGTTGTCCAGGAAGGAAAAGTCCTTCTCGAAAGCGGTGGGCCGGCAGCAGGGCTTGTTGCTCACCTTGTCCTTGCGGCCCTTCTTCCTGAAGCCGATGCGCATCATGTGCTCCATGGTGATGTCGTAGTTGTGCCGGTGGGCCGCGCACTTGCCGCTGCAGTAGCGCAGCATCACCGTCTCGTCGCTCTCGTAGCCCAGGCCCAGCTCGCTCACGGTCAGCTCCAGCTCCCGCAGGGAGCAGGGCTTGGGCCTCCGGGCTCTCTTAGTCCTTCGGGCCTGGTTCTCGCCCAGCCGCTTCCTTCTCTTCCTGTCCAGCAAGGTTTCCACCACGTGCTGAAGCTCGCCCTCGGTGAAGCTCTGGAACATCATGGAAACTGGAGGAGAATAGAGCGGTGAGACAGGGACGATGGGATCAGCCGCGCTCACTAAAGTTCTCAGGATAAAAAACAGTCGGATCACTATCAGCCATCAGGGGTTAGAATTCCTCGCCACTCAATGAGGCGGTGTGGGAACCAGCAGGTTCACCGTCCTCTCTCCTGGAGGTCAGGATGGTTCAGGGCCAGTAAACTACGAGGTGCTAACGGACTGACGTGAGACATTACAACCCGCTCTGTAAACAACAGTCAGGGACTAAGCGTCCTGTCTGTCTTAACCCCAGACGCCCTTTCACACGACACCTTATCTCACACCATACAAGGGAGGAAGACAATAACAGTTTATCTTACACTCGGAGAGGAGAGAGTTCATCTCGTCCGTCGAGCGAATTCTCCGATGAGGACCCCCCGACTGCCGGGACAACGCCGTCAACTCGGCCGACGACGAGGTCTTGGAGGACGATCGCGAGGTGGGTCTGGTGGAGGATGAAGACGTGTACGGGTACTTGGTCTTCGGCCTGAAGCGTCCGATGGTGGCCGTGTTTCTAACGAGGAGGATGGACAGGGCGGCGCCGCAGAGCATGAAGGCAAAGGTAGCACCTTTCCATAACTTCATCTTAGAACGTGGAGGAGCATTGAAACTCTGTTGGCGGAGGGTAAACAGACACACGTCAGACATGTTCAAACAGTCACACCTTCGATCATGTAAAGAATATTCTTAACTCGTCACATTAAAGCACGGAAGAACAAAGAGAAAGCGCGTCGTCGTCCGTGCCGTCGCCTCTCTCCGACCTGCCCGGGGATCCACTTCTCTCATCGCGGCTTTTATTTGACCGCAAGTTTACTTTTTCTGATTCCACTGTCAGCTCATTTTCACTCTAAGTGGGTTCGTGATCCGCAGGCTCGACATCCCTCGCTGACATATGAGAATGCAGTGTGTGTTTAATCAGGGCCGCTTAAAAAGGGAAACACACAGATGCAATTTTCTTATTTGCACTGAAGGCAGGCTGGATTAGTTTTGCAACTCCTCGCCCCTTGGAACTTTTTAAAGGTTGGAGTATCATAAAAAAAACAACAGCTAATGTGAATAATTGCTTCTTCGCAACATTTCTAAAGGGAAAAAAACATTTTCTATGCCGAGGTAAATGTTTCTGAACCATGCTCGTAGAGAAGGGAAATCCATTCCTTCCTTTATAGGAACCACACCTATTCACAATGTATGATGAGACCTGAGTGAACATGTGTTGGTACATCCCTTTGTCCTCCGCCGCCCCTCCCTTTCAGGAGCCACTGCACCACAGCGGCCACACAAACCCCATCGGCAGGAGTTATATCTTTTGTTTTTTTCTCTTTCAGGTTTTTGAGAAGCTTTACAACCTCATTTCTTTGTATTTTTCATTTCATGTCACCGGTAAGCAAAACATTCCCCCAGATCCGGAAACGGTATACTGGCAGTGACTAACAGCAAATCCAGACCAGCCTCGCAAAGTGTTCTGCCAGACTGGATTCTTTAGTGTACATATGCAGTCTGTGTTTACAATGGGACAAAACGTCACATATCTCGGTGGAAGTTTAGAAAAGAAACAAACGCTAATGAAAATTTGGTTTCCTCGCTTGAACTTGAAGCTTTTTTTCGCCCGCGAAGAAAGTAAAACAAAAACCGAGAATATATGCAAAGTGAGAGTGTCTGGCTGCTTTGGATTCCGCAGAGGGGAAAATTCAAAGACGCTCTACGCATGAGTCGCTGTGGTATAAACAGCGTATAAACAGGTACAACCAGTCCTATCAGTCAGCTTGACTCATCACTCATAATTCCATATGGGTTTGACGTGGTAAGCTGCCTCCGCACAATGAAGGGGTAGAATGTTATTCATCTGGAAGTCAAACATTTCAACTCACAACCTCATTTCACACAGTCAGCGTGGAGCCGCGGCGGTTTGCAGAATGTCGCTCGCTGCACGGCCGTACAGGACGTCTGACGATCCCGTCTCGCTGTTTAATCAGTCGATATGATAGATAGACGCCGCGATGGAAAGTCTCATTTTGCTCCTGTTGGTTCGACACCAACTTCCAATACCACAAAACCCGCTTCTCTCTTTATTTGATAACGTTTCGATTCCAAACGAGCCAGTTTGTTGTGATATATGGCCGAGAAAGAGATAATGGTTTCTCGTATTATTAATAGGTAATTTCTAGACAATTACTCATCCGTGGAGGTAATACTTTCACACAGTGATACATCAATGTCTGGGCCCTGTTAGCTATGTTGCTCATCTTAAGAGAACAATTAGCTCGTAAGGAGCAAGATAAGTCCTCCGATGTGTCAGTCCCTCAAACACTGGACTAAGTCATCAAACACCGATCTCATGTCCTGGAGACTCTTTGATTGTCATAATTACTCCACTCAGAAACACATTAGTCCCATCTGCAGTCGATTGAAAGTGACAAGGAGCATTGTGTAGCTTGTGCAGATGGCCGTGGATGATTAATCAGTGGAGACATTTAATATCTACCGCTGACCCCCCCCCCCTCCCTCCCACTGTGACGGACATAAATATACGGATATTGCTGGGGGGTAGGGGCACCAGTGTTTTCTTTGGAGACCAAGGGGAAACAGACATGAATGAGCAGTCCACTTCCTGAAAGGACGAATGCTGCTGTTTTCCAGCAAACAGAGCAACAACGCGGAGGATATCACGGACCCCCAGAGGACTCCACGGCAGAAGGAAAAGCCATCCTCAAACGGAGACGTAAAAGTGCAGATGAGTCGCGAGGACAGCTGAAACAGCGCCTACAAAGGAGGAGCAGGTCTGGCCTTCACGAAGCATCGGCGTTGACGGGCCCATGCTGACCGCTGTGCGAGGACGTCGGGCCGCTCCAACGTGTGAGGCCCGGCACAACAGAAAAACATTTTATTCACAGTAAAAAGACCAACCACGCTTGAAGGCATGGACGTCTTCGTCCGGATGTAGTGTGTGTGTGTGTGTGTGTGTGTGTGTGAGAGTGGGAGGGAATGTGAGGTATTTAAGGAATAGTAGGCCTACACCTGATGTTTACTGCCGGCCTTATGTCACCTGAGGAGCTCCCAGCAGAGCGAGAAGAGTCCCAGAGGATCGTTAAGATGTTTGAGGCAAATCATAAAAGTGATCGTCTTGGCCCAGCGTCCCTCGGTCTGTTGAAGCGATCCCTGAAACATGACGTCTTCTCCATCGCACGCATCGGCCGGCCGGAGCCGCGGTCCTCAAAGCGAGCTCCTGTCGTGACTCGAAGGTCGCCTTCTTTCAAACGACGCAATAAATGTGATGGTTTTTTTTTTTCGAGGAACAATTGGCTCAGCGGCGATGGCATTGCTAAGCTGGCGGTAATGTAATTACAGCAGCATGGCACTGGTGTCCTCCCATCTCTCCCAGGCCAGAAGGAGACACTCAACAGAACGGCGAAGCATGAGAGAGATGAACTACAGATCTGTGATAATGGGGAAGTCTGCGGTTAACACTTTTGAATGAAGTTGGGCGACAGGGGGGGGGGGGGGGGCAGCGTGACATGATTTCAGCGAGAGGCGATCACAGAAAAGGAATGAATGAATGAATGAAGAGCGTCTTTGTGCGGAGAAAAAAAAAAGAAGCAGATACCAACTTTTATGTCTCCCCTCTCTGTAGAATGTGCTCCTATACATCCTAAATACAGACGGGTCTGTCCCTCGCCCCTCGCCCCGCTTCCTCTCCCTCGCTGTGACTCACACACAACGGAAACACACACCAGCAGCACTTGCGTGGTTTCTCTTTTTCCAAGGAAGAGATCGAAGAAATCGATACAAAGTCTACACACACACTCCCGTCCACACACACACTCCCAACAGCAGCATCACACACCACTACACACTCCAGCTCACACGCTCCCGCCGCCCGGCTCACACGGAGACACGTCCACACGTCTCGCCGCGGCGTATTTACCTCTGCACGACCCGAGGCCTCTAGCTACGGAACCATATTACCACGTTTTAGCTCAGCTCCACCCATGTGACCGGCTGTCTCGGCGCTACTGTGAACACACCCCATAAATACCTGCCGCGAAAAGATAACAGAGGAGCGCAACAAACAGCGGGAAAGGCACCTACTGTGTTATTCGGAGAAAACAATGTGCATTAAGGAGTCCTAGAGGGCCTGGTCTGGTCGTCCCCCTCCTAAGTGAGCATCAGGAGGCATGGGGACAGCTAGAGAGTGCTTGGGGAGGTAATAGGGACATATTCCAAAGATCAGGGCGGGATTAGCACTAATGCCTGCCGGCTTTATCTGCAGTCACGTGGGTTAACACCTGGCTGCAGCGCTGGTGGCGGAGCACGGGCCTCTATGTGTGTGTATGTGCCTCCGTGTTAATCCATCAGACACCTCTAACTCAGGGATTAGGACAGCATGCAGGGCCCTTCTTCTTCTTCTTCTTCTTCTTCTTCTTCTTCTTCTTCTTCTTCTTCTTCTTCTTCTTCTTCTTCTTCTTCTTCTTCTTCTTCTTCTTCTTCTTCTTCTTCTTCTTCTTCTTCTTCTTCTTCTTCTTCTTCTTCTTCTTTTTCTTCTTCTACTCCTTCTCCTCCATCGCCGTCTTCTTCTTCTTCTTCACCTTTTCTTCTTCTTCTTCTTCTTCTTCTTCTTCTTCTTCTTCTTCTTCTTCTTCTTCTTCTTCTTCTTCTTCTTCTTCTTCTTCTTCTTCTTCTTCTTCTTCTTCTTCTTCTTCTTCTTTTTCTTCTTCTTTTTCTTCTTCGACTTCAAAAAATCCACCTTGTAAATCTGTCCTGCCTTCAGTCAGAACGATGAGGTGGAGGAGAGACGGGTTCGGGTTGGTCAGAACCGTTGTGTTGGCACCCGGCTGTAGAGTGGATGTTCTGGGTCAGGATTGGCTGCTCTAAATCCAGCCTTGGTTCTAATGCAACAGAAAAACGCTGGGTTCTGTCACTCAGTAACTAAAAGATAATTAAAACAAGCCGGTTGCTTGTTAGAGAGAAAGCTGCTGATTATTATTGAGAAGAAAGAGAGAGGAAACTCGGCATGTCACGCCAGAAACCTGCGATAACTTCTACACACCACCTATAAATCCTCATCAAGATGCCTGCATCCTTTTTCACCTACCAGATGAGTGGGAACCAGATTCAATACTACTATCACATTCCACGGATTCATACGGATTAATCCGTTGACCCGACCACTCGAGCCTGTTGCTTCTGGCGTGGCGTTGACGAGGTGTGAGGGCGAGACACGCGTACAGATGCACACGGACGCCGGTGACACACACTCTGCCCTTTGCTGGAGCGTCCAGGTGTCGTTCTGACACGCAGTGAAATCGCCTTTTCCAACAGACAAAGAGGTTACACAAGGCTTGGCAGGAAAACGTCAACTTGCCTCATCATTTTTGTGTGAGCCGTTAGATTGATGATGTTGTCTTGCCTACTTTCTAAAGAAGAGTCCATAAGCTGCTATGCTGGCTGCTAATCTGTCCGTGCCGGAGCTTCTATGAACACAAGAGCATCGCCTCTAAACCCATGTTAAACACGCCGATGTTACTGTAACAAAAGCTCCACTGCCAACTGGCAAATGTTGAATACCACTTCTAAACAGGACCCACGCGAGCAAGCACAAGCAAGTACAAACATCTGAGATGTGATGACGTTTTACGTGTTTTATAAGCCGATGACTCTCCTCAAACTACGAGCGTGCTAATTATGAGCATGCACGATGCATATTTTGGCAAAGATCTGACCAATAAAAGCTGATGAGACTCCGAGGAGTTCAGCTTCCCTTTCAGTTTCCTCGCGTTATGATCACCTGGCAGGTTATGACAGTTGAACGGCTCAATTGACTTCAGGATTAACCCCTCACCGGCCTCTTGGGGCTCCGCTGGATACATATAATCTCTAAGTATGATATGGGCTTAGTGAGAAGGGGATCATCACTTCAGTGAAATAACCATAGTGAGTATCATCAAGTCTGCATCTCTCTTCATTATATTACCAGCAATTTGCCACAGCGCCTGTTAATTATTTAAACTATTCGAGGCGCAGCTGAAATCTAAAATCGACAAACGCAGAGAATAATGATTATTTGAAAACACTGTTTCCTAAAGTAGTGCTCCGACTTCTGCCAGAGCGTGTTAGAGGAGCAATAAGGCATGGTAATGAGGTAAGCCACCATGTTGGATAAGTGACAGGAAAAGAAAATATCCCTCCCAGACAAAAGTAATTTGTCTGTGGTGAGAGCTGTTTTTTAAAATGCATGACAAATGATAACAATCATTTCTTTCCAAAATAGTGGCATGACCGTGCAAATCCACGGTAGCTGCTCTGCAAACATTTGGTGACAGGCAGCTCTGCCCTATTGACATGTGGCTGCAGCGAGGGCCGCTTGTTGACACAGATTACCCAACGTGTGTTTCCTGCCACTCGGTGAGGCATCCCCTGTCGCCTTCCCCTTAAGCCGTGGGATTAAACCAACAAAAAGAGATGTGGTGTCCTTACCGTTCGGCCGGCTAATCTAGACTTAGCTGCGTGGAGTCGTCTTCAGCTGACCTCCACAGGCAAGTGCTAGCTGGGTAAGTCCATCATCATCATCACAGGCAAGAAGTGAGGGCAGGACTGCGGCTGGTTCCCCAGAAAATCATCACAACTCCCTGTGCCCGCAAGTAGGGGAGGCGCCCTGGCTCCACCGAGGTCCAGACTGTATTATTCTTTTATCATCTTTGCATTTCCATGGAACACTTTCCGGTTGCAAAGATCAATATCGACATTCCTCTGGACGTAAGCACGAGCTTCGTGGCACTCAGGTTGATCCATTCAAAAAGAGGAGAGTTGAGTGTTCACTTCAGGAAGAAAAAAAAACTTCTGTCATCATTCTCCTCCAGACAGAACTTCTTGTGCCCCCTTTTTTGCACAACGCCGAACCTGAAACAGATCACAGAGCGGTGTGATGAGCAGATCTCACTGCAGCCGGGACTCTGGATCCATCTGTTGTGAAACTCCTTCCACTTCGGATCGATGTGTCTCCACACACAGTGCTGTAGGAAAGATAATGCACATCCCCTTACCCCGTTTCCAGCGGCAGGTCTTCTGTGGAGCTCTAGGGAGGAGATGGGTTATGGTGCGGAGGGAGAGTGTGGTTATGGTAAGTGGAGCAGAGAGCTTCTCTGATGCCTCTGCCTCCTGCCTCCCCTCAACTGTTGCTCCTCCTCCTCCATAGTTGTGCTCGTGGGCCGAGTCGGATTACTCCTGACATGATAATCTCCCTGGCTCTAGCTCCAAGAGCAGCAAAGGATGCTTCGGCCTGAGCGATGGCTTACGTTTACCTTCTGCCGCAGGAGAGTCTGCCATCTTAAGTGGGCGAGCGGTAACTCAACGTGGGGGATCAGACGGGTCTGCTGAAGCAAGTGTTTCACAATCTTTTAGCGGGAATTAAGAAAGTTCACATTTGGTTTGAATAGTACTAAGACAACACTAAATCCAGTTCAAGGGAGTTATCACAGAGTTGTGTCGTCGTGCAGCCGGCTTGAGATAAAAAACAGGGGTGTTGTTGTTGAGAATCTCACGTTCACGTCTCCTCCAATACAAACCCGTGTTTTAGCCTTGATGAGCCTTGAGCGGTAAACGAGGAGCAGATGGCCGTACTTCTGGAAGGTATCAGGCACTTCAGACTGCAATCTAAATAAATACCCCATCTATGGGGGAAATGCGTCAGGTGTGTGGGGTCACTCGTGTATAAACAAAGGCCAAGCAGTGTGGAGGAAAGTGAAGCAATGTCAGAGGGAGAGAGGAACGAGGGGGATACGTGTGCTTGTTGGGGAGCGTTCGGCAGGCCAATAAATCCACAGGTACAATGTCGACCGGCGTAGAATTTGATGGTTTCACAATTGTGTCCACAGCCAGAGATGTTGAAATAAAGCAGGAAGTCAGCATCCCAACAGGAAGCAAATAATGTTCTGACAAACATCCCATTCTAATGCCGTGAGTCATTCTTATTTCCTCGAGCCAAATTATACACAAACGCTTTGCGGAGTTCCACCAGCGAGGCGGAGATGTGGCCAAGCACTAACTTTCTAGGACTTAAATCTCCTTCATTGTTGACTGAGAGAAAAAGGGGAAAGTCCAAAAGGAAACTTTACCCCGGCTTTGTCTCACGGCAAAACAATGCGTACGGATGGATATTCTAGGGTTGTTATCTCAGTGATTTAAAGGGACGATTTAGTGTAAAGTTGGAAGGGGAGCCAACACGACCTCCTCTTCACGTGGAAGTCTTCATCGCCGACATGAAGCTGTGACACCGCGGCACGCGGCGCAAGAACATTTATTTTCTTCTTCGCTTTGAGACTATTTTGGTCGGCAGGTGCAAATTCATCCAGACTGCCTTTCCCCCCAAAAAATCTAAGAAAACATGAGAATTATTTCAATCAACTTGTTTGACATTTCCCTCAATTACTGCCGACTGTGTAAATGCGTAATGACTTCCAGTTAGCAGCGTGATATCGTGCTTTCGTAGCCTTGAAAAGAAACTATCAGCGCTGAAACATTTCCTGACATGGGGACAGCAACATTTCCACTCTATCTATATTGTTCACAGATGTGTGAAGTGTTCATAGACCAGCCTCCACTGTCATAAAAGTCCAACAGCTGCTAATTGCTAAACCAAGTCGGAGACAATGAGTGTGAACACTTCATCCCATGCGTAGACAATGCGAAGTCTACATTAGCGAAGATTACATTAGTCACGAAGACCGTCTGACGTGTAGAATATACAAGAGAAAAGAAAACAGCTGAGCATGTGTCCAATTTCAATATGATAGAATCCTTTATACATCGGATTGAATCTTTTCCACTGGGTGTGGATGACTGAAGAAACACATTTTGTTTAGGTTTGGGCAAGATTTTAAGGAAGCCCTCAATCAGTTACACTATAAACACACCATTCCAGTCGAGGTGTCATTAGAACGGCTGGAAATAAGGCACAAATGTTGCTACTACGCTCGTCTTGCACAAGATGTGGTTTGATGATTGGACAAGTAGCCTTCAGCCAAATGTCATCTCAGAGAGTGGAAAAATACTTTTTAGAGAACCAAAATCTAAACAGCTCATTTGTGAAAAAGATGCAGTGGGACAATGAGGGTTTTTCTCCCAACGTTTCATGTTGAAAGAAAACGCCTCTTTACTCGGAGAGAGTGGTCACAAGGTAAATCCATCCTGGCCCCGAGAACAAATATACATCGCAATTTGCAGTTGTGACCAGAAGAGCTGAGCCAGGCGTGCGGAGGCCGCTGGTGCTTCTTAAAAAAAAAAGTCTCTGTGTGGATCCCGAGACACTTTAACTTTTACGCCTCAGTGTGTGTGACAATTTGTACCTCTGGTTAATATGTGTTGTACTCTATTTACATGCATTGCCGTGTATTTACCTCCTACACGACTACAGCTTGACAAGGACAGAGTGAGTGTTTAAAATAACACAGCTGTGCACGCAGCTAAATGCTGCCCCCATCTGCCGGTTGTTTACAACTACATGGAGCCCAGAGTAAACAATCGAACACCAACAGACACACCAATAACTTAATACATTTTTTTTTGTTTAATGCAATAAATATTTAATGTCCTTCTTAATCTCATAAGATCATTTTGCATGCTCCATAAATCCGCCTCTGTTATCCAGCGGTTATACAGGTGTTATTACTACTTCCAGGACGGCGTTGGAGTCTCCACGGCGCAACGCCTTCCCCCTGCTGTGAAAGCCCTTGGTGCCGTCTGGGCCGTGAGGCTGACGCAGCACTTTTTGCATTAAGTAAGGCGTATTCCTGTGCAGAGCCACCTTGGGATTTAATGCACAGGCTGCAGATTTGCGACTCAGCACCCAGGGGCTCTGAGAATCACAATCTCCAGAGAAAAACCTTCTCGCTCGGTACTTTGGATTCAATCCAGAGCAGCTAGTAAAGCTGGCGGAGACCTGCTCCAAGGGGCTTTGCCTGGAATTATCCGAGGACCTCTGAGGCTGACATGGGTCAGAAACTTTAACTGGTGCAAAGGGTTCCTCCTCTAAGGTTTGAAGTGGATTTCTCTGAGAAGATGCGTCCTCAGCTCGGCCCTCGGTGTTGTCCTCTGACCCTCGGCCCTCGGTGTTGTCTTCTGACCCTCGGCCCTCGGTGTTGTCCTCTGACCCTCGGCCCTCGGTGTTGTCTTCTGACCCTCGGCCCTCGGTGTTGTCCTCTGACCCTCGGCCCTCGGTGTTGTCTTCTGACCCTCGGCCCTCGGTGTTGTCTTCTGACCCTCGGCCCTCGGTGTTGTCCTCTGACCCTCGGCCCTCGGTGTTGTCTTCTGACCCTCGGCCCTCGGTGTTGTCCTCTGACCCTCGGCCCTCGGTGTTGTCTTCTGACCCTCGGCCCTCGGTGTTGTCCTCTGACCCTCGGCCCTCGGTGTTGTCCTCTGACCCTCGGCCCTCGGTGTTGTCCTCTGATGCTCGGCCCTTGGCGGTGTGGCCCTTTAACAGGAACCCCAGAGGTACGACACGCATGGCCTCCCCGCTGGCCGCCGCCTCCTCCGCCTTCAGCCCGTCGTAGGCCTTCCGGACTTCAGACAAATAGTCAAACTTCACCACTGCACACACCTGTCGGCCGAGCTCTTTGTGGTGCTTAACGTAGCACTGCAGGTCGTTGGGGATCTTCCCCCCAGGATACAGGACGCAGAGGGACGTGACGCTGCCATACGCGCTGAACCTCTGGAGGACGCTCCCCGGGAGGGAGGCTGGCTCCGGGCCTCGAGGCGCTGCGTCTCCTCCGCTGGTTTTCTTCCCACCGATGTTCCAGGCGAGGAGCAGCTTGCCGGTGGGGGAACACAGCAGCCATCGGGGGAGGGGCTCTCTGCGCCTCACTTTGGTGGCTTCGTGGTTGACCTGCAGGAGGCCCGAGGACGCTGCTGCTGCCAGCGTCACGCGCCAGTCTGGGGTCAGGATCCTTATCTGTGACAGACGGCAGCACGCTCAGCTTTGTTTGCATTTCACTGGGTTATCTTTGACTCAAACTGGTGGAATGTAAACACCACCAGGAAGCACACAGCATCTCACTATGTATGTGATTTACATGTGGTTGTTTACCTTCTTCAGACACGTGAGGAGCTTGAGGCTGACGTAGCCCTGCTTGTTCTTCTGCACATGCTTCAGCAGGAAGCCGTCCTCGGCCAGCTGCCCGTCGGACAGCATGTCCTCCAACTGGGCTCTGACCGCCGAGCGCAGCAGCGCTCCGTCACGGGCCGCTTCACCTCGGGCGCATCGTGCACCGTCTCTACAAGACGACACACACCTCAGCATCACGACGCACTAAACTGTAGATCAGCAAAGCATATGTGTTCTAATGTCCTTACCCAGTGGCATCAGTCATGGTATCTCTAAAGGACGAGGATAGCAGGTCGCTGAGCTGTGCTGGTCTTAGTCGAGTAAAGACGAGTTTTAAGGAGACTTGATACGCTTAAAACAAGCAAATGTGGAGAGATTGCACCTGACGGAGTTCATATGAACACAATAATGTCAGTTGGTTCCGTTTGATCCAAAACATCATTTAAAAAAAAATGCTACAGCAAAATTCCACATTCAGAATACCACTGCTCATTAATAACTCATAACGAAGTGTACTATATTTAAAACTAGAACGGGCACTCGGTAGAGCGTATACCTTCGCATATCATAAGATTGGGCATTGAATTATGAACATGTTGGCATTAGTTGCATGCCAATTGGATAGAAATTGACCACGATATGGTAGAAATACGATTTTGACCTTTTCATGACCTTGACCTTTGACCCGATCAATCCCAAAATCTAATCAAATGGTCCCCGGATAATAACCAATCATCCCACCAAATTACATGTGATTCGGTTTAATACTTTTTGCCTTATGCGAATACCACGCACGCACGCATACAAATACACGGCGATCAAAACATTACCGTCCGCATTTTCAATGCGAAGGTAAAAAGAAAACACTGTCTCTAACTATGAACTATCTTAAATATACGAATAGTATCACTGCAGGAGTAAAGGCCCACCCAGAGCAACAGAAAGAACCGCAATGTATCATTTACAAGTATAATCCTCTTCCCTTATGATCCCTGAATGCAGCTTTATATTCTGTCATCCTCTGCGGCATGTTACCGTAACAACAACTCCATCTGCTACCCGTCTGTCTCCATGATGTAAATAACATCTTTTGCATATGTTACAATCATTACACAAATATACAAACCCAACCCGTTGCAGGCTTTTCCACGGAATGAGTAATTCCAACTTTTCTTTCCCGTTATTGTTATGCTTTGACGGGCAGTTATTGGAGAGGCTGGCAGTGAGCAGCGTGTGAGTCTCAGCTGCTCTGAGGACACACACCTGCACCATGTACAGCGGCATCGTGTTGAGGTGGTGTATGGTCAGAGCTTCAGGATCAGAAACACAACACAACGGCTCCATCAGGCTGTGCGGTGGTTTGATCTCATTAGATAAACAAACACACTAAACACTACTTTAAAAATACATAACCCTCTAAAATGACCATGTCACTCACTCAGTGTTACCTGGAATTCTAGACTTTGTCAAAACTTTTTTTTCTCACACTCTCAAACAAATCCAGAACAATGAAGTCCCATTTTATGCTCATTACTTCCAAAACATGCATCTTCACTTAAATCGTACAATTTAAAACACATCTACGTGTGCAAGTGTGTGACTAGTGTGAGAATCCGAGGTAACATGAGGGAGTTACTAAAATACAAATGATCATTTTGGGGGTAAAGTATAGACTTTGGGAAAGAACTGGAAGTTGCAGTTCACATCTAGATCCATGCCAAATATCATCACTTCATTATTTCTATCCTATTAGACGTGTTTGTGAAATTGCCATAATTAGCATTATTATTGACTTACGGCATACATGTGTTTTGAGAGTCGCTGTGATCTTTGACCTTGGAGTTCTACTCAGTTTGTCCTTGAGCACAAGTGGATGTTTGTTTGTTCCACATGTCATAACCAAATAACATTTGTTCCTGGGATGTTGCATTCACGAGAATGTGACGTCCAGAAGGTCACAGAGGTCATACGTCAGGACAACTTGGCACAATGAAGGTCAACATTCCTGGAAACAAAGGCAAGGCCGGGCCGAGGGCAGAGAGGTTGAACCTATGAAGGCCTTATGCATAAGAATCAACAGGGTCAACAAATGCGTCACAAACCAAGATTTGTACAAAAACCCAATTATTTAACTTTATTAACATCAATGTTTTTTTCATTTTCATCAACAGTTTCTTTTTAAATTCCAGTTCTTTGTCAACAAATAGAAAACAGACTGTGTGTACAACAGATCAAACCCCTACAGCACTAAGCATTCACAAGGTAAAAATGAACATTTTTAGTTTTTATCGGCAGCAGTTTCAAGTCCCCCTCCCTCCACCACCTCCACCTCCACCACCTCCACCACCCCCACCCCCACCACCACGTTTAGGCCTCTCGCGATCAGATGCTCCCTCGCGTGGGAGAAGATGTGTGCTTGAGTGGTGCGATTGGGTGAAGAGGAGGAGTCCATTGTAAAGGGTGGGGGTGTGGGGGGTGGGGGGGTGGGGTCTGTTTCTCCTCACTCAGACGCCCAGCTGTCGAAGACGACTATGGTATTACAGTAGATACAACGGCGTTTCCTTTAACACGCACTCCGGGACGGCGGCGCTCTGCCGCGTCTCCAGGGTCGGTAGATCAGCGGAACAATATATACCTTTGAAGATGTGTATATATCTATGTGTAATTGTACATATATATATATATATAATCAATCATTATTATATATATATATTTATAGTTCTATTTCTGTATAAAATAATATCAGGGTTCAGTCCAAAGGGCCGAGTGTCTCTCCCTCTGGTAGGAATGGTTGATTCTGTACAGGTCGGCTCCACTTCCACTGCTCTCGCTCCGCGGGGCTCAGCTCCAGCCGGCTGACCGCACTAGCGGGCAGCGAGGAGATGGGAGGGGCTTGCAGAGCGACTCGGGGAGGTTGTATTCTGTCAGTTTGTTTCCCTCCGGTCGGTCCTCCGCTGTGGAGTGAGAAGGCCTCGATGCCGCCGGCTTCTGATGGGAAACTAACCAACGCGTAGAAACCACGTGCTTCTCCTTCCTGTACACCTCGAGTCTCTCGTTGGCTAATCCACGTCTCGTTTTACAAGTAGCTACCACGTTTACAGGCCAAACTTTATCAAGTGTTTGCTCTGAAATCCATTTTCTCAAAGTTGATTTTTTTCTTTATTTATCCAAAAACGGCAAGTGAAAAGGCAATTGTTTGAGTTATTGAACTGAGTAAGACCAAACACAATAATATTCATGACGCACACAATGAATAAAACAATAATGTCAGGCGACAAAAGCAATGTGACAGCAGCTCAGAGGACAGTGGTCCTCCGGTATTAGTATCTAGGAACGTGTTAAAAATACATGTCCCTTGTGCTAAAGTACCCTAAAATAAGAAACGAAAGAAAAAAAGTACTGACTATGAAAATAATGCACGCCAGAGGCAGTTTAAGACAGGAGAAATGTCTGATGCTAAAAATGATTATTAAAACAACAAATATACTAAACAATAACATTTGACAAAAAATGAATCATAATATTGACAATAAATTTAACATAAAAACAGAGAGGAGAGCTCTCTTAGTGCTACCAGTAGCCTTTGACAATCAGGGAGGTTTGGCGTGGGCGGAGCAGAGCGGCGAGCGGCGAGCGGCCCGTCTGCGCTGTCGCGTCTGTACAAGAGTCGTCGTGTTTGCCATTGTCATTGTAATGTTTCCGTTATTATCTTTTTTTTAAAGCAAAATCTCATGTGGTTGGTTAAGTCGGCGTGGATCTCTGTGATTGGTTGAACCCCGTCGCCGGGTCTGCGAGCGCGTGCGTCCCTTTCTCCTCCCCTCTGGTAGCGGTGGGAGGAGGGGGGGGGTCGTTTTTTTGGGGTGGGATGGGGGGTTCAAGTGAGTGGATGGTGGCTGAGATGGGTCACTTAGCACACTCCTGAGAGGTCTGACCAGGGAGGCTGCTGGATGGGAGTGGTTATGTTGCATAGTGGTCAAAGCTCCCCAGGTACTCCAACGCCGCTCGGTAGCACAACTGGTACTGGTCCTGCAGAGGAGAGGAGAGGAGGAGGAGGAGGAGGAGGAGGAGGAGGAGGAGGAGGATGATTAGGGGGAGGAGGACTCTCCGTAAAAAAGTCTCTTATGTCTGTAATATCGCCTGTAATTGGACTATTCTGTCTGCATCTAGTCCACCTGGAGTGTAAAGCCCCTTGAGGCACATGGGTCACTTTAGCTATTTAACTTTATAAATAAAATTAACCAGATTTTACTTTATTATAGCTACATTTCAGCTCGCTAACCAATATACTGTGCACATTTCCATATTGAGCTTAAACGTTTTTTTAAGTAACACAGCTGGTCACGTTCTTAATTGATGGATTTTGCATGTCAAATAAATAACGTAAGACAGTGTGCTGAGCTTTACCAACAATATTATATTCAGATAAATTTAATTAATGTTGTATAGCCCAACATCATCAAGGTGGAGCTTTACAATCTGTACATAACATTCTCTGTCCCGGGACCTCACATCAGGTCAGGACCCTCCCAAAAATCAGAAGTAATAAAACGACTCTTCTCTTTTCCGCATGGCGAAGGTAAAACCTCATCTCATGACGGTCCTCTTCTAATTTGCTAATTATACAGATTTATCAATTTGTAATCGGCTCATTATTTCCCGACTTTGTTCCAGGATTTCTGAAACTTGTATTGAAGATCGCATGATGAGAAAGTGGAGAGAGCCCTCTGACTGGATAGCGTCTCGTCTTCAGGGTCCAGATGTCCAACGGCCCTCCGGACCTCCTCCCTGTCAGAGGGACTCTTACCTCGGTCTGCACCATGGCGGGCCGCTGGGTGCGAAGCGTCTTCACCGTCTGGAAGAGGTCGACCACGCCCTCGTACCGCATCCTCTCCAGCACGATGCTGAGGGTGATGAAGACTCCGGTCCGGCCAACCCCGGCACTGAAGGGCACACAGGAGGTGTTATCCATCGGCTGCCTGAGGCTCCTCAACTCTTTATGACTTTACATGTTCAGGGTGGGAACTCATTTGAGGCTTTTCTGAATCATAACGCCACATTGGAAGAACAATATATATATATATATATATATATATATATATATATATATATATATATATATATATATATATATACTGAACTGTAAGCAGGTGAACTATAATGCACTTTATGTGTGAAGTACAACTTATTTCAGAGCATGTACTTTGCACATGAATATTAGTATTGTGTCAATAACAATTGAATCCTATACACCTCTCAGTGTGACATCATACATTCAACAGCCTCTTTATTTACTGCAAACCTCAAACTAAACTGAAGCAAATTATATGAAATGTAAAAAAAAAATGTGAAACACAATTTAATGTGATGAATGTAAACAGGATGATGTTTCAAGTTTTGAAGGATTAAAGTTCAGACAATCACCGGAGATCTGACATGGTCAAAGCTCTTCTGTCACTATAGCAACAGCAGCCGCGCTACGTGTCGACAGCTTCCTGTAAACGTTGTGATTCTCACGTTCTGAAATGAATGGATGCTCTTCCTCACCTGCAG
The DNA here is from genome assembly GCA_036178185.1 of Liparis tanakae. Lineage (NCBI taxonomy): Eukaryota > Metazoa > Chordata > Actinopteri > Perciformes > Liparidae > Liparis > Liparis tanakae. Next base: position 15,592,768 of record CM070098.1, on the reverse strand, counting down.
TGAACAGTGATCGGTCCGTCCTGTCCAAACTGCTCCTTGGTTTTGTGAACCTGTCCGATGAAATCAATGAAGCCTTCTCCCGTTTTTGGCACTCCTTGCTCGGGCCAGTCAGTGAACTGGAATTGGCGGATTGTTCTGGACTGGCCGTCCTGAGGGGCAGCGAGTAACAACATTTAGGAGACGTGCAGAAATGTAGGGGAAGTTTAATGTGTGTGAAAGGCAGCTGAGCTTCCGTCAATGCTTTTATTCGGTACAGTTTGTGCTTCACTCATCTCTCTCTGCAGCCTATGCTCTGATAAGCACAAACCAACACAAACAACCACACACAACCACACACAACCACACACACACAACCCACAGCAGCTTCTCAGTTGATGTCGTTGACGACCGTAACCGTGAGAGTTTTAACTGCTGTCATAAAATCATCACATTCTCCCTGCGCTGCGATATGATTAAAGCTGACGACCTGCAGGAGAGGAGGCCGGCAGGACCCGGGTCCTGACCGATGGAGCGACGGACGCTTAGTGCGAGCTGGAGTCCTCTAGTGCCGGCACTTTGATGTCAGCGTGGGTAAATGAAATGTTTTGCGTGCATATAAGCAGCGCATTTATGAATCTCTCTGCCTTTCTGTGCACATACTGTATATAGAGATGTAAATGTGGAAGAAGGCGTGGGCGTGGGATTAGAGAGCAGAGCTGGGGGCCTTCTCACGACGGCAACCTTTATTTATAGACGATTGAAAATACTGCATCACAGGGAGCTGCAGCGCTGGCCCTCGGGGATTGAAGGCTATGCTTTTCATGTATTTTTACAGTGATCTTGGAACACGCACACGCACGCGCACACGCACACGCACACACGCACACACACACACACACAAATCTGGGTAAACATGTTTGATGGTGCATTCACTTGATGTCAGCCTGTCAGGAGAAATAACACGGGACGCGTCCTGATCGTCTCTACCTTGAAATCACAGCCAGCGTGATTCTCAACACGAAGAAAGACTTCAGCTTTTATAAGGAAACCTCAAGTTAAGAGATATTCCAGTCGGATGGTTGTATTTGTAGAACATTCCAATCAGTCCTCACACACACACATGGACACACACACACACACACACACACACACACACACACACACACACATGGACACACACACACACACACACACACACATGGACACACACACACGCACACACACACACACGCACACACACACGCACACACACACACACACACACACGCACACACACACGCACACACACACACACACACACACACATACACACATGGACACACATGGACACACACACACACACGCACACATGGACACACATGGACACACATAGACACACACACACACGCACACACACACACCCACATACACACATGGACACACACGCACACACACACGCACACACACACGCACACACACACATGGACACACACACACACACACACACACACACACACACACACACACACACACACACACACACACACACACAGGGAGACCAACGTACCCTGGCGTCTGTGACTTTGAACTCTCGGAGGATGTACTGGGGCATGTTGTACTCGGCCATTGGATCCACCACAAAGTACTGGTACCGGGCGGAGCGCTCCGCTGGCCAGTACTGATGGCACTTCTCCTGCACAAGACGGGGAGGAACAACGTGAATCTTTCTCCAGAATATAGACTCCAACATAACGACTTCCTGGTGTACGAGTGCAGGATATTATGAGTGTTTTATTATGAGGATGCTTGTTTCTCTTTCTGTCAGTTATTAGTTATTTTAAGTGACGAAAAGGTCTCCGCTCGCAATAACCACAGACTAATCTGTGGTTTGATATATTGCCTGATTCATTAACGGTGGCGAGATATTGACATTGTTTGTTTGTGTTCCTAACTACAGCGATGATGTGCACGAGGGCTTCTGTTCATAAACTGTGATTATGGACGAGAGGGTGATAAACACTATGAAATACAGTTAAGTGCTGTCGGAATCACAAAATACAGCTCAGTCAAAGATATTATGTATTTAATCAAACTGATATCAGGATGAAGGCAAGTATTTCATTAGATTAGATTTTAGATTATACTTTATTCATCCCCAGAGGGAAATGACGTGAAGCAGCAGCAAACATATTTACAAATATACATTATAATAAAATAAAATAGCAGGGCATATTACATTTACGAATTTAAGTATTAATAATAACCTAATTATTCCTTAACGGATTTAAGTCTCTAAGATGTTCGTTATTTATATGTATGTGTGTATATGTATATATATATATGTATGTATATGTGTGTAATGTTTGTGTGTGTGTATGGGTGTAGGTGTATATACGTATATGTGTGTATATATGTTTATGTTTATATCTGACATTGTTGTACTTGTTTTATGTTTATATCACTAAACAAATTTAAGTGACAAAAAAGAGACTGATTTTTTATAGAATCATGAGCAATAAAACAAAAACATACCTTTCCTAAAATGTCGATATTTAAGATGAACTCCTTGATTTAGTCGTGGTGCCTTATGACCCCTCCCCACACCCCCACATCTTCTTTAAGGTCACCTTTTTGAAAGTCAACTCTAAACTTTGAGTTCCTTTTCTGCCGACATGTCATGTGGTCTGGTGTTTTCACAAATGTAGAAATGTGAAGCAGTCAAGCGGGAGGTAAAGTTTCATTATGCCTGGAATGCTTCCAATTATTGACAAATCTGACCCAGCAGCAGAATACTTTGGAACCAGTCATGGTGATAAGAAAGTTAAACTTTAAACCAAAGTTATTGCCCAGAATTCATTAATATTTAAGCAGTATGACACAATAGTTTAGCTGAACCGATGAACCTCAAAAACATTATCAGATCTACCCAACTAGACATCGCCACCATTGATCAATTCGCCCGAACAACGCACCAGTATCCTGCTTTAACATGCAGCACTTTTTGTTTTGTTTTTGTTTAATTTATTTTTAATACATTTTATGTTGTTGTTTTACTTATTGTTATGTGTATGTTTGTTTTTTTCTTTTCGTTTTTTCTTCCTTATTTATAGTCTTTACATGTAATGTGTATCCTCCCCATTTGACTGTGTGATATGTTGTCAATCCTTATTTCTGAGATATATATTGTACTATAAGTCTTGTTTTGTAATTTCTAAAAATAAACCATATACAAAAATGAAACGGTCCAGTGACCTTAAAGTGCTGCACACATTCCTCTACAGTCGCTGTGTGTGTCTTACCCGTCCCATCTCTCGTAGCTTGGTGAGCATCACCACGATGGTGGAGTTGTGCTCCCACAGCATCCTCCAGAAGTCCTCGGTGGTCTCCGCCAGAGGCCCCTGTGTTGCCAGGTAGGCCTTCTGCTGCCTGAGGACACAGCAGCACCCAGGGAAGGAGACATTAAAGTCAACACGTCGTCATTAAGAACCTCGTGATAAAGTGTGCTGTTGTTGTAGAGACGTTAAACCAACACACATGTGATCATAGATACAATTAAAGACACGCTGCAACACTGCTCGAATACATTCAGACACTAATGTATTCAAACAAAATTCAAAGGATGGCTTTTTTTTCTTCCTGTGAAAGCCACACGCACTGTTTAGTGGACCCGTTGTAGGAAAGGGAATGAAAGCTCATAAAGGCCTTGAAAGCATCTCGCTGCAAAGGCAATGTTCTGTTGGCCTCGCTCCGCTTGTTCAAATGTCCTCGACCCGAATGACCACAAGAACATTCCTACACATGTAATGAACAGGGCAAATACACCCTGCCAACGATTACCATCGTTCTGCTATTTAAGCATATATAGATCCTCCTCTTTCTCCTCAGCACCACAGAATAAGAGAGAGAGAGAAAGATAGAGAGAGAAAGATAGAGATAGAATGAGAAAGATAGAGATAGAACGAGAAATAGAGAAAAAGATAGAGAGAGATAGAGAGAAATATATAGAGAGAGATAGAGAGAAAGATAGAGAGAGAAAGAGAGATAGAGAGAGAAAGATAGAGATAGAGAGAAAGATAGAGATAGAACAACAAATAGAGAAAAAGATAGAGAGATCGAGAGAAAGATATAAAGAGAGAGAGAGATAGAGAGAAAGATAGAGAGAGAGAAAGATAGAGATAGAGAGATAGAGAGAAAGAGAGAAAGATAGAGAGAAATAGAGAGAGAGAGAGAGAGAAAGAGAGAGAGAGAGAGAGAGAGAAAGATAGATAGAAATAGAGAGAGAGAGAGAGAAATAGAAATAGAGAGAGAGAGAGAGAGAGAGAGAGAGAGAGATGCTCACACAGCTGGAGATGAGCTCATCCACTGAGCCAGAGCTGCTGGTGTCCTACGTGACTTTGGTTCAGATGAGCAGTTTCTCTGTCAAGCAGCAGGTGGCAGCAGTGCACCAATCACAAGAAAGAGCTCAACACAAAACACACACATGATCTTACACACACACACACACGCTCACATGTTTGCAGCACATGTGTGTTTGCATTGAGGTGCACGTTTAGACCTGGCAGTGTATCCCGACACGCTACCACACACACTCCGTCACACACTGAGCCACGGCTGAGCGGCTAATGAAGCGGCTGCAGGGGAGGCGCTAATGTGGAACCGCGAGATTAGAATATGCTAAGGGCCTCGCCCGCACATATAAAGAAACAACAGATTGGCTGAGAGGAGAGGAGAGGAGACGGCACGCAAAGAGGGGAAGGCAACAGAGTGAGGAATCACATTATAGAGATGAAAACGGGGGAAAGAGAGTCGCTAAATAAAGAGAGGAGGGGAACAGAGTAGAGGGAGAGGAGAGGAGATGAAATGAGTGAGCACCGCTCGCTCCAGCTGGTCATCGGAGAGCAAAGTGAGACTAACCGCCGAGGAGGAGAGGAGAGAGGAGAGGAGAGTGTAGGAAAGGGGACTGAGCAGAGGCGGAGGAAGAGGAAGGGCAGAGAAGGAGAGCCAAGCGAAGCAGAGGATGAATGCTACATTTCAAGTTGATATAGGGCGGCCCCCTCTAACCTCGCCATGACGCAGCCTCGTGACAAACAAAACCCATTCCAACCGAACAGCACAAAGCGCTCCGTGCATCATCCCACACGGCTGCGGCGCTGGAGGACGCGGCGTTTCATTTCAACCTCGTTACGATGCTGAGACTCCAGCCGGCGTCGGAGCACAGCCAGGGCTCATAGCCGGAATCAACGGCCCGCCTCTCATTAGCGTAGCATATTATTGGCTTTTCTTGGAGACGCCGGGGCGGAGGGCACTGGAGGCCGCTGTTTACTCTGTATTTATGGCCCGGCTTTAAAAGTGGCTTAATCACACAGGGCCGCCGGTGCACACAACAGGTCCCCACCCGGATATGTGTGTGTCTGCCATGACGTTGGGACGGAGAATTAAGATGGTGAGAGAGAGAGAGGGCGGGAGGAGACAGAGTGCGAAAAAGAGGTGCAAAGGATGTTAAAGAGTATAGTGAGAGATGGAAAGGGGTAAAAAAAAAGGGGGGGGGAGGAATGGAAAAAGAGAGAAAAGCCGAGAACATGGATGAGAAATAAGAAAGGGGAGGGAGGGAGGGAGGGAGGGAGGGAGGGAGGGAGAGGGAAACACACTTCATTACACTACTCTCCTGCTGCAATTATGCTATTTACACAGCAACAATAGAGGGTCGGCCTCTGCGGAGCGCCGTCTCATTAACAGCAGAACGGGAAAAAGAGGAGGGGGTTGGGGGGGGGGTTGTCGTCTCCTTCATGGCCCGCTACAAAGCACAACCCCGTATTGACTGAATGGCATTTCAGGCCCTCTAGATCCATCCCCTCGCTGTACACTCGAGCGACAGAAGGGTCGGTCCCGTGTCTCTTCGGCGGTACTTCTATAGATATAAAACAGAGAGCGGCCTTCTCATCTTCCTCCCTCTAGGAAGCAATTTGGAGTCAGAGCAGACAAGATCATGCAGCAGCTCCAGTATGAAAGCAGTAGTGGCTCAGCCGCGAGTGATTCCTGCAGCTGCGGACTTGTCTTCAGCCCCCCCCCCCTGTTGTGCTGGCTGTGTACTCATGTAATGACACAATAACTGTGATAGTATAGTCATGTTTTATAGGTATAGTGTTATAGGGTCATTGTGTTATAGTAATAACAAGGTTATAGTGTTGACTCTCAGATTAAATGTAAGGGATTACAGCCCTATCCTAGCAGAGAGAAAGTTATTGTAAAATGAACATAATCTGTAATAATTGCTTCCAGGTCTTGCTTACATATTGTCTACCTTGAAGTTTATGACTCATTACATCAGCAGACAACTGATTTTGTTGATCAATTGATATTTGTGAAACGTGTTTTGAGAGAGGGAGAGAGAGAGAAAGAGTGTTGTAGGACTAATACATTGCTGGCTTAGATCGTTTCATGCTGTTAGTTAGTTAGATAAGTATAGATCAATGCAGCCTCGTCCTTTAAAGGTCAAAGCCAGCACTTTAAGCCGACTCGTGGTCATTATATTCAGTTAAAATGTGGCGAGTGAAGTCCTGTGCTGACCTGTAGCCGTCGATGCAGCTGGCGTTGATGTAGTCGGAGCCCTCGACCCCACGGATGGGCTGCAGGCAGACGCGGGTGGACTCGAAAGGCATGATGTTGACCAGGCGGTTCTTGAACTTGTTGCACGGCAAGTTGGCGCTGATGAAGCGTGACGTGTGCGCCTTGGAGTTGGCCAGTCTCTGTTGGATAGAAGGACGGAAGATATCAGACCGGGGGAGAGAGACGGAGGGAAATCACAAGAGACCTGTGACCTGTAAACAAACAAGGAAGTCTAAAACGCTTCCCTGCCGAGTCTCGATTTAGACTTAGACTTCAAGTTTCCTGTCAAGATTGAAAAAATAAACGCTGCTTGTAGGAATAACTGAGCGCAGTGGACTCGTCTGGCATAGAGTCCGAGTGCTTGAGGACTGCGGGCGTGACCGGCTCAGTGCTGGCAACTGACAGAGCACAGATGGACAGCACAGGGGTGTGTATGGACAGTCAAGGTACTCTAGGAGAATGTGTGTGTGTGTGTGTGTGTACGTTGTGGCCAGACTGCGCGGGCTCGGAGGCTGTGGCCCCCACATACGCCACAATCATTATCTCACTCTTTCATTCTCCGCTGTTGGCAGCAGCGTAGACGCTATTATCGCTTCAAACAGAATGGATCACGGTCATAAGAGGGCTAATGGCGGAGCGGCGCTGGGAGGGAAGTGCGTAATAACATCAGTCGATGGCTATTGACAGAAGGTGTGCGTGTGCGTGCGACCGCGAGTCACCTTGAACGCCAGCTGTGCGTGTTTGGGCGGGGGTCAGTCCGTTTTGTAGTTCTCCGTGTGTGGGTGAGTGGTGGTGTTTGTGAGTTAATGTCTGCTGGTTCTGCTCCGCAACATGTTTGTATGTACGGATGCTACTGGAGCCGAGATGTCACAGAGAAATTCCCGTGCATCGGCTTATTTGGCGAATGAATGAATTCAAACCTGTGTGATCGCGGCGGTGCAACAGCACCACCTTGAGCAAAAGGTCAGAACTGCAGCATGAAGCCCTTTTTATGTCGTTATGCAATAAAAGTGCGAGAGCTGTCAGGTGCGAGATGAGGGTGGATTGAAAATGTCTCTAATTTCTGATAATAATAAACAAAAACTCTCTTCCTTTACAGTGTTCCAATGTCACCCCTGCCAACTAACCAGTGCCCTATAAATCTGTAAAAGCTGTTTTAAAATGCCTCTTCTTAAGTTAAATGCTTCATTACATTCTGCAGGACTAGATTTCCGCACACTAAAATAATCAAACGGTAAAAGTGCCTTAAGTAATCCTCGTCTGAGGGGGGGTGTGCTCATCAATCACCTTGAACTCCAGCTCCATGGCAGTGACCGTCTCGCCGGGCGGCGGCTGGGTGAGCTTCTGGATGTGGGCGTACAGGTTGCGTGCCGGAACCTCGGTGTTGCCGCAGGTGGCGGCCTCCAGCAGCGCCTCGTGGATGAAGATGTACTGGTCCTCGGTCTGGACCATGTAGTTCCTCTGGGCGCGCATGCACGTCACGTGGCCGTAGATGTCCACGGACTTCTCGTGCTTCATGCGCTCCAGCATGGCGTCGATCACGATGAAGCAGCCGGTCCTGCCCACGCCCGCACTGACGGAGGGGAGAGATGGAGAACGTGGTTAAAAATGTATGGAGGTACCAATGCATTGAGAAGGTGTAAAGTATGTTCCCTCTAGACAATTTGATCTCCAGATTAGTTTGATTTATACCATTTAGCACATTAATGACAGTGTTGCTGCAGTTTGAGCACATTTATGATGGTCGAGGCATCCTGAGAGACTTTCCGACCGCATGCGACATATGCAACATATGTTTGTAAGTTCACGGTACAAAAGGCTAAAAAAAGGATTAAAAGAAGATGTATTTCTGTTGAAGGAGTCCAATTATGGAATAATGTTGACATGAATGTAAGACTGGTGAACTCCTTTTTGGTTTTCAAGGGAATTATTTATAAAACAATTCTTGAGAGTTATAAATGTAATTAAAAACTTATTAATATGGAATATGTATGTGGTAGTATGTATAAATATATTTTTTTTTTCTTCTTCTTTTCTTTATTTTGTATACATTTTCTGATTTTTTTTTATTTCAATTTAGGATAGGAATTTATAAGCATTTTTTGCTTCTACCTATACCTTTTCAGTCTTTCTCTTTTGTATATTATATCGGATAATATTGTATTGTATTTGATTTGATTGACTGAATAAAATACACAAACAAACAAACAAAACAGAATGCCAGGGGAAGGTGATTTCAACATCTCTGTCACATGCTGTGTTGGTGGCGTATTGACTCTAATCTTTGATAAAACAACACAACTGTCTCAGACAATCCTTTCCATCGGTAAGGAACAAAAGCCATGCTCAATAAACCAATGTGATGGTGACAATCAGCAGTTTATTTAGTGGAGGCACCCGTGCACTGCGGTTGTTTTCCGGTCTCCACCCACCTGCAGTGGACCACCATGGGCCCTGCGTCTGAAGGATTGCAGGCTTTTACCCTCCGGAGGAAGGCCAGGATGGGGGTGGGGTACTCCGGCACCCCGTGGTCCGGCCACGCCATGAACTGGAACTGCCTCACCTCCCTCTTCTCACTGGAGCCGTTCTGTAGGAGAGTCGGAGGAGTCAGCGACAGCGGAAGGTGGAGGTTTGCAAAGACATCCCGACTTTTGTGTTCGTGGCTGCTTTTTAAAAAAAAGATAAACTCGTCATGCCTGATTCACAATGTTTTGATGAAAGGGAGCGGACATTTTAAAGTTGGAAATTGAAAGCAGAAGTGATTCAAGCAGGAATGGAGCAATGGAGCACATTTTAGGTGAAGGTCTTGAGATAAGAACTTTGGGAACCGCAGGAGGCAAAGTGTATAATTTACATCCATTCAATAGTTTCTCAGAAAAGGTTTCTTTGAATTGTCACAATTACTGATAGAAATCTCTCGAGCTGGGGGCTTGCATTAAATTAGGAATGATAATAACGTTAGACATTATAAGAAAGGAGTGGAAGAGAACGGGAAGAGGACACATCAGTCACATCATCACAGCAAAAAAAAAAAATGTAGGGCATTATCCCTTTAATGACGTTATAAGTATGAAGAAGACTTGAGAACAATTATATTATACGTTTTTTTTATTACTAGTTGTATATCATATATATATATATATATATATCATATATACCAGTAAGAAAAAAAACTAATATAATTGGCATATCATATATATATATATATATATATATATATATATATATATATATATATATATATATATATATATATGATATACATGCAATGAAAAAAAACGCATTTGCTTCTATAATAGAACCGTAACTTCAGAGTGTCTCGCTATGATGAAAACAGTTTGTCTTCCTGGAAAACTTATCAAGATATTCATAAGCTGAGTCTTGTTCAACCACCTTATATTTTAAGTCATCTGATAGATGCCACCAGCTGTCTTTTTGTCTGGTAAATGGTCGAGTGCTAACGACAAGGCGCTACTGTACCTTGTAGAGGGCGAACGTCCGGACGCTGTAAGTGGCCAACTCCACCGTGTCCAGCATGGTGACCTGGATCATTCCATAGGTCTCCGTGCCTCTCACCGGCCAGTACTGGTCACACTTCACCTGGCAGAGCGAGAGAGAGGGCGCACTGTCAGGACGGGGCTGCTGCTAACATCCTCCACCAGGCTCGCGAGAGGCTTGTAGGATCACACTGATTAACTCGGAGGGAACATTAGAGGGGTCAGATCAAAGGCTTCTTCTACCGTCTAATTAAAAACCCGAATACTCAGAGTCAGCTCCTGTATCTGCTCACAAGTCCAGTGAAAATTGAGCGCGTTCTTGTGCATCCGTGTGTGTCAGCATTTGAAGTGGGCTTCAAAAGAGCATTAAAAAGCCCACTTTGTCTTTTACCGGCCTGTGATCATCTTCAATTGGCTAATTGTCGGGTGGTTTGCGATCCGTTTCATGCTTTTGCCGCTTTTGTGGTGCTTGGGCACTGCATTGTGGAGGGACGCAAGGTCCGCCCCACTGGATATGATGCACATGTGCACAGAACTAACTTCACTGTGAATGATGCTGAAGATGCTTTGATCACTAAGTGGCTTTGCTTCAGTGTGTGTATCTATGAAAAGGACAATTTGACCTTTACTCCCTCTCTTAGGCCATGATCAATTGGGTTTAGACTGAAAGAGAAAAGGACTTGTTGACCTCTTCTTTATTCAACTTTTACATGAACTCCTCATCGTGAGATTGCTAACGACTACTGTCTGTCACCGGAATTTAGCTCTGGTTTTAAAACAACAATAATAGGGCGTCTATTTCGTGAAAATATGTCCTTAACTACTTCTGAATAGTTTCAATGTATCTGGAGGCGATGAGTCACATCATTATCAAAATACTCTGGTCTTGAGCTCCTGGGCTCAGTTGGTTCTCTGAGTAAGTTTTCAATACAAACATCTTGTTAGGAAAAAAAAACAATTTTGTATCCGTCAAGGGTTCTGCACAATAGCATGAACTAAACAACTCAACATTTTACAAGTGTGTGTGTGAAGATTGTCATTTCACAGAATCACCAAACCCCTCTTTACATATAGAAACCGAGCGAACTGTCAGAATTGCAGGCCCAGCGACGCGCTGCTATTGATCTGGAGAACATTAGAGGAGGAGATTTGGTGCCGCTAAGCTAATCATATTGATACCACAGGACTGAGCTGACATTTGGAAGCACCTTGGCTGCGTCAGCGAGCTGGTACAAATCGACAAACAAAATGCTTTGAAATGCACCCCCCCACCCCACATTTCACCTCCCCTGGTGACATCTCCCATTCAGAGGCAGTGGTCGCCCGCGCAGGAGAAACTCAATTGAGTGATGGGGAACCGCTCGCAGGACAAACATATGGATTGGCAGTCAGAGCCGTAATGAATATCTCCGTGCTGTTCCAGGTTGGGTGGCAAATTCTCCCTCACACCCCCCCCCCCCCCCCCCACACACACACACACACACACACACACACACACACACACACACACACACACACACACACACACACACACACACACACAGGTTTCACACACGTCTGCTTTGAACCTTGCTACTCATATGTTGTCGACTGGCCTTTCGCAGAGGGTACAGACCTCTTATCTCGAGACACACACACACACACACTTCAGATCCTGACATTTTGGGCTCGTATTAACTGGTAATGATGGTGCTGAAGGAAGCTGAGCTGTTCCTGCTGCCGTATCATATCCTGCATGTCGAGCTCCAGCTCTGGTCGGCGTGGACGTCAGTCTGTCTCCGCGGTGGAAGTTACTCACTCATCATGTCCCGTGACGTGTGTGAGGGACAATTGGACAAATAGAGGATGTGTGTTTATGGAAAAGACATAACAGACGTCCCCAGACGTTCAGTTTTATCTTATTAAATGTATAATTTAATACCAACTTGCTGCAGTTTGTCTGACGCACTCGGCAGCCTCGTTTCATTTTTCAGGACGGATTCACATATTAAATACATATAATTTTCAGCACTGATGCGGAATAATTTAATCAATTAAATTCACAGTTAGACGTCCCATATTGTATTGTTAAACAGTTATATTTAAATTGTGACAGAGATTAGTGTCACAGACATGCTGCTAATTATAATTAAACGTAAAATGCCACGAACAAAAAGGTTGTAATTGTGATTAATATTCACCATTGTTCAAAGAGTAATTCAACAAAATTATGTTTTTTGCACCGTTAACACATTCATATATACTGTCTATAAAAATAGCATAAATGTCAGCAATGCAGATGACACCTCTACGTGCTCTTTGCAGTGAGTAAGAGTGGAATTAAACACCCTCTTCTGGTTTGTGGATTTAAACTCTGGACCGTTTGATGTTGTTATTCTGAAGGTTTAAAGGCATCCTGATTAACAATCCTCCCATATTGGGGAAAGGCCGGTTTGGTTCTCTACGTTTCTTCTCTCTCTCTCATTTCCGTTTGTTTTGATGTGATGATTTTTTCATCCTGCATGTGCGCCGGCGAGCTTACGATCAAAGCAGGATGAGCGTGTTCGCCCATTAGAGAGCTGGGAAAGTGGCGCTCAGTTGCACTGAACATATGGAAAGGCGTGTGTGAGGACGTGTGTATCCTCTGTTATCTCTGTTATCAAGCATATCACCGCATCAGCAGTGATTCTCCAAGGAACAACTGAATGAGCTCTGCTTCACAAAGACAGTCGCCCCACTATTTGCCTAAATGATTGATTGCGTCGATATGATAAAACCGCCGATGGCACGTTTTGAAGGATGGTAAGTAATTTAAGTCTCTACTTGACAAAATGCTAGACTCACTATAAATACAAAGCAATGAACAGAATTACGGTAATGATTTTCAAGCCACCCCTCAAAAGAAATCAATGTCTCAGATTTAGGAAATGAACTTTAATTTACAATCCCTATTACTTCCAGTTCTTAGTCTGGGGACTCTCTCTTTCACGAGGGCACTGAGTGCCCTCACTAATAAAGGATCCACACACTGGCAGGGCTCCACACGGATTTAACTCCTCCATGGGATTCATGAGCATGATTTTGTGACGGTAATTAAATAAACCCATCCCAATTTTGAATCTGAAGTTTCCCGTGGACATCTTCTTTTTGCTTTCATTAGCTTGAATATTTATAGGAACACACCGGTGTTGTTGGGTGACAATCCTCTTAACTCCAACTTCAGAGTTTTCATTACAGCGGCGAGGCTTTCAAGAGCCACATTCAGAAAGCGCAAAAACACAAATGAGGCACTCGATGTCCGTGAAACCGTGGCACGGGGGTGCAAAAATAAATACGGAGCAATCACGTATTGAACTCTGTGAGTGGTTTCAAAACAACAAATGAATAAAGTATTTGCATGATTATAAAAACTACACATACATGTTCATATTTTATTTGTATGCACATCCCAGCAAGGTAGCCATGGCAATGCCATCATAAGGGGCAAACAATGTGCAATTTGACTTCGCACACAGATCTAGAAGGACTTGATGGAGAAGTGTTTGGAGATTACTGAAGAGACGCGACACAAAGAGATTCAGTCCAACGACAACCAGGAGATCCTTTGAAGTGCTTGTGACTTTGATCAGGCTGACAAATCCTGCTTAAAAGTAAGACCGGGTGTCTATATGCCTTCAGGCTGTGGTGGGTGTAACGTTACGCCCCCAGAGCTACATAAATATGTGCATATATGTGTCAGGAAACTCCATTTCTGGCCACAGTTAAAGTTTCAAACCCCGACTGTGGGATACGTCTGATAGGGTTGACCACGATGGCCTTAGTCAAGTGTAACGACCCCATTCAGAGAGGCCACCTGCTGGTAGACTTGTTAATAAGTAGTCGTACAGGCTGGGGTAGCAGCACATCAACAAGTGATTCATAATCTCTGCAACAAAAAATGATATCTGGCTTCTTTATTTCCTAGTTTATTGCTCATACCTGTGTGAGGTAGTCATTATTTATGACTTATTATTCATATTTAAATAATTTAACGCGATTGTGGCAATACGTTGTTCATTATAAAACATTATATAATGAATGTGATTACATTTTTAAGTATGCATGTCAATAAATATTTTTTTTCAGAATGAATTATCAGCGATTGTCAGCGTTATATAGGAAACTAGAACGGGCACTCGGTAGAGCGTATACCTTCATATATCATAAGATTGGGCATTGAATTATGAATTTGGCATTAGTTGCATGCCAATTGGATATAAATTGACCGCGCTATGGTAAAAAGAAGATTTTTGAACTTTTCATGACCTTGACCTTTGACCCGATCAATCCCAAAATCTAATCAAATGGTCCCCGGATAATAAACAATCATCCCACCAAATTTCATGCGATTCGGTTCAATACTTTTTTACTTATGCGAATAACACTCACGCACGCATACAAATACACGGCGATCAAAACATTACCGTCCGCATTTTCAATGCAAGGTAATGACATGGTCTCTCCTTACCCGTGACTTTTCCTCCAGTCTGGTCATCATGACGATGGTGTTGGATCTCTGCTCCCACACCATCCTCCAGAAGTCGCTCAGGGTCTCCGGCAGCGGCCCCTGAGTGGCGATGTAGGCGTTCTGCTTCCTGTAGCCGTCGATGTAGTTGGAATTGATGTAGTCACTGCCTGGAACGGCTTTGAGAAGGACAAGAAGTCAGGATGAAACGCACACATCACACACACCGCGGTTTATGTTGTATCTAATCAGCTTGCTCGGAAACAGAGATCAGATTAACAAGGGACTCCTTTTCATTAAAACACATGATGAATCACTTGGTATTTTCCAATCTGTGTATTATGAGCGGGTAAATGTGTTTTGTGGTTAAACAGGTTTCTAAAGCTGCAGCTGCCGGCATACAAAACATCCTTTGTGCTGGTGAAGGAGTTCTCGATCGATGGCGGCCTCTGTCAATGGCTGTCTGAGAGGTTGAGTGGAAACATGAGCCCTCACCGTCAACAGAGGTGAGCACCACTCGTGAGTGGTCATAGGCAATGACGTTTGCATAGCGATTCTTTGGCTTGTTGACCTCCATGTTGGAGTTCTCCCAGGTAAACTGCTGGCCTGGATCAATGGACTGTGGACGAGGAAAGAAAAGAAACAGAAGACAGAGAGAGGGAGGAGGGAGGGAGGAGACAGAGAGACACAAGGAGAAGGAAAGGAAAGGAAAGCATAGAATTAGGCTCTGGAGTGTTAAATGGATAACATGGAGCAGGACAGGAGGGGAAGGGGCTCGATTACCCCACCGTCACCGAACCGCAGTACGCCGTTGACAACAAAGCATTTAAATGGAACATAAACCAACATCCATAGTGGAGCGCGACAGCCGAGTGGTTTTATATTGAGGAGGAGATTGTGCAGATTCAAGCTATCGGTGGACAAAGCGCCATGCGGCCGGCTCCACCGCATCGGCTGACGCTGCATTAATATGACAATGTGCATGACATGCTAATGAAGCAGACATATACAGCAGGGTTCTTACACATTTCGATAAATGTATTTCCATGACTTTTTCATGACTTTTCCAGGACTTTAAACCAAATGTCCATGACCAAACTGAAATCTCGGTATTCATATAAACATGAACAATTTAGAAAACTGTGCGTATCGAGAGCGTAGGCCGGCTTATATTTTGAGCGTCTTTCTTTAAAAAAAACATTAATCATTTCAAATTCGGCGTAAATGAACATGTGATAATAACACATTTCCATGACTTTTCCAAAACTTTTATGATTTAATTTTTTTCCATGACTTTTCCAGGCCTGGAAATGACCATTTTAAAATTCCATGACTTTTCCAGGTTTTCCATGACCGTACGAACCCTGATACAGGCAACCGTTTTGACGATTTAAATGAACAACCACAACGACAAACCCATCGTCCATGGATTGAGCCACTGAACACATTCCTCCTGTTTCTGAACCCGACACGATGACCATGGTCATGTTTAGCTGGACTCAGTCAAAGTGATGCTGGAGCTTTCTGGCAACCACAACCACTCATCCTCTCCCTTTAGGACGGTCCTATTGAATTACCTCATTCTGAGAAGTCACATGCAGGACTTGTTTTTACGGGAACCGTGATTCTTCCCAGCCTCCCTCTTTCTGTCTTTCCTCATCTTCTGTTTCTGTTGCTCGTTCCTATCTTGTATTTGTGTTTCAGCCTCTCCCTTTTCATCTTCTCCATTTCTAACCCTTCCCTGCTTATGTCATTTGCCTCTCGGGCGAAGACGACGACGGACTGCATACATATTGATCCGGGGAGATATGTGACGACCTTCCGTCCCGTAGCTCGATAATGTCACAGAGCGTCTTGTTTTGCCGAATCGATCCGCTGAACGTCCAGACCTTTCGCCTCGCAAATCCAGAAGGAGACGACACCTTCGAAATTCCTGGACTTACTTAACATGGCTGTCGCGCTAATTTAATTAATAGGGGTGAAGTAGTGTCAAAACATGACATCTCGAACCTAATAATTACTAATATTGGATAATGGATCAAATAAAGGGCACAAGGTGAGACCTGGTGAGTGGAGATGAGGAGCCTCAAAGTGATGTCCTGCTGTATAAGCTACACATGAGGCAGGTGTGGCTGGACTTACTATAACAATACAAATACATGTAATTTAATCTGTAAATTGTACAAATTTCTCTACTATGGCAACAGTAAGGTTCTAGCTCTCCCGTTGTTTTCCTATGGAGTAAAGTGCCACCTATATCGGTTAAAATATGATATTAAAGTTATATACAACCTATTTTAAATGCAATGTTTTCTTTCCAGAGATAGCTGTGTATGTGTTATTTGCTTCTGTAAAAAAATGCGGAGCGCTCATATGCAAGAGCGTTCCCACTATAGCTCCACATGGCTCAGCACTAAGAGTCATGTGGTTCGAGGCCTATTGCTGCTGATGATCTCAGCATTGCCAATTCCTCCGTTCATGCCCACCATTACGAAAAGAAAGATTTACGTTGCAGTCAAAACACCTCATCTCCATTTGAGATTTGAGAGCTCAGTGAACACGGCAGGCACGCGAGATTGACGACACCAAACAAACAAGTTGGGCAGAGACGGTAGACAGAGGTGAGACGCACACGCCGGAGGTATTCTGGCTGACACGCAGGAAATGCTTTCAAATGAACAGAATGACGCCATGATGGCAGCGGCGTAACAATGCTTCCTGCGATGAGAAGGGGCTGTCAGGGGGAGCTGCAGCACGCCTGATTGTCAAACTCTGCTCATTACTCAGTGTGCTCATTGCTCAGTGAGATGTGGACTGGCGGCTGCCTCAAACATCCGGGACTACAGATTCTGAGCCGTGGGGCGAGGAGCAACGGGAGCAGGCGGCGAACGTGACGGTGACAAAGCGCCGTGAGCTCCTCCACGGCTCCTCTGCTGGCACCGAGATGGTCGGCCATCTGCCGGGCCACGGAGGGGGTCTTCCCTTGCTCGGAATGACTGGGGCGGAGAGGAATTGGGGGCCGGGCCGGTTGCCTGCAGTCATGCAAGCCACTTCCCTGGCTTCGTTTACACTAACTCAACGGGCCGGGAGGGTGATGTGCTGGAGAGGCACTGAGCAACATTGGAAGGATTTTTTACCAATGCCTAATTATCTCCCCAGTTAGCTGTTAATTTCATGGTGAATAATATTATATATATATAGGATTATAAAGGATTATAGACGACTTATTTCACAGACAGTCTTCATATATATATATATATATAAAATACATGTATACCATATTATGTACACTACCGTTCAAAAGTTTGGGGTCAATTAGAAATGTTCTTATTTTTCAAGAGAAAACACAATTTTTTTCAATAAAGATAACATTCACTTAATCAGAAATACACTCTATACATGTTTATGTGCTAAATGACTATTCTATAGGTGGAAACATCTGTTTTTTAATGAAATATCTACATATGTGTGTAGAGGCCCATTTTCAGTGTTCTAACGGTACATTGTGTTTGCTCATTGCCTTAGAAGACTAACAGGGTTAGAAAACCCTTGTGCCATTATGTTAGCACAGCTGAAAACAGTTATGCTGCTGAGAGAAGCTATAGAACTGGCCTTCCTTTGAGCTACAAGTTTGAAGAACCACATTCATATTTCAAATAAAAATCATTATTTCTAACCATGTCAATGTTTTGGCTATATTTTCTATTCATTTCATTTGATAAATAAAAGTGTGAGTTTTCATGAAAAACACAACATTGTCTAGGTGATCCCAAACTTTGAACGGTACTGTATGTATTTTGTCAAGCATTGCAATGGCTCCTGCTTGCAGATTTAATGTCAAACACCTGGCACTACAGCACATGTAAAGGGTAGTGTTGTTGACATGCTATTGTATTAGAATTCATTCATCTCAGTCGAGAGTGCTCAAATTAAGAAAATGGTGTGTTAATGTAAGCCTCATATGGTTGTAAATGTTTTTGTTTGCCACTGGGTAGATTATAGAGAGGACATGCAGGTGTATCTGAGGTTCTTTCTCAGTAAACACTGGCCTGGGCAGATAACAGGACAGTTAAACCAGTGTGGTCTCGTGGTGATGAGGGGATCGCATAACGTTTTAGATGGAAAAAAGAGGAGCCAAATGGATCCTTTATTGTGGGGAATTGAGCTGATTAGACAAAACAAACCGGACAATCAGGACAAATAGATAAAATAAATATCTTGTGTTTCTGTATTCAAGGAAGCTTTCTCTCTTCATCTGGCCTCGCTTCATCCCCAAACCAACTATGTGCCACTTTAAATGCAAATTCACTCCCTTTTTTTATGGAAGAACACTGACAAGAGATTAACCCCTCACCAAGTTGCATTGGAGAGACCAGACCGCCTGCAAAATAACATTCTTCGGGGGAAAGCCTCAAGATGCGCACAGATTGCTGGAGCAACTCGCCACCTGCTATTTTTTGTGAAAAAGCATCTCGCGGCGTTCAACGTAAGTGTTGGTTTCCTGTTGGGATTGGTAATAGAGTTGTAAAAATGACTGAAGACTGTCTGTGAAATAAGTCGTCCATAATCCTTTTAGAATACATGCGTACGGTATCAAAGAGAAACTTCCTCTCAGACGCGATAACAAAGAAGCACATGTACATCTGGAGAGAGGAACACATTCAGTGTGTTTAATGATGATATAATTCAAATCTTGCTTTAGTCGGACTATGCTATCTTTTGGGGGATCTGCTATTATCCCAATATACATATCAGTGAGTAATTCGAATCATTGGCCGAAATCATGTCACCTCCGATAAGATAGGTGGCGCTGTTTTCATTACAACTCGTGGTGATACGGCCATTTCCGCTTGCGTGAGCATGCGGAAAGACACAAAGTCCAGTTCCTAATCCAATTCACCGCTACTTGCCGCGATAGTCGAATTATCAACCGGATCGGATCGAGTTATCCAGGGGTGTTAATCGGATCGTAGTCGGACCGCACATAGTCGAACAAAGGTGTTTACATGGAACGGATAATTCGATTTCAGTCCAACTGAGCCAGTTATTCGAATGCATGTAAACACGGTCACTGATGGGTGCATGGCTCTCACCTCGTACTCCTGGGAGAAGCGGAGGCCGTCGTTGGCCTTCAGTCGCTCGATGTGGTCAGCCATTTCCGTGACTGGGATGGGCGGGTGCTCCCTCATTCCTGCGAGAGGAAGAGGAGGAAGAGGAAGAGAGGGGGGGGGGGGGGGGGACCAACAAAAGAAAAGAGTGAGATCCAGCCGGTCCTGCATCAAACATACACATGGACTTAGACACACATTGGTTGGATCACAGGGTGAGTGACGCTGCCAGTGGGACCATGAGGTGGCTGTGAAAAGGTGAGTAGAGTGCACTTTGTTCAACAATGCATGAAGAGAGCGAGGGGAGAGAGAGACAGAGAGAGAGAGAGAGAGAGAGGGCACAAGTTACAACAGACTGGTGACGTTTGGTGACATTTGGTGATGTCGTCATGCTAAGTGAGGAGGACAGAGGTGGGGCTGGGCACGGTGATGCACATGAGTGACTGGGTGAGCATGCTCCTGGAGGGAAGCAGGAGGCAGACATCGCTCTGACTCCACAACGCTCATTTGGTGGCAGAGGTGGGATCAGAGCAAGAACCCACAAGTCTCGACAAATCAGTCACACTGTCACTTCCAAGAGAACAAAAGAAACACATACAAAAACTGACTGGTCACCAACTCACTTCTTTGAAAATCTCTTTCCTTACAATAGACTACCTTTTGGAGCGCTTTGCTTGGATTCATTTCAACCAACCCCCCCCGCCGCTCTCTGGATTTCTCAGTTATTGGATGACTTATTGCTAATCTACCGACACAAATCCCCCCTGTGCCTCTGAACTTGGCTTAAACGGATTGCTGGGAACTCGCCTCATGTGTTAGAAGTTAACTGTATGTGACGCATGACGAGGCTCTAACGTTATACACGGGGCGTCATTAACCTTAAACATTTCCTCTGTCGTCAAACTCTTAAAAAAGGTATACACATCAACATTAGTGCCTTTGGCTGAGCGCACCTGTAAGGTCATTAGTCATGCTTTCAGATGAGTGACTACTGCATGCTAATTGTTGCTGTATTGCTAATGGCTGGTAACTATGGCTACTGCACCAGATGAGACCTGACCAATTACACTAATTTAATACCATCGCACCGAGAGACCTATGAGCACATTAACATCAGTGTGTATTTGTTTGTGCGTGTCCACCCAGGTCTTTTACAACCACGTTGTTGGGTAAATGGAGAGTGAAGCCGTTGCTAACGAGGCTAACGAGACTAACGCAAAGCAAGAGTAACTGTCCGCGCGGCTCGGCTGTCCGTGACGCTATCGAGTCCTCTTGATTCCGCACCAAAACGGTCTTGCGGGAGGTTAGGAACCAAAGAGAGGACATGGCTGCATCCTTGGAGCGCCGGAGGCTACAAGCTTGTGGGCTTGTGATGTCTGTCAGGATTGGGGGGGGGGGAAGGGATCAGGAGCGAGTGAGAGGGGAAGAGAGACTGCATGTGTGGGAAATACACAGTAGGTGAGAGAGCAGACTAACTTGGAGTGTTGGGGCAGTGATGAGAGCTGGGACCTGTGGAGAGAGGAGAGTGAAGGAGGGAGGAAGAAGAACACTCAATCAATGGGGAAGGCTCAGGATCAGACTGGGGCCAAACAGTATCTGCAAATAACCCTTCAAGCTGGGTGCGGTGTGCAGTGGGCGGCGTTTGCTTTCTCAGAAGGACTCAAGTGGTGTAGTTTAGGCTGTTAAACACAAGTGCACACAACACCTGGAAAACACTCCACTGTGACGGCTCAGTCTGAACCGCTACACCGAATACAGGGCACCGCATCTCGTGTGGGAACTTGTGTGCGATGGGAATCGACTTTCTTTCGTAAAAAAAAGAAGTTATTACTAATAACGTGCAGTGGGAGTTTTCATTCGACAGGTTGTAAACAACTCTGGACAGATGTTTGGAGTCTTAATTTGGAGGTAAATGGAAAGCGAGATCACCTGAATTGTTGGTGAGATCCCGTCATTGCACATTAAAATACCTCTCTGTAAATGGCACAACGTGCTTTATGTGAGGTGTCAAACACAAGGGCTCTGGGTTGGTGGTTGCAAATACTATCTGAACCAGGTCTGCTGAGGGTCGTTTCAATACAACTACATGCCGGCTGCTTAAAGCAACACTATGTAACAATTGTACCTTAAAATAACAGCTTGAAAAACATTGTACCGCTACAATGACTTTTAATATGGCGATTTGCGCCTCCGTCATTGCCATCAGGGGGCCAGATTTATTTTTTTAACTCAAACTCAAAAGAACCATATGCGTCACCGGAAGAGCCATATATGGCTCAGAGCCAGAGGTTCACGACACCTGATCTATCGTTTACGACACTGAAGTAAACGTTAAATACCTGAAGGGGGCGCTACAAGGGAAACACTACATAGTGGGGCTTTAAGTGCCAAAAGGTGCCGTCGAAGTCCGTCTAACAAACCAACGTGCTGGAGACGTGAGCGGCGAGCGGCTACACCGCCTCACACCGATCTGAATCAGAGCAGGAATGTTCTCCTTCTGTGGGCGAATCAAAGCGAGACGGAGCTAGAGGACAGAGGAAAGGACTGCTCAATATTCACTCAGCTCAACCTTGGAGTCTCACGCGTTCTCACGGGCTCGATGCAGCCGCGGCGATTTTTTGATAATCATCGCTCTTGAAGTAAAACAGCGAGTTGAAAAGGGAGGAAAACACAAGGAGAGACGTTTTGATGAAGGGAGATAAAGAGAGAGAGAGAGAGAGAGATTACCCTACAAGACAAAAGAGAAAAGAGGTAGAGTGGGAGGACGGGAGAATAGGGCTCATTCAGAGCGGCAGCGCTGCTTAATTCCTCTGCAGGGGTTCAAAGGAGCTGTGTGTGTGTGTGTGTGTGTGTGTGTGTGTGTGTGTGTGTGTGTGTGTGTGTGTGTGTGTACGGCAAATGGGATCTTTAATAACCCGTGAGAAGGGACACACACACACACACAGGGAAAAACACAGAAACGAGCACAAGCGCGCGTGCACCGGGTTTGACATTTTCTCTCAGCTCCATTGTTCCCTCCGCCTGGCTCACCTTGACATCAGAGGCAGCGAGACTCATTACCAGCTCGGGGGAATGAAAGGAGTTTGTGGAGGGAGGAGGAGCGAGGACCGGGGGAGGAAGGAGGAGATCAGGGAGAAAAAGGAAGAAGGCTGGCACCCTGACAACCCCCCCCCCCCCCCCCCCCCCCCCCAACTCCCACTCCACTGTGCGTGGATGGAATGTGAATTTGCTCGGCCAGAGCCGGGTAGGATGGGGAGCATGATTTGTTTTTTCAGACCATTTTTTTTGTTTTTTTGAGAGCTGATCTGATTTTAAGCCTCAGGATCAATAACAACCTAAGTAAGACACATTCATCTCATATGGCAACACATGTGCCACAAGGCAATAGGCCTATCAGACGAGCAGGAAGGCTTTCATTGCAGAAGTATTGGCTGGAAACATTAAAATCATTCCAAAATGCAATATCTACCAGAAAATATATATTTTTTCTAAATCGACAATATTAAGAAATTAAAGTGCTCTTAAAATATTTTCTTTCAGCATCAAAGTTTGAGGAATTTCGGGGAGGATTTTTCAAAGCTCTTTCATTTCCTCAATCACGAAGGCAGAACACTTTTTTTTCCTCAAACCTTTTTTGAAAGAAACATTGACTGAATCTCCACACCTGAATAAAAATCACACACTTAGTACTGTCATTCATACAGTATATAATAAACAACGTGAATGTGAAGATCCAAGTCGTAATTCAATCCAAGTCGTTGAATCTTTATCTTCAGATGTTAATTGGAGGGCAGTTGCTGAGGGGAAGCTGAAGAAAGAGCGTGGCGTATTACCTGGAGTCTGGTAGTTGAGTCTCCTCATCTCCACGGGGTCGGAGGAGTTGGCCAGCAGGGAGTCTTTCACCCCACCGGAGTGGTCGTCTTTGGGTAGGGGCGACGCCCGCTTCCTGAGGTGGTGAAAACAAACAGGATGTGTCAACCACGTCATACCAACACCACCTCCACGCTTACTGCAGGTGCAAATGACGAGATGATTAAGAACGACGTAGAGGTTTCCTCTATATGTTAAACAACAAAGAACTGAAGGGAAACACTTATTGCCAATGTGTGGCACCCTTGATGAGGTTAATACAGGGTTCTTACACATTTTGACCGATGGATTTCCATGACTTTTCCATGACTTTAAACCAAATTTCCATGACCAAATTGAAATCTCGGTAAAAACATGAAACATTTAGATTATCTTACGTATTGAGAGCGTACGCCGGCTTATATTTTGAGCGTTTTTCTTTAAAAAACATATTAATTATTTCAAACTCGGCGTAAATGAACATGTGATTATAACTATTATATATATAATAATTATATTTCCATGACTTTTCCAAAACTTTTAAGATTTAATTTTTTTCCATGACTTTTCCAGGCCTGGAAAAGACCATTTTAAAATTCCATGACTTTTTCAGGTTTTCCATGACCGTACGAACCCTGTTAATGGCATAGTTAATGGTTGTCAAAACTAGTTCTGAGGACCAGCAGTTCCAGAGACACGAGCTACCCGGGCATCACCCCCATCAGCTTGCCAACTGGATTTTAATGCGTTTGAAGAAACGCTATTATTTTCCTGGAGTGGGTGAGGCTGCGTGTGTTTGCTGCTGGATAGGTGACAGCTGCTGTGTGGGAATATGTACACGAGCTTGTGTTTGAATGTGTGATTTATGCTGCTGTGTGTGTGTGCTAACAGCACATTGTATTGACTTGGCTTTCCAGATTGATAGGAAAACAGGCGGATGCTGTAATTAGCTCATCAGCTGGGTGGCACAACACTGGGTAATTAGCCCGGTTCTGCAGCACCTGCACTGCTAGACCCGGCCTAGCGGAGTCTAGGGTAGCGCAAAAAGCTTGTCCTGGCTCAGCTCAGTCGACCGTGGCGTGGCCCGTCAGGCGGAGAGAGGAACAGAAAACGCAGCCTGCCTGTATTCTAATGTTCAGACAGCCGGCGTCTGTTGACATACACACGCAGACAGGCGCACAGATGTATGCTTTCCCACCTCTCCTTTACAACACACACACACACACACACACACACACACACTCACACACACACACTCACACAGATACAGCTGCAGAGTCACAAGCCTTCTAACTGCAAAGGGAAATGGACGGAAGGAAGCATCAGGGCGCCCTGTGGACATTTCACATCTCATTGCACTCCATTTGTAAGTGGAGAGCGCGGGTTTCAGGCCGGAGCAGGGCCTTCTGCTGAAGCCAGGCGTGGAGGGAATACGTGACGCTGCTGGTGCTCAGTCGTAACCCGGTCCACCTCGGCCCGCTGGGGCCCGGGCCCCACCGCCACCTGTTATCGTATGCTATGGGGGCTTAAGCTAATGCTAGCAGCGTGACGGCTAATCTACGACGAGCATCTTTTCCTCTCCAGCCAGGAGCTGAGCCAGACCGTATCCGGGTTTCCCAGACACCGCTGCTGGGCGGGGGTGGAAAAAAGAGTTGAGCATCTGCAAATCTGCTCTCCACATCCCTCATCTCTCCCTCGGACCAAATCAGACGCCAATCTGCATCACGCTTTGGTTCCTGGCTAAAGTAAACATGGCAGGAGCGTCAATGGGGGTTATTCATCTGAGACTAAAAGTGAGAGGTAAGACGAGTGAGAATGTAAGTGCACTCACACACACACACACACACTCACTATCACCCACCCACACACACACAGTGCGAGTGTGCGTGCAGTACGGGGTGCGCTTAATGAGGGTAGAACAGGGCCCTTTGTTAAGTCTCTCGCCGTGAAGAAGCAGGCAGAGAGCTGAAAGTGGAGGAATGGGTCTCGTGGAAAATGTCAGCTTAAAAGATGGGAACATTTTCTTTTTTTCAGCAGTTTCCCCATCTGGCATTTCCTTTCACAATGGCCCATTCAGCAGCAGGTGACGCCCGGGCATATTCAGATGAGGCCACGGCTGACACTCGCTGGATAATGAAACGCAGCACGGAGACAAACCAGGGCGGACAGGCCGATCTGAGGAGACACCGACACTAGACGTGGAGCATGCACCGGCACACGGACGGGACCCGGGGGTTCATCTGACCCCGGTTCTGAAGGGCGGCAGAGTCAGCTGCTTCTCATGGCATGTAAAACAGAACCAATCAGATTAGATGTGTTTTCTTTTTATCTCTGTTTGGGTGGATTCAGAGCGGAGAGGAAGCTGACCCTGCAGCCCTAAACAGCTGATGTATACACCACCAATTACACAACACAGATGAAGGGGGCTTGGGTGGTGAAAGATGAGGTTTGGTCCTCTGTGACAGTGACAGTACCCACCTTTCCTGTTTGCTGCTTTCATAGAGAGCGAAAAGAGAGAGGGGGATATTAATAGGTATTTGCTATCAAAATGGATATTTTTTCATCTAAACCTCTACTATTTTCTGAGAACGAGTTCTTCCAAAAATGTATAAGAAAGCACAGCGTAAAAAAAGTTCTCTTAACACTCACGGGAGACTTTGGAGAATAACCTCGTTATCGTTCACTGCTCCTATTGGTCTTGGCAAATATGCAGGTGGCAATAACAACCCGAGCTAGAGTGTGATTATTCCACATTTACTGGCGGTCCACAGTGAAAAGGCCACACAGCCACCTCCCCACAGTCCCTCCTGTCGATATGTGTCTACATGGAGAAAGAGCTTCCAGACAGAGGATGTGCTACTCAGCACTGAGCTGTCTCAAGGCCTATTATTAACCAGTCCCTTTGTAAGTCTGGCAGAGATGGCGGCCACACAGCAGCCTGGGGTTGGCAGGTGGGAGAAAAGCTGCTGCATGATGTGAAATGGAGAATCTGTAATGGAGCTATCAGGAGGAGAGAGGGAGGCTGGCATCCATCAGTCAAACTATTAATATCCGTTTGGAGTGTATTTTTAAAGGTTTACAAACCACATTGTTTTTCCTATTATCTCCTCTGTTGTTGATTACTAAATCCTCCAAAGACTAGAGACGGGTTTTGGAAATTAGCAGCAGCTAAAATTGCTGATACATGGTTGTGTAATTCTCTACGTCAGTAGTCCTTAAACTCTGGGGCACGCCCCTCTAGTGGGGCGCAGTGGTATTACAGGAGGAAATGCAGAAAGAGCTTTATTGAGCGCTAGGATACTGTGATGGACATTTTCCTGTTTTCTAATGTTTTAAATATATAAATAAATACAATTATGAAAAATAAATAATCATCACTGAACTTAACCCAAAGATATTAAATGTGCAGATATATAAAAAAGTAGAAGAGTAGCCAATCCCCAGTTTAGTAGTAGTGTCGTAGTGTCGTTTTGACTGTACGCTTTTATTTGATGAATTAAACTAATCAAGTCTATCATCATCCATGCAGCCGTACCTACCGGGCCACTTATTGCCGTGCGTGTATCCACAAAGTGCTGCACAGTGGCAGCTGAAGGGCTTATAAGAGATATTGATGGAGCTTTTAGTTAAGCCTTCTGTTTCGTATTTGAAATGTCCAATGATGTTGACCAAAACACATTTCTCACTCCTAACTAAGGGTTTTGACAGCCAAGCTGTGCTTTTCATTAGGGAGGCGATGTCAGCTGCCATTTCAACTGACACTTCACATAGTGCTGTTAAAAAACGACCAACGGGGCCAAAAGCTTTTGGGGAGAAATTAGGATTTTCTGAAAAGACAAATCAATCTGCCATTGGTTCCTGTCCCGTCACACTGTATATTACGATAAGGACATTGAATGTTACAGTTTAGAGTGTGAGCAGCGTGGTGCGAGGGGCAGAGGGGAGCTCTTCTCATTACCATCCCTGATGCAACCAAAAGAAACCTGCAACCACAAGTGTCCCTGCAGGATAACCTGACACAGGCATCGTGGAGAACGACGGAGAGCAGCCTCTTACTTCTTAAAGAGCAGGATGGCGATGACGATGATGATGATGAGGACCACAGCCAGCACTGGGCCCATAACCCACAACATTTCGGGTTGCTCCATCCCCTGAGACATAGTGGTTGTGACCTGGATTGGGTCCGAGTAGGGACTGGCGGAGAATGTCATCTGTAAGGGAAAAAGAAAAAGAGAAAGTACAGGTGCATGAGAGTCAAGTCACTTCAGAGCCACACGATGCATTCAAGGATTACATGTAAGGGGGGATGACCATGTTAGAAAAGAAAGAAAGAAATGTACACATTTATTTATCCCTGTGGGGAAATTCTTCTCTGCATTTGACCCATCCTTAGTTACTATGGAGCCGTGGGCTGCAGGGAGCGACGGTTGTTTACTGTCTTGCTCAAGGACACTTCAACATGCCACTATGAGGAGAGCGGGGATCAAAGCAAAGAGTTTTTTATGAAAGAGTCTGGGATGAAATGACCATGATGACGATATGATGACGCACTTGTTCTCAAACTGCTTTTTCATTTTAAAAAGTTGGCTTCCAAAAAGTATACTAGCTAGGTGAAGAGCTGTGGGTGTTTATTATTATATAACACACCGCCAACACAGACGCTCAAGGTGAGAATGATTGTCATTTCATTAAGATGCTTCCATTACAAAGGGATAGAGGTTATGCATTTCCCTTTCATACAACAAGCAGAATATTATATTCTTAATTAAAGACGAGAAAATAAGATAAATCATCAAAGAAGGGAAATAACAGACATTTATTAAACATTATTTACTCATGTTACCATGTAGAAAACTATGAAACATATCAAAATCTAATTTGTTTGTCTGCATCTTTTGGTATTTCTGGCATCCTGAGAACCACGTTATGTGTTGCTATAGGTCGCAGTTCAAGGATGAAGCAAAACATAAAGCAATCAAAATAAAAAAGCCTCTTCACAAAACAATAACCATCTTGGCTCACAAAGGTTCTATTAAAAAAATGTCCTCACGTTAGAGATGACGGACATGAGAGTGAGAGAGGCAGAGACAGAAAGGCGGGGATGAGTGTGTGTGTCCCCTGGCCGCTGAGATAAATGGGGGCGCAGGAGAGGACTCATCTCTTCTTCATTAGTGTTCACACCGTGACGGAAGAGGAGGAGGAGGAGGAGGAGGAGGAGGAGGAGGTGATGGTGAGGGTGCGTTTCCACCTTGGTTGTAAATGAGACATCTCCACGCTCCTTCAAATCTTCGTCTTCAAATGGAGGAGGGGTGGGGGGAAAGCGATGGGTGGAGGTGTGTGTGTGTGTGTGTGTGAGTCTGCCTCTGAGGAGTGGGTGCATGGTGATGCAGTACGGTGTCTAAAAGAGGGAAGGGAGGCCGACTGCAGAGGAGCAAGATGACAGCCGAGGAAGAGGGAGGAGCGAGTTAATGCCCAGCGTGCCTCCTATTGATCGACGGTGGGAGATGAGGGGTCCTGCAGGGGGGGGGGGTGCGGAGGGGCATGGGTGACAGATCGCAGAACCTTGAAAGGAATTGGGCTCCCAGCATGCAGAGGGAGTGGCAGGCAGCAGTAATCCGCATCATTAGCGGCACAGCAGCCGGCTCTTCGGCGCCCAGGCAGCTATTAATTGGAAAGATAAGCCGAGTTGAGCTCAAGGAGTCCTGCTTTCCGTCACACAGTCCCGTTATCGCTCATGCTTTTGGGCAACCGCCGGAAAAGTGTACAGTCAGGGCGCGTGAGCGCTACGGCGCGTCTCAGCGGCGTGCTCTAATATTATGCAACGGCTCCAGATAAGTACAAAGCTTCACGTATTGAGAATACAGCGGCCATGTTGTTCATTTGTCATTGTCTTTACCTCCAGATACCAACAGGCACATGAGCCCGGTTCTCTCCTGCTCTGTCTGGGAGGAACTTATTATCTACGAACAAAGAGAAACGGCCCAGCGGTGCCACGCGGCTTCCTGTTCCTGAGGGAGGGCCCAAAAAAGGCTCGAGGATGTGGCCCTGCAGGGAATCCTGGGAAAAAAACTTTTTTTCCCCCTGTAGTGTAACAAATGATTGCAGCTGTGCTTTCAGCGCAGGAAAAGGGAGAAGGAGCGAGAGGAGAGGATGAACAAAAAGAGGGGGCTTTTTGTCTGTTGGTCACGGCGAAGCACTGGGATCATCCATTTGATCGGACCTGATATCTGATAAAAGCTCATCCACGCAGCTCCTCACGCCTCGCAGAGCGCCGTCACAACGGCGTGATGGTGCAGTGGAGGAATGTGTGAGCCCGGGTGGGAGACAGGGTGAGACATTAAAGCTACTGATGTGTATGTGTCTTACCACTCAGTGACTGTGTGTGTGTGTGTTTGTGTGTGTGTGTGTGTGTGTGTGTGTGTGTGTGTTGGGCTACAGGAGAACATTCCTGCCGACGGCTATGAGGCTCTATAACAAAGCACCTCTTGCCAGAAACTAGGGCAATAACTGCAATAACTATCACTGTACATATTCACATTCACATTCATACTTACACTGTGTTGATCTGCACTTCACACATTTCATCTACACTACACACATACACACACTTTGCATTTTGCACACTGTCTATATTTTATTTTATTCTACACTGCTGTATTTGCATATATGTTGTGTATATATATATATATATATATATTTTATTTTTTTATTTTGTATTTTATATTTGACTTTGTACACTTTATGCACAGTCACTGTTTCTTTCTTTCTTTCTTATATTTATATTTTATTCTCGTGTGTTTAGTTTATTGGTGCTACTGTGTCGACAAATTTCCCCTTGGGGATTAATAAAGTATATTTATATTCTATTCTTGTATTCTACAGAACGGACATGTGAGAGGCAGGGTCTGCTCCATGTAGATAAATGACCAGAGTAGATAATATTTAAGTGGCAGACTGTGAATCTGTAACCACAGCTAACAATTATTAACTAATTAACCCCAGTTGCATAAGACGTTTGTTTATGGCCAACGGGACACGTTTGGGATTGTGTCTCTCTCTCCGGACACAACGATTGTTCACACGAGTGAAACTGCACTGCAGAGACGACGCACACGACACAACTGGGTTCATTATGAGTGGATGAGTGAATTTCCTGTGTGCGTCCACCAGGGAGAGAAAGAGGAAGTGTTTGATTGTGCGCAAAGACGGTCAACACGTGTGTGTAAAAGCGTATGTGTGAGCACACGTGGGTTTTTTCTGAGCCTTTTTTTACTCAGATCCTCTGAGCCTCCACGAGTGTGTGTGTGTGTGTGTGTGTGTTTGTGTTTGTCAAGGTAGCAACCGCTGAGAGAGTGTCTGTATGATTGTAAGTGTTTGTCTGAGAGGAGGAGAACAAGAGAGAGGGGGGGGGGGGATGAGAGATGGCAGAGAGCGAGGCGACAGAGAGACACCGAGGTGTTGTGTCGTAGCAGTGTATCGAGTCGGTTATCTGGCCCGTGGTCAGCCGCCGCCCCCCCGCCCCCCGAGTGCAGCGCAGCCACATCGATTCCAGCTCGCCGTTGACCCCGCGAGCTCCGCGTCGCTCCAAAATAGGCTTAAATACGCCGCAGGGGGCGAGCGCCAGACAAACAAACAAACAAACAAACATGCAAAGACGCCTCTGTTTGTCTGCCGCTCTCCCTGACTCCTGGGGCGAGGCAGAGGAGCCCTCTCTCTCTCTCTCTTCATCGTGGCGTGACACTGGGAACGACAGCGAGGAAGGCGAGAGAAGAAAAGAAACGACAAAAATGGAGGTGCAGAAAGTGAGAGGGAGAGAACAGGTGTGAGTACGCCTTTATTTATAAAGGAGACAACATGTGCCTGCCTCCCCTGTACGATGACCCTCCTCCTTTGTACCGTTGTTCTCCCTCTACCTATTTCCCTCCCCTCCATCTTCCCTCACATGCTGCGCCCCACATGGCCTCTTTCACTCACTCAGCACTCAAGCGTCACTTTTCCTCTCCAGCTGAATACCAAACGCCCGGATATCGCTCGAGGGAGACGCCTCTAGGAGCGTCGGCGACGCAGCACAGTTCAACAGAGGATCCCCTCAATGTTGTCGGCGTTCCTACTCGGAGAAAAACTTTGGCTTTGATGTGCTTCTGCTTTCTGCTCGAAAGAAAAAACTCTTGTTTTTGTAATTCTTCCTTGATATTAATCGTCAACGCTTTTTTACGTTTTGAAAGAACCCTGTGTTCCATGTAATATATATATACATATATTTGTTATTTTGTATTATATATATTTCACTTTGTATACTTTATGCACAGTCACTGTTTCTTTCTTTCTAATATATATATATCTATTTTATTCTCGTGTGTTTATTTTATTGGTGCTACTGGGTCGACAAATTTCCCCTTGGGGATTAATAAAGTATATTTCTATTCTTCTTTTATTCTATTCATCTTACGGGCGCTTTGAGCCCACAGCACCAACAGAATTAGTGCTACAAAGCCACTTCTTGTTGAGTGAGTGGAATATGAACGCCTGAATAACAGTGCAAAGAGAAAAGTGTGGTAAACACTTCTGAACACTTCATTCCGTCTCCGCTATATAAGCTCACCTCTCGCTTATCAAAAGAAAAAGCACACAACCTCCTCCGCGTTCACCGGTTATCTCTCTCTCTCTCTCTCTCTCTCTCTCTCTCTCTCTCCAGGCTGGACGGGACACAAG
Organism: Liparis tanakae; assembly: GCA_036178185.1. NCBI lineage: Eukaryota > Metazoa > Chordata > Actinopteri > Perciformes > Liparidae > Liparis > Liparis tanakae. The sequence continues at coordinate 15,560,555 of CM070098.1, read as the reverse complement.
ACGAAAATGTTGCTTTCCTCTCTTCCTCTCTTCCTCTCTCCATCACCTCCCCTCCTCCCTGTTTCCCATCACACACTATTTCATGATACCTCCCCCCTCACTCTCTGCCTGCATTAAATGATACTGTTTATACACACCCAGCATCTATCATCCCATTTCACACTTCCCCCGGCTTGTTTATCTGCCTCGGGTGCTGGGGAGACATGAAGGCACACTCTCTTCCTCTTCCTCTCTCTCTCTCTCTCTCTCTCTCATCCCCCCACTTTGCCTTCTTTCCTTCTCCTCTTCCCTGCAACCACTGCTGGCTGCTCGTGGCCATTGATATGCGAGGGCTTATTAAGCCCTGGCGGTCCCGTTTGATCTTCGCTGAGGGAGTTTGGGTGGCAGCGAGGAAGTGTCGTGAAGACACAAGTCATTTACTTCAGTACTTGTTGTCTTATTCTCCGGGGTCTGGTGGAGATCCTGCTGCAGGCAGCTCCTGCCAACTGCTCCATCCCGCTGCACGCGGTGCCTTCTGTAGCCGTTTGGTGAATAAACGTTTGCAAGTGGCGCATCGGGGGCGACAAACACAAACACTGTATCCGAGTTTCCCGAAGAGTGCGGTGAGGGGATATGTGCGGCAATCAGTGACAGCCCGTCGTTAGCCACTTTCTCCGAATTCAGGACGTTGTTATTCACACAAGACACCAGGTTACGGGGAGAAATGAGGAAACCACGGTGTTCACATGCAGTGCTGTCATCTTGTTACTGTTAATATTGGGCCTCATATAAGATAAGATAAGATATTAATTTATTAGTCCCACAGTGGGGACATTTCAGGATCACAGCAGTAGGTGTACATTAGAGCATTAATACAAAATTAAAATAAAAGATAAAAATAAAAACACAAAACACAATACTAAAATACTAAATACTACTACTAAAATACTAAATACTAAATACTAATACTAAATTACTAAATACTAATACTAAATTACTAAATACTAAAATACTAAATACTAATACTACATTATTAAATACTAATACTACATTATTAAATACTAATACTACATTATTAAATACTAAATACTAATACTAAATTACTAAATATTAAAATACTAAAATACTAAATACTAAATACTAAATACTAAATACTAAATACTACAAGGGGAAAACAAAGTAAAGTGCTGAGTAAAGTAAAGTGGTCTGATGCATATATGCATCAGACCACTTATTGGATTTCATCCCTATCCTCTCCTGTATTTTTGCTTCTTTTGAGCACATTGTGCCACAATATGATGCGTCAGAGTCTGAAGAAAGTTGTTTACAAAGAGTCTTCTGTTCAGCAGTGGATGTCAATTCATTCAGCCTTCTTCTTTCAGTAAATCTGACGATATCAAATTATTTTGGGTACAAGGATGAACTGCAGTGAGTAACAATCTTTTCTTTTATCCCTTTCAGAGTGACACCACCTCTGACTAGACTAAGTATGTGTCATGTCACATTAGAAGCCTGTACGAGTTCATAAAAGGTCAGCACAGGGTTTTTGGAAAGCAACGTAGCCCTGGAGTTCCTGTACACCTTCACCCCAGGTAAGGGAAGGAAGGCATGTAGATGTCTGATTGGCATGAAGTTAAACAAATGAGATCATTGCAGAAAGGTCTCAATAACCAGGTTACTGAGGTGAGGGTGAGCAGACTGATTGACTTCCAGTGAAGACTGATTAATCCAAGGGATTGAGTTTAAACGTGGGAGGGTGCTACACAGCTTGAGGAGGGGGAGTACACAGAAAAAGACAAAACTTGAGTGCCACTGATCCAAGCTGGGTGTGTCTGGCAGGTGTAAAGAGAGTGTGCTGCAGCGATGGGGTTTGAGCATTTCCTTTGAAGTCACTCTATCATGGCTGCCCACTGTAGCCTCCTTTGCACTCCACCCCTCCCCTTCTCAGAGCGAAGGAGTTGGGGATTACTGTGGGGGGGGGGTTTAGGGACATTTTGAAGCAGTTTTTCAAGGGAATCAGGCGTGCTTTAGAGACTCCCTAGGCCATGTGACCAGGCCTTCGTCTCCCTCTTAACTCCAGCCACACTAATCAATCTCCTCTGCGCTCTTCATGGGCGAGAAAGATAGGGGGACGGAGAGAGAGACACAGAGAGTGCACTGAAGAAAAAGGGCTGAGAGGGGAGAGAGAAGAGAGGAGACAAGGAAATAGGTGAAAAGTCTGGGATTTGGTCTCGGACTTCGCTCGCTCTCCCTCTCTCTCCCTCTCTCCCTCTCTCCCTCTCTCTCTCTGTGGTTGCCCAAGGCCCAGCTACTGAATATTCATGTCCCGGGAAGTGGAGGGGCCCAGAGCAATCGCAGACTCTCATCCTTCCTGCAGTGAAGTTTAGCCCAAACCATACCGTGGAGAGGGAGGCCTCCGCCTCAGTGCTGTTTGACAACTGCATGGGGCCTCCACTTAAAGAAGCCCAGAGTCTGGTATCAGCGTTAATAAGAGATGGGCTGGCTGCCCGAACGGCAGAGCTGGATCTCTGATGTCATCGTCGACTGATCAGGGACTCGTCATGACGAGCTGCGATGACTTTTTCGAGGCGGTCGAATTACAGCGGTAGTAAAGCCTGCAGCAGTTCGGCTCGCCTCAGCCGTTTTGGAAACGATCGAGTTGCAGCGCGGTCGGAGTCAGAGGAAGGGCGATCAACTGAAATCGTTTGAATGAAAAACCCAAAAGGTGACGGACACGCGTACAAATACACAGAACAGGCTCAGGCAAACGCTCATTTCAGATGACTATGCGTGCGTCTCTTACATAATTGGCGGCGCTGTCGGTTCCCTCGTTTCGGAGCACGGCCAGGACGAAGCAGAGGTACTCCTGGGAGCCGGTGAGCGGCTTGTTGTGGAAGCCGTTGTACCGCTTCTCGTCCCCCACCGTGAAGGTGGTCGGCAGCGAGGCCAACTTGGCGGCGATGTACGGCTTGGAGGAATCCAGGTGCCGGCGGCGCCTCAGGGCAGGGCCTTCACTCGACTTGAGCAGCTACGAGGACAGAGAGAGCAAGAGGTCAGGGGTCACGTGAGACACAGGTCAGGGTTATGTGAGGTCAGGGTCATGTGAGGTCAGGGTCATGTGAGACACAGGTCAGGGTTATGTGAGGTCAGGGTCATGTGAGGTCAGGGTCATGTGAGATCAGGGTCATGTGAGGTCAGGGTCATGTGAGATCAGGGGTCACGTGAGACACAGGTCAGGGTCATGTAAGACACAGGTCAGGGTCATGTGAGGTCAGGGTCATGTGAGGTCACGTGAGACACAGGTCAGGGTCATGTGAGGTCAGGGTCATGTGAGGTCACGTGAGACACAGGTCAGGGTCATGTGAGACACAGGTCAGGGTCATGTGAGGTCAGGGTCATGTGAGGTCAGGGTCATGTGAGGTCAGGGGTCATGTGAGACAACACGGAGGCAAAGTGAGTTGGACCCCCACCTCTGACCTCCTTTAGGGGAGCACATATTAGTAAATGCAAACTAAAAAACATTCAAGCTATATACAGGGTTCGTACACATGTTGACCAATGGAATTCCAGGACTTTAAACCACATTTCCATGAACAAACTGAAATCTCGGTGTGTATGTGAAAACTTTTTGAAAATGTAGTATTCAAACAATGAGAATTACAAAGCATACAATATACCGTAAAAGAAAAAAATGAATGAGAGACAATAGTTTGATTAAAAGAATAAACATTACTATACATGTTTGTTCTTAGAAACACTTATTAAATCTTTATTCTTTTAATCAAACTATTATCCTTTATGTGCAAATCCATCTGTTTGGACTTGGCGTAAACCGGCTTATAATTTGAGTCTTCCTTTCAAAAACGTGAATTATTTTAAACTCGACGTAAATGAACATGTGAATATAACAACATTTCTATGACTTTTTCAAAACTTTTGTGATTTATGTTTTTTCCATGACTTTTCCAGGCCTGGAAATGACCATTTTAAAATTCCATGACTTTTCCGGGTTCTCATGACCGTAGGAACCCTGTTTATAGATCCGGGTCTGGATGCTCCCAGGTAGAAGATGATGACTCCATCATCAAATGCCCTTTGCTTAGCGATATAACTTTGCAAACAATGCAGCCAACTTACAAAGTGAGCAATTAGCACTTGCTCCGGCACACAATCCCAGCACGACTGCCACCCTGCTGAATAAATGAGCAGCAGCACACCGCACCGGGGCATTGTGTTCTCAGCAGCGCTCTGTTTACTGTCACTGAAGTCTCATGTGCTACTCCAGATGTAGCTTTATTAAATCACTATGTCCAAGGGAGGAGACAATGGTCTGCTCAATGTTTAATGACTCAGGGCGTCCCATCTCTCTCCCTCTCTTGGTCTCTTTTGCTATTTCTTCAGGGAGCTTGAGCCAAAGCGATCCAGACCAAGCAGCCTCGCAGTATATTTAAAAAAGACGCTATTAATACTCAGGCATGTCATTTAGCTTAAATCCTCTTGGGGACGAGGAAGACCTTTATTCAATAGAATAATAAAGCAGTCATAAATCTTTATCCTGATTTTAATACCGTGTGTAAAACTTTGTTTGGAGTTGCCAAACCGTGCCAATTAGGACGAGAAAGAACAATGTGGAAGTAGAGCCGTTACTCATCATTACTGTTTTGAGAAATGCGACTCGCTCAGCATTTACATTTATAAGCTAAATAAGAATAAGATTATTCTATTTATTTGTGCGCACTTGGATTCAGCAGATGGGTCCTAACAGACCTGGCGTCCAATCACTACATTCCCCATCTGCCTGAGTGAGTCATTGTTTAAAATCTCTGTGCCCTGCCGCCCCCACCCCCCCGAGCCCAGGAGGGTGGTGCTAATTAGCCACAACCAGGGACTTCCTACCCAGTTGGAACGGGAGATGCTATTGGTGACCTGTGACCTGGCGCATTAGCTTATCAGCCACCAGCTGGCACTCACCTCGTCCAGGTCCATCTCGTCTGGATTCTTCCACCGCCGGGTTGACTGGGACATCACCACTATGTAGTACCACCTGCCAAGGAAAATAAAAGCTTGTGTAAAGAGAGGTCGACTGAAGCACACACACGCTGGGATCAAAGCGGCCGAGCGCATTAATAACACAGTCATAACATTTAGTAAGACGTGCTTTCAGCGCGAGTCTCGCTGGGCTCAATTTAAACCCTGAGTGGGACACAAGTGGGTCCCAGCAAGGTCGAACACCAGCAGATTGCCGCTGCTTTCTCCAATTACTGGCTAATCACTAAGAACATCTGCCATGTAGACTGGAAGCAACACTATTCCAGTGAGACACAGATCCCCACAGGATTCCTGAGGCTAATAGGAGCAGCTCTGGGACAACTGGTGTTCTTTTACTGCTATCATTAAACAGACCACAAATAGAACGAAAAGAAAGACGTCAGTCAGAGGTGAGGGTCAAAGTAAGGAGTAAGGTGACTAATAAAGCAATGTGCTTGCGGTGCAGAATGTACACGCATCCGTGTCTGGCTTTATTTATGTGCTGGCTCTCTCTTGCTGTTTCTCTTGTCTTCTTCCCCAGTCTCTTTTCTCTCAGCTCTAAGTCCCCCCCCCCCTGGGGCATCCAACCACTTGTAAAATCAGCTGCTGCCTTCTCTCCAGGCCTCGGACCTATGATTCAACAGTCTGTCAGGTCTGGGAGTGGAGAGAAGACATGTATAACCAGACTTCTCAATCCCCCCCCTCTCTCACCTCCACACACAGACCTCCAGCCTCCCATCCCCAATCGCTCTCTCTGCCTGTCCATCTGAGCGGGAGCTTGGCCAGCCCTGTAATCTTTTTACCAATCAACCCGGTGCACTCCCCGACTCCGATGTGTCGGTGAGTGTGTGTCTGGAGGAAAGACGGTACTCGTCGGGGTCAGGCACAGTTCTGCTCTCAACAATTTGAGTCAAAAGATAATACGGCTCCACCTGATGTTAAAAGCCTTGATTGTCATCAGCCACCGTGTCACGAAGTTGGCTCGGATTAAAAGTTGAAGTTTTAAGTTTCAAATGAGGTTTTGAAAACAGTATTGATTCGATACAAGTGTGCCACTTGTGCTGCAAGTAAGGTCGATCAGTGACGCAAGTGAACTGGTGCCCGAAAGAGGACATGGTCACAAACAATCGCAAGTGTATTTTTCTCGTGTTTATTTCTCGTCTTGTTTTTGTAGTTATATATATATATATATATATATATATATATACTTTTTCTTAGATGATCAACTATGAACTGATTCAGTGATTTAACTGCATGATTGTTGTTTAGCATATTTTCAAAAAAATTAATGTGAAAACTGTGTGTTGCCTTATTTGAATGCCACTATTTTCTTTTACAGTTAACTAATGTAGACGTCCCTTAAAAAGCATTACAAGACACTTAATTGATCCCAGGTGAGAAGCTCGGTCACTGCATTAGCCAAGAATCAAACAAAAAATTAACCTACATTCTCCCTGATGCAAATTCGGGAAAACGGAGCCCACTGGATGACAACAACCATCATCTTTTGAATGTATTCACGGCGTGGGAGCGAGCCTGACCTGACGCGTGTGGTGGTCTGGACCGTGGGCAGGTTGATGGTCATCTTGCCACCCTGAGCCTGATATGTGCTGGGCTTAGTCTTGATCAGGTCAGGGGCCGTGCGGATGGACACCTGCTGCTGCAGACCTCCAGCAATGTTGCCCCGGCTCGTCAGCACAAAGGAGTAGTCTGTGTCTGGCTGCAGCTGCGCGATCAGCTTCCTCTTCAGGTTCCCCTTCACTTCCACGCTCTGCTGGTTGTACAGGATCTGCGAGAATACGAATTTGACAGGTTATTACACTTTTATAAAATGAACCTGAATCTGGCTTTTCAGATTTTTTTCAATGGATCAGCTGAGTGCCTCGCTGCGATCACATTTCTACCGTTACATGTAAACTGCATGTTCCATATTGTGTAAAAATGAGAGTAATACGATTCCAATTAAATACAAATCCTGATACCATCTTTTATCTTCGTTTTGGAAAATTAGCGATGTCACAGGAATGCAAATCATAGTCAATTAAATCGTGTAAAAGTCATCAAGGTAAAGTCTTTGTGAACATGGTCAAATGTTGTATCTGTATCTGTTTGTAAACTTGAGTAGATGGAAATTAGGATCGCTGAAATCTCAACTACTTACCTTGAAAGGCACTTCGGATTTGTAGTTCAGTGGCAAATCCCAGGTGAGGAGGACCGACGTCTTCATGACTGCTTTGACACCAAAATTCAGGGTGGGAAAATCTAGAGTGGGAGAATTCTAGGATTAAAATCTCAAGTAAAACATCTTGTACACCACACATTGTAATCTCTGTGCTTAATAGAATTTCACACTACTGTACCGCGTATTCCAGGGCAATACCTCATGACCAAACCTGACAAGCCACAGGGAACATCAACAATCTCATTCACACTCGGTTTTAGAGCACACGAAAATAGCCTTCATCTCCCTAAGCCGCTTTCATTAATTACACCCTGCTCACGACAAGAAGTGCGCAACAGGCGGAGATCTTTGCGATCAGCCACCAATGTATATGGAGCGTCGGAAATACACCAGGGCAAAGGGCAGCAATACCCCCAACAAATGTCATTTTGCCCCCGATATCACGGGGAAAGGGGCATAAAATGCTCCCAGAATTATTTTGTGCTTCAAAACAAATCCTCTATTTGGGTAAACACAATTAGTTTACTGCAGTTGACTACAAGTTTTAAATGTTTGGATTGAGACCCCGTTTACACGATGGGACAACGCATATATTTTCATGCGTTTTGGCCTTTCATTTACACAAAAACTGAGGTTTTATCACGGAAAACTATCATTTCTAAAATCTCTGGCCAAAGTGGAGATTTCTGAAAACTCAGTTTTTGCGTGTGAACGAGGTCAAACAGAGTTTTAGGTTGTCAAACGTCACAGTATGCGACAAAAAATGCTTCACGTCACGTGAGCGTCCCATGGGGACGTATGCGGACGGCGTATTTATGCGGGTTCATATAAACAGAAACTTTTTTGAAAACAACCTTGTGTGTTTGAAAACAGAGGGGCAGACATATTCATTTCTATAAATACCCGGCTATGTGTAAATGTGGCCTACGTCTCTTATCACGTGTAACATAGCTACTGCTGTTGTTTTACAGAAGCATGAAGTAATCAGCTCAATTAGAAACACCTGTGGAGCTGCGGATGTGATGAAGACCGGCGACCGCTCCAGTGTCAGTGATGAAGATGATAATGATAAGCTGGTGCTAGTTGACAAATAAGCCACTCGTATATGCACATATTTATGATAGTTATAGTACTATGTACTTTTTAATTTTTTGAAATGACATTTTCAACGAGTTTTTTTTTAATAACATTAATCTATGTATAGCCCTGTTATAACAAGAAATATCCAAGAAATACAATTGAATATGATTGGCTGATTTCTGACACTTTGAATCTGTAATCAATAGTGTTATTATCATTTTATGACAATTGCTCATATACTCTAAGCCTAAATAAGTATATTTATTATTTTGAACATAGGTTGAATGTTAGATTAGATTATATATTCCTTTATTAGTCTCGCAGTGGGTGCACATTAGAGCAGTAATAAAAGATTTTAAAAAATAAGTTTGTGTTATTTCACAAGTTTATTTCAAAATGCCTCTGGATTTCAGTCAGTGGGGGCAAGAATTGCCCCCTAAAAAAGAGTTAAATGTCTTAAATTAGACCTCTCACAACTCTGGGTATAAATAAGAAATCTTACTTTTAGAAGATTTTAAAATGCATGAGAAGGTTCCTGCTGGATATGCATCAGATTTGTGTCTAATGGGTGGGAGGATGAGGAGGCATGGTAATGGGACTGTAGCGTGTAATGAGATTAGTACTCTATAAATCAATAAACACAGTGCTGTACTGTACCGAGTGGTAGATGAGCGAGACGGGGCACGGCTAAAGAGCCAGCCACAGTGTTTGCATCCTAAGCAGGTGATATAACGTCCATGTTTATGCTCTCTTCTGCTGTGCGACTAACAATGACGTGTGCCTGCGTTAAACCACGATTCGGCGTTTTCAAATCAAAGCATCTCTTGCATGTTGAAGTCGCCCTACCGTTGGACATGGTCCTGCTCTGGATGCTGGGGCTGAGGGGTCCCCCGCCCTTACTGGTGAAGGCCTGCACCCGGATGTCGTAGGTGGTGTCGGGGTTGAGGCCCTGGATGGTCATGCGCGTGTCCCCCGTGCGGTTGGTGCTGTTCTGATGACTGTTGATGTCCCTGTACACCACCACGTAGTGCACGATCTTCCCGTTCCTTTCGGCGATCAGCGGGGGCTCCCAGGTCAGCTGCGTGCTGGACTGGGTCAGCCCCGTGACCTGGAGGTTGAACGGGAAGCCCGAGGGCGTGTCTTCAGGGGTGCCGATCTCCTTGGCGTAGGCCTCTCCGCTGCCCGCGCGGTTGCGGGCGCTGAGCCGGAAGACGTAGGTGGCGCCTTTGTGCAGCCCGGTGACGGTGTAATGGTCGTCGGTCTTTTTGAGCTCGCGCGCGTTGTAGTTCTCCTCATCGGTGCGCTTGTACTGCAGCAGGTAGCCCACCAGCTCACCCACCATCTCCTTAGGGGGCTGCCACTGGATCAGCGCTGTGTTGCCCATGGTGGTGCTGATCATCATAGTGGGCTTGCCTGGCACTGGAAACAAAGAGGTAGAAACAAAAGAATAAGAAACTATTTTAAACAACCCTCACATAAAATTTCAATTGTTCAACATTTTGGGAAACATGCGTAAGATGAGAAGATGTACATCATCCCAACATCTGCCACATGTATATAAAGCAGCAGGTTAGTTCAGCTCGCCACTGCAACTGTAAACAGCTATTCTGGCTCTATCAAAAAACTAAATATGTCAACCAGCACCTAAAAAAAAAAAAAAGACTTAACGCTCCTGTTACCTTCAAATGTACCAACATCTTTTACCCTAACCTCCAGAAAATGATTAGAATTTATATTGTTTCCCAAGTTTAAGTGTCAGCTACTTTATGTGTGTTTGTTGATACCTAAGTAGCCCATTAAATAAATAAAAAAGTTAATATTTCTGTTTTACACAGTGAAAAACAGCCTGGGGTCAAATTGACCCCAAAGAACATCGAAGCGTACAAGTTGTGTTCAGGACATTAGAAACATATCATCATGTGAATGTTTATGTTTTCTCAGTTGTCCCCAATAAATTAGGAAAAGTCATGAAATATGAAGCAAAAACAATGATGTCAATAATTTATTTAAAGACGTAAAACATTGAAAGCGGTCAGATTAACCCGAAAGGTAACAGGAGGGTTACATGTGAAGGTTACCTGCCTTGCTCATACCACTTCAATAGCAGTTAGTAATGGTAGCTAACTAGTCTGGGTGTTGAAGCGAACATACACGTAGCATCCAGCTAACACAAACACAAAATCCCCATCACGTCTTCTGATAACACTACAAGGGCAGAGGGGTTGTATGTTTTGAGCCTTGAAGATAAACACAAAGGCAATGTTTTACATGATAACTTTGATAAAACCAACTCTGACCTGCACCCGTCGTGGTGATGACTTTCGCTTTGCTGCGAGCTCCGTCCCCCTTGGTGGTGTAGGCCGCCACCGTGACGGAGTAGGTGGTTTCAGAGTGCAGTCCACCAATAATGGCCTCCTGCAGAAAAAAAGAAAAATCACAAGGTCAGAGATTAAAAGGAGTCAGTGAGTCTGTGCGGGACCGCCTCGAAGGCAAAGGAAAACCCAAACGACACAAAACCCCTCTCACACAAGCTCCTATCCCCTCGCAGATCACACCAAAACCAATCAGAGCCAACCCTCGGCTGGATCCACTCGTAGTTTCTTGAACAATTTGCCTATACCATGAAACAGAACGTGAGCGTTTCACAGAGAAAGGTTTTGAAGGCACACAAACAGGACCAGGAACTTTTCTTGTTTAAGAAGAACTCCCGGGCCCGATCGTAAGGCGCACTCTGAACCCATCAACCAACCAACCAATGAACAGGAGCATCCCAGTGTATCAGTGTTCAAGGCTGCTGCATTGACAAGCATGCATATACCCAGAGGAGCTTGGGGTCATCACTTCACTGCAGACTATAAAAAAACCACATTGTACTTTTCGGACTGTGGGAATTATTGTAAAGACTAATAATAAATCTGACCGATAAACGGACATCAGACAGAAGTTAAATGTTTAATGTTCTTATTCATTAGGTTACATTCTTGGTAGTTATTGTCCTCTGGATGCACGTTGAACAGTCTCAAGAACACAGACACACTAAGGTGGTCAAACACATCAATAACGCAACAGGAAGGAACAAACAGAGAGCAGTAAAACAACAACAACAAGCAACACACTGTTATTGGTAACCTGCTGCAGTGCTGGCACTCACTCCACCAGCCTGCACCCATCACACCCACACGCTGGAGTTAAACACTCGGAGCTTGAACGAAGCCCTTATGCAAACAGACACATGTGGATTCACACACACACACCGTATATAAAGAACACACACCGACGTCTGCATGCACGGACAAAAAAATACGAACGCTCACGCAAACAGTGATAAACGGAGACACGCGCGCACACACTCGACGCCAAGAACAAACGAAAAGCCCTCGGCTCGAACACACACTCTGGAGTTGTGTGTGTGTGTGTGCCGGGGCCGCCGAGAGGACGGCGGCGCCGATGGCCACGGGCCTTCCTGCCCGGACGCCGCGCACGCTCCTCATCCCTGGAAGTGTTATACAGCTTTGCCCTTATGCTGCTTCTCTAACTAATGCAGTTTTAATTTCCTCACTCCAGAAGAACCTTTGCTGGTGTGTATAAGCCGTCTCTTTGAGACAACGCGTTTCACTGCCCCTCTCTTTAAGGGACATTTGGTGCTCCCATTCTAGCTTTTAAGGGAGACAGGGGAGAAATGCTAAATTACTGCATCGTAAAACCATTTTAACTTTATTGAAGAAGCCCCATTATTTTAATCATTCAGAATTGCTTGAACAGTCTCAGCAGTGGCAACTGAAGAGATCTTTTTCCCTGTTCTGGCGAGGTCAAATCAGGTCTCGGAAAACACTTTTAAAACTCAGCAGGAACAGAAAAGGCTTTTAAGTTTCCTTCAGAGCAAATGCTGAGAGCAACACCAAAGGGCCTTACAGGGAGTATCACGTCTACCAGTTATAGAAATGGATTCTTACACTAGTATCTTCACTTGGGTAACACATCTCAGGGGGAAAGGGCATCATTATTTAAGCATACTGAAAACGCACCTTTTCCGACTATATCTGGATTAAAACACAGATTTGCACTTTAGTAGCACTTAAATAGCTCTTATTATGGTACTTTTGTAGTTTGACTATGTTGAGGAAATGTTACTTTCTGTATTCTTGTTGTTCTTAGTTTGTTCTCTAGGTTGAAATGCACTTATTGTAAGTCGCTTTGGATAAAAGCGTCTGCTAAATGACATGTAATGTAATGCAATGCATACATATATGCTTTGGACCTTTTCTTTTTATTGTTGCGTGTATAATGATCTGATGTCCTCCTCTCCGTGATCATGCCATGGGTCAATAAGAAATGCAGATGTTTCTGCCGTTGACATCTGTCTGTGGCTCGTCACGCCGCGTTAGTTACCTGGCACGCAGACCGCTGTTGCCGAAACATGGCTGCTCGAGGAAAATAAAGATGTATGAGCAGATGCCTTCCTCTGACGGCGTCTAGCACTGTCTGTCAGGTGCTAATCAACACATTAAGAGGCGAGGGAGAGGAGGCTGACTCACGCCATGTGGGCGGAGCTGATGGAGGCTGTCCATGTGTGCAACCAGATTCTTTTTTTAACCGGCTGCTACAGAATAAATAAAATGGTCTGCTCGCATGTTTTGTCAAGAAAGGAAACAAAACAGTGTTCATGTATTAACAGGTGACCCAAAACCCTCGGTCACTAAATTGATGAAGCAGTTTTCTATGTTTTCTGTTAGAGGGAACTAGAACCCCACCGTGCTCAAAGGAATTGTTTAAAAACAGAGAATGTTTTTTTTTTTTTAAACAACTTCTTTGCCCTCGCTTGAACGCTGACTACAGTATTTGTTATTCTGGCAGCTTTCTATTGAATTCCCCGACTAGGAGCAGTGAGTGGCTCTGCATTTGCGCTGGTGCGATACGACATCTGGGCGGTAATAAGCCGTAACAAAGGGCTGCGTGACAGCCCTGCAACGGTGAGCCGCCATCCGGCAAAATGAACAGAACATGAAAGGGCGGTGGCAATCTGGGAGATGTGGGGCGCTGATAAAACACACGGCTCCTCTACTCACACACACACACACACACACACACACACACACACACACACACACACACACACACACAATGTCAGCGTCACGCCGGGACGCCGAAAACCGCCGAAACCGCCGCCGCCGCCTGCGCTGTACACTCGGAGGACGGAGGAAGGAGGACGGAGGAAGGAGGACGGAGGAAGGAGCGGCGCGCTCGCTGCTTCACATCCAGGTGAACGCCCAGCGGACACGTCTTCACGTAGAATGTTGAAATATAAGACGTCTTCGCCATAAATGAATATAATCTTCATGCTTTGTGTCATATCTCGTCGTTTATGTTAAGTTTGAGTTTAGTCTTGTTTTCCATGTCCGCTTTTATTTTGTAGTAACTGTCCTCTTTTGTTTCAGAGACTTTATTTCCTGCCCCAGTGCTTCCTCGTTAGTGGGATTGTCTGCTCCACCCCTGATGGTGTCCACCTGTTCCCCATCTCCTCATGTATTTAGGTCTGTGTCTACCTGTGTCTTGTGTCAGATCCTCTTGTCTCCTGTCTTGTCTGAACCGTTCTTTTGACTAGTTGCTCGTCCCTGGTTGGTTTGATCCAACGCAGTTGAGATTTTGTTTTTGTACTTTGTTCATGTTTTTGCCAGCATAGCTGTGTTTTTCCGTTTTCGATCAAATCCTTTTTTGCTCTAAAACCACCGAGTCGTGCTTTTGGGTCCTGCCTTCTGAGTCGTGACACTTTGTGGTTGGAGATCGCCCCTTTTTATGAGTATAAACACCTGGAATCATTCGGACCAACGTCTCTCACTGGGTTTCGATGGGGTTGTGATTTCTCAGGAGGATTCACGCCGAGCAAAACGAGCATCACACAGAAAATAAACACACACGGGACTCGGAATCTGAACACACCAAGCACACACACAGCACCCCCCGAATTGCCGAGGGGAGAAGAGCCTGCCCTGCATGACCACCCACCAGCACACATGAGGGTTACTCACATGCTCGGTGGACTCCTCAATATTCCACTGATGGGAGAGAAAACACGGGACACGGGATGGGGAGAGAAATGAGTCAGGGACAACACAACAGGAAAAAAAGCACTTGACTTTTTTTCGCTCAACGACTGATGATTGTTGGTGTCAACATGCAGGAGAGAAAGCAGAGAGACAGATGGTGATGGAAGGGAAGGGATGAAAGGAAAAGAAGTGAAGACAAGTTGAGTGGCATGACGCAAATTGGGAGAGCCAAGTTGAGCCATGGTGGTGAAACGCGTTATTGTTTATAATGCACTGCCTTGTTTCTCATTTGCCTATAAATCCAATAAGAAAAAAAAAGAAACGCTCTCTTCCGTAATCACAGAAAACATCTATTCAGTGTGATAACTATCTCACGGTGGGCACAAAGCATAAATTATGCAGAATCACTGAAGCATTTCCTCTTTCCAGAAATGGAGGTAGGGCCTTTTATTCATTATATTTCATTATGTTTCCAGAACCTTCTCCTTGCTCCCCGTGCCTGGCCAAGTGATTCCCGAGGGAAGTGAAAGCCCACTTTGTGCCGCGGGGCTCCGTCGGTGCCGAGCGTGAAATCCTATTACCGGTGCTGCTATGCTAACCGCGTGACATCCAACCGCATCCATGCAGAACGCAACCGCCGGTGTTTACCAGCAACGGTTCGGCTGCAGAGGAGTTCACCGACGGGTGGTCCGGCTGTAAAGGGGCAAGAAGGATGACACCGGGGACACTGATGGGGGACAAAATGGAGAGGAAGCTGAGGAAGAATGGCGGGTGAGGGTGGGGGAACGGTCGGCAAGTAATTATTTACATTTGAACTACTACAACACGAGCTGCTGGTGGCACACTGGGAAACATGGAGGAGACTGGCGAGCAGTGATGGGACACGAGGGGGTTAGATTAACCATTGAGATGTGAAGTTAACGGTTTGGTTCACCTAGATTACAAAACATATTTTTACCTCTATTGGAGTCAATCTGTGCAGTTTGGATTGTATTTGTCCAGATTTGAGACGTCTGTCATACGTCGCCCCGATACAATACAAAGGAGGCGATTGAATTTTCACTGGTTTTGCACACTCAATTTAAAAAAAGAAAGATATCCTTTCTATGAAGTTAGCAAGACACCATCAACATTCAGCAGATGAGACTAACAAGCCAAGTTTACTTGTAAGTTGTCTTTTCTGCAGCTGGGTGGGTGAGTGTGGGGGGGGGGGGGGGCTAAACAACTAAATGTATTGCATGTACTCTTGTAGAAATGTTTTGGCAGATAAGCTTCTCAAAACTTAATGTAGGTGAAATGTCCCTTTAAGAAGGAGAACATTAAGTTCATACATTAGAATAAATATTTCAGGACAAAAGTCAGCAGTCTGCCTGGCTTCCTGCTCGCCTATCTTTCCCTGGTTGTCTCTCCAGACTCTCAAAACAAAGAGTGCGCCTCACACACCGCTGACTCATTGTGCACCGGAGGCCCGTGTTCATCGTCCTCCATTGACTGTTGGCATATGAAAAGACAAAAGACCAAAGTCCTCCGCCCTCCTCCCCACATATGGGTCTCTCCATCAACAACCTGCCCACTGGAGCGTAACCGAAACCTTTGTACGGTCCCAGTTGCTACTGGTCGAGAGACTTGCCTCCAAAACTGCTGCCTCATGCTCCCCTGATGTGGCGGGGCACTAAAGAGCACCATTTAAGAACAGCTGCTACTTAACTCTATGAACAACGGTTTGCGGCGTGCCTAATTGCTTAATTTGTTTACCGTCGACTCCACTCAGTATGTCAACACATTAAGGTTCGCAAGAGTTCCTATCTCATCTTGGGCTTAATCCCTTCCTATCGCAACTGCTTTTGCTTTCTGCTTAAATCCATGGGAGAATTATAAATTATCCCCCATTTTTGCATCGAATGCCAACGCAAGCTGAAAACACATCATTGCTGATAAGCGTCGTTTGTGAAAACGGAGCGGCATAATTTGCAGGCGAGTGAATGCAAATGTGATGACATGGGCTGAGATGTGTGGCTATAAAAATGGGAATGAGGGATGGGGGGGGGGGAGGGGCGGGGAGTGGGACGTGGGACGACTGATGTGGAAGAGAAGGAGCTGTCATGATTGATGGAGTGAAACGGGCTGAGGTGCTTCTTTTCTCTTTTTTTTCACCAATTCACATTCAACTTCAATCTGAGGCGGTGAAGGCCGGAGACGCAGTGAGGCATCGCCTCGCTCGCTCACTCCCACACACACACACACACACACACACACACCTCCAAAACGCATGAGTGGTCAAACAAAATGAACCTGGAAAAGTAGAGAGGCAAACTTGTGCAAAAACATTTATAGAAACACAGACCGTGGCTAATGGCTTCAAACTATAATATATATATATATATATATATATATATATATATATATATATATATACATACTTCTATTTTTTTCACAGGCTGTGAGAGCATAATGATGGAGTATGGATGCATGTATGTATGTATATATATATATATATATATATATATACATATATATATATGTATCTACATATGTATATATATACACATATATACATATATATATATATACACATACATATGTATATGTATATACCGGGGGGGGGGGGGGGGGTGCTAGTGAGCTTTTTCTGATTGGCTGTTGTGTAGCCCATTTCTTCTTTTTGATTGGCCGATAAGTGGCATCTCTCGGCAGAACTCCAGGCGCTTGATTCCTCCACGAGTTTTTTGAAGCGTGAGAAATACGATGTGTGGCGGGAGTGCGGGAGTTAAGACCGAAATGCGTGAGTCTCACGCTCAATGCGTGAGGCTTGAGAGCCCTGCATATACTCATATTTTCTTCCCAGGCTGTGAGTGCATACTGATGCAGCGTGTGGTGTGCAGTGGTTCAGGCCACTCTCCCAATGGAACATGGTTAGAAATGTGTTGATAGCATCACACTGTTAACATGGTCTCTGGTTTAAATGTAGCCGGGAAACGAGGGCGCTGTGTGGGCCCCTGCTTGAAAAGGAAAGAGGCGCTCTAACCGCCCACGCATAGGCAGGCTCGCCCAGTGTTCCAGCTAACCCCGAGAGAGGGTGAAGAGGAGAGAACGAGCCAAAAACAGAGAGACAAAGACGAGATGAGAGGTCATCACGATGTTGACCCAATCTGCAATCCAAAAGAATCTGCTTGGATTTGTGGCTGAAGCCTAAATTGAGGTTGTGCTATGTTTATGAGCGCTCTGGAAAATGTTTGTACTTGTTTCCCCTCCTGGAAGGCTTACTGTGCATTCAATGCAGGTGAAAGGGTGGTTATGGAGCCGATTGCACAACACGTTTGGCAAATTCCTACGGGAAACGCGAGAAGAAAATAGTTTTTTCCTATTATTCATCATCAATTACAGGTGAGCATTTGTGGGAGTCTAGGATGAGTCATGAACTCTCCTCCGCCAGCTGGAACGCCGTCTGCGAGCTTCATTTCACAGCGAGCGTGTCTGCTCACGTTATCTGCGCTGCTTCTTCCATTTGTTGTTGGGTTTACGAGAATGAAAAGACGTGTGAGAAAAATAAGGATTTTCTTTTCTCGAAAACCAGTTGAGCGGACGTGGACCGGGGCGCGCGGCTGGCTGTGTGGTCTCTAACGACGTCTGGGCAGGTTCTCGCAGGTCGGCGACTCGGCGCTGTTTCATAGAAAACAATCCGTTGAGATGACTCAATCAAGGGTAACCGACCTGCACGCAAGCCTCTGGTAATTACTCAACCGGCTTCTCGGGCGGGAAGGGTGCACAAGGACACGAGAGAAAGGGAGGGGAGGAAAATAAACAATAGGGGGGAGAAATTCAGGTTTCTGCCGGGGAGGGAAAGGCGAGTTCAGGAGATTTAAACTGGAACCCGAGAGCTCTCCCCAGCGCCACTGTGCCGTGTGTCTGCGTGTTTATTGTGTGAACCTGGCACAAAGGAGACGTGGCGGGGAGCATTGTTTGCACAACAAGTAGGGTCGTGTTCAGTTCACTTCTCAAAGTCACGCCACACACGTCCAAAACACTTCCAGGCAGACGAGGAGCCAGCGCGTGTTTGTCTTGTGGATGTGGAGACACGGACAGAAGATCAGACAGAGGTTTTCTCAGCTCGATCTGGACAGCCGTAATGTTAATGTTCTATACTTGACGGTTGCGTGAGAGGTGTGCTCATGTCACTTGACAACCATTAAAAAAAAGAAGCTCATTATGTATTTACCATGGAATGCCTGGTTACACTACTGGGATCAACAACAGGGTTCTTACACATTTTGACTAATGAATTTCCAGGACTTTTCCATGACTTTAAACCAAATATCCATGACTAAACTGAAATCTCGGTATAAACATGAACAATTTTGAACATTTTGTGTATTGAGAGCGTACGCCGGCTTACATTTTGAGCGTCTTTCTTTAAAAAACATTAATTATTTCAAACTCGCTGTTAATGAACACGTGATTATAACATATTTCCATGACTTTTCCCAAACTTTTATGATTTAAATTTTTTCCATTACTTTTCCAGGCCTGGAAATGACCATTTTAAAATTCCATGACTTTTCCAGGTTTTCCATGACCGTACGAACCCTGTCATTCTATACTAGACGGTTGCATTAAAGAGATGTGCTCATGTCACTTGACAACCATAAAAAAAAGAAGCTCATTACGTATTCATCATGGAATCCCTGGTTACACTACTGGGATCAACACGCTCCGACTGAGCTTCACTCGGCACGTCGGCTGTAGTCCACCTGACACGTCATTTCAAGGTGACTTTGACAGCGCTTCCTCTTCTGCAGCGATAAGACTGAAGACACTGAAGTGTTTGCCAAAGCCACTCCAGGGCCTCGCAGTGTGCACTGCTGGGAGCTGAACCGGCAACGTGTTGCTCTCCCTAAACACGGCCGCGGAGCATTCATTGGCCGACGCTGCTCAGGGACTCATGCGAAGCTGGTTCTGTGTGCGGCGTTCCTGCGGCCAGGGAGCGCTTACTCCTTCAAATGAGATGTTCACGTGTTACGCGTGTTCGCGCAAATGTTACTCCCGGCAAACAATCAGAAGGAGGCTCTTAAGCCGGCCTCTCCTCTCCCGACGAGAGGGAAGAAGTAAGAGTGGGGTTTTAGGTTTTAAAATATTCATGAATCTGTGAATCCCTCTTAAGGATTACAATCTCTCTTTCATCTGGCGGTGTCACGCGGCTTTGGGGCGATCGGGAGCAGCCTGCATTAATGTGTTGAGGGCGGTGTCAGGGAAATAACTCTCGTTTCTAAACATGGTAACAAGGCAGTGCATATGTATTACAGCTAAAACCCGCAAAGAGAGGCGCATTGATTCCACTAAGCCCCATCCCGATGTAACACACATCAAATATTTAATAGCTATTACTGTAGAATTAGAATGGATCTTGTTACGACGGCTAATCCCAAGCTCTGGGAGCGGGGTACCAATTTAGAGTCAAATGTCACATGTGGAAGAAGAGGAAGAAGAGGAAAGAGAGGAGAAAAAGGCGGGGTTGGGGGGGGAAAGAGGAGGAGGAGATACTGCAGTCACCCGGTATGGGGGAAATGAAGTGTGAACTGAGAGAATGGAAGGGAATACGGGAGCGGTGGAGAATGGAAATAATGAGAAATGAACACAAGACAGCTATTGACAGTGAAAGGGAGACGGGGAGTGACAGAACACGAGTGAGACATCGCCCAGTACCTGTGCCTCTGGCAAAGCCACGTCCATGATGTTGGGCTGGCCTCGCGGTTCGCCGTTTTCCAGCCGAGAGAAAATGACTTGGTAGCCCCGGATTTGGCCGTGATGCTTCCCCTGCAGGGGCGGCTTCCAGGTCACCCGGATCGCCGTGGAGTTCACGGCCTCCACCTCGAGCTTCCTGGGTGGGGCTCCAGGCACTGGATATCAGAGGTGTGTGTGTGGGGGGGGGGGCAAGAGAGAGACGGAAAGAGAGGGACAGACAGGGAGAGAGAGAGGGAGTCATGAGTCAGAATATGCTGAGATGGAGATTGTCTTCCCTTGACTGTGTTTTGTGATGAGGAGCCAAGAACTATCACAATCATAACTTCTGAGCTACATCCTTATTGACTTGAATGCTCTGGTGACGGAAGTGATTTGTTCCCCAAACACCCGACAGCGGACTGCATGTGGTCTAGCGGTGTCGGCAATGTCCTTCATTTTGCTATGAAATGAGCTGTGGTGCAACAAACGTCAAGCACACTAATCACAGAGGGCTCTGAGGAGCAGCCGCCGCCTGTCACACTGCAAACACAACGAGCAACGAGTCAGAAAGAGGCAAGAGCGACGGAATGGAGAGAGCGAGTTGTGCTCCACTTCTAGTCCTCAACCAGAAGGAAAGAAAACAGGAAGGAATTTAAACAGTGCAGACACAGGAATGAGGAGCAGCTGGGCCCATGGGCGCTGAGCCTTAACCTCCCATAGGTGGAGAAGGTTAAGCCCACCGCGGGATCACCAAGACAGAGGGGACATTGTGCACGAGAGGTTGAAGAAGAAGAAGAAGAAGAAGAAGAAGAAGGGAAATAGTGACAGGCAGCCCCAAGCGAAAGAGCGTGAGAGCACTCTGCTAAAGGGGAGGAGTCAACCTACCATCCTCTTTGGTCCTCATCCTCACCGCGGCACTCTCGGGGCCCGGGCCCACGTCGGTGTGCGCCCTCACCCACACCTGATACTCAGTCCACTTCTCCAGGCCTTCCAGCAAATAGCTGGTGGCGTCGGCCCCGATGCCCGCCACCTCATGGCGCTCCGTGTCCTCGCCAGCCAGGCCCTGGTAGCTGACCGTGTAGCGCACGATGGCGCCGTGGCGGCTAGCGGCGGGCGGGGCCACCCAACTCACCTTGAGGCTGGTGGAGCTCAGGCTGAGCAGGTGCACATCCTGAGGGGGGGCGGATGGGGCTGCAGGGGGAGGGGAGCACAACTACATGGACGGGGGCACGGATCAAGCAAACCAAAGGAAAAGGACTAAAACACAAGCAAACACAAGAAAACCACGACGGAAGCTTTTTGTATGGGAGAGAATAACACAAATGCAATGTAACATTCAAAAGCGTCAAATATTTGAGTTTCACCACCTAAAGTGTGCATGAAAAATCAAGCAACATATGAAAAGTGAAACTATAATTATCCGGCTCATCTGACACTATTGAGCAGATTTCTGTATTATTTTATTACACTACATATGCATAAAACAACAAAGACATATAATTTTTTCTATGTAGAGCACTTTGTTAATTCTGTTTTAAAAATATGCTATATAAATAAAGCTATTTATATTATTATTATTAATAATCAAGTGTTGAAAGTGGTATTTGTCTTTTCATGGTAAATATGTTTGCTTATTTGTTGCCATATAAAGAAAGTGTGTTTTTCTTTTCCTGATAACATCGTCCATGTTTAGGATATGTCATCTACCTAGTAATGAAGGTCTATTTCTGAGCTCACACTGTCGATGATACTTCTATTAAAAGTTTGAATCTTACATTTTTATTTTGTATTACACTGAATACAAAAAGCTTCCATACAAAACGTGAACAGGATGCTGCCTCCGGACTGGGAGATTGGCTCCAGAAACACGGCACGGGGCCACTGCTGTGTTTGGAGCTGCATTAATGCGAGAGGCCACCACACTACAGGGTGGGATGGACCAAACTCAACATGTGCCAGATTTGTAGCAGGTTGTGTTTTTGTAAAGACGTCATTTGTCCCAAGCCGCCCTCACGCAGAGGGAGCGGGCCGCGGGCCACGGACGTGCGAGTGTGTGAAGAAGTGCTGGACAGCGCTGACCGGTGTTCACACACCAATGTGTGTGTGAGCCACAGCTCAGCGCTGTCGACAGGCTATCGGTTCACGAACATCTGGTTTGTGGTCGTCACAATGGAGCGCGATATTGATACGATTTGTGCTTGGTCATAAACCCTCTGGATTTAAATGACCGCAAACAAAAACGTCATCATTTAAAACTACTGTTTCAGATTCAGATTCAATTATACGTGGTCCACCTCGGCCTGATATGTTTTATAACCACTAACTCCTCCGGCTCGTCCCCGGAGGTGTGGAGGCAGAAATAAACGAGTTAAAGGTTGTTCTAGAATAATAAGATCTGATTATTTATAACAGCCACAGCATATAAGATATGTAAGCTCACAAGTCCAGAGGTAAACAAATCAAATCAAAATAAACTATTTACAAAGAGGGAACAAGAACAATGAAACTAAACGCGATAACATTCAAACATTTTCGTGCATCTAACTCAATCACAGACTTGTTCAACTATTCAAAATGAAATAAGAAAAAGATAATTCAAACCAGGGAGTTCTTACAAAGCATGCCAATGATATTTCCTTTTTTTAATAAGCAGAGCAATGAACAGTTCCCTCAAATATGAATCCAATAAACTAATGCCAGATCATGAAACTCCACCTAGCAACACGTTGAAGCCTAACAGAAGATAAGCGAGTCTCCTCAGGCGGTGCCTGGTCCACCAGGGAGCGGACAGGAACAACAGCGGGTGTATAAAAGGTGACTGACTGAATCAAAGAAATGCTTTCTGAATAAATTGGGATATTGAGGAGCTGGTGAAAATGATGTGATATTAAAGTCAAATTGGAGGACAACACCAAAGGAAAGACATGACTACAGTAGAGATTGAATTATAGATGAGCACAATAAATAACCTTGATCTCTCCGAATGATAAATGTCTATTAAATATTTTTTCCGCCATCTTTGGTTTCCATGCCGCGTCAGATTTTTTCCCGTTGGAGATAACCTTTTGTTGGAAAATATGATTATGAATTGCACTTTGAACTATTGAGTTTCAATTATATGATCTGCTGTAAATTAGATATTTCCCCGTTCCTGTCGGTAAAGCACTATGCAACTTTTACAAGTCCTTTATAGAGAAAACATATTTGTTGTTAATTAATTGAGTTTTGTTCATTGCTCTGAATCTTAAAAAAAAAAAAAAGGTACTCTAACCATTAAAATGCAGCACTATAAAATGTCACACGTTTCCTCCGTCATTCGCCTCTGACGGCTGCTTCTTATATTTCATGCACACCATCCTCCTGCCGCACTAAATCTAAATCCTGTTCTCTAAATGATGTGTCCTCGTGACTCCGGCTGTCAGGAGGCCCAAGGACACACTCATCAGCACCGTGATCTCCATGGACGGTTATGTAACTCTGTGGCTGTCAGAGGTGTGAGCTCTTCAATGATTGTGTCTCTTCTCATAGGGAAATATTTCACAAAGAGATCGACTCTCCCACCAGTCCGTTGAAGTCTTTTCTTTTCAACACAATTGCTGGTTGAAACACTACATATTCATGTGAGCTCAAATTAAGTCAAAATCTGAACGTCCTTTACCTTTCTCTAGTGTTGCAAGGCGCTACAATGTGAATCAGCTGTTACTAATTAACATGTATTCCATGAGAAACATGAAGGCAGACTAAAACCAAACATATGTGTTGTATGATTTGTGTGCTCTCTGAAAGCCAGTGTCTGTACCACAGCCTGTGTATACGAAGGTCTGCGCTCCTCAGAGATCTCTTGTGAGGACAGACGCTCCACTCTAACTCAAAACTCTAACCGAGTCTTCTCAAGAGCAGATCAGGTCATGTCAGTTTCATGATTCACTTTTTTTTCCATTTATAGTCAAATTGGACTTGGAGAGGACAAACTATTTCCAAATGAACCACCATTACAACCATGTGGACCTTTTGTTTTCAATTAAATGCCGCTCTGTGCGGTGCAAAAGCGAGGCACGGTGGTCCTGAATATGTGTGTGAGGTGCTTTACGCTTGGTGCCACCTTAGCAAAAATCAGCTAGCAGAGTGACATTTTGAGTGCTTGCACTGGAAAAGCGTGTGATATGATATGAGGCAAAACAATCACAGCACAACTCACGAACGTGGGAGCACGACACATTTAACGTACCTTTGACACTGAACTCAGGGCCTGCCCTCAGACAGATGGACAGGAGGGTTAGTGTTGGCGACGGAGGGGGGGTGGTGGGAGCGTGAGGCCGAGCGGGTCGGCTGCACCGTCAGCACTTTATGTTGTGCTGAAAGTGACTTGTCAATAAAGGTGCCATCGCAGCCTGTTTTTTGCTCCATAAAACTCAACTTCCTCCTGCCTGAACCTAAAGCTGCTTCGCCCGGCGGTCGGCGAGCGTTGCTTTGCGGAGTCGCCGGTTAGTGGACAAAGGAGGTAAGACGACGGGGAGAGATCAAAGACTTACTGGACTGGGCGGTGCGAGCCTCGACGGGCTGAGTATAGACGCCGAAGCCCATCTCAGAGCGGGCGGCCAGCGAGAAGTGGTACAAGGTGTCGGGCTTGAGACCATCGACAGCATAGGAACCAGCTGGGTTGAAGGTCACGTGGATCTGGAGGGTTTCATCAGACAGAAAGATGCCACTCAATTAAATCAAAGACAGTTACATAGGTCCTCTCTATTTGTTGTATTGTTAAAGCCTGGACTGTCAAAGTAAAGAAAACGGCCAAATCTAAGAGCAACTTCTTCCAAAACTAAATGGTCCTCTTTACAACTGGTGCAGTAGCCCAGCAGAGGTGAACGAAGGGCCACAACACGGAGAGACAGAACAGAAAGCGCTGCTGTCGGTTACTCGAGGAGATGGTTCTCATCGCGGAGGAGTTGCATAACTACAACAACATTGCTTCAGCCAAGGCTTCCCATTCAGAGGAATTGCATCATAAAGAGGAAAGTAGGTCACGCAATAGATATGAGTTCACTCTGTTGACTAACCTTGTTCTCTGAGCCCGTCTCCCAGTACTGCAGCTCGTACATGGTGATGGGGTCCTGCACGGGCCACAGCCACGTTAGCATTATGCGGCTGTCCAGCTCGGCTTCGGCCTCGAAGCTGGACGGCTGGGCGGGGACTGGGGGGAGAGGGGCGAGAGCACAGAGGTCGGAGGATTAAAGAACACAAAGAGGCACGTTACTAAAGTTGAATGTTTTACAGTGTCAGCAGCAATAAAAAACATCAGAAGAAAGAGTGTATGGGAAGGCGTTTGCAATGCAGTGGACTCATGAGGCTTTTCACACGAGATGTCGGTACATGTAGCGCCACTGCTATCGCAATTAATACATATTACGAGTTTGAAAAAAAATATATGGCAAAGCAAATTGACTTCAATGCAGTATCAATTATGGAAGTTTCTATGGAGTTCTTGACTCAGTGGATGTTGACTGTAATTACACTGTTATAACTACTGAACTAGAAAACTATTCAAAGGACAAATACATGACTATATGGGGAAACTGGATACAAAGTCTCAACCAGGTGTATGACAGCCTTGATATTAACCAATGAAATGATGTATTCCTTATTATTTATATATTATTTGTACCGTTCAACAGCTGAGAGTTGAAGAAGCGCTCGGGATGATTGTGAAGCAATTCAATGTGAATTCTAATTTTAACTCAACTCTTTGTTGTGGAAACTTTTAACAGAGTCAAAGTCTCTCTTCTTTCAATAGTTGCTGCACTCAAAAAAAACGATTCAAGCCCTTCTTAGAGGTAACTCAATTAAATATTATTTAAAACATTGAAATAAATCAATTACAAAACAAAGATATTTATATTTCATGTGTGTAACACAAAATGTAGGAATACTTTCATTTATTAGATGTATTTAGGTTGCACTCAAAAACAATTCAAGTCTTCTTAGAGGTGACTCAATTAAATATTGTTTAATACATTGAAATGAATCAATTACGAAATGAAGATATTTATATTTAATCTGTGTAACACAAAATATAGGAATTCTTTCATTCATTAGATTTATTTAGGTTAGATGGTGTGCATCAACTCAGAATTAATGTGTTTAATTGGGGACGACCCTTTGCGAATGGGCCAGCTGAAAATCAGTTGTTTTCACGAGGTGAACACGCTTTCAGGGCTTGGGTAGTGGGTAGCACTGTCGCCTCACAGTAAGAGGGTTGTGGGTTCGATTCCCGGTCAGGGTGGTCCTGTTGTGTGGAGTTTGTTCTCAGTGTGGGGTCCCTCTGGGTACCCCAGCTTCCTCTCAGTCAAAGTTCATCTCTATATTGCCCATAGGTGTCAGAGTGAATGGTTGTATGTGTCTATGTGACCCCTGGATGGACTGGCGGCCTGTCCAGGTGACCCCCCCCCCCCCCCCCCCTCGCCCAATGTCGGCTCCAGAGACCCCAATGAGGATAAGCGGTACTGAATACAATTTTTTATATCCAATTTATATTTTGAGTTGGACAAACACAAATTAATTTAATTGAATTAATATTTTTATTTTATTTTAGATGTGTTTGATACAAATGAGTTGGACTAACTCAAATGAATTCAATTTAATGAATATCGTTATTTTATTTTAGATGTGTTTGATAAAAATTAGTTGTACTAACTTAATGACATTGTATTGCACTGATGTGCATATCATTATTGGATGGAAAACCTGCCAACACTTTAATTGAGTTCATCCAATGAGCCATTTCTTTGAGTGTGGAAGCCTGCATGGTATTTGTGAGTTTATAGACTTCTGCACAGGGGGCCAATCTCCCTGGTGCAAAACACTAACCACTCCCATCAATAAAACGCTTTGGCATCATTCTTTTCTTTTTCCTAGAATTAGAAGTAAAATAGAAGATAGTGGCCATAAAAAAGTGGGATGGGGTCTGAAATGGACCAGGTGTTCCTCAACTATTCTTCCTTGATTTATTTTTAGCCAGAAATGAGAATTCTCAACATCTTTCAACTAAAATACGTGAGCTAACTCTAGATACCGAACTTAAACTTCTACTGTGTCTCTACACAGTATCTTTAAGCATAAGTGGTGGGGGTAACACAACTGAAAAGGTGTGCACGTGAACATATACACGTTCAGGGTTCTTACACATTTTGACCAATGGATTTCCAGGACTTTTCCAGGACTTTTAACCAAATTTCCATAACCAAATTGAAATCTCGGTATATACTAGAACATTTTAGAAAATGTTGCGTATTGAGAGCGTATGCCGGCTTATATTTTGAGCGTCTTTCTTTAAAAAACTTTAATTATTTCAAACTCGGTGTAAATAAACATGTGATTATAACACATTTCCATGACTTTTCCAAAACATTTATGATTTACGTTTTTTCCATGACTTTTCCAGGCCTGGATATGACCATTTTGAAATTCCATGACTTTTCCAGGTTTTCCATGACCGTACGAACCCTGACATTGATAAACGCGAGTGGCTGCTCACCTCCCTGCTGGGTTTTGACCTGCAGGATGTCAGAAGGCGGCCCGTCCCCCACCGAGGTGAAGCCCAGCACCCGGAGGCTGTAGGTGATGTCGGGAGTCAGGCCCGAGATGGTCGTCAGGCTGCTGTCGTCGGTGTTGTGCTTCTGCCAGGCGCTGAGCGGAGCCGTCTGGTCCGAGCTGTAGTAGACCCGGTAGCCCCTGATCTGCCCGTTGGGCTCCTCGGGCGACTCCCACTGCACCAGCATCGTGCTGGCGCTCAGCATGCGCGCCTGGACGTGCAGAGGTGGCGAGGAGGGGGCCTGTTCGCCGGTGCGCGTCTCCACGGGGTCGCTCTGCGGCCCGCGGCCGATGTTGTTGACGGCCATGACGCGGAACTCGTACTCGGAGTAGGGGCTGAGGCCGCCGATGCTGTATCGGGTCGTGGCCACGCCTTCCACCTCCTGGAAGCCGTTGTCCGAGGACTTGGCTCGGTACTGGATCATGTAGTAGGAGACGGGCTCTGGGTTCCCAGAGTCCCAGGTGAGAGTCACACTGGTGGCCGTTGTCTCGGTTACGATGAGGGAGGTGGGGGGCTTTGGCAAGGCTGAGGAGAGAAGAGCAGCGTATTGGCTTTGATGTCAAGAACGGACTTTTAGGATTTGAGGCTCATTTGAGAGAAATTAGATGTCTGACACATGTGATGCCATGATTCCTAAAATGATGCCTCAATGCAGCTAGAATCAGCTCTGGTGAGGCGTGGCTGGTCATATAATGACCTGTTCTGTAACTCATAGCACTCAAATTATTGTTTCATAAGCTAATCCTTATTGTGCCGTCAGCAGCCCGTATCCACACATTAATAAAAATGTTGTGTTATCAAACCGACCCGGTCATAACTGAGAATTCAAGGAAATTGCCAGAGTGGTTCCTGTTGTGACTAACAAACACAAACAAAACAGAGTCTTCTTATTGGAGTAAGGGCTTTGTGATGGTCCTCCTAAATGACTGCGTATCGATCACTTGAGTGGAAATTGGGATCAATACCGAGAGAGAAACAAATGATAAGCGAGGTCGACAACACACTTCCATAGTTACGGACACAGTCGGATAAAGCCACACTCACGCAAACACTTAGGATACGGAAAAAAGGACTCAACAAACACAAAGAAGAAGAACACACATCAGCCCTGACATCAACGGCCATTAGACGGCAATTTGGACCTCACAGTACACAACGTGGCAGCCATGGCACGATGGCTATGTGTAAAGGGTTTCCTATGTTTTTATATTATAGATATATATATATATATATATATATATATATATATATATATATATATATATATATATAGATGTGTGTATATATAGATGTGTGTGTGTGTGTATATATATATATACACACTATCTGTGCAATATTGTCATTTGTGTGCCTTATTCTTAATACCTATTGTGTGACTTATTTGTAAACTGACTTATTTGTATTTCTTTCTTTCTTACCTTGTAATTTTGTTTAGTTGGAGGACCCAGCAAAATAAGCTTTTCATTTTACAAATAACTTGTAATATGTCCACATGACATTAAAATATCTTGAATCTTGAATAATATGTATTATGAGATCAGTAAAAGCTACACAGTTCATCCCAGACGCAGCTGCCCACATCGCTGCAGCAGCAGAGAGAGCGACCAGTCGGCGGCGGCCCTCACCTTTGACCGTGACCTGAGCCGTGGCTTCGATCATGCCCAGCGAGGAGATGGCCACGCAGGTGTAGTTGGCCGACTGGTGACTGGTGACCTCCAGCACGTTGCGTCCCAGAGGCATCTCCTCCTCCTTGGTCAGCTCCACCTGGCCCATCGTCCACTTGACGTAGGGCATCGGAGAGCCCACCGCCACGCAGGTCAGGTTGACGCTGCCGCCCGGCATCACCTCCTGGTTGGTGGGCGGGATCGAGAATCTGGGCGGGACTCGGCGCACTGACGGGATGAAGAGGAGGCAAACGATGTAAGTCGGATATTGACGGATGAATATGATAGTTTAATGTTATTTCATGAGTGCTCCGGCCCCCAAAGCTAACTCAGGAAAGGTAAACAAATGGAGGGCTGGCACAGTGAGGATAATACAGGGTTCTTACACATTTTGACCAATGGATTTCCATAACTCTTCCATGATTTTACCAGGACTTTTCCATGACTTTAAACCAAATGTCCATGACCAAACTGAAATCTCGGTATAAACATGAAAACTGTAGAACATTTTGCGTATTGAGAGCTATTGCTGGCTTATATTTTGATATTTCTTAAAAAAAATCATATTAATTATTTCAAACTCAACATGTGATTAACACATTTCCAGGACTTTTCCAAAAATGTTATGATTTAAGTTTTTTCCATGACTTTTCCAGGCCTGGTAATGACCATTTTAAAATTCCATGACTTTTCCAGGTTTTCCATGACCGTACGAACCCTGATAATAGCTCTAGAAATTCACAATCAAACTTTGAAGATGGGGGGGGGGTTCATCCTCCAGCCCACAAAAGAGGATATAATAAAAAAAAATAGCCTTGAGACTATGTCTGGCCGTCTTTTGTCAGAGTGTCAAATGGCAGCGAGCGTTGCCTCAGCGAGGGACCCCATGGAGGCGGCATTGTGTGGCTCCTCCTGCGCTCCCTCGCCCCGGCTCCTTGTGCTCAGTCTTTCTCCCTCTCTTTGTGCAGTTCCGATATGCAGATAGGCTGACATTAAAAAGGGTTCCCATGGAGACTAGAAGGGCCCGTCGACGTCGCCGGGGGACGAGGCAAACACCGGCGCGGCCGCTCCGTGCCACAGTGAAAAGCTGACCCAGAATAAACAGGCCGCCATCATTTACATACGACTGGATTTACGTCTGAATAAAGAAACACGAGAAATGCTTCCTTCAGATCATTTTCTGCTCACTTTTGGCAACCACAACAAACCTAGTATCCGCTTGACATGGCAGAGGCGACTTAGCTTCACAGTGGTCTGTAAACACACATCAGTGTCGGACCTGTTGGAAGTTACGAGAGGCGGAACATTTCCACAGTCGCTGCTGAATGAAGGAAGGAGGGAGGAGGAGCTGCGGCTTCTTCAACCTCCATTAAGGAGAAAGTGAAGCCGAGCCCCCTCGCGAGGTCCCATTATCGCTCTCCCACGACTGCTGCTCGCATGTGTTCAAAATATTACAGCATCAAACTGTCCCTGCAGGATTCCTCCTGCCTGTTCCCCCTAATGGACGACGACATCTCCGTGTCTCACCGGGGACAAAAAACAACCTTTGACTGTAATTGCTCTTTTGCACCGGTGTCCATAAAAATGGATTTTCAAATGTGAGCCTCCCTCCTCTTTTCCCATTCCCCCCCTCCCTCCATCCATCCCTCCCACCTTCCCTCCATCTAATTTGAACCAGAACGTTGTTACAGCTATGCTTGTTATTCCCCTCATTATACGGTGAAATGGAAAAGAAACACAAAAACACTTTTTGAGATCCCAGTGAGAAGAAAGCTGGTTCTCTGGACTGCACCAAAAGAGGGAGGAGCTAGTGTTCACTCTCTTTAATTGACCGTATGTATAATATACTTCATATATATATATATAATTACCTGCTGCTATTTGCTGTTGTTGTAATCAATACAGTCATGTGGGCTTGAACTACTTGGCTCAATATCTCACACACATAATAATATCCCAACTCTTGTTTGTTTTTGTCTCATAGTTCATACCAATACCCAAATACATCAAAACATTGCAGTTTGTTTGATAAGAACTTTTCAGAAGGCGTCTCAAACACAACAAAATCCATTCATCACTAAGAACAGTGACGAGTCAGCGACGGTCTCGGACAGATTAATGATGACTGTTTGATATTAATAATCATGTGACGTGTAGGAAATGACACAAGGAAAGGTTTCATGCAGGGAAAAGGGGACACGTAGAACAACAGTCCACACAGATCGTCATCGCCCGTGAAATCTGCTTTCGGAGCTTGACGAGCATGTGGCCGACGTTAAAATGAAAACGCGGGACAGGCGTAGGAGTGTTGCAGCCTGGGAACAGGACGAGGACAACATTCTCAAGACAAGCATGCCGGGGAGCTGAGGAAGTACACACGGGATGGGATCACTAGTACACTGGGAAGGGGAGATAAAGCAAGGATGTGGTCCAATTCTCTCATATATCTCCACTGAACATCCCATTTCTAGTGTGACTAATGCACAACAGACTTATTTACTTGTAGTATTGAGAGAAAAAGATGCGCGTATTCCACTTGTGTTGGTCTTCTCACACAACTGTAACATGTTCAGGAGATACGCCTCTAAAAAGAGAAAGATGCGGAGCCGTCCTCATGTAAGAGCATTAGGCTCAAATGATTCCACAGACCGTGCTAAGAGCAGTCCGTCAATGGGCCCTGTGTATATTGAACACTTAATGCCGTGAATAATTCATGGCGTGGGGTTAAGTTTGGAGAGGTGCTGTGGAACAAGATGACTGGAGGGCAGGTAATTGTTATCGATTCCCCTGCAGCCTCTCTCCTGTTGAGGGCGGCGTGGAGACGCGGGCTCCGGGACTCTATCAAAACCACAAAATAAGCCCCGTCTCCACTCTGCATGCCTGCTCGCTGGATACCTATAAATTTAACTGCCTTGACAAAGTGCCCAAGGATAGCAGAACCTGTCCAGTCAATCAATATCCCAGCGAGCTGGCAGCGAGTCAGCGGGCCGCCGGGCTTCCTGGCAGCGGCGCCGGGCTGCGCCGCGGCCGTAATGGCCGATCATCCCCGCTGTCAGCACGCCGCCAGCGCTTTCTTAAATATTCTACGGGTCAGCTTCTTTGAGCGGCGAATGCATTGCAGATGGCACGAGTGACGAGGTCATTTCCAAAACATTAACTCCTCTCCCCTGTCGTCGTCTATTAACTCTCAGAACAGAGGTGCAGTCTATAAATGTGATGACAGCGTAATAAACGGAGGAATAACTTGTTCACACGAAGTAGAAGGAGGAGGAGGAGGAGGAGGAGGAGGAGGAGAAGGAGAAGGAGAAGAAGGAGGAGGAGAAGGAGAAGGAGGAGGATGAGGAGAAGAAGAAGAAGAAGAAGAAGAAGGGGGAGGGGGAGGAGGAGGAGGAGAAGAATTAGGAGAAGAGGAAGAAGAAGTAGAAGTAGAAGGAGGAGGAGAATAATTAGGAGAAGAAGAAGAAGAAGAAGAAGAAGGAGGAGGAGGAGGAGAAGAAGAAGAAGAAGAAGAAGTAGAAGGAGGAGGAGAATAATTAGGAGAAGAAGAAGAAGAAGAAGAAGAAGAAGAAGGAGGAGGAGGAGGAGAAGAAGGAGGAGAAGAAGAAGGAGAAGAAGGAAGAAAAGTAGAAGGAGGAGGAGGAGGAGAATTAGGAGAAGAGGAAGAAGAAGTAGAAGTAGAAGGAGGAGAAGAAGAGGAAGAAGGAGGAGGAGAAGGAGGAGGAGGAGGAGGAGGAGGAGAACAATTAGGAGAAGAGGAAGAAGAAGTAGAAGTAGAAGGAGGAGGAGGAGAATAATTAGGAGAAGAAGAAGAAGAAGAAGAAGAAGAAGAAGAAGGAAGAAGAGAGAAGAAGAAGAAGAAGAAGAAGAAGAAGAAGAGGAGGAGAAGAAGAAGAAGAAGAAGGGGGAGGGGGAGGAGGAGGAGGAGAAGAATTAGGAGAAGAGGAAGAAGAAGTAGAAGTAGAAGGAGGAGGAGAATAATTAGGAGAAGAAGAAGAAGAAGAAGAAGAAGAAGAAGAAGAAGAAGAAGAAGAAGAAGAAGAAGAAGAAGAAGAAGAAGAAGAAGAAGAAGAAGAAGAAGAAGAAGAAGAAGAAGAAGAAGAAGAAGAAGAAGAAGAAGAAGAAGAAGAAGAGTCCTGTGCGTCTGGGTGAGGCTGATTGGAACGTTGGGGCGTGGCGCTGGTCATGCGAGAACTCCTCGGGCTTCATGCAGTGGAGACAAGACGCCACATTTACATGGGATGGGTTATGGAGGGCTGTCCTTCATAGTTGGGGTTCTCTATGGTGTCTGATCACAGGGTCTGGGGAGGATGGTTCACCTCCCCTAGAGCTGCATCAAATGATAGGGAGGGGATTAAAAGTGAAAATGACAAACCTTCACGCTGATCTGTTTTCGGATGAAGTGATTTGATGTGGGTGAGCGATGGAATGAAAAGACACAAAGTGGAGAGGAAGACAAGCCAGTGAAACAGGACCGTGTTGCTGAGGCACGGTGGAGGTTAGCGACGCGGCACAGAGAGGCAGAGAGGAGCATGGGTACAGGAGCATCTCAAGGGATTAGTATCTTCATCACTCAACAAATCACATCCTCAAATCTATCATTTTTACATTAAACTCAAACAGATTAAGGTGTAAAACATTTAAGAAATATGACTTTGGCTGTGTTGGGATGGGGAGGGGGGGATGAAAAATAACATGTTCAATGTATAACTGTATACTCTGCTTTTGAGACCAAACACAATTTACAAAAAAGAAGGTTAAAAAGAAAAGAACAAAAATATGACTTTGGTTTTACACACTTTGTTTTCTACATACTTTTGCAGTCAAATCTATATGATTTGTTTTCCTTAAGGATAGAATGAAAGAATATTGGATGATTGACCTGAATTAATAATTGTGTAAGTTACTCTCCGTGACACACAGACACAGACATAGACACACACACACACACACACACACACACACACACACACACACAGACACTGAACAGCATGAAGAGGTTAGAGAATAGCCAGACGGCAGCACTTTATCCTCTTTGACATATTGACGTTTCACGTTGATATATGAAGGAGTGCCGGCAGACAGAGGCTGACGTCTCTCCTCCACTGTGGGACGAACGCTTGACAGACGAGCGCTCGTCCACAATCGCAGGGCGCTTGTGTCCACCTTTAGAGGAGGGTCACCAAAAGTGACCCGCAGCAAACAAGGTGCACACCTGAACCAATACACACACACACACACACTGACTGGATGATAAGGGTGCGGACATAAATAGATGCATAGACAGGAAAGAAAATAACACCCGTGAGTTGCCCCTCCCCCCTCCACACCTTCAGTCTCAACCCCCCACGGAGAAATATGAGGACGCCCTCCTCTTTTGGCCCTAAAACGTCAAAACAAGGGTGTTGACTGTGAAGCTCGCACAGCATGTTTGTGTACCTGCAGACAGGAATGGGATCAGGTAGCATGGGAACAAAACAGACACACATTCACCGACACAAAAGACTAACCCATAACAAGCCGTTTAATGCCAGTCGGATAGGTGTGTGTGTGTGTGTGTGTGTGTGTGTGTGTCTGGTGTGTGAGAGCATGTGGGCGGGTGTTGATCGAGAAGAATACCACAAATGGTTCTCCCATGGTAATCTATCCATGTCTCCATCAAATAGTGGTTATCACCTTACTGACATTCCGAGGCGACGCATTACTCTTCTAATCAGGGAGGGTTGCATGTTTAGCAGGTGCTGGAGTTAAATAAGTAGAAGTAATTGTATCAGTGCTTGGTTGTTATTCAAAGAATCGTTTTAGTTCTACACATCTGCACTGTACAATTGAACAGGAGAGGGATCCTCCTCTGTTCTCTCCTGAAGGTTTCTTCTCTTTTTTTTCCCCCTGAAGGGTTATTTGGGAGTTTTTCCTGGTCTGATGTGAGGTTTTGGGGCAGGGATGTACAAATAAACTGAATTGAATTGAACAGTTGTCAAATGAAGCTTCTTCCCAAGCTTCTTACAGTGTGTTTACATGTTTCAAAGTGTGTTGTGAGGCCATAAACCTAAATCAAACCAATCAAGCCGCCCTGTGATAGCCCCCCCCCCCCCCCCGGGTCTCATCTCCTCATTCCTGCTGCAGGAACAAAGACGGATTCAGAAAAATGGCAAGAGCCTTTCTTCTCCATTCCCGTAAAGTACACCTTTAAAAAAGGTTACGGTTGGTTTGATTTCTATCTCCCCGCTCGCGTCGCAAGGCTGGAGGAGAAGTTAGTATCGGGGCCGGCGGGTTGACAGCTACCTGGGTGGTGTTACAGACACGCCGGGCCTGGGGCCCCTGCTGGCGCCACACCACACCACCACTGTAATTACCTCTGTGGGGGGGGGGACAGCCACGTTTGCACCTGTGACAGACGTGCCCTGATTAATAGACGAGACTCGGGTCCCTTCCTCGCCTCTGCTGCTCGGCTGACTTCCTCCTCCTGTCAAGATTCACTAAAAGATCTAAAAGGCCCTGAAGCCCACGGTGCTTATTTAATCTGTAAACGGGATGCCGCTGCGGTCCGGGAGGACGCTTTGACTTCAGACTCCTGTAATCCAGGAGGAGGTGCCGACATTTGTCTTGGATACCGGCCTCTGATCAAAATACTGACGCTCAACATTATCTTTACATCTTAATGAGATCATTTATTCTTCTGATTTAACATTTCCCAAGCACGGGTTTGTCATTTATTTGCTTCGCATATAAGGGAAACAATAACTGTGACTTCTTGTATCTGTATTGTTGAAAAGAGACGATGGAATCACTCACCCATAAAATAACCCGTGTGATCCACTACTGCATATGCTTTTAACACATTTAGAAAATGATAGCCGAGCGTGTCTATTTATTAGCCTGACCCTTTCCCTCCCTCCCTCTTCCACCCACACTAACAACTGCAGCAGCTATTGTGTTTCATGCACACCCGGCACGGTGGTGTTATCGGCGGGGGCGGACCTGCACCACTCTCTCTCTCCTCCACCCGCTCATTCCAGGATGGGCACAAAGCTCCCGCGGCCCTGCATTAGTCTGCCAAACCAAAACAAACCCTGAAACTCCAGACCCCTCTGTGTCTTGTCGGAGCTGCGGGTTGTGCGGGGCGGGGGGGGGGGATAATGGAGCCTTTCGATACAGTCAAAAGAAAAAAGAAAAAAGAAAGGAGGTCTGGCGTGGCGTTCAATGGCAGCGGAGGAAATGGTGTCAATGCAGCTG
Source organism: Liparis tanakae (assembly GCA_036178185.1). Lineage (NCBI taxonomy): Eukaryota > Metazoa > Chordata > Actinopteri > Perciformes > Liparidae > Liparis > Liparis tanakae. Next base: position 15,524,039 of record CM070098.1, on the reverse strand, counting down.
TTTTCACAGACGCTGCACCTGGTCGGCGTCGCGGCCAAACATGGAGGTTAGTTTATCGTCGCGAGGCGGGGAATAACGGCGGTTTGGAGAAAACACAAACAGAGAAACGGTGGAATAAATGTGGTCATCAAATGAGGAAATTACACGACAATCAAAGATGTTTCCCATGGGGAGTTTTCACTTATCCCGCTAATTAGCACTCGGGACAGAATATGCTGAGAATGACTGCATGCATCAATAAGAATTACAGGATCGGTGTAATTTGTCCCACCCTGACGGGTGCAGCCGAGCCATAGGGGAGCGGAACAGATGCTCGGCATCGCACCCTCCTGCACTCTCCTGAGAGGAGGCCTGATTACGCACAACCAGCTCTCCCGTTGCATACATAATAATGCGAAAAAAACAGAGATATAGAAATATAAAGATGCATGGACATTTAGAATGAAACAGATGTGTTTAAAAGATGCTTGAGACAACAGGTGAATTCATGAATGGAGAGGCGTGTGACTTTACCTCGTACGTAGAGGTTGGCAGGTGCGGAGTAGCGGGTCCCGGCGCTGTTCATGGCAACGCATTCGTATTTCCCTTGGTCCGACTCCTCGCTGTTCTCGATTTGCAGAGCCCCTGCGTGGAGGATTAACACATTCAGCCGTCTTGACAGTTGTGGAATATGAAATGTAATTTCCAGGCAGATATCTGTACAGCGCGTCGCTGGAGAGCCTGCAGTGAACTCGTCTGATCCGGTTCGGGCGTGATTAAGAGCCTCGGACACAGAAATGCTCCCAACAACATAATCGTTGAGCTGATTTGGCAGTTTAGTGAAACTGCTTACAGCATATTTGCCTCTTCGAGTTAAGGAGACAATGAAGAAGGGTCAATTAAGCATCTGAATAACATGTCACAGAGTCACACGTCTGATAAGGCCTTCTGGTTATGGAAATAATTCAATTTAATGACAAAGAGTTTGTTTTGAGTGATGGAGGCATATCTTCAGATGTTTAGGCCGAGGCTCAGCTAACCAGCAACTCATCAACCTGCTGCTTAATATGCAAAAATGATCTGTTACCCAAGGATTTTTATAAACTATCCAGTTTGGGGCATAAAAGTTAGAGGACATTCCTTTTTAATGCAAGCAGATTGAACCAAAGCGAGCGAGTAAAAGATAAACTGATAATGTAACTGTTATTTCCTTGATGACAAAGCAGCTGCCAGTAACTTTTCTTCAATCTTTACTGAGTACGCCGTTGGCTGTAAGGTCATAATTGTGTTCTTTCATGACCAACTATTTCACCATGTCTCCCTCAAGGGAAACGCTCCTCTGCCAGATGGCTGGGATTAGTATTCACAATCCCAAGAAGCCGGAGTCATCAGAAAGAAGGCCAACATGTTGATCTAACGAAGCGTGAAAGCCCCGGAGAGCCGTCTACGTGTGGTCATTTTGACGAAGCGTGTCCTCGTGACGAGTTGTAACTGTAACTTACCTGCATCCCACAGTTAAATAAAGACATTTGAAAACAACACTTCTTCTCTCAGGCGTACATATGTATGTCACAAGCGAGTGATGACATGTATCACGTCTCCAGAACAGCATGGTACTAGCGTGACAGGCAGCCAGCCACCATGCGGTTTGGAACTGACACAAATACTCAGCGTAAGATGATGTCAGGGCACATTTTTTTTGTTTTCGCATCATGCAGTATGAGATGAATGCAACAAACAGGTTCACCACCAACCTAAGGGGGCTCGCATCGAGACGAGGCCAAGAAAAGAGAAGTGAAACGGGGGCGGGGCGTAACCGTGTAATAACACCGCCTCAGATCTGACGACAACACATCTCTCCGAGGCGTGTGCTCTGCGCGCCTGATTCAGCACCGACGTGCACCCGCATGCTAATGCCGGTGTCACCAATCTGTCAATCCGCCCGTCCTCCAGCGGGAGGAAACAGTGGGACGACTCCGGGATCGTGGAGGAAGCTTCCTGCTCTGGCAGTCGTCTGAGCCGCAGCACTAAACCCCTTCAATTACGCTCAGATGCTCAAACACGGCTGGATGTTCTGCGAGCTCATTTCACTGTTTACAAGTGCAGAAATGACACAAGGGGCCACAGCGGCAGGCGGGAGGACGTCTTATTCCTAAACTGTTAAGCGTCTAATTGAATAGGGGCCGTGTCGGGAGCCAAGGACGCACCGATAGTGGGACAGACAGCCGGTGGATGCAAATGCGTTCAGCTGGCCCCAGACGTCCTGCATTTACCCCGCTGGAATCATGCTTTCACTCCGGGGGGGCGGGGGTTGAAGCTTTCCACCGTAACAATCTCAACGAGGCCTCCTGCTCCCGGCGCTGGGGGGGCGACGCTGCATGGGCGTTATGCAAATGCAGCCATTTTGGTTTACATTGAGGCTGCAGAGAGGAGGCAGGTAGGTCCTCTGGGGGCCGCAGTGGCCTTTAGTCAAAAATGCAACTCATCACCCCTTTTGGCTGAAAAGCCAGAAGGGAGGCTGAAGCCAAAATGTATGTGTGTTTGTTTTATGTGTGTGTGTGTGTGTGTGTGTTTTCAAAAAAGTGGCTCATTTCTAACGGTGTAAAGGACTCTTGAAAAAAGCCAATTTACAAGATAACACCTTTGGACTGGCTTTTGCATCTCCGCTCTCCTGACGTGTGGGTTGGTGATCATTTGTTTGTTGGGGAGCAGACAGCAGACAGGACATGTTGGGAAGAGACGAGGGGGGGAAGGGGGGGTGGAAGGCGGTGGGTTGGCTGTACCACCACGGATGAACCTGGTGATGTGGCGTTTTGGGGGGAAATGCAGGGATCTGATATGAATGTGAGGGAATGGCGTGGACGTGACATTTTCCAACACACTTCATCATCCTTACCTCTAATTGGTGTACCACCTAGGTGGGAGTAATTTTGATGCAAACAGGGTTGAGAGATCCGTTAGTAATCCACTTATAGTGGGAGAGAAAAACATGGCTT